>CM052700.1:88284016-88319841 GCA_028551405.1 Uromys caudimaculatus
GATGTACCACATTTTCTGTATCCATTCCTCTGATGAGGGACATCTGGGTTGTTTCCAGCTTCTGGCTATTATAAATATGGCTGCTATGAACATAGTGGAGCATGTGTCTTTATTACATGTTGGAGCATCTTCTGGGTATATGCCCAGGAGAGGTATAGCTGGGTCCTCAGGTAGTATTATGTCCAGTTTTCTGAGGGTCCGCCACACTGATTTCCAGAGTGGTTGTACCAGCTTGCAATCCCACCAGCAATGGAGGAGTGTTCCTCTTTCTCTACATCCTCGCCAGCAGCTGCTGTCACCTGAGTTTTTGATCTTAGCCATTCTGACTGGTGTGAGGTAGAATCTCAGGGTTGTTTTGATTTGCATTTCCCTGATGACTAAGGATGTTGAACATTTCTTTAGGAGAATACACATCGAGGGATCCATGGTGCTGGCCACATATGTGGCAGAGGAGGGCCTTGTTGTACATCAGTGGGAGGAGAGGCCCTTGGGTCTGAGGGTGTTAGATGCCCCAGTCTAGGGGAATGCTAGGGAGGGAAGACAGGAGTGGGTGGGTGGGTGGGGGAATACCCTCATAGAGGCAGCAGGAGGGGGGATGGGATAGGGGGTTTCCAAAGGGGAGGCCTGGAAAGGGGAAAACATTTGAAATGTAAATAAAGTAAATATCCAAAAATAAATAAATAAGAAGTGCTGAAAAACTGGCAGGGATTGTTCTCCAAGGGTGACTCCTGCCTGCCCCCTCATCAGCATGTCTCAGCAGAGCAAATGTGACACCTAATGACCCGGATGCATCCTTCCCTTTAGTGAATTATTCCAAATTGTCTTATAGGACGATGCTCTTTTCATAAAATAAGGCGTGAATGTTCCTTCTGCTCGACACCCTTGACCCTGAGCAGCACACGTTGGCAATTTCTGATTGTCAAAAGCATATTTTCCCATGTATAGCTCTTTGGAATCATAAACTTCCTTTTAAAGTGTTACATGTATGAGTGATTTACCTTCATGAATGTTTGTGTAACACAAGCCTGGTGCCTGAGGAGGTCAAAAGAAGGTGCCAGATCCCTTGAACTAGAGGTACAAATGGTTGTAAGTCACCATGTTGGTGATGGGAATTGAACCTAGACCCTCTAGCGGAAGAGGAGGAGGAGGAAGAGGGAGAGAAGGAGGAAGAGGAGGAGGAGGAGCGTGAGATGAGGAGGAAGAGATGTGGAGGAGAGAAGAAAAGGGAGAAGTGGAAGAAGAGGAGGAGAAAAAGGAGGAGATGGTGGTGATGGTGGTGATGGTGATGATGATGATGATGAAGATGATGATGATGAAGGTGGTGGTGGTGGTGGTGGTGGTGGTGGTGAAGATGATGATGATGAAGGTGGTGGTGGTGGTGGTGGTGGTGGTGGTGGTGGTGGTGGTGATGTTCCCATTTCTTGTTTACCTCCAGCACCTGATTCCTGCCCTAGTGGCTGCCAACTCTGTTGATGGGGCAAGGATGGCACAAAGTAAAAGATAATTTAATTGTTGCAACTTACTAAACAAAACTAAGACTTATTTTAGAAGAGCTTAATGTCCAATTTACTTAAAGAGAAAGATCACTCACCTAACCAAAAATGCAAGCCAGAACTGTGTCAGCAGCCAAGGGCACTAACACCTCAAGTGTTACCGGGAGGTTTGCCCAACATTGAAAACTTGTTGGTTGTTGTTTCAGTTTTTACATTTGTTTGGGGGTTGGGGATAGGGCACATGCCACAGCTCTTGTGTGAAGATCAGAGGACAACCTGCAGCCAGTCGTCTCTCCTTCCACCATGCAGGTTCCCGGGACTGACTTAGATCTTCAAGCTTGACTGCTAACGCCTTCACCCACTGAACAATCTCACCAGCACAGAAGCTCGCTTTTTCTGATTTTTTACTTTTGTTTTGTTTTTGAGTCAGGGACTCACTCTGTAGCCTTAGCTTCCCTAAGCGTGCTATATAGGACCAGGCAGGCCTTGAACTTAGGGAAATCCAGATGCCTCTGCCTCCCTAGGGCCGGGATTGAAGGCGTTCACCACTATGCTTATTCATTTTACTTATATGAGTACACTGTCGCTGTCTTCAGACACACAGAAGAGGACGTCAGATCCATTACAGATGGCTGTGAGCCACCATGTGGTTGCTGGGAATTGAACTTAGGACCTCTGGAAGAGCAGTGCCCTTAACTGCTGAGCCATCTCTCCCGCCCCTTAGTGCTCATTTTTAATTGAAAGTTATATGCGTTCTTTCCATCTTCCACTTGCTTCTCTGTATTGGAGACTCTTGCTTCCTGTGGTTGTACAGAAGCCTCCAGCTCTGCTCCCTGTGGTTTTTCCCCATATGAGCTCTATTCTCTGAATTACAATGGACTTCTCCAGCCCAGAGAACAGTCAGAGGATGTGTCCCAGCATCAGTGAGAGGGTCACTGCCACATTTCCACAGTCTATAACCAGAAACTACTTAATCCTATAACGTCTATGCTCCAGAGCCCCGTGGTTTTACACTCAGTGCTTGCTATATGGCAATACGAAGTGTGCTTTCCACAAGTCGCCTGAAGTTATTTCGAGCAGCTATTTTAGTGAAGTTAGCAAAAATGATGCAGTTGTTCTGAGCATTCTATAGAGTCAAGGCGCTATGTCATAAACTTTAGCTTTGGGACATTTCTCCTCTGCTAGAAGCCTGTGGGTAGTACCGAACTTGCAATTTCTGACATAAGCATGCAATGTTTTTAAGCATGTATGCACAGCAGAGGCATTGACTGAAATGACACCTCGGATCTGTCTGTTCTGGGGGCAGGGAATGCTAGCTGGGGTGCGGGCTGTCCAGATTCTGGAAAGATGCTTCAGTGTGAGCACCAAAGCAACACAAAAGAGGAACCACAAAGTCCACCGACGACCAGGTTTCATTTGGTGAAGGATGTCAGAACAGGATTAGAACGCGCCCTTTAGCCTAGGAAAGATGGGGGAGGAAGAGAAAAAAGGAGCGGGGAGGAGCGAATGTGGGATCACAAAATGAAATCACTGCGCATCCGAAGTCAATAAATAGATGCCAGGGGCAAGTGAGTCATGAGCACGAGTTGTTAAGAGGTGGAATTGGGAGATCAAGCCACACTGCTTAAAACATCACATGATCTTCCTCTGGCCCCGTATTTCATAAAACAGAGCGGATCGCCGAGGCCGACACTGTGACTCCTGGTGGATGGGACCGGGGAGTCAGAGTCAAACCCTGATTGCAGGCGCTCGGAGTCAGCATGGAAAGTCTCTGCGGGGTCCTGGGATTTCTGCTGCTGGCTGCAGGACTGCCGCTCCAGGCGGCCAAGCGTGAGTCCCGTCCTCTCTGGGCGCTTACACTCGTTGATCCAAATGATGGGCCGGGCCCCTCGACTGGAGTTTGGGGGTCCGCAGACAGGGTCTGTTCCGAAAGCTGGGACTGTGTTCTTTGCTTAGGACTCATGGAGAGCAAAAGCCACGAGGCCACTGAAAGCTTCCTCCACCCCCACCCCCCACCCCTGCTCTGGCCAGATTGTGGCTGGAAGGGGAGAACAGCCTGTACCCCAAGAATAAAGAAAATCTCCCAAACCACCCTTATCTGCTTCCCGCTCACAGGGAGGAGCTTGTAAATGAGTCTCTAGCTAACTTTGAGGAACTCCCCCGCCCCACCCCACCCCACCCCACCCCACCCTGCAGGGCGAACTGCCGCTTTGGTGGAGATACTGAGGACAAGCTGGCTCCACCCTGGGAGGGCTCTAAGGCAGGGACCCTACTAACGACGCTTCCCAGTGAGTGGCAGCGACGTCTTCCAGAGACGTCTTCCAGAGTTGGGCTTACGAGTCCAGCATCCTTGCGCGCCGCCAGGGTGGAGTCGCGCTCCAGCACGCCCACTTGTCCCGGCCCGGGTGTAGCTGTCCGGTCCTTAGCAGAGCTAGTGAGCAGGAGAAGAGAAGAGTCACTCCATCTCACTTCCAGGGGCCAGAGACCAGCCGGGACAAGAACCTTCCCTGACCCTAAATGTGGTCGCCTGGATGACTGTCGTGTAGTTCGAGAGGAGAGGAGTATTTCATCTCTCTGCCTCCTCATATGCAAGGCAGGTCCTCTCTTAGGTCGTCCTGGCTGGGGTGGATCCCAGACCAGGCAGAGTGGAACCGCTGTGGTCCCTGCACACGCGGATTGCCAGGCAAGAGGGCAGGAGGCCCAGCCCTATCACAACCGCTCCGGAGCCAGGGACGCTCAAAATCATTGATGCCCCAGACTTGGGGCGCCAGAGAATCCACCTCTGGGTTTAGACTTTAAACAAGGAAACAGCAGCCAGCGGGGTGCCAGACGGAATGGCCCACCTTGTGTCTAGGTGTGGTGCCTTCACAGAGCGAGGGGAATCTGATTTTGGGATTATCCGATTTCCCCAGAAGAGGAACCCGGTCACAGAGAGAGCCAGGAATTCGCCCGCCCGGGTCACACAGAGAGCAGGCGGAAGGGGAAGTATGCCTTCTCTCCCTTGCCCTTCCTGCCAGGGTTTGGGGTAGGACAGAATTGAGTTTGTGCCAGCTGCTAGACTGGGCCATGAGTTAGCTTCAATAAATATCCTTTTCCTCGTCTGCAAAAGTGGGCTATAGAGTCTTGGGAGATCAGCTAGCAAAGGTGTGTGTCCAAAACACACATTCAGTGGCATTTTTAAGGACAGATCTGCACACCTCTGCTCCCCCTCTCCCACCCCACCCCACCCCGTACAAAGGAGGAATAAGAATAGGAAAGGCCAGCAAAGTCCTTTCACCCACGGTTTGAAAGGGTCAGTAAAGCAGTAGCCAAAAGCCAGGATAAAGGGTTCATGCCTTTAATCCCAGCACTCTGGAGGCAAAGGTAGGTGGATCTCTGTGAGTCCGAGGCCAGCCTAGTCTACATAGTGAGTTCTAGACAGTTTGAGCTACATAGTGAGACCTGACTTGAAAAAAAAAAGTCCCCCCCCAAATTAAAAACAAAAAAATTAGTAGCCAGAAATTGAAGGGGGCGGGCTTTTAAGCGAACTCTCAAAGCCCCGGGCATTCTTGGGCTCATCTTATACTGGACTAAACATTCCACACAAGGAGCACCTGTAGGAGGTAGCAGTCCTGACTGGAGTGTAATGAGGAGGCAGGAAAAGCGCTGGACAGAGCAGGTAGTGAGCAGCCCGACCATCGGGGAGCAGGGGTGAAAAGACAACCAACTGCAGGGTTACCTCCACTCCACCCCCACGCCCCATTTTCCTTTAATAGTTTGCTTGTTATTGGGCTTGTCTGGTTGTAAGTTGAACTTCTGTGTTTTAGGCTAATGGCGCACTCATGTGAAATTGAAAAAAATAATTCAAACAGATTCCAGTACAAGTTTTACCCAGTTTCTCCAAAGACAAAATTAGACAAAAACACAACCAAGATCCTGACGAGGAGAGAGTCAAAATACAGAACATGTCCCTTGCTGCCACCGCCATCCTGTGCCCTTTTACAGCCAAATACCCTCCTCCACCCAGCCCCAAACCCAGGCCACTAGGAGTCTGTCCATTTAAATAATCTTATTTCTTCCAGAATGCCACACAATGGAACTTCACAGTATGGACTTTAGACATTGGCTTGGGTTTCTCCCCAGTGTGATTCCCTGGAGATTAATTGACATTGCTGTACCAAATAGGTTGCTCCTTTTTCTTTCTGAGTTAGTCCATGGTCGTAAAGTATCACTTTAACTGCTCATCCACTGAAGGACATTAGAGCTATTCCAAGTCAAGATGCTATAGCTTCTCATGTCCATTTCTCTGGGAGCCGTACTAAAGAGTAAATTAGGACACGTTATATAGTGCTTAGCTGTACATCAATTCTTAATGGAATTTAGCAGGATGGCTGCTCCTTCTCAGGTTCCTGCAGCAGTGTGGCCCAATTCTTCTAGGTCCTATTGCTTGGCAGGCACTGGCACTACTTTTTCCTTTGGTGGTAGTGGCCCGATAGGTCTTCAGGAGGGCCTGTCAACGATCCTCTAGTGTTCAACGTCTATACATCCTCTGATGTGTCCTCTCATGTCTTTTCCCATTTTCAGATTGAAATTGCTTTTCAATATTGGTGGAAGTGTGGTCTTCTCCACTCTACTTCTTTCTACTCGATGCCACAGGGCAAAAGTTTCTTACTTGAGTAGGGTCTCATACACCTGTTTTTTCTTTTATGGATTATGCTTTTGGTGTTCATCTTAGAAGTCTTGCCTAGTTCTAAATCCTGATATTTTCATCTCTGCTTGCTGCTTTTTAAAAAATGTGTCTTTTCTTTATTGGGTTATTTTTCTTTTTTAAATCTTTAAAAGGGCGTATTTTATTGTGGGGGTGTTGCCTGCAGAGGCCACAAGAGGGCGCCAGATCTCCTGGACGGGAGTGTTTGCGAGCTCCCTGACAGGGCTGCTAAAATTCAAACTCCTGTACAGTGCGAGTGCTTCTGGCACTCTTAACCACTGAGTCATCTCTCCAGCTCCTCTGTTGAACGAGTTTATGTCTCGTGTGAGCTCTGCCAGGGCAGATTGAACGGGTCTGCTCTTGGTTTCCCTGTCTGTCCATCCCCGTCCCTGTCTCACACACACACACAACCAATCTCACCCCCCCTCCGTTACTCCCTGTATTTTTCTTTGACTTCTGAACTTTAGGAGCAGAGGAGCAATCTGTGCATTTTTGTCGCTGTTTTTTGTTTTGTTTTGTTTTTCTGGTGGTGCTGAAGTTCAAACCCCAGGGCCCTTGCATGCCAGGCAGGCACTATACCACTGGGTCACACTCCAGCCTGATCCCTGCTCTGATTGCATCTGGGGAAATGTTCTACTTAGAATCTGTGGGTAAAGACTCTGAAGCAGTGAGAAGAGATTGTTCTGGGCATGAAAGGAGCTGAATCCACTTTTGCGTTGGATTGAAGATGAACCTGGCGAATCCCATCTCTCTAGACCTAGATGTGTTCGTATCTAAAGTTAGTTTTAATGGAAGCAGCTTAATTCTTCCCACATGCCTCCAAAGTGAACTTCCAGGTACAAGCATCTATTGATAAGCCTTGCACCCATTCCTCGATTAATGTCTGTTCTAGGTAGGAATAGTCCTGAGACTGATTTGGGGTTTGTTTGATTCAAAGGCCTGAGATCACACAGCCTATTTATGACAGAGACTGTGCACCATGACTCCTAGTTCAATCCTATTTCTTACTGTATCTGCCTCTCTGTTAAGAAAGGAAAGGGAAGGTAGCTGTGGTTAATGGGTGCATTGCCTGCTTGCCAGGCGTAAGTCAGAATTCTGTATGCAGCACCTCAAAAAAAAAAAAAAAAAAAAAGCAGAACATACACAAAAACAGGACATCCACCTGTCTCAGTGCAAAGGAGGTAGAGACAGGTAGATGAGATGGAGAGGAACTCCATCACCATGGATAGATGAGAGAAGAGAAGAGATGAGAAAATCAAGACAGTAGCTCAAGTGCAGAATGTCTGTCATTATATCATATGTAAATTACCTCAGTACTTCAGATAAAAGTTAGAGATTTTCAGATTTGATTTATAGATACACAACCAACTACGTGCTGCCTACAAAAAACACCTCTCACATTAAATAAGAATATATGCAGGCTAGAAGTAAAAGAATGGGAGAGTAGGGTCCAGAGAAGACCCAGGTTCAATTCCCCACACCCACATGGCAGCTCACAACTGTCTGAAGTCCAGTTCCAGGGGATCCAGTGCCCTCTTCTGAAATCCAGAACATGGCCACACCATGAACATAGTTCACTGACATAGATGTAAGCAAGACACCTACACATAAAATGAGAGTAAAGAAGTCATTTCTGAAAAAAGTAAAACAATGGAAAAAATATATATGTGATATATATTATATGTAATATATATTAAACACTAGCAAAGTAGTCTTTAGTACAAGGAATATTATCAAGAACAAAGAGTTAGGGGGCTGGAGAGATGGCTCAGCGAGTGCCGGCTGCTCTCCCGAAGGTTGTGAGTTCAAATCCCAGCAACCACAAGATGGCTCACAACCATCCGTAATGAGATCTGACACCTTCTTCTGGGGTGTCTGAAGAGACAGCTACAGCAAGCAGGGCTGGAGTGAAAGCTGGAGAGTTGGCTCAGTGGTTAAGAGCACTGACTGTTCTTCCAGAGGTCCTGAGTTCAAATCCCAGAAACTACAATAAATAAATCTTAAAAAAAAAAAAAAAGAACAAAGAGCTAATTACTAATAAAAATAGCCAATTCAATCAAGAAATCAATAAGTCTAACTGCAGCTATACCTAACAATAGAGCTTCAAATGCATTTTTAAAGACTTGAAACTAGAAAAAGAAATAGCTACAAACCTAACCCAAATAACATGGGTCTGTTGGGTAGTTGGTTTTTGGTTTGGGGACAGGGTTTATCTGTGTAGCCCTGGCTGTCCTGGTACTCACTTGGTAGACCAGGTTGGCTTCCTGGTGGAGCTCACAGAGATCCACCTGCCTCTGCCTCCCAGGTGCTGAGACTAAAGACGTGTGCCACCATGTCTGGTCCCAAAACATTTTTTAACCACTCTATTTAACAAACATGGACTACACAAGGGCTTTTTTGAGTCAGGGTGTTTGTCTTTGAGACAAAGTCTGTAGCCCAGAGTAGCCTTGAGTTCACAGCAATCCTCCTGTCTCTGCTTCCTGGGTACATGTATGATGCAAATGCCTCACTCCACAAATGAATACACGGTGAATATGTGGAATATTCACCACGATGTATATACATAGTTTTACCATGGGATATCCAATGCTAGCGTACTTGTCTTTTGGCCTCCTGGGAGCATCCCAGACTAGAGGGGAAAGACTGGGAAAGGACGCAAGCTGTATGAGGAAACATGTCCAAGTTTCCCATCCATACAGTTACCAAACCTAAACATTTGGAGGCTATGGTTAAGTAAAGCTTAGGAAAGGTGGCTGCCAAATTTTTCTTTTTAAGGCTGGGCTTTGTGACTCACACCTTTAATCCTAGCCACTCAGGAAGCAGAGGAACGTATATCTATGCAAGTTTGAAGCCAGCCTGGTCTACATAGTGAGGCCCAGAACAGCCAGGCCCATGTAATGAGATGCTATATCAAAAAACAAATATTTTTTTAATTCTCAAAAAACATTTTCAGTAAACTTATTTTATTCTTATATTTACTTATTTGTGCTGGGCAGGGGGGGCAGGCAGCATGTGTGGAGGTCAGTGGACAAGTCTGTGAATCGCTGCTTTCCTTCTATCATATGGGTCCAGGGAAGGAACTCAGGTTGTCAGTCTTGGTGGTAAGCAACCTCACCTGCTAAGACCTCTCACCAGCCTTAGTAAATAGACATTTGGGGTGGGGTGTCCTTATATAGCTCTGGCTAGCCTGAAAATAACTATGTAGACCAGGCTAGCCTCATCCTCACAGATATCGTCTTTCTCTGCCTCCTGGGTGCTAAGATTAAAAGTGTGCACCAACACACCCATCCAGACTTATTTTTAAGCACCTTTCTTTACTTGATGTATTGGCTAGATTATGCATTTGCTTCCCAATGATTGAAATGAAAAGCTCCAGCAACCGTTCTCACGGAAGTGCTAAGCGAGTAATGGAATTGACAAAAATCTGTTTGTCAAACACTAACATAGGATTTCGTGATGTGCTGGGCCATGAGCAGTATCCCGGTCACATGAGGGAGCACAACCAATTACGTGGCTGGTCTTCAGATGAAAATGAATGGGATGAACACCTGTATCCAGTGTGGCGGAGAGGAGACGGCAGGTGGAAGGACTCCTGGGAAGGTAAGTGGGAAGTTCCTCCCCCACAGCCACAGCTGCGTTACATCAGCAAGAAGGCAGCCTTGGATGCCGGGGCTCAAGCTCTGGAGAGCGAGCGACAGTGCGCTGGGTGGGAAGTGAGCAGCCCCTAGGCTTGGCAAGTTTCCCTCCTCCCTCACCATTTCACTTTCTGAAGGATCATAAAATCACTCGGACTTTAGAAGTTTGCAAGGTCTTTGAATATTTAGAGAACTGCCAGATTTGCCTTCCAGTCTGTTGTCTACCATAGTGTAGGCACCCTCAGAAAAGCTGCAACATGACCTGACCATCCGAGATCCGGGGAAGGCTTACTAGAAAGGGAATCATCCCCTACACGGGCCAGAAGCCGAGTCCTCCTGTCATTTGGTTTTAAGATTAAAGTCTACAACTTTTAACATGTGCCCCTTCAATCCAAAAAGGTCTTTTTTTTTTTTTTTTTTTTTAATACGTATTGGTGTTTTGTCTGTGTGCATATATGTGCACCCCATGTGTGCCTGGTACCCAAGGAGGCCATTAGAGGGCGTCAGCTCCCACACAGCTGGCATTACAGATGGTTGTGAGCTAGCAGCCATGTGGGTTCTGGGAGTTGAACCAGGATCCTCTGGAAAAACAGCCACAGAGCCATCTCTCCAGCCCCCTTTGTTCTTATCTTCAGTGAATACTTTTTTCCAATGATTAGAAAGTCCTACCCTGAATTTTTTTCTATGATATTGTACTGTGAAAGCTAAAGTTAGCATCAGGAGATAAATTTAACACACTGCAAAGAGGCATATGGATCAAATGGTCCTTAACCTATAGACAGAACTCTATTAAACACTTTTGGTGGAAGGTCTTCCAGGGAAATGATCTCCATTCATTCTTTCCTGCCCTAGGAGGCCGTGTGCAGGCAGTCCTGACCAGTGACTCACCAGCCCTGGTGGGTTCCAATATTACCTTTGTGGTGAACCTGGTGTTCCCCAGATGCCAGAAGGAAGATGCCAACGGCAATATCATTTATGAGAGGAACTGTAGAACCGGTAAGGAGGCTCAGCTCTGCTCCTGGAGCTCCTCCCACAATCCTAACGCTCACTGGAGCCCCGCCCACAATCCTAGCGCTCACAGGGGCTGTCACCTCCCCTTGTCAGCCTCCTCTTCAGGGCCACATCCTTTTTAGTTAGCCTGCATTCACCAAACAAAATACTTCTCCTGCTGTACGTCATGGACTTTGATCACATCCACTTCTAAGTTCCCATCTTGTCTCTCCCGGTCACTGGTTCTAGCTCTTCCCAGGTAACCCCTGTGAGCTACACTATGGAGATGGATGAGCTCAGTGAATGACTGGAGTATGCCTGGAGTATGTAGGGCTTGGGTTCCATCCCCAGCACCACACACACTCAAAAGCCCAACCTACGTCTCCTGCATTGTCACAGCCAGCTTGCCCTGTGTCTACTGGACAAAGCATGTATTATTTATTGTCCATGCTCAGGATCTCATTGTATTACCTGAAACTATTTTGGAAAAAAAAAACCACATAAAAGCATAAAAACAAACAAACAAACAAATAACACGCAGGGCCCATCTGAGAGAGTGTGCTGATTGGTTCGTTTCTGTTGACGAGTGTTTTAAGTAAACAGGTGCTGATACTGCACGTGTGGCTCTGATTCTGTTCTGATCTCAAAGCGATGCATTCGTTATCCATGTTATAAGAGCAGAACACACCGAGGGACATTATTCTGTGAGAACTGTACGCTTTCAAGAACTCAGATAATCACTGCGATGACTCAGACATTGGTGCAGCTGCTCCGACATGGTGAGCTGCCTGCACCATTCAAGCTTTTGTAAACCTGTTGATGAGTTCATTCCTCCTTAGATTTTTTTTTTTTATCTCCCTTTGAGGAAAACACTAAATTCTGTACAGACAGGTGTTAATATTAATCTAGTATTTGATATCCCACCCCCATCTTCCTGTAGTTTATTTGAGGCTAACCTGGTGTTCAGGCTAGCCTCAAACACATGATCCTCCTCCCTCAGTCCCCACAATGTTGGGATTACAGATGTGTGTTATATGACCAACTTTTTACTTTAAAAAAAAAAAAAAAAAAAAAAAGATTCTGACCAGAGTGGTAACATATGTTGGTAATTCCAATACTTGGGAGGTTGACAAAGGGAAATCTCAAGTTTAAGGCTAGCCTGGACTACATAGCAAGAACCAAACAAACCTGAAACACTTGGGGGGGGGGAGCATTGAGAGAGTTTCTCTATGTAGTCCTGGCTGTCCCGGAACTTGCTTTGTTGACCAGTCTGGCCTTGAACTCAAAGATCTCCCTGTCTCTGTCTCCTAGTGCTGGGATTAAAGGCATGTGCCATCACATCTAAACTGTAACAGAAAATGAGAAAGAACTCAAAGGCCTGTGGAGTTGTGTCAAAAGGATACAAGAGTCAGCTCAAAGGGCTCTTGGCCATATTTGGGAAATTTTGAGAATAAAAAGGATTAATGACTAGTAGTCAGATAAAGGAGCTCAAGGACACAGACCAAGGGAGCACTCTGCATGACAAACAAGGAAGCAGAAAATACCACACATCTGGAGAGTTCGATGCTGTTCCCTGGATTCCAAACTATACATTTTTCTTTATCTGTTTCTCTTGAGTTTTCTCTGTATCTATCTAGAACTGTTAAACTATGCATAGAAGGAGATCCTCTTTTTAGGATTTATTTTTACTGTTTACTTATATGTAAATGTCTGTTTGTGTGTGTAAGTGCCCTCAGGGGCCAGCAGAGGGTGACAAGGTCCTGGGAGGTGCAGAGCAGGCTGTAGGGCTAGGAGAAGATTCTTTTTATCTGAATCGTTGGCAGAGACAAATATTCAGTGTGGGAGAGCCAAAAGCATGTGCAGGCCTTGCTGGGGTGGGCGTGGGTGTGGCACTGCGGTGATACGAGGGAATACTCTCCTGAGGGCAGTCCTCTGCTGAAGGAAGCCGTGACTTAGGACTTGGCTGTGATGCCATTGAGTGAGGGAAAGAAGCTGAGGACAGAGGGCCACACTAGATGACACATCATAGAGGTTGGTTTGAATAGAGATTCAGAGACTCAAAAGGAAGATACACGCGTTAAGTAAAATCTCCAGATGGAAGTTTCCTGGAAATTGATAATATAGTATTTTATTGACATACAGCAAATACACGGAAAGCGTCAATATGCAATGGGTGGATTCTGAACATAGGATGTTAGCCCCGCAGCAGCGCTTACAGTGGTTCTTGGAAACTGAAGTGTTTGGGTGCTGAGCACTGGGCATTTGGAGGCCAGAAAACTAACTCCGCCTATTTGTTCTTGGTTAGATTTGGGGCTGACTTCTGACCTGTATGTCTACAACTGGACCGCAGGGGCAGATGAAGGGGACTGGGAAGACAGCAGCAGCCAAAGCCAGCACCTCAGGTTCCCCGACAGGAAGCCCTTCCCTCACCCCCACGGATGGAAAAAATGGAGCTTCGTCTACATCTTTCACACACTTGGTTTGGATTTTACAAGCTCTTAGCTGTTTTTAAATTCTTTTCACATTTTGACCTTATCTGTTCTTATTCTTTCATTGAAATCGTAACAGCCCATCCCTCTGTTGCTTCTCCTTACTCGGTGAACAGTGAATGAAATCCTGGTTAACCTCACTGTGTCCATGGGACACCACAGACATAAAATGAGAATGAGAAGGGGGGGAATTTGGCTCTCTCTTCAATGACAAAGACTAGTCTGACATAGTCCTAGGAAAACAATTTATTTGAATGGCACATGGTTGTTTATTCATTAATTTGTTAGTGTTCTTAAGTGAATTAAAGTTAAAAAGCATATTCTCTATGGGAAATTTGGAAACATAGAAGAGCACAAACAAAATATAAAAATCATTCACAAACAACATCAGACATGATTGCTATTGAATGATGATGTTTTCAATGTTAATATTTCTTGTTTAAGATAATAATGGATATACATTTTTATTTTGCTATCATAGCATTTGTCTATATTATTTAAAATTCTTTAAATTGTTTTAATGACTGCATAATACATTAATGTATGGGTCTAGAACAATATAAATACTGTTCTTCTCTGTCATGGTCTACTCTCTGTCTTCTAAAGACCATAAAAGGTTTCACTTTGCTGTATTATTAGTGAAGTGTTATTTTAAGAGAAACAAAATTAGGTCATTACTAACAAGGCTGCTGAATTCTCAGTACATTATTACCAGAGGGCCACGTCTATGGATCAGTGAGAGAATACACGCCCAGCATGTACACAGTCAGCAAAACATGCACCCCACACACACACACACCACGTATTACACACACACCACATATTACACACACACCACCACCGCCACCACCACCACCACTCGGAGCCAACTGAGGAGGAATTTTCAGAATCTGCTCCAATTGAGCAACTCCTGGATTTCGAAAGGCTTTGTCCTTTCTCAGACAGCATCCTTTTACTTCAGCGATAACAAAGCATGCCCGCTGAACAAAACACAGAACTGGCCGGTGTCATGCCTGTCTGAAACCGGTTTTTGTGGTGCCATGGTGGCTCTGTTGGTCAGTTCTCCAAGCCTATCGCCTGCCACATCTGTGGCCAGCACCTGTGAGTTTCAGGGACAGCTGCAGAGGGAAACGCAACGACTCAGACGGCAGTCCATTCCCTTTGTATCTGTGATCCGTATCTGTGATCCGTATCTATGATCCGTATCTTTCTGTGATCCGGTATCTGTGATCCGCTGTTGCTCTCTTATGTCTTACTGGTTTTCAGTCCAAGTCCTTCTAGGAAGTGGAATTCCAGTATCCCAGAAAAACCTAACCAGAGCCATGCCTATTTACTTACATTAATTGCTTTTAATTTGTTACAAGGCACATTTGTGAATAAAGAACCTATTAAAACTCTCGCAGATACCTCGCCATGACATTAAATGAGTTTCCCAAGAGAAGAGCATGCATTTCATGTGCAAACCTAGTAGTATTCATCGATAAGTTCGGAACTGGCTGGGTTGTCCCACTGTAGAGCTCTTTCACTTTAACAAGCTGTGTGCAGTTGTTACCTGCGTGCAACCATAAAGTTGCTTCATCGGGTTTTGCATAAATGCTGGCACCAGCTCCCTTTCTGGAGCTTCCAGCCTGTTCTCTCTGCAGAGCAGCCTTTAGCCTTTCAGAAACAACTCTGCCTGAAGATCATGAGGTGTTACTAATAACTCAAAGTGTCCATCCTCCCGCAGGTCAGTATTACCAAACACTGGGTCGGTGTTCAGCACGAGTTTCTATAAACACAGCCAACTTGACAGCCGGCCCTCAGGTCATGGAAGTGACTGTCTTTCGAAGATATCGCCGGACATACATTCCCATCTCGAAGGTGAAAGACGTGTATGTGGTAACAGGTGCGTGGCGTGAACTGCGCAGCCGTGGAGGAGGACAGGGCATTTAGCCCTTTGACATCAGCAGATTAGGAAAGAATCAGCACCCAGTGTTCTGGGTTAGGGTAAGACTCATGTGGTCTCCAGCAGAGCCTAACTATTTAATTCTGTGCTACCCCACCTGTTGCCAGGTGGGAGACTCTAAAGCTTACATACGAGAAGGTCTAGTTTTAGTCTTCAGGCAGAAAGCATCCCTGCAGTGCTCCTCTTACAGGCAAGACATGTGTTTTCTTTTTTTTCTTGTGTTGTATCTTCTAGATCAGATCCCTATATTCGTGACCATGTCCCAGAAGAATGACCGGAACTCGTCTGATGAAACCTTCCTCAGAGACCTCCCCATTGTCTTCGATGTCCTCATTCATGATCCCAGCCACTTCCTCAATGACTCTGCCATTTCCTACAAGTGGTACTTTGGGGACAACACTGGCCTGTTTGTCTCCAACAATCACACTTTGAATCACACGTATGTACTCAATGGAACCTTCAACCTTAACCTCACCGTGCAAACTGCAGTGCCTGGACCATGCCCTTCGCCTTCGCCTTCACCCTCGCCTTCACCCACGCCTTCACCTTCACCCACATCATCAACACCTAGCCCCTCTTTAGGTGAGTATTTCCTGCCGTGTAATGGTGGTGGTAGTGGTGGCCGGCAGCTCCATGGTGGTCTTCATTAGCTACTTAGTTATTGTCTTAGGGTTTCTATTCCTGCACAAACATCATGACCAATAAGCGAGTTGGGGAGGAAACGGTTTATCCAGCTTACACTTCCATGCTGCTGTTCATCACCAAAGGAAGTCAGGACTGGAACTCAAGCAGCTCAGGAAGCAGGAGCTGATGTGGAGGCCATGGAGGGATGCTGCTTACTGGCTTGCTTCTCCTGGCTTGCTCAGTCTGTTTTCTTATAGAGCCCAAGACTACCAGCCCACAGATGGTACCACTCACAAGGGGCCCTCCCCCTTGATCACTAATTGAGAAAATGCCTAAGAGCTGGATCTCATGGAGGCATTTCCTCACCTGAAGCTCCTTTCTCTGTGATAACTCCAGCTTGTGTCAAGTTGACACAAAACCAGCCAGTACAGCTATTCAGTAACTTAGGCAATCAGCGGCTTAGTCAATCAGCTTGAGATACTGTTGCCCTGCTGGCCTTGAACTTGATAGGTAAGCTAGTATTAATTCCCCTGCTGCTGTTAAGTTTACATTGCCCAAATTTATTCCTTTATAGAATGTTTTAAATTGTAAAATAGTTAATTCACATTTCTTATTAAAAATTCAAACTAAACACAAAGAAGCATAGCATAGAGTCCCCATGTGTTCTCTTCCCCAGTTCATCCTGACATTGCTGGCTGTGTTTCTGTCCAGATCATTTTCTATGAGTTTACAAACTTCCTATGTGTTTTCTCATTTTGGATTTTATGTAAATAGATTCGTGTCATATGTTTTGTTCTTTGCCCCTCCTTGCTAAATAACCACAGAGAGCTTTCAGTTACTGTGCATGGAAATCTGTCACACCTGGCCGGTTGTCAGCACAGTGTCACAGGGTGTAAATAAACACCCACAACCTTGTTGGTGAGCAACTAAGGAATCCCAAGTCCAGTTACAAATGTAGCAGTACTGGGCTAGTCCAGACAGCTTAGTGTGACTCTAAAGCCCCTCCCTTCCCTCTCTCCTCCCTCCTCTTCCATTTCCCTTTCTGGAGCCTCTTATGTAGCCCAGGCTAGCTTCAAACTCAATATTATCATCTGGTGATCCTCTAGCCTTCACCTTCCAATTGCTGGGATTACAGGCACACAGCACCACACAGGGCTTTTCAAATGATAGGCAGGTACTCTCCTAACTGAGCTACAGCCCTAAGAACCAGCTCCTTTATCTGTCAGAATGGATAATTTTCCTTATAAACAGAAAGAACAGCTGTAAATTCTAAATAAATTATAGATGCCTTCAGTGTCTATAAAAATCTGGTTAATTTACTTAATTTGGGCTTTTGAAATTACATTTTTATCAAACCAGCTGTTTTTCTTAGAAGCTGTGTCATGCCATATGTCAAACATATTTCTGAAGTCAATTTCAAAAGGTATTTTAATTTGCTGCTATTGTTTTTTCCTAAGTCAAGCTGTAAAACAAAAGCCAGTATCCTCTATGCATTCAGCTTTACTGAGAGGAGTCCTGGCTTTATGCAAAGGTGCTCATTCACCTGTAATCAATTCAAAACACCTTAAAGCAGCTGGGGTGGGAGAGGGCTAAGCGATGGGGCCTGTAGTGATTACAGAAGTTAGCCATAACTTTTTACATTTTTACTCATGCATTTGTGTATGTGTTTATGAACCTGCATGTGTGTGGTGTATGTATGTGTGGTATATACATATATGTTGGATCACCTCACTCCACGCCAGTCTATGTGTGTAGGCCTGAGGTTGATGCCAGGAGTCTTCCACTGTGGCTTTTAACCTTACATATTGAGACAGGGTCCCTTGCTGAACCTGCAGTTTGCTTTCAGGCGAGGCTGACTGGCCAGAGAGCCACCTGAGATCTATCTCCACCCTAGGGTTACAGATATGTGCTGTCAGGTGGCTAAGCATGACTTTTAAAAGGATCCCCCCCCCCCACTAGAGAGCATTTCCAGCTATGCAGACCATATAAATGGGCTTGTATTTTTTTTAATAAAATTTTATTTATTATTATCATTATTATTATTGGTGGTGGTGATGGTGTGGGGAGAATTGGTTCTCTCCTTCCACATGTGATCCAGGCTTGTCACCTCAGCTCCACAGGGCCCTTGGGAAAGCCAGGGAACACCCCAGCCTGTCCTGCTGATGAACAACTGCATGAGAATCTAACAGCATTAGGATATCTCCAGGCCCCGTGGCACAGCACTTCCCAGAGGGCCTTCATTCTGAGAATCCCAGCAGGCATGGCAGGTCACCCTCAGGAAGCTGTGAGAAACCAGAGCGAGCTCCCTGCTGGCTTCCTCCATACACAAACACAGATCCTTTTTCCATTCCTCCCCCTCCTTCTACCCCTTCCTCCTTTCTGCCCCTCCCCCTCTCTCCTTTTCTTCTGTTTTGAGAAAAGATCTTATTATATAGCCCCAGGAACTTGCAATCCCTCTGCCTCAGCCTCTGAATTACAAACATGCACCACCACACCTACTCTTTACGTAGCCTCCGAACTTTGTTTAAATCAATCTACTTATGTTATATGTATGGCTGCTTTGTCTGCACATGTCTGTATACTACATACATCTGTGACTCCCAAGCAGGCCAGAAGAGGGACTGGAATTATACACAGTGTGAACCACCATGTGGTTGCTGGAAATGAACCCAGGTCCTCTGAAAGAGCAGCCAGTGCTCTTAGCCACTGACCTATCTATCTCTTCAGCTCTCTCTCTCTCTCTCTCTCTCTCTCTCTCTCTCTCTCTCTCTTAAGATGAGGATCTCTTTTAAACTTTGACTCCCAAACTGGGCCATGGGTGCACCTTCAGTCTCAGCACTCAGGAGGCAGAGGCAGGCAGATCACTATGAGCTCCAGGTCAGCCTGGTCTACAGAGAGAGTTCCAGGTCAGCCAGGTTACACAGGACAAAAAACTTCGACTCCCTCCCTCTATTTCAGTGCCTGAGGGAATTAAGATAAAGATGAGCATCACCATATTCCCTTTCAGACTTTGAATCCTAAAGCTACACCAACATGTTTTAAATTATAATGGGTGAGGCATTGCTCAATTACATTCACAATTGCTTTGGTCACGTCTTTATGAGTGCACATAGCAGCCAGAGCTCAATGACAAGTGTCTTCCTCAATTGTCTGCCACCTGAGTTGGAGGCAGGGTTTCTCACTGAACCTACAGCTTTCCAATTCAGCTAGACTTGCCAGAGCTCTGGGTTTAATTGATTTGTAATATTTTATGGTTGTTATTTGTAGATTAGTAGGTTGGTTGGTGTTATGGTTACTTTTCCACTGCTGTAATGAAACACCATGACCAAGGCAACTTATAGCAGGGGTTTATCTGGGGATTACAGGTCCAGAGGGATAGGAGGCCGTCACTGTCACGATAAGAAACATGGCAGCAGCTGGTGCTAGAGTTAAGGCCAATTGGGAACTCACGTCCCAACCACAAACAGGAAGCGGAGGGTGCTCTGGGAATGGCAGGAAGCTGCTGAAATCAAAAGTCCACCTCCAACGACACACCTCCTCCAACATGGCCACTCCTCCTAATTCTTCCCAAGCAGCTAAGGATTCAAGTGTCTTGTGACTTATGGCTTATGGGTTTCATCTCATTCAAAACACCCCAGTTAGTTTTGGTGTGGTTTTTTTAAAAAAACAAAAACAAGGTCACACATGTCAACTTATTATTTAGCTCAGGTCAGTCTCAAACTCACAGCAATCCCTCTGCCTCAGCCTCCTTGGTACTGGGGTCCCAGGCATGGATACAACACCTGGCAGAGAAGTAAGCTACGTAAGCCTTATCTCACTTTGGTTTAAGTGATTCAACCTGGGAGGACAGTGATATTAACTCCATTTTGTTGATAAGAGGCAAAGGCCAGTTTAATGACGTATGGGCAAACCGATGGTGCTAGTGTTGAGGCCAGAACAGCCGCACGCCAGTGAAAAGGGACTTCTCTACTGTGGCCTCTTCACATAATCTAATAGGGCTTCCACTTCATTTGCATCCTGAGTTTTAAAACCATCTAGGGTTGTGCTTTGAGCTCGGGGCAGCAGTAAAATGCTTGCCTGGTGGGCAATGAGCCTGGTTTCCATCACCAGCTCCACCTGAAAGGTAAAGGTTATTTACTGCTGAATCATTCCTCGGCCTCCAGGGACTTGACCTGACTAGATGTAGAGAGAACGAAGAAGAGACAGACAGAGGCATACTCAGACAGAGAGCTGGGATGTGGGTACTGGGTTCTCAGGCGAAGAAGGCTTAGCACCCCCAGAAGCACATGTTTATTATATAGAGATGATGAAGAGGGATGCAGGCTCTGTGGTATACAGCTGATCAAGGAGGCCGGTTTAGCTGTCTCTGCAGGAGAGCAATCTTCAGGCTGGAAACGTCTGTGGGGAGAAAGCTATGGTGGACAATTTCTGCACACACCATCAGCACTCACACTTGGAGCCCTGAGGAAGGCTTTGGCATGGCTCCCGGTCTCTCCCTGGGGAAGGCTTTGCATTTGTCACGGACCTGAGGCTTTGAGGTCCTTGATATGACCTGTGCCCACGTCAACAGCACACATTCTCCCAGGAGTTCACTCATTCAGGGCTTCCTCTGCAACCCACACTCCCTACGGTAACTTACAGAATTAAATGGCCACAATGCCTACACAATACCCTTACATGTATAAGAATCTACACATTTACATTACACAAATTACTGCCTTAATAGAAAAGCTCTAGAATTCTTGATGTTTGGCCGGGTTTGGGTTGGTTGAGTTGGGTTGGGTTAGATTTTTGATTTTTAGTCCTGGCTGTCCTGAAACTTGGGATGTACATCAGGCTGGCCTCAAACTCACAGAGGTCCTCTTAACCCTGACTCTGGGATTAAAGGCATGAGCCTCCTCACCTGACTTTTTGAGGCTTTCTAAAGAGAAGATGGAGCTGGGAGCAGATGGTGCCTCAGGCATGACAGTACACATCTACAGTCCCAGAATTTGGGAACTAGGGCTAATAAGACCCAGAGTTAGGGCCAGCCTGGGCTATACAGTAAGTTTAAACCAGCCTGGGCTACATGAGTCCTTGTCTGAAAAAAAAGATAAAACAAACACCAAAACAAAAATGATAAAGAAGTGTCCTTGCTTTTTGTTAACTATGTTAACTCCGTTACCTTCTTCATCCCTGTTTATTTTAAACCTTTATTACTCAAACTTCCTAGCGCCTACCGGTTACAAATCCATGGAGCTGAGTGACATTCCCAATGAAAACTGCCAAATAAACAGATATGGTTACTTCAGAGCCACCATCACAATTGTAGGTAAGGCTGAAGACCAGTGGGGACAGATGCCAGAATCTGCAAAGCTCTCATTCACTTAGCTAACACTAGAAGGGTGGAGACAAAGGAGCAGGGTCCTTTGTCCTGTCTAAGGTGATACAGGAGGTGTCCAAGGTTGGTGAGAAAGCCGTCTCTATTCTTTGTCCTCCTCCTTTGTTAAGGGACATCCTGTAGTTAGTTAAGTTTCTGTAACAGGCTTTGTAGGCTCAGCGACCTACAACTGGGATTCATGACTTGCTGTCCTGGAGGATGAATGTAAGATCTGGTGTCTGGCAAGGAGCACTCCATAGTTCATGAAAGGCCACCCCCTTGCAGTGTTCTCACATGGCAGAAGAGACAAGGAGGCTCCCTGAGGTCTCTTCATAAGGGCCCTGAACACATCCCCATCAGAGGTTTTACCCCTCACACTGTAATTAGCTTGGATTTCAACCCAGCAAACAATCTATGGCAGGGTGGGTTCCTTTGGTTTCCACTGCATTTTGACATTTCTCTATGGTGGCTGTTTTACTAGAGGGGATCCTAGAAGTCAACATCATCCAGATAGCAGATGTCCCCGTGCACACAGCGCAGCCTGACAACTCACTGATGGACTTCATTGTGACCTGCAAAGGGGCGTAAGTACAGGCTCGTGCCAGAGGACGGGCCAAGGGAGGACCCCAAGTCTGAATAAAGGGCTTGACCACAAGTCATCCTTTTGAAGGTGATTCAAACACCTACATATTAGAAACCTCCCACGAGCCGGGTGTAAGAGACAGGTGCATGTCTGTAATCCCAGGAGTCATGAGGGCTAAGTGAGGCAGGAGACCATGGGCTATATACTGAGCCTTTCTCTCAAAAAAAAAAAAAAAAAAAAAAAAAAAATAGAAAGAGGCAGTGCAGGGTGGAGAGCATCCCAGCATACAAGAAGCTCTGGGTTGGATCTCCATCACTACATAAAGCAAGACATGGAATGTATGCCTGTAATCACAGTACATAAAGGTGGAGGCTGGACAATCAGGAACTTAAGGCCATCTCTAACTACATAGTGAGTTTGAAGCCAACTTGGCTACATGAGACCTTGTCTTTAAAAAAAAATAAATAAATAAATAAATAAAAAAAATAAAAAAAAAATAAAAAAAATAAAAAATAAAAAAAAAAAAGAGCGAAAGAAAAAAAGAAAAAGAAAAAAAGGAAAGGAAATAAAAGTAAAAGCCCCATTTAAAACGGTTATTACAGAGGCATGCCGAGTGCCCTGTGTTGACAATCTCAGCACTCAAGAAGCTGAGGCAGGAGATCACCATAGGTTCCAGGCCAACAGTGTGAAACCCGGTTTCAAAAACAGCACCCCCCAACTTTGCATTCTTTTCTCCCTCGCGGGATCTGTGTGCCCCTCACCCCTCTCCCACATCACAGCACTCCCATGGAAGCCTGCACGATCATCTCCGATCCCACCTGCCAGACCGCCCAGGACAGGGTCTGTAGCCCTGTGGCTGTGGACAAGCTGTGTCTGCTGTCTGTGAGGAGAGCCTTCAATGGAGCTGGCATGTACTGTGTGAACTTCACTCTGGGAGACGATGCAAGCCTGGCCCTCACCAGCACCCTGATCTCTATTCCTGGCAAAGGTAAGGCTTGGCTTATAACTTTATGAACATTTCCTATGGCAGAAGTATACAGACAATACTAAAGCCCTTGCAGGCTGCACTAGCAATGTTTATCTTATGGCCAGGTTCTTTGAACCATCATGTGTACAGTCTGTCAGTCGTTGACTGAGTTGTCCTTATGCAGCACAGGAATGCAGGAACTCATGAGAACGTTTACAGAGCTGTAGCACTAAGAACAAGGTGGGGAGAGCATCCTGCCTCTTACAGGACTGCCAGAGAGCTGGGGAGGAGAAAGACACAACGGGACAGTCAGAGGCTGTGGACATTTCAGTGTCCTGACCTCCAGGAGCTGTGCAGCTAGGACTGCCCCAGCCCTATGTGTTGTGTTTATAAAAAGAAAGAGAAGCCAGGAGTACGTTTGATGGAGGCTCAGTATGGTGTAGGGCAAGGGGGTGCCTCTGCAGGCCGGTGCTGAGCCCCCCCCCCCATAACCCACGTAGGTACCAGCCACACGACAGTATAGTGTAAAATAGAGTTTATTTAGGGCATGGGGAGGAGAATTAAGGGAGTAGAGACAGAGAAAGGCAGAGGGGGTGAGGGGGAAGGGGAGGGAGAAGGAGAGGGAGAGGGAGAAGAGTAGAGGCTGGCCATGAGCATGTAGAGAGAGGGGGATGAGGGTAAGGGGCAAGAGCAAGAGGAAAAGAGAACTAGAGAAAGAGGAGACTGTTGCCAGGTAACTGTGGGGTGGAGTCTAGACAAAATGCCAACACTATGTCATTCAGAATTCCCTTTAAAATCTTATCTCATTCCATGCTTTTTTCATGTACTGGCAAACTGCTGGTTTCCTGTGTGGGTTATAGATTTAACTGTTAGCTTCCCGTGATTTTCGTTGTAGTAAGTGATTAATGAAGGGGGCTGAGGTGGAGCATAACAGTAGGGCACTGTTCTGCATGAGTGGGGCCATCAAGACCTGGGTTCTATCCCAACATCATAAGAAAATAAAATAAAAACAGGAAATTTGAGGGGTGAAAGGCCAACTTGAGCTTAGCGCATAACAAAATCTGAGAGAGAGAGACAGAGAGAGAGAAAGACAGAGACAGAGACAGAGAGACAGAGAGAGTCAGTAAAGTGCTTACCTTGCAAGCATGAGGACTAGAGTTCAGATTCCCCAGAACCCCCACAAAAATCCAAGAGTGGTGATCCCAGCAATGGTAAGATGGGAGGTGGAGACAGACAGACTCCTGGAAACTCACTCACTGTCCAGTCTAACGTATTTCCAAGCTAAAGAGAAAGCCAGTCTCAAACAAAAAAGAATGACGCCTGCAGTTATCCTTTATCTCCACATGTACACAAGTGCACCCACACAACCATGCACACACGCAACCATGCACACACACAGAGTGATGGGGAGGAAAGTCAGAAAAAGTAAAAAGAACAAAACAAAACTGTAATCCAGTGAGACTTATAACTTACTAACTCAAATTTCAAAACCAGAATTTCAGAAATAATGATAGTTCAACAGAAAACTCACTGGTGTTTAGCTGAAATTCTTTCTATTGATTGATAGTCACCAAGCTGTCCACTTCATGCCCAGCACAGAGCTCTGCATGGGATAGAAGCCACCGGCTAAGGAACAAACCAGGAGGACCCCGCCCCCTGAGCAGTAACAGATGACACAGGAAATGGTTACACGGATTCCATTTCACCGTTTGTTTAAGCACCAAACTGAGCAACACTGGAGTCAGAAGTGGCCCAGACCAGCTCCCATTGACTCCACCCCTAACTGGCTGTCAGGACCCAGGGGCAGCTTCCATAATTAGGCTTCCATAATTGAGGTCTGGAGTCAATCAATTAAGCTGCTTATGATTGACTGAAACTTAGTTGTTTCAGGATGTGGGGCGTGTGTGTGTGTGTGTGTGTGTGTGTGTGTGTGTGTGTGTGTGTGTGTGTGTGTTCTCACGATCATGTGCGCATGTGTGTGCACACAGGTGCCCACGGAGGCCAGAGGAGGATGTCGGAGGCCCTGGATCTGGATTTACAGTTGGTTATGAACTTCCAGACAGGATTAGTCAAAGAACTCAGATCCTGTGCAAAGCAGCCCTGCCCTCACCTGCTGAGCCATCTTCTCTGCTCCTCAGCTCTTGGTTTTTTAATGTTGTCTGGGGTTTTTGTTTATTTTTTGAGATGTTTTAAATTTTATTATGTGTGTATGTGTGTTGCATGCATAGACATCTATCTGTGTACCTCACTGGTACAGTGTCTGCAGGGTTCAGAAGAGGGTAGCAGATCCCCTTGAAACCGGGTTATTGTGCTGCTATGTGGGTGCTGGGAATTGATCCCAAGTCCTTTGGAAGAGCAGTTAGTGCTCTTAAGCACTAAGCCATCTCTCTAGCCCCTTGTTTTTTGGTGTAGGGGTGTGTGTGTGTGTGTGTGTGTGTGTGTGTGTGTGTGTGTGTTTGTTTGTTTGTTGTTGTTACAAAATAGTCTCATAAGAATTTGTCTATTGCTTACCTGTGAATTTGTCAGTTAGGTCCCAACTCAGAACACCTACTCAGCCTTATTTTAACACAGGCAATAAACAAATTAACAAGATGGTATTTTGAGGAGAAAAAAAACCAGGTGGGAGAAAGGAGAGGGGTGAACTTGGAATGGGCGGTGAGAGCAGTGGTTAGCACTCTAGATATGGTGTGGCGGTGGGGGCAAGTCTTGCTGTTCAGCGATACCATCTTGGTAAAGGACCTCCTTAGAACTAAGACCTAAATATAAACAGTGCGAGCACATGAAGGCTGCTGTTAGGGTCTTCTGAGTTTCATTCTGTAAGCAAGAGTGAGAAGATCTCACACACGCGATGGAGAGACGACTGCAAGGATAGACTCAATCAATAAAGAGGACCTCTTAGGAGTGGTCTGGAGGACCGGATGGTGGCAGGAACAGAGCAGACAGAGGCAGTTCAGATGATCAGATATGCTTTGGGATGGACACAGAACTGGCTGGTCTGCTGGTTACAGAGGAGAAAGAGGACAAAGTCCCTGTCTTTGTGAACCTTGGTACAGATGAGATGAGAGAAGAAATACCGGCCACAGTGTGATCCAGGCCTAGGAAGAGGCAGGCAGGGTAGTGACAGAGAAGACCTGGTGCCCTCGGAAAGGCTGGGAGACACTGGGAGATTGAGGAAACCTGAGACGAGACCGGGAAGGGCGGTCCCAACGGGGGCCCTGCGAGTTTCACAGAATTCCAGGGGTTTTAGCACAGGGGCAGGCACAGAGCCTGAGATGAGGCCAGAGGCCTGCACAATGGAGAGTGAGAGCCTTTTAGCCCTTTGGTGTTGAAAGCAGTTGAAAGCAGTAGCTCCTTTATTCAATAGCATCACAATGTCCTCTGCTTTAAAGACCCAGGCTCCCCTCTGAGAACAGTGAATGGCGTCCTGATCTCCATTGGCTGCCTGGCCACGTTTGTCACCATGGTTACCATCTTGCTGTACAAGTAAGTTCTGATTTTAACACTTTACATCTCTATAGCAGATAGTCAAAAGCAGATAGCATTCATCTGTACGGATGTGCCATTTTTCTTTCTTTTTTCTACATGTTATGTGTATGAGAAGAAATGCATCCATCAAACCATGAATACCAAACTGGGACCTATTAATTTTACTGTGGTTTTGGATTTGTTTGTTTAATCCTGCAAGTGCTACCAGATGTCAGTAACTTGACAAAATTGGTTTTTGCAGTGTTTAACAAAATCTCAAAGTGAGTACTCTTGCTTCAAGAGAACATAGCTATACCCTCCTAAGATGCTGGTGTGTTGCAAGCAACGGGCTGAATGGAATTAGCTCTTTTGCACCTTTCATGAGAAACACTATAGAAAGGAATTTAGTTCAGCTGAAGATATTTTTAAAGCCCTGTCCAACACATTGTTTTCAGAAAACACAAGGCGTACAAGCCAATAGGAAACTGCCCCAGGAACATGGTCAAAGGCAAAGGCCTGAGTGTTTTCCTCAGCCACGCAAAGGCCCCGTTCTTCCGAGGAGACCAGGAGAAGGATCCACTGCTCCAGGACAAGCCAGGGATCCTCTAAGTCTTCGGCCTGACCTCTGACCAGGAGCCCACTCTTCTGTGCATTTATGTGAGCTGTGCAGAAGTACATGACTGATAACTGTTGTTTTCTAAGGTTTATTGTAAAATGCTTGTCATGGTTTAGGGAACGTAGTTAAATGACATTTTAGAGAAAAGATGGGAAGACTTAGTGTTTCTTCCCATCTGAATTGTGGTTTTTACAGTTAGTAGGATGGGCACACTGTGACTGAAGGGTGAGAGGGAGGTCACTGCTACTTAAGGTCCTGGGTTAACTGGGGGAGGATACCACAGGCTCCCCAGCTTTCTACATAATCTGTGCTTCCCAGCTAGTCCTGACCTGAAGGCCGTGCTTCATCTAACTGTATCCCAGCTCCTTCAACATGCCTGAGCTCCTGACAGAATTGTAATGGGCCCAAGCTTTTTGTATGGTGTGTGTGTATATACATATTATACTCATTAAAAAGACAGTCTAATAAGCTCATGTGATTATTATATTGGGGTGAAATTTTTCCCTGTGTAGTTGAATGAAGTACTCATCCAATCGTTTATCCATGGACACTTATAAAGCATGTGATGGTCCACATTTGGCCCATGAGACCTTGTCTGTTCTACACCAGCAGACGTTTAATAGCAACCAAGTGAGATCTGAGAGTCCAGACTGTATCTACCATGATAGAGGTGGGACAACTGGAACTGATCTGCGTCTTAGTCAGGGTTTCTATTCCTGCACAAACATCATGACCAAGAAGCAAGTTGGGGAGGAAAGAGTTTATTCAGTTTACACTTCCATGCTGCTGTTCATCACCAAAGGAAGTCAGGACTGGAACTCAAGCAGGTCAGGAAGCAGGAGCTGATGCAGAGGCCATGGAGGGATGTAACTTACTGGCTTGCTTGTTTCCCCTGGCTTGCTCAGCCTGCTTTCTTATAGAGCCCAAGACTACCAGCCCACAGATGGCACCACCCACAATGGGCCCTCCCACCCTTGATCACTAATTGAGAAAATGCCTTACAGCTGGATCTCATGGAGGCATTTTCTCAACTGAAGCTCCTTTCCCTGTGATAACTTGAGCTTGTGTCAAGTTGACACACAAAGCCAGCCAGCACAATCTGATTACGCCTCCCAAATACTAGATGGTATTATAGAATGTCTGTTCACTTTGAGACATTGTGGGGGGACCAACATTCAGTCTGTTCCTTTTGACTCCTAGGTGGCCTAGAAGTAAAAAGAAGCTTTTTGTTTGGAAATTGCCTCCAAAGAATGCAAAAATTGCTGGCCACTTAGGGCAGGGACTCTCAACCAGGGGTGTTTGGCAATGCTTGGAGAGATTTGTGGTTGTCAAAACTAGGTGGGGTGCTACTGGCATCTAGTGGGAAGAGCCCAGGGTTGCTGAACACCCTGCACCTGAGGGACAGCCCCACAACCACGGAGCCCAGAGCAAGTGAAGGAGGCCCGGGCATAGGCATCCAAACAGAAGCCTTGTATCTGAACCCGAGCCTGACATTTAGGGCTTTGTAACCTAGTGACATGCATTTTAGGAGTCTTTTCTGCCTCTGTCTCGGCTGTCGAAGGGGCATACTGACCCCCTCTGACTCACTTCATAGAGCTGCTACAGCTCCAGCTGCAAGAATGAATGCAGACATGGCCTAGTGTTGTACACTGAGCCTGAGGACAGAAACACTGTGAAGAAGCAAGCTAGCCTGCCTGCTTATTTGCTTGCTTGCTTGCTAGCTTGCGTGCTAGCTTGATTGATTGATTGATTGATTGATTGATTGATTGATTTAGATTAAGGAGCCAGATCACTAGTACCCAAAAAAGAACATTGATTTCAGAATCCACAGACTGCTCAGCTATACCCCCATGGTTCATAACACAGTCTTGTGGAGGTAGGACCCCATAATTTTGATTTCTAAAAAATCAACAGAGAATCCATATTACGCTGGTTCCAGGACATGAATGAGCAAGGTTGGGCTTTGGATCCACTTCCTTGCTCACATCAACAGGGGGCAGCAGAGAACAGCAGATACATGCAGCAGGTCCATGACTTTAGCTTCATCTAAACAAATTTTAATCTAGTAGTAGGAAAGAGGTCTGAAATAGTAAATTGTGTCCATTTATATTTTCCAAGTGACCCTGGCAAGAAGTCATTCAGCTTCTTCTGCAGAACAGAGGAAACCGCCTAGGAGACAGGGATGGCTTGATTGATGTTGGCTGAGAATTAAAACTTCTCATGAAAAGGGCATGTGTACGTAATAAATTACTTCAGGAATTGTTTATTCCTGGAGCTTTTATAAATGTCTGCATCCTAAACATCTTTGAGTCATTCACAAATATTGGTTTTCCTAGGTTGAAATTTCCATAATGTAAAGGTATGAAGACCATGCACTCAGAGTACCCATCACACACAGAATGCACAAAACTCTAAGCTCAAGTGACACACAAAGAGCAGACGAATAGACAGTGGTCCAGAGGATGAGGGTGACCTCCTTTTGGGGGTACCCTGGAGGCAGAACAATTCTTTGAAGGTGTTTTGTTTATGTTTGTTGTTGTTGTTGTTGTTGTTGGTTGTTGATTGGTGTTTTAGTTTGTTGGTGGGTTGTTATTGTTTGTTGTTTGTTGTTTGTTTGTTTATTTGTTGTCTGTTTGCTTGTTGTTGAAGAAGGCTTCCAAAGCTGCTGGAATAGATACCGTGAATATTCAGAGGTCTGCTTCCAGGGATCAACCCTTGCAGACTGATTTTGATCATTTAATCATCTTTTATTGAATGCTAGGTGGCTCTGGGTCTAGGAGAGAACAAAGAGATGATAAGAGACACAGGACTGAGATTCCAGACCAGCACAGAATGTCACTGCTCCTGTGGTCACTGCTGTGACTTCACTGACCTGGATCCTGGCCCACCCACTGGCCTCAGCTTCACCTGCAAGGGCAGCTTCTGTTTGTAGTCAATAGCCATTCCCTTTATTCTCAAGATTCCACAAGGAAAATCACCTTAGAGCTCTTCCATGGGCCCTGTGGTGGTTAGAACGAGAATGGTCCCTATAGGCTTCTATCTTTAAATGCTTGGTCCCCAGCTGGTGCAACTGTTTGGGAAAAACTAGGAGGCGTGGCTTTGTTGGAGACAGTATGTCACTGGGAGATGGGTTCATGCCAGGCTCAGTCTTGCTTTTTTGCCTGCCTGCCATCATGCTTCCTGCCACAATGAATATGGACTAACCCTCTGAGATTGTAACCAAGTGCCTAATTAAAGGCTTTCTTGGTCGTGGTGTCTCTCCACAACAATAGAGCAGTAACTCAAACGGGCCCTTTGCACTTGCATGCCTGTAGTACTTAGCCAATTTTTAATCTGTGCTTAACTTCCCCAGGCATCTCACAATGTCATCTACGAACGAAAATGCCCCTTACACTCACAATGTAATCATGCTGTTCAAGACAGCTGCACAGATGTAGACACAAACATCAACCCTTGAGCTGAGTCCTTACTTTGAATGTATGTGTGAAAGAAATTCTGCTTTCCTGAAAAAAAAAAAAAAGAGAGAGAGAGCTGTTGCTGAGCTCCCCTTCCTCCTTCTCCATCCTCTCCTCTTCCTCCTCCTCCTCCACCAGACAAGATCTCACTATGTTACCTAGGCTAGCCCTAAACTCCAGGGCTTAGCTTTTGTGGCAGGAGGCTTCTGTGGTCGTGGAGATAATGCTAAACTCTGGCTTGGAAATGAACAAGGTAGGAAAGTAGGTAAGGCTGGAGTCGGAAGGCCTGTGCCCCAGCCCGACATCATGTTGTCACTAGCAAGGTGCCCAGAAGCCTGTCTCCCTCTCTGCCCCTCATCTATCAAATGGAGGCGAGGACAGGGAGCCGCTTCTGAGCCTTCAGGTTCTGATACTCTCCTGTGGAAAATGAAGGCAAAGTTAACTGTTTCTCCTCAGAGCCTCCAGGAAGCGACATACTCTCCATCAGGCAGACTTCAGTTTCCCTGCCAAAGCCGTGCTCCTGCCCATAAGCAAAGTGTGGTTTTTATACTTCTAAATGGTTAAGGGGGGAAAATGAAGCATTGCAGCATGAGTGGGGCTTTGGGTTCCATCCCAGCACGGAGAGAAAAATAGGCAAAGAAAGCAGGGAGGGGAAGCAGTGCTATCCGAGATGAAACAAAGCCATTCTATGCAAAGTTCAGTACACATAGGTAAAGATTTACTATTCTCTCTCTCCTCTTCCTCCTCCCCTTCTTCTCACCCTCCTCTCTCCTCCTCTTCCTCCTCCCCTTCTTCTCACCCTCCTCTCCTCCTCCTCTTCTTCCTCCTCCCCTTCTTCTCACCCTCCTCTCCTCCTCCTCCTCCTCCTCTTCCTCCTTCCACCAGACAAGAGCTCATTATGTTACCTAGGCTAGCCCTAAACTCCAGGGCTCAGTGGCTCAATAGTTTCCTCTCTACCTCCCTTCGCCTCCAAGTAGACATACCTCAGTGCCTGAACAGCCCCATTTCATTTATGCACGCTGGCTGCTGCTGCTCCGCCATTACAGCAGCACAGCTGGGTAGTTCTGACACAGGAGCCTTCAACACTTGTATTTGCTGCCTGACCCTTTACAGCTTGCCTATTGTGACCTAGAGTAGTTCTCAGATCCAAACTATTAGGAAAACAAGAATTGTTCAAGTCTGTGCCACTTTCTCTCTCTTCCGTGTGTGTGTGTGTGTGTGTATGTGTGTGTGTGTGTGTGTGTGAGAGAGAGAGAGAGAGAGAGAGAGAGAGAGAGAGAGAGAGAGAATGCTCAGAGGCCAGAGAGCAGCAGATCCCCCTTGAGCTGGAGTTACAGGCAATTGTCAGCTGCCTGACATGGGTGCTGGGAACCAAACTAGGTTCTTCTGCAAAAGCAGTCACTACTCCAGTCCCCAAGTGCCATGTTCTTAGTCAAGTTCTCAAGCAGCCTGTCCCATCAGTCTGAATGACAATATGCTGTGTTGAGGAGAGAAAGCTAGAGCACACTGCTGGTGAATTGTTGTGTGTGGGGTTATAACAGGCCTTCAAGAAGAAACAGCACCCAAGACTCCTGTCAGGAGAAATCTGAATAAGGAGTCAACACTTCTCAATGCTTGTTTGAGCTGGCAGGAAACTAAGAGGATTCTTTCATGACCCCATCCGCACCCCCAAAAGACAACAGGAGAAAACCAGCAGCCAGTCAGAGTTTTCTCAGAAGGGGCAAATAGAATGGACAACCTGGAGGCCTTAAAGTGTGGGTGTCAAGACTCAGTCTTTGTGACTGCAGAAATGGCACAGTGATTAAGAGCACTGGCAGCTCTTCCAGTTCAAGGAACTGCATTCAATCCCCAGCACCTACATGGCAGCTCACAACTGTCTGTAACTCTAGTCCCAGCCCTCTTCTGGCCTCTGTGGTACACATAGGTACATTCAGGCAAAACAAGCACACACACACACACACACACACACACACACACAAGACCCAGTCAGTCTTTGGGTTGAAGATCAGCAAATGAGTAAGCCCGGAGAGAATGGAAGGAGCCCCATGTGCCCAATAGTGCCATGATTGATGGCTGTCCTGCATAAAGCCAGGATCCTTAGTAACAACCTGGGGTGAAACAGAGAAAACCCACACAGAGGCAACAGAGACACACTGGGAAGCAGGGCATGTGCTGGGGCCTGGAGCGAGCAGAATTCCTAACCAGGGGCATCTGTGCCTGTGAGCTCAAAGATAGACTTTACAGGGACCGGAGAGGTGGTTCCACTGTTTAAGAGTGCCAAGTGTTCCTCCAGAGAACCCAAGTTCAGTTCCCATGTCTGGTAGTTCACAACTACCTCCTGTAACTCCAGCTCCAAGGGACCTGGCATCCTGCTCTGGACTCTGAGGGTACCCACAGACATGTGGTAAACATTTATACAAACATGTAAATACAAATAAGTTTTAAAACAAACATAGATTAACACAAAAAATAAGAGCTAAACATCATGTTTAAGGTGGTTCTGGATGCATCTGTCTGACTGCCTGGCAGAAGCCATGTGAACTCTCTCTGCAGGAATGCCAAGCCACAGATAAAACCTCAAGAATATGGGCTCACAATTAAAAGCAACTCAGTGAACACTTGTACAGATAATCCTTTATGAATGAGCCAAGAGAAGTGGGCTGGCAAGTACTGCAGCAGATACTGGACATAAGTGTGTCTCGTCTGAGCATGGTGGTATAGACCAGGCCAAGAGACTGAGGCAGGGTGGGGGTGGGGGTGGGGGTGGGGTCACTTGAGCTCAGAAGTTCAAGGCCAGCCTGGGAATTATAGCAAGCCTTAGAATTTGAAAATAAAGTTGAGCCTACCTCATACATTTAGGAAGAGGAAGTGGAAAGAAACTTAACGACTGCTAACATGAGAGAAGCATCATAGCTTAGTGGGTTTCCTCCTAAGAACTTTTAGAGAAGAAAATCATAACGCTAGAAGTTTTTTGTTGTTGGGTTTTTTTTGTTTTTTTCGAGACAGGGTTTCTCTGTGTAGCCCTGGCTGTCCTGGAACTCACTCTGTAGACCAGGCTGGCCTCAAACTCAGAGATCCACCTGCCTCTGCCTCCCAAGTGCTGGGATTAAAGGCATGCGCCACCACTGCCCGGCACGCTAAAAGTTAAAAACAGTAACCAGTTGTCTGTTTTGGTTTTTTAGAGTAGAAATTTTCAAATACAAACAAACAAACAAACAAAACCCATAATGTAAATTCAAATCATTATTCAATTTATGGCTAACCCTATCTAGTTGATCTCTTTAGTCATTTTAATTTATTTTATTAAACCTATTGATTAGCCTTGTGTATGTGTGTATGTGTGTGTGTATGTGTATACGTGTGTGTGTGTGTGTGTGTGTATGTGTGTGTTTATGTGTATACGTGTGTGTGTGTGTTTATGTGTGTGTATGTGTATACGTGTGTGTGTGTGTTTATGTGTGTGTATGTGTATACGTGTGTGTGTGTGTGTTTATGTGTGTGTATGTGTGTGTATGTGTGTATTTATGTGTGTGTATGTGTATACGTGTGTGTGTGTGTGTGTGTGTTTATGTGTGTGTATGTGTATACGTGTGTGTGTGTGTTTATGTGTGTGTGTGTATACGTGTGTGTGTGTGTGTGTGTGTGTGTGTGTGTGTGTGTGTGCGTGCGTGTGTGTACTACTGGGGTACATACTGCACATGTGCAGGCCAGAAGGCAACACTGTGGAATTGGTTCCATCTTCCCACCTTTAGTTCCCGGGATCAATCCCAGGTCACAGAGAGCACATTTACCTACTGAACTCTGATGGCCCTATTCACTTTAATTTCTAAAGAAAAATCCAGAAGTTATATAATTTTATCCAAAAATCTTTCAGTTTATTTTTCTATAAAACTAAGACCTTTTAAGAAAATATACAATTATCTCTTCACATATAAAGTAATTAGCAGTCATTTTTTCTAAAACATCCGGTTAGTGCTCAGATTTTCTTGTGTGATAATTATTTTTGCATAATTTATTTAGTATTTCAAAATAATAGTAGAAATATAGTAGAAACTAGAAATCAGATTTTGAATTTTGATTCCTCCTGCCCCCCCTCCGCACCAGGGTAGAATATGTGGTATATAATATTTTCCGTGATTCTGGGTAGTGGCCATGGAATTCCCCAAACAATCATGAGGAAAACCACCAGCCTCTGTGGTGCACGTGTTTAGCTAGGATGTTGGGTAGATAAGGTGTATTAAACCCATCCCATTTTTTACTTACTGTATGTTTAATTTACGATTGAGAATTTTATTTAAATTTAGCTTATTTGGGCTATGTTCCATCATAAACCAAGGAGCATCTGACAAAGACAACTGCCATGAGATCTGAATTATGTGTCCCAACACATCCACGGATTTAAATGTTAAAGCATTAAAGAGTAAATTAAGATCACATGAGGTCTCATAAGGAGAGAATCTGCAATGGCTGATGTCCTTCCGGGAAGAGGGAAGCACCGCGTGAAAACACAGTAAAAAGGTGGCCATCTACAAGTGATGTAGAGAACCACCACCTGGACCTTAGGTTTCTGGCCTCCATAACTGGGAGCTCATTAGTTCTGTCCTATAAGCTATCAAGTCTGTAGTACTGTTACAACAACCCTAGAAGACCGATATACAGTACACAGGGAGCAATTCTCAGCCAGTGTTGTGGTCTACACCTGAAACCTCAGCACTCGGGAGACAGGGGCAGGACTATGTGAAAGATTGTCACAAAGAGGAAGAGGGAGGGAGGGAAGGAGGCGAGGGAAGGAAAGGAGGAAAGGAGGAAGGGAGGGAGGGGAAGAAAGCTAGCTGTCTTATAAATCATAAAGATGAAGAAAGCTACAATGATGAACAAGCCCTTTGCTTTAGGAATAACAACTACACTTGCTGAGAAAAGTGAGCAGGGCAGCCTAGAGAGGAGAGAGGAAGCCTTCACAGAACTAGCCACCTCCTGGGGACAGGGAAATAGTCAGCAGAGTGGTGTGGCGCAGAAGAGGAACCTCGGAGTTCTAGAGGTGGGCACAGCATCTCCTCCTTGCTTCAGCTCATATCTGTACTTGAACTGGTCAAAGCCATTGTCAATAAAAGTTTGCTGACTGTTCCTTCCCTGTGCATAATGAAGGTGCAGTTTTGTCCTCAGGACTAGACTGGATTTTTTTTTTCCATGTACCTGTTGTTATTGCCTTTGGCACCAAATAGTAAAGTTCCTGCTCCAGAGCCAGAATGAGCAGCCAGTGTAACTTCTTAAAATATTGCCTGTGAGCTCCAGGAGACAATCCTCTCTCTCCCAGGAATGCAGAAAAGCTCATAGCAGGGGCAACGCGTCCCCAGAGCTCACTGACTCTGCCCGCTTTCTGCGGGCCACAGAGACTGACGGCCAGCAGCTTCCGGCGACGGCCAGAAACCTCAGCTTGGGCCACAGGGCCCCACAGCTAATCAGCGCCAGGACAAAGATCCCTCGCAGGAGATCGCAAGACCCAGCAGAGGGCCAAAG
>CM052700.1:88320341-88368532 GCA_028551405.1 Uromys caudimaculatus
AGGAATTCCCTCACAGAGGCGGGGAGGGGGAGGGGACACGGGGTTTCCAAAGAAAAGGGGAATCATCGGAAATGTAAATAAAATATCAAAAAAAAAAAAAAAATATTGCCTGTGGGCAGGTAGAGATCTGACGCAGGGCAAACAATGACCCTTAAAGCTCAGGGAATGTGCTGCCAGAGGCAAGTGTGGGGAAAGGAGTTTGCTGTTTGGTTTAAGAAAGAGATTACAGAGAAATTGTAGAAGTGCCTCCCTAAAGGAGAACCTTCTGTGTGTGAGGTTCTGGTGTGTAGTGGCAATTTTGGAATTTTGGTTTCTTTTTTTTAAAAAAACACAGAAATATTATAAGAATATGTTTTCATTTTAATCCCAGATGTGGAATATGGAGCTGCTTCAGACTGTACACAGCAGCTGACTGTGATTTGCCTTGTGCTCTGGCAGGGGCGTGATTTTTCCAGCTGTAGATAGTTTCTGTGATTATGTAATGTTTGAAATTCTGGGGACTTTTGAGAGTGTATATAAATGCTAGAGCCCTGAGCGTTGGAATAGCTGTTGTTGGTGGGTTGTTTGTTGGTTGTTTGTTGGTTGGTTACTGTTGGTGGAGGTTTGTTAAGTATTCATAGGCAAAGAAACAACAAGAAGAAATTAGATATCCTGACAGCCAAGATCAAACTTGCCCCAAGGAACTCGATGCCTCTAATCAACAGGAAGGAGTCTAATGAGAACATCACCCCCTTTCCCCAGTTGTTGGGTTAAATGGAAAGGTGTGGCGGGAGTGGGCCCCTCAGAGAGGTGGACTCGGGCAGTTTGACCTCGCTCACCAATGGCACCACTGGGCAGGTGTCAGACTGTGAGAAGCCGCTTGGGACACTGCCTGGGGGTGGAGGAGCACAGCCTGGAGTCCCGGGGACCGCATGGAGCAGGCTCCATCTGGTTCCCAAGCTCTTGGGCATCCCAGGCACGGCTGGAGCCGCGGAAGAGCTGAGAACAGAGTGGTGGCCCGCTGCTAGATCTAACCTGGCCGAGAGGGAGAGAAGGTGGGGAGGAGCACAGCTGGATCCCGCCAGGGACCAGGTTTCTCGGCTTGTCACCGGCTAGCTCACTTGGTTTGGTTTGGTGGTGGCTGTGATTGGGAATGCTGGGAGGCCTTCTGTGGGAGACTAGATGCGACTCTTTGGACGAAGGCCTGTTCCATTGTTCCCCATGGCAGAATGAAGAGAGACAGTTCATGGTTTCAGGGCATTTATTGTCATGGTGGAGAGTGGCATGAGTGAATCCGTACCCCGAAACCTCAGGGAGGGGCAAGGTTGAAATACCATTGGCTAGGAAGGGGAGTGGCTAAGCCTCTAGGTGCCTCATTAACATGGGGATGTCTTGAGGGTACGTGACCACACCTCTACCGTTGGAAGGGCTTGAGGCGTTGCCCTTATGTGACTGATAGTCACAGACCTATGGAAGAAAGTTGCGGCCTTGAGTCAGGAGCCCAGTTCCCAGGAGCATAGCAAAACGCCTACCATCCCTTGTAGGAGTTAGCCCCACTGGGGACCCCCTACTGGGTTTGCGTGGGGGGTTAAACCTTAGCTCAACCAGAAACCAGGCTGCCTTTCATGGTCCCACATCTCCCCCTATTTACTTTTTTAAAAAAGAGGGGTCACTGGAGTCACTGTATCATTTGTAGTGAACATTTTGGGTGGGGTGGCAATATCAAAAGAAAACACTATACAGGTTGGAGAGGTAGCACACCTCTCCCTTTTTTCCTCCTATCTAGTGTTAGGGGTTGAAAGGTGGGGAAGGATGGAAGAAAAAAGAACCCACAAGGTAGCAAATGCCAGCTGCACTGGGGTGTCCTCAAACCACCAGATCTGTGCTTCCTGACATTCTATCTCAGGGCCCCATGCCCACTCCTTGTGCTCATAGAAAACTGGACATGCCTCAAGACCCAACATAAAACATCTGAGCAGGTGGACAGCCCAGACTCCACATCCCTCAGGGTTCAGAGACAATAATGTACCCCTACATTTATAATGCAGAGAGCCCTGCTACTCTGGCCATGGAACTCAAGACCCTGGACATGCAAAGTGAGTGGTCTACCACTGAGGTATGCCCCAGCTCCTCTCTTTCTCTCTCTCTTTCTCTCTCTCTCTCTCTCTCTCTCTCTCTCTCTCTCTCTCTCTAAAACGTTCTTTTCTTATTTTATATGTATGAGTACTTTGCCTGCATGTATCTGTGTACCACATGTTTGTGGTGCCAGAAGAGTCCAGAAGGGGGCATTAGATCCTCTAGGACTGGAGTTATAAGTAGTTGTGAACCATCCTGTGGACAACTAGAAAACCAACGCTGAGCCATCTGTCCAGCCCCACCATCTTCTTTTTAAAAAGTTTGTCCCTTGTGACTGCAAATATTCATTGTCAACTTAACTATATTTAGAATCACCATGGAAACACACCTCTAAGTATGTTTGTCTAAGTGTGTATGTCTTAGTTTGTCTAAGTATCTAAGAATCTGTGAGGTGTTTCTAGAAAGGCCTAACTGGATAGGAAAGGCACACTCCGTGGTCCCAGCCTGAGTGAGGCAGACAGTACACTGAGCACCAGGATTTGTTTCTGTTTCATGATTATGGACATAGAGTAACCACAGTGCCTTCTCCACTAGGATGGACTGTGTGTCCTCAAACTGTAAACACAAATAAACCCCTCCCTCCTTCAGTTGCTTTCTGTTGGATATCTACTAACAGCAAAAAGAAAAGTAATTACACACCCCCACTTTCAAGTAGAATGTTTACAAAGTAGATAACAAAATATTTTTAAAGGAAATATATTTTACAAATTCATATTTATTATTATTCATTTTTTGTTCTATTAAAGACAATTTTATTTAATATGTATGGGTATTTTGCCTGCATGTATTTCTGTGTACCACTTTTGTTTCTGACCAGAAGAGAGTACTGGATGCCCTGAAACTGGGTCCTCAAAAAAAAACAACCAGTGTACTCTTAATGGGTGATCCATCTCTCCAGCTTCAAATTTATATGAAGTATACTACATTTGAACTATAGGAGAAGTCATTTGAATCCTAGTCCTTCCTCCAGCAAGGTCTCTAAGGAAAAGAAACAGCACATGAAGAGGAAAAATGCAGGAAAAGTATAACTTTAATTTTTTTAAAAAAATCTACTTTTAATGATGATTCTTAAAGGCTTTAACCTCCCTTGTAGCCCACCACTGAACAGAGGTAGTGGAAAAGAAAGGATATGGGGAAGTGGACCTGTTTAGAAATGGTTCTTTGGAGCAACTCCTGTCTATGTTGTCTGGAAATTGGCAGTTCAGTTCACAGCTTAGGGGTGGCAGCTCGATCCACTCACAAACACATCATAGTCCAGTTCAGTAGAGTCTGGATAGCAAACACGGATCAGCAACAGTGACACTAACTAGCAGAGACAGCCAGGCCTCAGGCTAGGCACAAGTCAGCAGGAGGGACCCGGAGGGATGCCAGGAGAGGTTCTTGACTGTGTCTCTCTCAGGGAAGCAAAGATCAGCAAAGATGGGAGACCCACAAGTATTGCACAGCTAGCTCTATAAGCAAGCCTAGCTAGGCCTCCATCACTGTCCGTTGAGTCCTATTTATACCCTACAAACATCACGTGTCCTCCATGGGTCTTGCCTTAGCACCTGTCTTGCTTCAGCAAGTGCAACTGTCTCAGCTGACATCACTCTGCCAATCAGCCCAAGTTGGAGGAAGTGGCAAGAAACTGTAGCACACCACCAGAGGTTTTTTGGTGCATTTCTCTCTATGGAGTCCCAATATATGGAGTTCAACTATGCAATGTAAGGCGAACCAATACAAGCATGTCGTTAGCAAAAAATCTGTTATCACATGTCCTTTCACATGCTTGCTTTAGCAGATCATCCTTTCTCCTGTGTCTGCTTCAGCTAAATATTCCTTCATGAGTCTACCTTAGTTTTTTACCTGTGTCCACTTCACAAAAACACTCCTTCACGTGTTTGCCCATCCAACGCAACTGACTTTCCAAAGAAACTCATACTTTTCCACTTCAGAAAAGTATTCAGCAATGGCAAGAGTCGCCATGAACTGCAGATGACCAGTAGTAGATTTCCTTATGGGGTCATAAAGAGACACTGAGGCCAGGGGGTAGTGGGTCCAACATTTACGACTAGTGTAACGTTTTCTTTTAAAGTAAATTGGAGATACCCGCAATTATGGATTGGCACAATTTGCCCCACCCCCAATTCTGCCTGCCTCCCAGAGGTCTGGTCTAACCAGAGACACACAGCTGAGACTCCCTGCCTCTCCATCTCAATCTCCCTGCCTGCTGGAACCCTAGCAAGCCCAGTAGTAATGGGCTCTGCCATGCCTTGTCAGAGCTCCATCCTCCTTCTTGGATCAGAGTACCACAACACCACCCACAGCTCCGCCTGCCTCCCAGGAGGCCTGCTCAAACCCAGAACACCCGGGCCAGCCAACACCAGACAAACAGATGGTGAAAGGCAAGCACAAGAACATAATCAACAGAAACCAACACAATATGGCATCATCAGAAGCCAGTTCCTACTACAGCAACCCCTGGATACCCTAACACACCAAAGAGCATGACTGCGATATTAAACCCTATTTCATAAGCCTTTAAAGAAGATGTAAATAATTCCCTTTAAAGAAATACAGGAAAACACAATAAATGGGTAAAGTCCTTAAAGAGGAAACAAATAAATCCCTCAAAGGAAATACAGGAAAACACAATCAAACAGGTAAAAGAAGTGAATAAAATGGTCCAAGACCTAAAAATGGAAATAGAAGCAACAATGGAAACACAGATGGAGGCAATCCTGGAGATAGAAAACCTAAGAACGAGAACAGGAAATACAGACACAAGCATCACCAACAGAATACAGAGAGGGAAGAGAGAGTCTCAGGCATGGAAGATACTATAAAAGAAACTAATACACTGGACAAAGAAAATACCAAATGCCAAACGTTGGGACACTATGAAAAGACCAAACCTAAGAATAATAGGAATAGAAGAGAGTGAAGATTCGCAGTACACAGGGCCAGAAAATATCTTCAACGAAATCATAGAAGAAAACTTCCCTAACATAAAGAAAGAGATGGCTGTAAGTGTAAAAGAAGCTTACAGAACACCAAATAGACCAGAAAAAATCCTCCCACCACATAATAATCAAATACTAAATGTTCAGAACAAAAAGAAAGAATAGTAAGAGCTGTAAGGGGGAAAGGCCAAGTGTCATATAAAGGCAGACCTATCAGAATTACATCTGACTTCTCAACAGAAACTCTAAAAGCCAGAAGATCCTGGACAGATAAATGTCTTATAGACCCCAAGAGACAACAGATTCCAGCCTCAACTACTATACCCAGCAAAACTCTCAATCACCATAGATGGAGAAACCAACAGATTCCATGACAAAACCAAATTTAAACATATTTCTACTAATCCAGACCTACAGAGGATACTAGAAGGAAATTTTCAACACAAGGAGGATAACTACACCAAAAAAAAAAAAAAAAAAAAAAAAAAAAACCCACAAGAAATTAACCATTTCACAGCAAAACCAAAAAAAGAGACTAACACACACACACACACACACAACACGCACACGGAGTAACACCTCCAACGTCAAAATAGCAGGAACTGATAATCATTGATCATGAATATCTCTCAACATCAATGGACTCATTCCACCAATAAAAAGACAGGTCATCAAAACAGAAACTAAACAGAAACAAGGAAACTAACAGAAGTTATGAACCGAATAAAGTTAACAGATATCTACAGAACTTTTCACCCCAAAACAAAAGAATATACCTTCTTCTCAGTACCTCATGGAGCCTTCTTCAAAACTTCTCATATAATTGGGCATAAGCAAGCCTCAACAGAGAGAAGGGGATTGAAACAACCCCATGTATTCTATCATATCATCACAGACTAAGGCTGAACTTCAACAACAACAGAAAAAACCAGAAAGCTTACATACTCATAGAAACTGAACAACTCTCTACTCAGTGATCACTTAGTCAGGAAAGAAAAATTAGAGACTTTCTAGAAATCAATGAAAATGAAGGCATATCATATCCAAACATGGAATACAATGAAAGCAGTATTAAGAGGAAAGTTCATACCACTAAGTGCCTTCATAAAGAAATTGGAGATGTCTCATACTAGCAACTTAACAGCACACCTGAAAGCTCTAGAACAAAAAGAAGCAAACACACCCAAGAGGAACAGACATCAGGAAATAATCAAATTCAGGGCTGAAATCTATGAATTAGAAACAAAGAGAACAATACAAAGAATCAACAAAACCAAGGGCTTCTTCTTTGAGAAAACCAGTAAGATAAACAAACTTTTAGCCAAACTAAAAGCCACAGGGACAGTATCCAAATTAACAAAATCAGAAATGAAAGGGGAGACATAACAACAGAAACTAAGGAAATTCAAAAAATCATCAGATCCTACTTCAAAAGCCTCTACTCCACAAAACTGGAAAAATCCAAATGAAATGGATGATTTTCTAGACAGATACAGTTACCGAAGTTAAATCAGGATCAGATAAACCATCTAAACAGTTCCATACCTCCTAAGGAAATAGAGGCAGTCATTAAAAGTCTCCCAACCAATTAAAAAAAAAAAAAAAAAAAGACCAGGACCAGATGGTTTTAATGCAGAATTCTACCAAACTTACAAGAGCTAATATCAATAGTCCTCAAACTATTCCACAAAATAGAAACAGAAGGAACACTACCTAATTCATTCTATGAGGCCATGATCACCCTGATACCTAAACCCCACAAGGACTCAACAAAGAAAGAGAACCTCAGACCAATCTCACTTATGAACACTGATACAAAAATACACAATAAAATTTTTGCAAACCAAATGCAAGCACACATTAAAAAACATCGTTCACTATGAACAAGAAAGCGTCATGCCAGGGATGCAGGGATGGTTCAATATATGAAAATTCATCAACACAATCTACTATGTAAAAAACTGAAAGAAAAAAAACCACATGATTATCTCATTATCTGAAAAAGCCTTCCACAAAATCCAACACCCCTTCGTGTTAAAAGTCTTGGAAAGATAAGGGATACAAGGCACGTACCAAAACATAATAAAAGCAATATACAGCAAGCCAATAATTAAATGGAGAGAAACTTGAAGCAATCCCACTAAAATAAGGGACAAGACAAGGTTGCCTACTCTCTCCCTATTTATTCAAGATAGTACTTGAAGTTCTTCTAGCTAGAGCAGTAAGACAACTAAAGAAGATCAAGAGGCTACAAACTGGAAAGGAAGAAATAGCCATTTGAGGGAAGAAGGAGGAAAATCCCTGGTCTCGCTGAAGTCCTGCAGCAAACATTTTTAAAATATTCCTGTCAACCAGATTCCTGGAAGAGACTCTAACAGCGTCAAAGGCCATCTTGAAATTGCATTGAGCCAAGCTTGCCACCAAGGGTCTATCAGTCACCATGATGCTGAGCACAGCGGGCAGGGAGGGGTTTGTGGTGAAGGTCAGGAGCCTACCCTGGTCCTGCTCAGCTGAGGAAGTGATATGCTTCTCTGGTTGCAAAACCCAAAATGGCACATCAGGTGTTCATTTCATCTACACCAGAGAAGGCAGACTGAGTGGTGAAGCATTTGTCAAACTTGAATCTCAAGATGAAGTGAAATTGACTTTAAAGAAAGACAGAGAAACCATGGGGCATAGATATGTTGAAGTATTCAAATCCAACAGTGTTAAAATGGATTGGGTGTTAAAGCATACAGGGTCAAATAGTCCTGATACTGCTAATGATGGTTTTATGTGGCTCAGAGGACTCCCATTTGGCTGTAGCAAGGAATAAATTGTTCAGTTCTTTTCAGGGTTGGAAATTGTGCCAAATGGGATGACACTGCCAGTGGACTTTCAGGGGCGGAGCACAGGGGGAAGCTTTTGTGCAGTTTGCTTCACAGGAGATAGCTGAAAAGGCCTTAAAGAAACAAGGAAAGAATAGGGCATAGGTACATCGAAATCTTCAAGAGTAGCCGAGCTGAAGTCCAAACCCACTATGATCCACCTCGAAAGCTCATGGCTATGCAGCACCCGGGTCCTTATGATAGGCCGGGGCTTGAAGAGGGTATAATAGCATTGGCAGAGGGGTGGGGTTTGAGAGAATGAGGCGGGGTGCCTATGGTGGAGGGTACAGAGGCTATGATGACTATGGAGGTTATAATGACGGGTATGGTTTTGAGTCTGATAGATTTGGAAGAGACCTAAACTACTGTTTCTCAGGAATGTCTGATCATAGATATGGAGATGGTGGGTCCAGTTTCCAGAGCACCACAGGGCACTGTGTACACATGAGGGGGTTACCATACAGAGTCACTGAGAATGATATTTACAATTTTCTCACCTCTTAATCCCATGAGAGTACACATTGAAATAGGACCTGATGGAAGAGTTACTGGTGAGGCAGATGTTGAGTTTGCTACTCATGAAGACGCTGTGGCAGCTATGGCAAAAGATAAAGCAAATATGCAGCACAGATATGTGGAGCTTTTCTTGAATTCTACTGCAGGGACAAGTGGAGGAGCTTATGATCATAGCTATGTAGAGCTCTTTTTGAATTCTACAGCAGGGGCAAGCGGTGGCGCTTATGGTGGCCAGATGATGGGAGGGGTGGGTATATCCAACCAGTCTGGTTACGGAGGTCCAGCCAGCCAGCAGCTGAGTGGTGGCTACGGAGGGGGTTATGATGGTCAGAGCAGAATGAGTGGATATGACCAAGTGCTTCAGGAAAACTCAAGTGACTATCAGTCAAACCTGGCTTAGGACGAGAGGGAGCATCAAGCAGCATCTACAGGAATAAAAGCTGCATTTATAGGAACTGGGCAAAGTAGGGAGGATGTCCAGCAAATCCTGTATGATTGGTAAATGGGAAATACAATTGCTTCTGATCGCTATTGGTCAGCTTCTTCTTTCTTCTTTCTCCCCTTTTTTTTTAAGAGAACAAAATTTAAGTTTCGCATTACAAGCTTGTGATTTATGCTTACTGTAAAGTGAAAGTTAAGGTTGTTTTCAGACTTTAAGCTCAGCCATTTTGCACACTGAAAATCTTCATCTAGGATGTAACAAGTTCAGTATTGACCGTAACTGTCACATCCACTTTCAGCTTTCCTCAAGTTAGCTATTGTAGGAGTGTACTTAAGTAGTCAGCATATTTAGGTTTAAAGCAGTTTCACTCACATTAAATGTTGCTCTTCTACCACAATATATCGAAAACTTCAGATGCACGTTGAGAAACATGCTTTTCTGTAATATATATATGAGCTGTGTCTATGATTCAAAGTGACAACGTTTGGAATGTTTCTTAATTCTAGCTTTTTGGTCTAATATCCTGAAAGGCACGAGAGTGTACACTTTCACTTTATTTTTTAAAGATCCAGGACAATTTTGAGATGTGACACCAGTGCATTAGGAGCTTGGTCATGCTATTTGTATGGAATTCTGGGGCTTTGATTTAAATCTTACCTTGTGTTGTGAATTCCATTTAGATGTATTGTACTAAGTAAAGCTTGTTAAATAAATCTTCCTTTTAAAAACTGGAAAAAAATTGGAAAGGAAAAAGTCAAGGTATCACTATTCAAGGATGATATGATAGTATACATAATCGATCCTGAAAATTCTACCAGAGAACTTCTGTAGCTGATAAACAGCCTCAACAAAGTGGCTGGATATAAAATTAACTCAAAGAAATCAGTAGCATTTCTTTATACAAATGATAAATGGGCAGAGAAAGAAATTAGGGAAACAATACCCTTTGCAACAGCCACAAATAATATAAAATATCTTGCTGAAACTCCAACCAAGCAAATGAAAGATATATATGACAAAAACTTCAAGCCCATGAAAAAAGAAATCAAAGAAGATATCAGAAGACGAAAAGATCTCCCATGCTCATAGATAGGTAGAAATAACATAGTAAAAATGGCCATCTTACCAAAACCAATCTACAGATTCAATGTAATCCCTATCAAAATTCTAACACATTATTTTTACAGAACTTGAAAGGGCAATTCTCAACTTTATATGAAAAAAACAAAAACCCGGGATAGCCAAAACAATCCTGAACAATAAATGAACTTCTGGAGGAATCAGCATCCCTACCCTCAAGCTGCACTACAGAGCAACAGTGAGAAAAACCGCATGGTACAGAAACAGACAAGCTGATCAGTGGAATTGAATCAAAGACCCAGAAGTAAACCCAGACCCCTATGGACACTTGATTTTTGATGAAGAACCTCAAACCGTACAATGGAAAAAAGAAAGCATCTTCAACAAATGGTGCTGGTCTACCTGGATGTCTGCATGTAGAAAATGCAAATAGGTCTATATTTATCACCTTGCACAAAACTCAAGTCCAAGTGGATCAAGGACCTCAATATAAAACTGGATACACTAAATCTCATAGAAGAGAAAATGGAAAATAGCCTTGAACACATTGGTACAGGAGACAATTTCCTGAACAAAACACCAATGGCTTAGGCTCTAAGATCAACAATTGATAGGACCTCATGAAACTGAAAAGCTTCTGTAAGGCAAAGGACACTGTCAATACGACAAAATGGCAGCTTACAGATGGGGAAAAGATCTTCACCAACCCTACATCCAACAGAGGGCTAATACCCAAAATATATAAAGAACTCAAGAAGTTAGACTCAAAAGACCAAATAACTCAATTAAAAGATGGGATACAGAGCTAAACAGAGAATTCTCAACAAAGGAATCTTGAATGACAGAGAAGCATTTAAAGAAATGTTCAACATCTTTAGTCAGCAGAGACTTGCAAATCAAAACAACCATGAAATCAACCTTACACAAATCAGAATGGCTAAGATGAAAAACTCAAGGGACAGCACATGCTGGCGGGATGTGGAGAAGGAGGAGCTCCATTGCTGGTGGGATTGCAAACTTGTACAACCACTCTGGAAATCAATCTGGCTGTTTCTCAGAAAATTGGAAATCTTTCTACCTGAATGGCCACCTATACCACTCTGGGGCATATACCCAGAAGATGCTCCAACATATAAGAAGGACACTTGCCCCACTATGTTCATAGCAGCCTTATTCATAATAGCCAGAAACTGGAAGGAACCCAGATGTCCCTCAACCAAAGAATGGATACAGAAAATGTAGTCCATTTACACAATGGAATACTATTCAGTTATTAAAAACAAGGACATCATGAATTTGTAGGCAAATGAATGGAACTAGAAAATATCATCCTGAGTGAGGTAACCCAGACCCCAAAGGACATGCATGGTATGCACTCACTGATAAGTGTATATTAGCCATAAAGTACAGAATACCCATGATTCACCCCACAGACCCAAGAAGTTAAACAAGAAGGAAGGCCCAAATGAAGGTGCTTGAATTACACTTAAAAGGGTGGACAAACAAAATGGTCATAGGAGGGAGGGATGTGGGTGGAGGGAGGCAGGGAGAGGGGAATGGGGTGTGGAATGGTAAACCATGTAGAGCAGGTCTGAGACCTAGGGACTTGGTGGGTACACACCTGAGACTCAGGCGACTCCCTGATCCCTGCCAAATTCCTGGCTATACTTCCCACATAGGAAATGTGACCACAGGTCATGTAGGCCCAGAACAGAGTTCTCCATTCTAACGAGGTACCTAGAGGCCCTGAGGGTTTAGCCAATAAGCTGCCCTTCCTGGACATTCCTCCCTGCAAAAGGTATTTAATCTCAGTCCACCCTGAGGAGTGGGTATGGTACAGTATGCAGGAGCTATAGGCTGAAAGGGTTCCTAATCCGTGTTCTGACAGGTATGGAGAAAGTGGAAACTCATGCCATATGAGTTAATGTTACAAGGCAGTAAACATTCTTTTGTGGGAAAACTTCTATTAGAGCTGAGAACAGGGGCTGTACATCAGTTAGGTGAGTTATAGAAAATAAAGATAACAGTGTATATTCGTGGTAAAAGACAAATCCATAAAAGGAACCCATAGCCTCTTGTGATGTGTCTTGAGTCTTTAATATAATGTAAGCATTTGTTCCAGATGTTGCCAAGGGTGGAGGTGGCAAAGTTCACATTCTTAGGTTGCAGCTTGAACCAGGCTTGCCTTGCCTCTGTGGGGCCTTCCAGCCATACTTCAAAAGGTTCTCTTGGTGCTACTTTCCTCATAATTTTCCTTTCAATATCACAGCATTGCTCCTTTCCCAGAATTAACACTCCACACCTTCCTGTGGGTCCGCATCTGCTCCACCCTCAGGCACAGCTGCTTAGGGAGTTTGACTGTGTTTGTCCCAGGCTGCCGCGGGGGTGGGGGTGGGGAGTTGGGGGTGTTGGGCTGTAGGGAAGCACAGAAGTACTGCTCTGGGGCTGGGAAAGTGCAGTCCGAGATGTGGGAAAGCCAGAGGTAGTTTAGGGATCCCTGGGCCTTTGAGGAGGCCAGGGCCATGGGGTTCTCAGACTCTTGGACATCCAGGCAACCGCTAGGAGTCTTGGAAGAGCCAAAAACGGAGTTGGGGGCCTGGGGCCCAGGTGTGGGGGTGGGGGGATCTCTGGCTTGTCCCAGTGGGGTGATTGTTCTTAGCTTGGCAGAGGCAGGCTTTGGGGCGCAGAGAGACCTTCTATGAGAGAATTAATTTGAATGCCTTCTCCATGGCTCCCATAGACAATATTGATGAAAGAGATAGTCCATGGTTCTAAACAGTTTATTGATTGTTCATGGTGGAAAATGGATGCATAATGTACCATACCCACTTCTCAGGGTCTCAACCTGCTCTACCTCACCAAGCTTCCTGGCATGGTTTTGCCACACCTTCCCTTTTCCTTCTCCCTTCCCTTCTGTTTCCTGGAGACAAGGTCTCACTATGTGCCCTCTGGCCGCCTGGAACTTATTATATAGCTGAAGACAGCCAGGAACATCCAGTTACCCTCCTGCCTCAGTCACTCAAGTGCTGGAGTTACACACACACACACACACACACACACACACACACACACACACACACACACACACACGAACAAGAGAGAGAGAGAGAGAGAGAGAGAGAGAGAGAGAGAGAGAGAGAGAGAGACTTGCCTTTTTTAATGTGTGTGAGTACTCCATCTGCATGTACACCTACATGCCAGAAGAGGGCATCAGATCACATTTTAGGTGTTTGTGAGCTATCATGTGGTTGCTGGGAACAGAACTCCAGATCTTCCGAAAGAGCAGCCTGTGCTCCTAATTGGTTGGCTTATATTTCAAAGAAACAAGGTCCCTGAGCCCAAAGTGTGATGTTTCTTATGGAACCCTGCTCTTCCCAACACAACACAGTGCTTCTGGCTGACCCACAACATCCCTGGTTTTAGGATCAAAGTTGACTGGTTGTTAATTTGCTTCAGGGCAGCTCCCAAGCCACAGATCACACCACTTACCAGGCCTCTTTAGCCTTGGGCAGCACAAGCAAAAATCCTAAGCAAAGACCCCTCTTCCATCCTACTGATGTTTGGTCCTCCTTTGGGTATACGGTCACTTGTTAATTTTGATCATGTATGCCTGGTGGGATTTTTCTAATAGATTTTATACAAATGCCTAAGTCTGAGGCATTTCTTCCTGTAGCTGGCTTTGCTACTTTGTGGGTTCTTCTTTTCCACCCTTCATCCCACTGTTTGAGCCACTATCAGTAGGTAGGAGAGAAAGGACAGAGGAGAGAGAGAAATAAAGAGAGATTTCTAAATCTAATTTATTTCTTTTTGTTTCCACATTACGTGTAGTCAGTCTTTGCTACTTTGTGGTTATTCTTTTGCCCACCTTTATCCCCCCACGCGCCCCCCCCCCCAAGTTTCACCCTCTATCACTAGACAGGAGAGAAAGAAGGACAGGGGGGAAGATAATAGAGAGCTCTGAATCATATTCCTTTTTTCTTGTTTCTTCTTTGAACATGACTGTTAACAAATCAAAAACACCCCCCCCTCACTGAATGACCAACAGTCACCCACCCACCCTGCCTCTTCGGGCACTAGCATTCATGTACTCTCTGAAAAGTTCCCAGACATCACACAGTCACAGAAACTATCTGCAGCTGGCAAAACCATGCCTCTGCTAGAGCGCAAGGCAAAGAAAGCATAGTCAGCTGTTGTGGACAGTCCGAAACAGCCCCACATCCCTACACTTTCTGGGATTAAAATGAAAACAGTTTCTTATAATATTTCTATGTTTTTTAAAGAAACCAAGATTCCAGAATTCTCACAATATCTTCCCCATGAAGCCAATTCATAGGAAAATACTATACAGTCAAGCTCTACATGATAGATCAATGAGAATGTTATTGAGCACATCTCACAGTAATATTGTTTGTGCAAAAGGGACCATGATGTGAATTCCCTAACCTCTACATGTTTACAGTTAAGGATGAATGAAGCAAAACCACAAATAACACAAGGAACAAAAGTTCAAGCTGTCATGGAAACCATGTAAATGCCCTCTGTGAGAATATGAGGATAAAGGGAGGTCTACGTGTTGTCCCAAAAGATTACAATGCCTGGTAATGTTTCAGTTTAGTTTGTGTATGATGTGTACAATGGAATTGCTTAATGATGCCATTTTTCAGAGCATGTTTCTATGGCTTATAATGTATAACTATACCGATTTCCTTGTGATCACATAAAGTTCTATAGCATATGCAGATGATCCTTGACAACAAATACAGGTGAGAATACACCTCTGGGATGACCACATGGAAACACAGAACAGATGGCAAGCATGGCAAGAAATACCAACGTCATACCCACGGGGAAGTGGAACTGAAGAAGAAGGGACGAGAAATCAAAGACAGGGAAGATAGCTTCTTCTGTAATCATCTGCTTTTCTTATGCAACAGAACAGTTGTAAATATTTTTAAGTCTTTGGAATGGTACACACTGGTACATATACTACTTCTGGATTTATTTTGTGACAGGGTTTTACCATGTAACCTTGGTTGACCTTGAACTTACTATGTAGACCATGTTGTCTTGAACTCACAGAAATCCACCTACCTCTGCCTCCCGAGTGTGGGACTAAAGGCGTTCGCCACTGCTCCTGGCAGGTTTTTTTTGAATTTGATAAAACATTTCTCAACATTAATGTTTGGTGTTCCTTTTTTTCTTTAAAGAATTACTAGTATCAAATACCTTGGGGATACCTACTATGTATTTGGCAGTGTTCCACTATGTATTGGGGGCTGCTCAGGAACCTTTCTTCTCAGATACTTGGCTTTTGCTTTCAATTTGTCCCCTAAGTACATGACCCTGGCCACCCCAGTGTTCTTACGGAGTGGAAACTTCATGCAAGGGCGTCGTAGGTAAAGGGCTGACCCAGGGACGGTCCCGACTCAGGCCTTTACTCCCCTGTCTTTGTCCCACTTTAACCTAGAATAGTAGATGTTCTTTGTGGGATTTCACAAAGGAATCTAGGTATTTTTAAAGAATGTTTTAAATTTTATCCTTAAGTAATTTCATACATGCATATAATGTATCTTGATCGTATCTGTTCTCACATCTCCCCCTTCAGTTTCCTGAACAACCCCCCCCCATGTCCTTTCTCTAGCCCACTGAGTTTAATTAGTGCTATCTTTATGCACATGGGTGTTGAGCCATCCACAGAAACATGAGCAACTAATAATGGCTGCACTTAGGAAGAAAAATAACCCTTCTCTCTTTAATAGCTCCCATCTCTTGCCAACAGCTCCTCGACTAGGAATAAGGCCTCATGAACGCCTTCCACTGTATGCCGTAATATTGATTGGTTTCACCTTGTGCAAAAGCCTGTGGCGTCAGTGACTCATGTGCATGAGGTAGCATTTCACAACACTCCATCCCAATCCCTAGTTCTTACAGCTTTCCTTCCCCTGCACCCTCAGGGTCCCTGAGCCTTAGGGGAGGTCTTGATATGGATGTCTCACTGAGGGCTTAGAACTCAATATTCACATACTCTCAACACTTTAACCAGTTATGAGTCTCTGTATTAAGTGCTGCCCACTGAAAAAAGAAGTTATTCTGACCAAGGTTGAGAATGGCATTGGTCCATAAGTGTACATATAAATATTTAAAAGATAGTTTGACAACATGCTCATTTAGCAAAACAATAGTAACAGGTTTCCCCAGAGGGCCTATAACTTCCCATCATGTTTTTGTTTTGATTGTGTTTACAGTACTAGGCATGGATTCCCTCCTGTGAGGCAGGGATCAAATCTAATCAGAAAGTGGTTGGTTGGTTAATCCCATAACTCATGCCACTACTGAATCAGTGGGCACGTCTTGCCTAAGTTTGGAATTATATCATTCGGGGTAAGTCCACTGATGACTTTTTCCCCCCAGTGACCTGCATGCTGTCTCCTGACTCAGTGAAAGCTGGCCAGCAGGGAAGACGTTTTTAAATTAGTTCCAGCTTGAAAACAAGGAGTGTTGTCTTCAGCAATATGGTCTTACCATCTAGTTGTGGTAGACAACCAAAAACAAGTCTAGATTGTTTTTAGGTGAGTCTATGGCCACCCTGACCAACAATGTAGGGAGGATAGTATCTCAAACCCAGCACTGAGATTTCATTTAATGGCCCATATCTTCTGCTGGAAGCAATCAACCATACCTGATGCTTCCATTCAAACATTTCTTTCTTTTTTGTCTGATTCATTTTTGTTTGTTTTGTGTTTTTAATTTTATGTGTTCAGGTGGTTTGCCTATATATATGTCTGTACAGTATGTGTGTGCACTCCATCTGAAGAGGGTATTTAAATAGACTTACAGATAGTCGTGAGTTTCCATGTGTGTGCTGGAAATTAAATCCAGGTCCTCTGGAAAAGCAGTCTGTGCTTTTGACTGCTCTTTCTAGTTTTGTTTTGTTTTGTTTTAAGATTTATTTATTTTATTTTTATGAGTACACTGTTGCTGTCTTCAAACACACCAGAAAAGGGCATTGGATCCAATTACAGATGGTTGTAAGCCACCATGTGGTTGCTGAGAATTGAACTCAGGACCTCTGGAAGAGCAGTCAGTGCTCTTCACCACTGAGCCATCTCTCCAGTCCCTATTTCTAGTTCTTGAATTTAGTGTTTTTTGTTTTTTGTTTGTTTGTTTGTTTTTTGTTTTGGGGGGGTTGGATGGTAGGAGATGGCTAAAAATATTTAATTTCTATCTGACAGGGCTAATTTCTACATATTTGGGGTAGAAGAAAAAGAGAGAGCTAGAGAGGGTTTGAAGGGGCTGGAGAAAGTGGGAGAGAGGGAAGGAGGGAGAAAAGGAAAGGAGAAAGAAGAGGAGAGAGAGGAGGGGAGAGAGAGGGAGAGGGAGAGGGAGGGAGGGGGAGGGGGGAGAGAGCGAGAGAGCGAGCGCTTTAATTCCTTTTAAGATGTATTTATGTATGCCTACAAGACAGAAGAGGGCATCAGATTCTATTATAGATGGTTGTGAGCCACCATATGGTTGCTGGGAATCAATTCTCAGGACCTCTGGACAAGTGTTCTTAACTTTAGAGCCATCTCTCCAGCCCCATAAAGATTATTTGGGCTGACTTTTTTCCTTCTTTTCTTTTTTAAAAGAGAGACAAGATTTTTCTGTGTAGACCTCTCTGTCCTGGAATTCACTTTGTAGATTAGGCTGTTCTCGAATTCAAAGATCTTCTGTCTCTGTCTCTGCCTCTGCCTCCTGAGTGCGGGGTAAAAGCGTAACACAACATCATCGAGACCGTCCTTGTCTTTCCTTAATAAACTACTCCCCAGCCAATCTGTCTAAATCTCCGCTTCCGGTTACAGCCCCGTCCACTTCGTGACGTAGAATCCCGGAGCCACTCGGAAGCTCCGCCCTCCAGAGAAGTCGCGGGGACTGCTATGGGTCCCGGCTGGTTGGCTGTGCGGCGTTTGTGGCCGCTGCTGTGGTACAGGGCGGTCTCCCGGAGAGCGGGCCCCGCTGTGGCTTCGGTTCCCTGGCTTCCGCGGCTAGCAGAGCGATGGCTTCCCGCGGGGCCCGCGACCTGCCTGACCCAGAGCCTGACGCGCGGCCTGCACCATGGGCCTCAGCCCGAGGAGAGGACCGATGGCGACGCTCGCCTGCAGCCCGGAGCCACAGGTACGAGGGCAGGACAGCTGGTGTCCGGGCCTGACCCAGGCGGCCCTGTGTTTCCCTGTGCGCTTCGGGGGCGAGAGAAAATAGCCATTCGCGCAGACGGGATTTGTGAGGTGGTTGGCACCAACTTTCCTTTGCGTAGCGAAGAGTCCGGGAGGCCAGGTGGTGTGTTGTCTTCAAAATCCCAGTCATAATCGCTGGCCACATCCTGTCCTTGGCATCACAGCCCAGGGTCCTCGACCCCGCCTCACGATCTAGCCAGCCAGGGTCGTAGCAGATGGACTGACTGGTCTTAGTAGCACTAGTCCTAGCAGCCACGTTCTTCATATCTGTTGAAAGCTGGGGACCAGGTATTATTGCCTGAGAACCCGCCTATCTCACAATTATAGTTAAGTAAACTTTTAAAGCTGTGATTCGATTTAACGTGTCCCATGCCCTAGGATGCCACTGGTCGTTGTGCATTTGCCGTATGTTGTTCATTTCAGTGCTAGTAAATAGAAAGTCATTTGCTACTGCTTCCATTTGGTAACCGCAGTACTCAGTGTCAGTAATCTGAGCATTCTGCCTAGAAAAACTGAGCAGTGCTTTAGGAAACTGTTGTCCAGGTTCAGTTTTAAGCTGACTTTTGGTTGGTTGGTTGGTTTTGTTTTGAGTGGAGATGATATTAGGGGTTGGACCCAGGGCCATGTACATGCCACCACTGAAGCACACCTTCAGTCTTTTAGTTAAAAAAAAAAAAAAATCTTTAGGTATTGTCTTCCTGAGTTGCTCAGTTTAACATTGAACCTGGGATCCTCCTGCTTGGTGTTCACCAAAGCATTTTGGATATAAATACACTCTTAGAGGAGCAGTTCCACATGTCCAGGAGACTTTGTGTCAGTCTGCTTCTGCAGATAAATGTAGGTCTGTATTTTCCTCAGCCATCTGATACAAGCATTTCTGCATTTTCAGATCACATTGGTGCCAAGTTTGACATCGATATGCTGGTTTCACTTCTGAGGCAAGAAAATGCAAGAGACATTTGTGTGATCAAGGTTCCTCCAGAAATGAGATACACAGACTACTTTGTAGTTGGTAGTGGGACTTCCACCCGACACTTACATGCTATGGTCCACTACATTGTGAAGATGGTAGGTAGGATGCTCCCCTTTGTTTGAACCTTTACCTAGGGAGTGACTAGGATGGGAGGAACACACAAGAGGCTACAGAGGAAGCCCACATTCTAGAATTTCCAAGAGTGATTTTTATGGTTTCTCAGAATGAAAGGTTTGGGAACGAGTACTTAGCTCTATTGAGTTCAAATAATTTCAAATTTGTGTCTTTTGTGACAGGAAAAATTAATAACCTGAAACAAGCCAGAAGATAGTATGAGTCTGTTCTAGAGCAGCACCTGTATGATAGCCTCTAGCTATTGAAAGTTTTTTAAAAATTATTTAAAAGATTTAAAGGTTTATTTTTATTTTTTATTTCATGTGTATGCCTAGTGCCCACAAAAGTCAAAGGAAGGCATGTCGTCCTCCAGAACTGGAGCAAAAGGAAGGTGTGAGCTGCCATGTAGTTGTTGGGAATTGAGCCCATGCTACTCTGAACTCTCAAGCCCTAAAATCACTTTGAATTAGGTGGGTGTGGTGGCACATCTTTAATCCCAGCTTCTTGGGTGATAGAGGCAGACAAATCTCTGAGTTTGAGGCTAGCCTGGTCTACAGAGTGAGTCCAGTTCAGCCAGGGCTACACAAAGGAAACTTTGTCTCCAAAAACAAACAAAATAGTTTAAATTATAAGGATGTGTATGCTTCTGTGTGGTCTATGCACGAGTCACGAAATGTGGCTGCCAATCATCAACTGCTCTTAACTGCTCAGCTTTCTCTCCATTCCATGGAGATCATTCTCTGAAGCCCAGTTCTTCTGTTATACTTGCCACTTCCAGACACCTGATTTCCACATGTGGCTGTGATTTCTACCATACTGGACAGCTATATACATTTCCATAATTTCCAAAAAGTTCTGGGCAATGCTTCTTGTCCTAATTTGCTTTCTGTTGCTGTGATAACAACCATGATGGAAGCAGCTTAGGAAGGGTGTTTTGTTTTTTTAACTTATAGGTTATAGTCCTTCATTAAGAGAAGCCATGTCAGGAACCCAAGGCAGGAACTTGAAGCAGAAACCAACAGAGGAACTCTGTTTTCTAGCTTGCTTACTCTACCTTGTTCAGCCAACATAGCCCAGGCCCATCTGCCTAGGTGTTCCCCAAACCCTATGAAGTGCTGGGAAGGCAGAAGTGAAATAAATGTAGCCCTTGCCCTGTGAGTTCACAGGTCTCATAGAAGGAAGAGGGGTCATTTTCTAGATGGATTGAATGTGATTCAGAACAAGGAGAGAAAAAAAAAAAGTGTATACCCAGCAGTTTTCCTATATGTTCTACAAACTAGAAAAGCATCTGTCTTTCCAAAACAATGCATTAGAGTTGAAAGAAGTGATATTAACACAGACGCGTTGTAAATCACATTGAAAACTGCATTCTTCTCTTTTACTTACTGTTCTACTATCTAGAAAGGCATTCATTTTCCATGGCAGATTGTGGCACCATGCTACAGGAGAATAGACAGTCTGTTAACAAATGGTCAAAGCAGGTGAAGAACAGCTAGGGGCCTAGACAAGGCCTTTAAAATAAAAATGGGTTGAAAGCAAACCTAGTGCAATATGATAGGTAGAGGAAGTGAGTTTTTTTTTTTTTTTTTTTTTTTTTACTGAGACAGTGTTTCTCTATGTAGCCATGGCTGTCCTGGAACTCACTTCATAGACCAGGCTGGTCTTGAACTCAGAGGTCTTCCTGCTTCGGCTTCTCAAGTACTGGGATTAAAGATATATGTCACCACCCTCAGTCAAGTGGAGGAACATTTTAGGAAGTATTTGGAGACAGGAAGACCAGGAAAGATGGAGAAAGTTGTAAGGCAGAATCTCTCAGATGCAACTGGGGGTGGATGAAAAGCTACCAAGATATAAGGCTTTTGAGTATTTAAAAAAATAGGTTTTTCAGAGAAGTTGCACAAGAGTAAAGAAGTACAAATTACTTTTACAAAATGCTTATATGAGAAGAGCTAGAAAGAATTTGACTCTTAATATCTTACAGATAGAGTCATATAGCATTTGGCCTTTTGTGACTAGTTTATATCGCTCAAATCGTGTTGTCAGTGTTCACCTGTGTAGTATGTGCCAGATTGTGTTTGGTTGTTTTGGTTTTCCTTGTTCAGTGGTGGGGATTGAGCCAAGAGTCTATGAGTACTAGTGCTCTGCCACAGAGCTACACCCCAGCCCAGTACCAGTAACATCCTGCTGTATGTGTGTACTTCTTATTTATCCATTTACCCATTGATGGACACTTGGGTTGTGCCCAGCTTTCGGCTGTTGTGATTGCTACTTTAAATATGGCCAGAGAACTGTCTATTGCTTTTAACTTTGGGTATGCACCTAGAGGTAGAATATTTAGATCATATAGTCATTCTGTTTTTAACTTCTTTTAAATTAAAATTTATTATAAAGAACCTGTGAATAATAAACTGTGAAATTAACCGGACTCAAAGTTTTTTATTTCCAAGTAGCCCCATCTGTTGATACTTGGGACTAGTTCCTGTAAGTATCAGTGTTTCATGTTTTAAAGGCTGTGGATCCATGAGTTGTTTATATATATTGAAAGATATTAATCCAGTCTAGTTTTTCTGTGGTAGATGTCCAGTTTTACCAGCACCATTTGCTGAATCTGCCATTTCTCAATACCTGTTTTTGTCTTCTTTAAAATTAAGTAGGCACAGCATAGTTTTAGTTCTGGGTTTTCTACTATCCCATTGGTCTACATATATATTTATTATAATTTTTTAGATTTTTACATTTTATGTATGAGTATTCTCCTTGCATGTATGTATATGTGCACCACTTGTGTGCCTGATGCCTTTGGAGGTCAGAAAGTGGTGTTTGCTGACACTGGAGTTACTGATGGTTGTGAGCCACCAAGTGGGCACAGGGAACTGAACCAGGCCCTTCAAAAGCAATACATGCTCTTAACCACAGGGCCAGCTGTCCATCCCCTACTTGCCGATTTTTATACCCATGCCAGCAGTGTAATCCGGGGTCAGCAGCACTCTTACTTCTTAGGATTGCCTTGGCTGTTCATAGTCTTTTCTTGTTCCACTTAGTTTTTTTCCAAACCTGTGAAGTATAGCACTGGAATTTTGATAGCTATTGCATTGAATCAGTAAATTAAATCTGGTAGTAAAGTCATTTTCACATTATCTGCCAATCCAGGAGCAGGGAAAGTCTGTCCTTTTGAGTGTCTTCTGTGGTTTTCTTTTTCAGTGTCTTGAAGTTTTCATTGTAGAGATCCTTCTCTTCTTTGGCTTCATATATCCCTGTCTGAGGATTTTACTGCTATGAACAGACACTATGACCAAGGCAACTCTTGTAAGGACAACATTTAATTAGGGCTTGCTTATAGGTTCAGAGGTTCAGTTCATTATCAAGGTGGGATCATGGCAGCATCCAGGCAGTTATGTGCAGGAGGAGCTGAGAGGTCTACATCTTCATCTGAAGACTGCTAGCAGAATACTTACTTCTAGGCAACTAGGATGAGAGTCTTAAAGCCCACACCCACAATGACACACCTACTCCAACAGGGCCACACCTTCTAATAGTGCCACTCCTTGGGCCGAGCATATACAAACCATCACAATCCCTAAATTTCTAATTTTTTGAAGTTATTTTTAATGTGACGTTTTCCCATTTGCTTACTCAAGAGTATTGCGCGCGCGCGCGCGCGCGCACGCGCGCGCACACACACACACACACACGGAGACACACACACAGACATATGAAGGTAATTAATACTCACACAGATTGACTTTGTACTCTGAACCTTGAAGATTTTATTAGGCTCAAAAGTTTTTAGTAGACTTTTGGGTCTTTTATGTAAAGAATAATGCAATTTCAAATAGGGGCTGGTTTGCCATTTATTTATTTATAGACAAGGTCTCAGCTGTGAAGCACTGGCTGTCCTGGAACTCACAGAGATCCATCTACTCCTGCCTCTTGAGCGCTGGGATTAAAGGTGTGCACCATCACACCCACTTTATTTGCAAATTGAGATAGTTTGACTTTTTGGTTTTTCAAGAAAGGTTTTCTGTGTGTAGCCTTGGCAGTTCTGGAACTTTGTAGACCAGGCTGGCCTCTCAGAGATATCTGCCTGTCTCTGCTCGACTTCCAGCTGGCGACAGAGGTGCATGCCACCATGCCTGGCCTAGTTTGACTTTCCTATTTTATCTCTTTTATGTCTTTCTCTTATCTAACCTCTGTAGCTAAGACTTACAGTATTATATTACATAAGTGGTTGAGTGAGCATCCTTGGTCCTGATTTTAGAGGAAATACTGTTTGTCTCCATTCAACATAATGTTAGCTACCAGTTTATTGTATGTAGTGACCTTGATTATTTTGAGGTATATTCTATCTATTTGTAAAGTCTCCAGAACTTTTATCACAAAGACATGCTGAGCTTTTTTTCAGCATCAATTGAAATGATTATGTGGTTTCTTTCCTTAAGCTTATTTATATGGTGTATTATATTTACTGATTTGTGTATGTTGAACTAATCATGCTTTTCAGCCCATTTGGTCACAATGGAATTGTTCTGCTGCATTGCCTTGTCTATTAATGATGTCATGTATTTTTTTATTTGAGTAACCATCTCCTTCAAATTCCCTTCCTTCATTTCCCTTTTGATTGTTTTTCATTGTTTCAATCTCCTTGCTAATTTTTTCTTCCACATCTTCGAGTTTCACCTTCAATTTAGTAACTGTTAAAATCACTTTGGAGACTGCCTTATAAAACACTTGCATAGCTTTTCTTAGTTTGTACATCTCTTTCTTTGAATTTTCTGTATCATTGATTCTTTAAAAAAAAAAACACTCAATTCTTTTTCAGGCATTTCAGCTATCTCTAGTTTTGGATTCTCTTATGGGAGTTAGTGGGTTGATATAGGTGGTGAATTTGTGTTTCCTTGTGGGTTTGTTGTGTTTTACATATCTGTTGGAGTAGGTTTGTCCTGACTTCCCCTTCTTCTGAGCCTGCTGGATATTTTGTTTTCCAAAACTTCCTAGAGCAGTGATTTTCCACCTGTGGGTTGTAACCCCTTTGGAGGTGTCCAATGACCCTTTCACAGGGGGTCACCTAAGGTCATCAGAAATCACAGATATTTACATTATGATCCATAACAGTAGCAAAACTACAGTCATGAAGTACCAATGAAAATAGTTATGGTTAGGGTCACCACAAGAGGAACTGTATTAAAGGGTCACAGCATTAAGAGAAATATCTGCCTGAAATTTAGCTATGTATTAGTAAAACTTGGTATTGATTGCCAAAATCAAGTTGCTGAAGTAATCCTGTCTTGAGTATGTGTCATCAGGACCAAGGGTGGAGCTGCACAGTAAGCTCTAGGGCAACCAGGTGAGGTCTGAACTGATAAAGAAAGGATACCAAACTTCAGACCCAGTGAAATCTACCACCTGGGGTGGGAGGTTAGGATTATAGCCTTGGGCCCAAAGTAAGCTCTGGGAGCATAGCAGTATGCTCAGATCCTGCAGTGACCCCTGGTCAGAACCCCACACCCACACTGACCTTAGATACCACTGGAACCAAAGCCCCTGTCTTGTCAGGGGAATATGGACGGCTGGGAGTCACAGTTCCTGCACTGACCTCTGAGCGATTTCTGGTTCCTCAGAAGCTAGAGGCCTAGATAGCTGGCATTCTCTGGGCAACAGGAAGCCAGAAAGGCCTGGTCACCTGGTGCTGTCTGGTCTAGCTAGAGCCAAAGGCCTGAATGTCCAGTGTGCAGTTTTTAACTTGTTAAGGAACAATTGACTACACTATAATTTTCATTCTCACTAGAAGTATCACATTTTTTCTACATTCTGATCAGAATTCCCACTTCGCTTTTCTGATAGTAGGCATCCATATGGGTGTGAAATAATAGCATGCCATAGTTTGGATTAGAAGTGATGCAATCATTTCTAGTTTTTAGTTGGCTGTATTATAAATTCTTTTGGAGAATGTCTATTTATACAGTGCATTTTTAAAAAAAATCTGTTTTGTTGTTGAGAGTTATTTTCTTCATATGAATTCCTTGTCAAATATGTGACCTGTAAATGCTGCCATTATGTGGACTGTCATTTGAAATGCAGCCAAGGAGAAGGTTAGGGCAGGAAATTGTTTTCTCTATGAATCATGTGGCTGAGGGTGGCTCTGAGAAATGAATTAATCCCTAAATTCAGACTAAGAAAACTATCCCTAGATCCTAAGTAGGAGCAGAGACTCTCCTCCCTCTTCTAAGTGCATGGCCTGTTTTTCAGTATAAACACCTGAAATGTAGAAGCGATCCGTATGTCAAGATTGAGGGGAAGGACACTGAGGACTGGCTGTGTGTGGACTTTGGTAAGTTACTAGTATGCAGTTTACAAATGAATACCCATTATTTAATTGTTTTCAGTGGCAAAAAGGTAGAAATAAAATTGATGAGTACATATCAATGTAAAAATTTTGAATTTTGTTTCATGTAATAAAAGTTTGATTTGATTATATCAGGTAGTATTAGTCACATGTGAAAGCTTGCCTACTCGAAGAACTCTGGATAATACACTCTTAGTAGAACACATACTGTATTCCTTGTATGTAAGGACCACATAGATGAGTAATAGTGTATTAATATGTCATTGTTTCAGAACACTGTCCAGCCAGATATGAACTACTATGGGAAAACAGCTGTATGCTTACTCTGGGGCCAAGTGGCAGTCATCTGAGATTTCAGCCTACTTGCAAGCTTTCATAGTTAGGGTTATGATTGCTGTGGTGAAACACCATGACCAAAAGTAACTTGGGGAGAGAAGGATTTGTCTCATTCACACTTCCATTCACAGTTCATCATTGAAAGGAGTTAGGGCAAGAAGGCACCTGGAGGCAAGAGCTGATGAAGTGGCCATGGAGGAGTGCTGCTTACTGGCTTGCTCAGCCTGCTATCTTATAACTCAGGACCACTGGGCACTAATTAAGAAAATGTCCTAGTGGCTTGACTTATAGCTCAATCTTCTGGAGGCATTTTCTCAGTTGAGGATCTCTCCTTTCAGATGACTATAGTTGTGTCAAGTTGACATGAAACTTGTCAGCTCACAAGTTGTCATTCCAATTTCATGAAGACAAGACCATTTGGAACAGCGTAGTGTTTCTTGCAGCAATGGCAGTGACAGGACTGTAAACTCTGTGCTGGTTCTCTGAGCCTCAAAGCCCATAAGGTAGCCCATAGCCCACAGGCCAGATGACACATAAGTAGGAAGAAGCAGGCCCACTTTTTTTGCTGTGCTGTGAGACAGCAAGGGTGTAAAGCAGGGTTTCTCAACTTTGTCACATTGGTGGTTTTGCTGTGTGCTCGGGGATCATCTTGTGTAGTGCAGGACAGGATGCTTATTATTAGCAGTATCCACTCTCCTCTCCAGTTAAAACAAAGATGTCTGTGGGCATTGAAGCATTGCTGTGAATACAGCTGTCCTGGAGGCAAGCCCTATCTGGTAGGACTATTGACTTTGAAACCTAAGCTCACAAGAATGTACAGAAAAGTGAAACCTGGGAGACAGTTGTTGCAGGGTATGACCAGAGGAACCTGACAGACCCGACTTGCATTCCCATGGATTAAAGTTAACCATCATTGATGCTACATGATGTCTTCATTTTCATGCTAAGTGGCAGATGTTCTATCAAAGCCACAGCATCACTTTGCAGGAAGGGGTCTACCATTTGCCTTTCTAAGAAGTTGGAGGTGAGGAACACAAATTGATAAAAATATAAGCAATGAATTTTCTTCATGGTAATTTTTATTTGTTCCTGATAGGCAGTATGGTGATCCATTTGATGCTTCCAGAAACCAGAGAAACCTACGAATTAGAGAAACTATGGACTCTACGTTCTTTTGATGACCAGTTAGCTCAGATAGCAGCTGAGACATTACCTGAAGACTTCATTCTTGGACTACAAGATGACACTTCATCCCTGACTCCAGTGGAGTTCAAATGTAAATAAAACAAAGTTAATGCCATTCATTCCTTCGATATGACTGAGCCATCTGCAAATACAGGTCCTAGCCCCCTTGGTCACTACAAGTTCTTGTCTACCTCTTGAACACTCATGCTGGTAGCTGTGCAGAGACTAGAACCAGTAATTCACATTCCAAAAACCAGTAATTCAATCCCGGCTTTTCAGCATACTGTCTTTACTCTTCAGATTCTAGCATGATGCCTCAGGTAACACTGGTCCCATGATTGACTCAAGTTCTCTGTTCAGATTATTCATTTTGTTTAAACGCAAATCTTCTTTGCCATTGCATGGCCAAAGCTTGAAAAAAAAAAATAGTACAAAACCCACCACCCATATCAGTTTTCCTCCCTTCCCCAGTTTTCCAGAGATGTCTGAGGGCAGCAGTAAGTAGAGGGGTGCTAGGGAACAAGGATAGCATTTCTATAACCCTTCCAGAGTTCTCCCAAGTGGCACGAGTACAATATTTATATTTAGAATATTAGGAAAAGCCATGTAAATCTGTAGATCTTAGTTTGTATTAACTAGGACAACCAAGGTTCACAGTGGCTGAAAAACTAGTAGATTACTGCCTACTGTAAGACATCACAGAAAATAACTCAAGAACATTCATCTTAAAACATACTACAGAAGCTGTGGCTTATGATGAAAACTTTATTCTGCATCAGGGTACCTGGAAAACGAAGCTGCATTGGGGCACACTACAGATGGGAAATGAGCTGTGTATATGGTGAACACAAAACACAATTATAGAGTTACTCAGTACCAGGTACTCCAGACCACCAGTGCTTAGGTAAAGTAAAACATGATTGGCCACTCTAAAAGGCTAGACATGAAATATGGCAGAATTGAAACCAACAGAAATGTAGCACCTGTCAGTTTTTTAAAAAAACAAACACTTGAAAAATCAAATACTGAGGAAGCGCTCTGGCCTTAAGCATATCTCCCCTGAGATCCAAGCAGGAGAGCAAGTCACATTTTTTTTAAGCAGTTTAAATCCATCATATGAAAATGCTAGATGAATTCAATTGTAAAAAGGGGGCACTTTTTGGCTAAAACTACAAAATAGACTGGTTTTATGAAAATGCTTAGGAAATCATTTTCACAATGTCTAAATGATATACTGATGTTCAGAAAAACTTAAAAGTATGTAGAAGTTAATCCTGAAACACAAATGAGGCAAAGTGATTTTCTGAAGGGTTACATAATACCATCAAAGTCAGTGTAATATGACTGTAACCACCTTATGAACAAAGCAACAAAACAATTCAGAAAGCAGCATGGCCTTGAGGACCCACCCACACCCACAAGTATCCATACAGGGCTTTGCCACTAAGTTAAGGAAGGGCAAAGGGAAGTCAGATGTTTCCACGGTCCGAATTCCCAAAACCGTTTGCTGGATCCCCTACCTTGACTCACTGTCAGGTAACTGCAGGGTAGACAGAAACTCTGCTACATTTCATGGAAGACTTAATTCTTCCACTGTTTAAAAAAATCTTCAAAATAGCTTAGGCTTGTGACAGTGCAGGCACAAGGAGATGGAGCTTTTGCTGCCCTTCCGCCCTGTCATACCACCTGACTCCCCCTGGTCTTCACAAAGCAATTCTTTCCATGTCTGCTCAGAGTATGGTCTGATTTCAAGCGTGTTGGCAAGCTGAGCATCCTGTGAAACAAACTCACGCTGATTTTGTTTAAAGTATGCATTCCTTCACTGACATGCTTCCTTTTCGTGGTGACAATCAAAGCACAAAGCATTTACGAATTCCCACACAGAGCTAAACACAAATCCCCAAGTCTGCTGAAGCCATTACACTAGCTGTCCCAGACCCAGCCACCACTCTGCTTGGTCAGTACCGTCAACAGCCTTCCCAGATATGAACAAAGGGGTACATGGTATTGCTGCTCTCCAAGAGTAGGCACTGCTCCTTATCTTTGAACATTTAGTGGACTTTCCAACTACTGTCAAAAAGGCTCAAAAATGCAAAATTATTTTTCCAACTTTACCGTCAACCAGCCAGATGTAAAATTACTTTTTCAATTACTTGCCTAACAGCTGATAACTGTTAAATTTTATTTTTTTTAAAAAAACGGTTGGAGTTTTTATAAAGTATATAAAATTTTCAAAAAAGGAATAATTTTGCTTTTAATGTATTACTGAATACCTGAGGTAGTTGAGTAAAAATGCACGTTTAATACCCCGCCAACAGCGGTTGGCACTTCCCTTAGGTTATCCGTGTTAGTGTTAGAGAGACAGGAAACAACAGTTCTTCTATGCTAATGGCTTAACGTTGTGTTCCTGTGACAATTCTACTTTGATCCAATTTCAACAATCGGACTTAAGAATGATCTAGTTTTAAATTTATTTGATAGATTTAGTGAATGTGCCCTTTATGCCAATTTCTGGCATTATGGAGGGATATTAAGAAAATTAGCACGTTTGTTATACTTTGATATCACAAAGGAAGTGCAGAGTTCTCTTTCCCTACCCCCACTTTTTGTTTTTTAAAGCTGGGTGTCATACATTTCAGAGAGCATAAAGTATACATTCTCACAGAGACAGGAGTTCGAGTTGCCCGGTCCTCAGAAACAACCAGCTAGGTAAAAACTCGTGCATGTGATTCTGGGTGGGTCGGCACCCGTCTGTTGGTTAAGCAAATCTGTCTTTGGTTTGGCATCTGCCTCTGTGGTGGCTGTCTCCTGAGCCTTTACTTCCGCCTTGACTGAGGTGGTCCACTCTGCAGAGCTTTCTGCTGTTGGTGCTGCTTTACCTGAGTCAGAATTTCCTGAATTTTCCTCTGGGCAACCTACAAAAGGACAGAACTTCATAGAATTTGCACAGTACAAAGTTACTAAGTTAGTCTATTGTATCAACATCAAGTTGAAATCCTTGTGCCCAATATTTAACAGTGTGCTGGCTGAAAGAAAAACTAGATGTGCCAAGCACAGCCAGGCTCAGTGGTGCATGAGGACAGACGCTGAGGTGTGGCGATCTCTGGAACCTAGGAGTTCAAGGCTAGCCTGGTTAACGGCAGAAACCGCACACTTCAATACCCCACCCAACACTATGCTCTATGAGCATCTAAAGGTTCACTTATATAGATGGAATGGTAGCCCTATGATAGAGCTTAAGAACTTGTCATTTTGGAAGCCACTTGCCTGGCAAGCATAGAAGTGGCCAGTTATTTTGACAACAACTTGATCATTCTCATCAGGTGTCTGGTCACGGGGGACAACAACTTCAGCACTTGATAGATTCTGGAGTTCATTCACCTGAAATAGATAAAATCATCACTAAGCATTAAAACTTTATTTCCTAAGCACGTCCTGTAAGCCAGACACAGCTCTGGCTTTACAGAGCTCATTTTATCCACTAACAGTTCTCTGAGCTAGAGTTCCCTTTTTAACATGACTAAAACCAAGGTTTGGACAGAGAAACCCATTATAGAAGGAAACAGCAAAACCAGACTCAGGTCCTCAAGTTCTGCTCAGGGTGTGCTCTATGCTGCTCCAAAGTTAAAGATCTGGAAATGACTTCGTTAAGAAAGACTGCAAACTACTTTTTGCAATGTGAAGATATCTGTAAAACTTCACTTCCTGTTCTTTAAGGTTTATAGAATAAAAAGTTCATGTTCCATGTGTGAGATAATGCTGCATGCCCCTTTCAAGTCCCAGGCCAGTGCCCTGGTCTGAAATATGCAGCAGTCTCACTGGCAGGTTACAGAAAGAAGGAAACCTCTCCAAACCTTAGTCAAAATGATCCCACTTTTTATAAACTAGCCAAAGACCCGGGGTGGAGCTCAGCTCCTGCAGCGCCGCCGCCCAGCCTGGCACGCTGCTGGGTACTTGCCGTTTTGCCTCCTTTCCCAATAACTCTGCCAGCAGCAAAGGACGGCACTCTGATGTGAGCTTCAAGTTTTACCTCTTCTTTAGGACTAACAAAGTTTTCTTCTTTAATTTTTCCATAAATTCTTCCCTGAGCCTACAGATGACAATATATCCTGTCAGTATCATTCATACTTGAAACAAAAGGTCAGTTAACTTTGAAGACAGCCTAAATCAGCCTGGAATCTCCATTGTAGTGGCACATCAACATCTGGAATGAAGACTGACAACAATAAGAGACAGTAGTTAGGAGCCTCAGAGAGGATTGATGATAACTGTTTCACAGGCAAGGCAACTGAATTACTGACAAAAGGATATGGGCAGAGTTTAGGGATGTATTTATAACTGTCATTATGAGACCCACTGTACACCAACACCTAAAGCGTATGTCGTATGCTGAAAATAAAGGCATTTAGTAGGAGGTCTAATTAAAAATTACTTTAGGGCTCAAATGACCATTCACACTCCATTCCTTAATAAAGCCTCTCTTACTCTGAAAATAAGAAAGCGATTGCATTGTTCTTGAGCAAAAGAAACTAGGGAAGAACTATGTAGTCAGGGACACCAGGTTCACAAGGAGCTAAGCCCATGTCTAAATAGGACAGACAGCGGTCAACATGAACATTTTCTACTTAAGCAGATCTCTTCCTCAGGGTGATTTCAGCTTTATGGAAGCTAAAATGCTGGGCATGAGACTTATGTCAGTAGTTCCGGCACTTAGGAGGCCGAGGACGGGCGTAGCTGCAAGTGTGGGGCCAGCTTTGGCTACAGAGTAAGAGCTTGTCTCCGACTTCCTCCCAAAAAGGCTACAGAAATCAAGTTAAGGTACACTTCTAGTACTTAACTAATGTGTCCTGTGTACAACTAGATGTTTTATGTAAGGAACCTCCTATTGTGTGCAACCATTAATTTGTTCTCATACACTTCAAAGAGAAGGAATTCTAAGTTGGACTAATCTGACAAGATGCCAAGGAAGCCATAAAAGCCCAAATAGCCAGGTTTTCATTGGTGTAGAAATGCTCATTAGGCTCATTTGGAGGATTAGAGAGAAGACAAAATTCATCCCCAGCTCTCCAATCTTCTATACTTTACTTTTTTTAAATTTTACTTTTATGTGTATGAGTGTTTTGCCTGCACGTATATCTATCATACGTGCATGCATGTATGACAGATATTTAACATTTCCGATTTATGACATGAACTAAGGACTATGAGGCTGCTGGGGGGGGGGGGTAAACTTCACTTTGGTGCATAGGCAGTGGTACTCAGCACAGTAACAGTTGTGTGTTCTGTTCTCTCTGCAGCTTTGGATTTTCATTGACTCAAAACAAAACCAAAAAAGGTCTGGAATATAGCTCGAGGCAGAGCGCCTGCACAGCAAGGCTCTGGTTTAGTCTTCCCAGATAGAGAGGGTGGAGTGAGCTATGGGCAGGGTTATGGAGTGTTAAGAAACAGCGGAGGAGTCTAAGGTTCAGAGTGAACGCTTGGCCTTTTACACAGCTGCTAGTGGGACATGGGACTAAGATACAAGTGTTGGGCTGGTGAGTGGCTCAGTAGGTAAAGAAAGTATTTGCCACCAAGTCAGACAACCTGAGTTCAATCCCCAGGACCCACATAGAGGGAGAAGGCCGACTCACAGACATCCTCTGACCACAGCATGCCATAATGCACATGCTCCTCCAATAAACAAACAAATAAATGTACTTTTTAAAAAAGATGTAGGTACTGGATTAATGAATAGAATAGAAAGTCCCAACCATCCCAATGGTGATAGTAAACCAACACCATAACAGAATTCAAAACTTAGCTGCCTAAGACACGGTGCTCCACACTAACCGTTCACTAGAATGAAGGCATCTGTGACTATGGCTTCACCGACTGCCTCAGTTGGCTCTCACAGGAGCACAGAGAAAGGTGGTGCTGCGTGTTTCAGGCACTATTGTAAGCACAATATATTGTATAACTACCTAGGATAGAGATGCTTCTGTCCATTCTATAGATGAGGAAATGGGGAGAAGAGTAACTGGTCTAAAAGAATGACTGGTCACAAATGGTGAATGTCACAAATGGTGAACAGCCAAACTAGGATTTGAAATAAGGGTCTAACTGCCAAGTTGTCTCCATCACCTCAGAAAACACGGAGATTTTCCAGCTCCAAAGGACGCCAGATGCCAATAAATGTTCAGTAGTTAAAGCCAGGTCTCATGCCATCACAGCCCTAACCTTCTAACTAAAAGCCAAGGACAGTACTAGGTGAAGGTAAGAGAAAAGGGGCCATTGTAACTCAAGATTAGACCATCTCCAAGACTGAATGGGACGTTGAGAAATAGATTTACAAGGTTCATTAGCAGGCAGGTGTGTCTACACCAGTGTTAAGGTCCCAACCACCTCAGTGATGACAGTAAACCAACACCATTACAGAACTCAAAACTAAAGGCTCTCGGTTTATGGTTGTGAAATAATTCTGGTGTGGCTCCACCCTGATCTTTGGAATTTCTACTGACACGGGCTGGAGAAGGCAGCAGCATCTTACCTGTGCCCTCCACAACACATACCTTGAACTGAGCCTCTGGTGGTCCAGTGATAATCACCATCCTCACTTTAGCATCTGGGGCTTCGGCTGGAGCGATCTGTAATAGACCCATCACCTGCCAGTTATACTATCGGGTGTCACTGACAAACCTTAGGCAACCCAGCCTGACATCTGCACATGATTGACTGAGCTGCAGAATTAAATGCCTTCTGGAAAGGAATTATGGAGAGGCTATGATTAATATGGGCCAGTCAGGAATAGCACACTATTTACTGAGTATTAAAATGGTGCCTGACTCTAATGTAAAACCGCATGTACAGCCACTGAGCCAACCCATACTACATCTAGCTAAAGAATATTAATTTTACAATGGGAGCTCGGAAGGCTAGGAACATTAAAGGCTCCGACCCATAATTGTATACTTAAAAGGCTTGAGAGAACTGGCTGCGTCCACTGCCTGTCCTCTTGGTCCTAACTCCAGTGATACATGAAGTGTGGTAACATGTTAGAAGCTCTGGGCTCCTAAGTTGTGAGGCTAACACATCCATTATCTGTCTCTCCTTAGCTTTCAGAGAAAAGGGTAATGCTGTCAAGGCAGCTGTGCTTCTTATATTTAAATGAGGGGAAACAAACTCTCTGGATTGTTCAAACTATTTGTATACTTTTGGTTGCTAAGACTACTGGGTAAATTGCTCCCAAGTCTACTCATTGGAAGGACATAGGACATTCACCAATATTAACTGAGACTTCTCAGTTTTCATGGAGTATATGAAATCAAAAGTTCAGGCTGGGGAAACAGTGCAGAAATATATAGGGAGAGGAGCCAGCATGCCCAGAGTCACAGGAAAGGATTTTGTAACCCAGTTAGGGAGTTATTTTAAGGACATTTGGGCAGAGGAGATGGCTCAGTAAATGTCTGCTGTGCAATGGCAAGGACTGGAGTGAGGGTCTGTACAAGTCCAGCACCAGAGATAAAATGGGCTCCCCAGGTCAACCGGGCAGCCACACAGCCTTATTGATAAGCTCTTGGTTCAACTGAGAGACCCTGACATTTGCTGTGCAAATAAAACCTAATTGTTACATTGTAAAACTGTGTAAGAACAACAAAAAAAATAAGTCACCCCAATTTGACCACTGAAGATCATCACTACCAATTACTTGTAGTTTTCTAGAAAAAGACTTTAGGATAAATCAAATCTTGCTTCCTGCTCCCTTCAAAATAAAGTTACCAGTCTGGCACCTAGAGTCAAACTGATTCCTAGACCTACTAATGCAGGGCACTGACTTGTTTTGAGTCTGAAAAACAAGCAAACAGTTCCTTGCATTTAGTCCAAATTCCTGAGGTTTTGTTCACAAGAAACTCTTGTGATCATCTTTAGCATTCCAGCTATTTTTTTTTGTTTGTTTTGTTTTAAATACTTTCAATGATAAGAGAGCCAAGGCTAAGGGAATGCACACATTGACAGTATATATGGCTTCTACATCCCTCCTTCAAGATTTTTTTTCAAGATAGGGTTTTTTTCTGTGTAGCCTTGGCTGTCCTGGAACTCGATCTGTAGAGCAAGCTAGCCTTGAATTCAGAGATCTGCCTGCCTCTGCCTCCTAAATACTGGGATTAAAGGTGTATGCACCCACCACCAGGCTGGCTACCATCTCTTAAAGCATGGAAAAGGATTCATAGCCTTTGATTAACCAAGTCTATTCATATAAGCTTCTGATAAAGAAATAAGGTTCTGTTACTTTATTTATTGTGGATAATTTTTTTTTTTTTTTTTTTTTGGTTTTTCAAGACAGGGTTTCTCTTATTGTGGATAAATTAAGAGTAACTTCAATGTCAAAAAATAAGTGAACACATTAAATGATTATGATTTGGTAGTACCAAATATCTGCCTCAGGTTAAAGAGATGGCTGGGTAGCACACGGACTAGAGTGTGATTCCCCAGCACCCAAAAGAAAGCCAGGCGCAGCTGCACGTGCCTGTACCTTCCGTATTAGAGGTAGAGACAGGTGGATCACCAGAACACAGTGCTGGCCAGCCCATTTCCAGTTCAGTGAGACCTGTCCCAAGGCAATACATAAGGCAAGAACAATGGAGGAAGACATCTGAGGTCCACATAGGTGCACATACACAAAACAAACCGCAGTATCTGTGTAATAAAATTGCACAAGAAGGTAACCATATCTAATCCTGTATCACACAGCAAAAGAGCAGTCAATCTTGGAGATTATGTGTTTCAGGCTTTCTGAAAACACAGCCCAGTTAGAAGACCTAATGGAGGCAGGAAGAAGTGAGCATAGTTCATTGTGTGTATGTGAACATGTGTTAGATTAACTTTTAAAATATTTTAATAATAAGTGTATGTAAGTGTGTTGGATGGGGTATATACCTCAGTACAAGTGCTCACAGAGGCCAGGAGAGCATGTTGGATCCTGACACGTAAGTTTAAGGCAGTGAACTGAGGCCCTCTATGACAGCAGTTTATGTTCCTAACTGCTGAGCCATCTCTTCACCTGTCTAACACTGATTTGCAAAAACTCAAGAACTAGCAAGGCAGTAAAGTCTTCAGGCTTCATCATTCCCACACCTGTTCCTTTACCACTCAGTGATAGTTACTGGGTTTCCTGTCCCCAAGATTTTGCTCTCTTCTACAAGAAAGTATGTAAGGCTGTTTCTGTGTTTTGAATTTGAATTTAATTTACATAAAGCAAATTTTACCTTTTGTTGTCCAGTTCTATGGGGTGACAAATGCGTACTCAGGTTAACTACCCCCACAGTGACCGCACAGAACATTCCTCACTCCCCCCCCCAGTGAAGTCACTCCCCACCCCCTCAAGCAGTGTCTGTGCATCTCCCATGTCAGTGGCTAGCAGCCAGACTTCCTTGCTGTCCCTGTAGCTCTGCCTGTTCCACAATTACTCCATACAGTGTGAGGACTGCCTTTCTGACTTCTATCACAATACATGAGATTTTTCTCACACTGTTACCTCCAATGGTTACCTCTATGTTACTCAGTGACTTCTGCTGTGCAGACTCACTGCACGGAGGATCACACTTTATCTGCACATGAAAGGCATCTGGGATAGTTACCAATAAAAATGCTATTAACATCTAGTTTTCTTTGGGGGAGGGGAGCTTATGCTAAGTTTCATTTGTTATGGATAGATATCCAGAAGTGGAATCTATATGTTGTACAGAAATTGTATTAAATCCTTTTTTTTTTTTTTTTAAAGGAGCTTTAGAAACCTAAAACAAAACCTCCCACTGACCGTTTCCTGAAGAAGGCTGTGAACTTATCAAACCTGGCAACCTCTGTTTTAAAGCAAGAATCTGAGGATGGGAGCACTGCTCAGGTGATAGAATGTTTAGATCCCAGTATCCATGTAATCAGCCCAGAGCTGGAAAGGGCAGAGACTGGAGTCCTGAAACTCACCGGCCAGGCAGCCCAGAGTCAGTAAGCCAGTCACTAACACACTGTCTCAGAAAATAAAGTAGGTGTGACTAGGAACCAGCAGACTCTAACCTCCATGTATACAAATGCTGAGCACCCTCTGAGAGGTGCGCATGCACACAGACACCCTTTGTCTCATAATGAGTTGCTTCAACATATCAGAATACAGATCCTGCATAGACACAAAGATCTCTTTTGACAAACACTAATGGTCCCACATTTACATAATAAATGCTTAGTTGACAACACAAAATTCTATTTCCCTGCTGCCCCTTCAGCTTTGCCTGACCAAGTTCTGAGAATGGAATATACACAGAAATATCCCATAGCAATGAATTTGCAGGAAAGACTTCACTACATCCTCCTGTCCACATTGGCTGGGTAACAGATGTGGCTCTTTTTTTGTTTTTCAAGACACGGCTTCTCTGTGTAGACTAGGCTAGCCTCAAATCTGCCTGCCTCTACCTCCTGAGTGCTAGGATTAAAGGAGTGTGCCACAGCCAGGCTCAGACGTGACTGAGCCTGGAGAGTGGAGATGCACTAGAAGGAAGTTGTAAGTCAAGATCTCAGAGGTAAAGATGTTGTCCAGTTAGCTTCTCCACAGACCAATTTTTCTGAGAGAGATGTTAACTAAGCACAATTAAGCCACTATTGTAGGGCTCCTGCCTTGTTCCTAATTCAGCCCACCACTTTCATGTTCTTGTGTAATCAGGAGAGTCAGTGTGCACAACAGTACCTTAATTGACGCTCCTGCAAAACGAGAAAGCTGTTTGATGTGTTGGCCCTGCTTGCCAATGATGGCGCCAACCGACAGGGCAGGAATAAACAGGTGCACAGTCTCCGTTTCTGATTGCTGTAAGAAAACAAAGACAGGACATAAATGCTTATTTGCTGCCAGATAAATCATTGACACCTTCACCTTTGGCATAGGCACATTCTCATACAGTAGGAGTACTATGGAAAACCATAATGAATTAACCAGAGCTTACCTATCAAGCCAAAGTTGGTCCTGAAAGGACCAGTCGTTAAAATCTCACCTTTGTTTACACAGTTTTCCTAAACTTCAAAATCTCATTGAATTATAGATACTTTGCCTTCTTTTTATTAATATTTAAAACACATAGACTATATCCAAGGAGTCTTTCAGACTACACATCACAAACTAGAGAGCGGAAGTCCAGAGTTTAGTGATAGCTCCCCTTCTCTCTCTCTCCTCCCTTCCTTCTTTCCTTCTTTTTCCCCCAGAGCCAAGGACCGAACACTTGCGCTTGCTAGGCAAGCACTCTTCTACTACTGATCTAAATCCCCAACTCCAGGCTTTTAATTTTCTTTTTTAAAGATTTATATATTTATTTTATGTATGTGAGTACATTGTTGCTGTCCTCAGACACACCAGAAGAGGGCATCGGATCCCATTACAGATGGTTGTGAGCCACCATATGGTTGCCAGGAATTGAACTCAGGACCTTTGGAAGAGCAGTCAGTGCTCTTAACCTCTGAGCCATCTCTCCAGCTCGGCTTTTAATTCTTAAACACAAAGAGTAAACAGCTCCTACATATGGACAGAACACACCATTCTACACTTAGTACACATAAGAGAATTAAAAGGGAAACTCATTTACTTTAGTAACAAAACACTATAAGACACTTCCCTCCCATGCACTTCTTTGCACTCCCTTGGTATCTTATATACAAATATTCAGAAACCACTTTGAAAGCCAAGTCCTGAAATGTTATGCACAGATGGACTCATGCTTCCATGCTTCACGCTGGTCACATCTGCCCTCTCTAGGCTCCTGTCACACAGTCGTCGTTACTGCAGGGCTAAAGGACACAGTCAGAGACAAGGCCATCAAGGTGCAGTGCCAGTAGTGGAGTGAGCTCTGATGGAGCAACACCACTGCTCACACAGTATATTCTGTATTCACCTCTAACAACAGGAAGCCAGCTAACAACAGGAAGCCTGCCCCAGGAAGATTTAACATTAGCAGTGGTGCGGGTTGGAATAAAAATTGTTCCCATAGGCTCTTGGGGATGGGCACTACTGGGAGGTGTGGCCTTGTTGGAGGAAGTGTGTCACTGGGGGATGGGCTTTGGGGTTTCAGAAGCTCAAGCCCAAGCCAGGACCAGTGGCTCTCTTCCTGATGCCTGCCAATCCTGATGTAGAACTCTCAGCTCCTTCTCCAGCACCATGCCTGCCTGCATGCTTCCCACCATAATAATGGACTAAACCTCTGAAACTGTAAGCCAGCCCCTATTCAATGTTTTCCTTTATAAGTGTTGCTATGGTCATGATGTCTCTTCACAGCAGTAAAACCCTAAGACAGCCACCAAAGGGGTCTTGGGGGGGGGGGGGGCACAGGCATCATGTTGGGCCATAAAGATGTCAGAAAAGAGTTCTAGAAGCTAAGATGGAGAAGGAAGATCTGGCTTAAGGAAGCTGCTCCTTGTGGCTGAGATAATGTGACCTATTTCTATTCCTATTTAAACATCATTGTCACCTATAGTTGGGATAAATTATTGTTCTGGAGCTTGTTGCACATAGAAGTTTGTTTTTTAAAAGCATATATAGTGAGGGCTGGAGCCATAGCTCAGCTGTTAAGAGCACTGGCTGTTCTTCCAGAGAACTCAGATTCAACTCCCAGCACCCACGTGGCTAACAGCCATCTTTAACTCCAGTTCCAAGAGATCCACCCTCTTCTTTTGACCTCTGTGAGCACAGTACATATATGCTGCAGACATACATGCAAGCAAACCACCCATGCACATAAACAACACCAACAAATTCTGAAATAAAAAAACGGTGGGAAAAAGGTAAGTCACCAATAAAGCAATGAAACACACTTGTGCTTTAAAGAAGATGCTATCTATATGTTTACATCTCTAGAGGTGGAAGAAGCTATTTGCAATAAGAAATTTAAAGATGGGGCAATGGATCTCTGAGTTCAAGGACAACCTAGCGTACAGAGCTAGTTCCAGCACACCCAGGGCTTCATAGAGAAACCCTGTGTCAAAGAAGAAAGAAAGGGGGGTGGCTGAATTTTAAATATGAATGACTTGGTGAGAACTTCAGAATTGCCTCTTGAGGTACCCCTACCTCAACTCTGGAAGGAACGGCTGTAATGACCACAATACAAGATCACAACAGCAGCAAAGTGCAATGCGTGGAGCCTCTGCTGGTCTGAACGTCCTGTGATGTGAGGGAAAGCTGCTGCTTTGAAAGCATGAGGACCTTCCCACCAGAACAAGCCAAGTGTGAAGCAACTGTGCTTTCCATACAGGAGATGGTGCCCAGACCAATGGTAAGTCATGCACACTGTTGGCAACACATCTTAAGTGACTCATCAGCCATCTGAAGCTGGAAGAGGGCGTTTCTGAACATCACCCATCTCCCCTGGCTCCAGTTCCATTCCCCCAGCCATCTCGCTGGCCATAAATTATTTCACAAGGGAATTTTCCTTTGAGGACACAGGCAGCTTGTGGAAACGTCCATCCACTTAACCGTCTGTACAGTGTGTTCTCACATGGAATCCAGCATGAGAAGCCATGTTTTCAGGACCTCCCCCCAGATAAGCACACCATTTCGTTTTGACTGGCAGACCTAAGCAGACAGAAGAAAAGCCTCTCAGCATCATCCTTCCTTCTGACACATTCCTTGGGTATAAGTTCACTGTCCTGATCACACAGGAGACCCGTTCTTGCACATACTCTTTGAGGGTGAAAGATAGTCACAGGACGCAAGCTGCTTCCCAGTGGATTGCTGCCAGATGCCTATGGCAAAGCTTCCTTTGGACTCTTGGCAAGCAATGTGCTGTGTCTTGAAATAATGAGAACAGAGCTGTGAGGCTGAACGTTTGCGTAACTGGTGAAGTCTGCCAGTGAATAATTCCTAATCAGCCACTATCGAGAAGATACAAGCGACAGCAAACAGTGAGGTTAAGTGTATTTACTTTGCAGGGAACAAAATCTCAGGCATCACAAAGGCATGGAGACGTGCGTGCCTGGCAGCCAAGAGATCAGCCTCCAGGACCCTGGCAGGGCGCCGGTGTTTTCCTCTGGCCTGTAAGATAGGTACTTGGGGGAGGGAGGAGTAGTTTTCAACTAGATTTGGGTCTGGAACTAAAACAAAGTTTACTCAACTCTATGACCTGAACAAAATACTAAAGCTTAAAAAAGGAAAGAAAAAAAAGGAAGCTTTCCCTATAACCAAGTAAACCAAGGCTTCATATGATGCAGTGATTTACTTAGAAATGTTTACTGCACCCACAATGAAAAATCTTAAGGACTATGAGATGCTACCTGGCCTTAGAAGGAGACAGCGACTCGGTCTGTTTCTTAGAGAGTGCCTCTGGTAGCCTAAAAAGAAGTGCTCGCTCATCTTTCTTGCCCCTGTCAGAGCTGAATACTTGCTACTTCAAGGTCAAACTACTATCTTGGAGCCTTCAGAAAAGAGTGTAAAGAAGCTATCAGAGTTGTGAAGACAAGAGCCCACAGGTTTCTTCCTGCTAACCCAACTGCAAGCTGCCAGCACGACCAGCTAAGACACTGTGCGTGCACTTGGCTAGCTCCAGCTCCTGTCTGGCTCTCTAGCTGCCAACTCTCACTTCCCAAGTGTTTGGACACTTCTGAAAGGAGCACTTCCTGTCATTTATAAACGAGGGTCTTGTCAATTAAGTACTGAATGAACCAATTTCCAGGCAGGAACTAGAGACTTTCTGAAATCTTTTAGAAGATACATCACTTCGGCTGTCTGGAGAAATCAACCTCACAGGTTCTGGGAGACAGAATACTTTGAAAGGATGGGCGGGTAGAGATCTGGAATGGAACTGGGGCAAGACGTTTATCCATAGACAGTACACTTCATTCCCCTCTCACAAAGCAGAAATGAATAAATCTACATAAAGAAGACAGACAATTCTAAAAGTCCATAAAAAGTTTTGGTGGTGGTGGGGCGGTTTATACACCAAAATCTACTTCTCAGGGATAGGGAGATGTGTTGGTAAATTAAAAACCTAAGTTTGGAAGCCAGCACTTATGAAAAGCCAGACATAGTGGCATGCATCTATACATCTGAGCACCATCTACATAGGTGGTCCCTGGAGCTTACTGGCTGGCAGCTGAGCCAGATCAATGAGCACCAAATTCAGTGAAAGAACTTTACTCCAAAAAATAAGGCAGAGGGCTACAGAGATGGCTCGGTGGCTCAAAGCATGAGGATCTGAGGCAGGCAGCTGCCTCAGGCAAAGTGGAAGTCTAAGACTGCCCCCATTCTGACTTTCACACCTGAGCTGTAGTGCATGTACATCCATACACATGTGCATGCCTACATGTACACATAAAGAAACACAAACACATACCATACAGACTCACAAACACACAGGACACATACAATAGAAAAAATAAGGCAGAGAGCAAGAGGATGATGCACAAAACCAACCCCTGATCTCTACAAGCACACTGATGCATGTGAACCCTACAAACACACATATGCACATGCACACACATGTGTACACACACATTCAAACTCGTCTTAGCAAGCAATATGCATTTAAAATAAAAGCAGAGATTCACTCTTACCCCACACGACATCAAAGATAAAGATGGTTTTAATAAGTATTCTGAATTCTCTGAGATAAGTGCCAATAGCAAGGTCTTTCTTTTGGGACTGAGCATCAGTCAAATCCAGAACTTTGCACAGTAAAGAGCTCTACCACTGAGCTACCTCCCCAGCCAGGAACAAGGAAGAAAGAAAGCTTCTTATCACAAGTATGGTCACCTCAGTATGACACAGGGTCACCTTCAACATTCCCAAGAGTAAATACCTGGGAGCCCTCAGCTCACACCCAGAGACCCACAACACTACATTCTTCAATGAGGTAACAACAAAAGGAACAGACAAGAGAATGCTGAGGGTTGGGGATGTAGCTCAGTTGGCAGAAGCCTGCTTAGCATGTGCATAGCTCCGAGTCCAATCCCCACACAACATAAAACTAAACAGGGTAGTGCACACCTGTGATCCTAGCATTTCAGAGGAAGAAGATTGAGACCAGAAGTTCAGGATCATCCTTGGCTACACAGTGAGTTCGAGACCAACTTGGTTTATATAAGACCTTGTCTCAAAACAAAACTGGTAAGGCTTTGGTAAATTTAACTGTTGCCCTTAAAAATTATAGTTTTGGGATTGGAGAGATGGCTTAGCAGTTGAGACAACACTTGCAGCTTCTCTAGAAGACCTGAGTTCAATTCTCAGAATGAATGTTGTCTTACAATCTTTTGAAACTACAGTTCCAAGGGATCCAAAACCCTCTTCTGGCTTTCGCAGGCATGGCACACATGTGGTGCACAGACATATGCAGGCCAATTATTTTATATACATATAAAATAATTTTTAAAATGTATTTCCCAGAGTAGCTCCACCTACCAGATACAAATAGGTAAGTACAACCACATATACTACTTCCTGCTTTCAAGACCCCTAGTGGATACCTAAGGCCACTGATCCTTCAAAACCCTATACACACTATGATTTTCCTATAGACACCTCCTGAGATAAGCTAGAGAGGAATATACTAGAACAATTACAAAACAGAAAAAAAGCTGTACAAAGGAGCTCTCTCTGTCTCCTCAATGAATATTTAGCAGGGGTCAACTGTGGGTTAATTCAAACTTGGGGACTAACATATCAGTGATTTGGATTTAGAAATAAAGCTGAGAATCAGAGACAGCCATGTGAAATGGGAATTTATTTCAGGTGGTATCCACAAACACGAGATAATCCTCAGAACACCTGTTTATGCTCCGCCGTCAATAAAAATAACCCATAGGTGTGGAGACTGCAACAGCAAACGTTCTCCCCTACAACAGAGTCTCCCTTTCTCTCTGAAAGAACTTACAGGCTCTAGAGTTTCCGTTAAGAGGTGAAAAGGCTAAGTCCACCTAGACTGACAGGAATGGCTGCTCCAACATCTATCTTCCTATCCATATTTAAAACTGCTATCCCTAGAGCAACTGCTTCCCAGCTCCCTTGCAGCTAGACAAAGCTGGGAGCCTACCAAGGGTTAAGTATCAATGCATGCTTCAGACTCATTGACGTTATTTCTTGTTGCTTTGCTAGCTGGACTGAGAACAACTGGCTAGAGTCTGAGCAATGCCTTTGGGCTGGAGAATGGTGCTAAACAGTCCTGGGAGGAGCAATAGGCTCCCCACTAGCCTTGGGCCATCTACCCTGGACCCTAGGGCAACATTTAAGCTAGCCCTCTGCTCCCATGACACACAGGCAAGCACATTCTCTATCTACACAGCATACCACAGTAGATTCAGAAGGCTGAGAACGCACATGTGGCAGCAGCCCACAGACAGGTCTTGGCTTGACTGATGCCTAGCGTTTGAATGACAGGTGCTCTAAAGATAAAGGGTAAAGGTATTTGTTGGTGGTGATGGTTTTTAAACTATTCTCTAAAATAAAACACTGAACAGGATAGAAAGAGGAACACATCAGCAGGGTGTTAATGCTCTCCTCAAATCTTTTCTCACATGCGCTAATGTGAAAAGAAAATATGCTTTCCTCCAGCAATCATGTCTCGTTTCCTGCCTAGTAAATGTCCTTGTGGAACAGCTCTTGACAATGAGTGAGCAGCAAGAAACCTCCCGTCAACATTTACAAAACCACATTCCCAAGCTCTGCCCTCTCCCACTGAGATTTGATTCAGGAAAGTGGGACACAGGGTAGCTGCTGCTGCCAGTCTAACTACAGATCAAGTCACCTGGGAGTTTTCAAAAGGATGCTGGGCAGGGCCCTTCCCAGAGGATTCTAATCAGCCAACCTGGGGGAATTAGAACTACAGAAAAGCTAGTTTCCCCTCAGGCAGGGAGATAGTAACGCTCAACTCCAAGAAGACTGCAGTGAATGAATGAGAAAGGCACCAGGGAGGGATGACCACAATGAGGCAAGTATGGAAAAAAGTCTGGAAAAACAAGGGAGTGTAAAAAGGGAAGAGGACCCTCATCCCAAGATCCAGTTTAAATTTCCTGCTAACTTCCACAGGACTGATAAAAACCAATGTTTGTTTATTATTATTATTTTATTATTATTTATTATTATTATTATTATTATTATTATTATTATTATTGTTATGTGTGTGTATGCCTGGTGCCTGTGGAGGCCAGAAGATGATGTCGGGTCCCCTGGGACTGAAGTTACAGGCAGTCATGACCTGGGAATTGAACCTGGATCCTTTGGAAGAGCAGCCAGTAAGTAGCTTTATCCACTGAACCATCTCTCCAGCCCCTAAAACCAATGTTTCTTAAAGATATCACCATCAGGATATAAAAAGCCTTGACTTTAACTGTATTAGCATTCTCCGCTACCTGTCAATCTAAATATACCTCATGAAAATATCTTATTCTAATGGCAATTCTGAAGGAAATTCTTTTAAAAAATAATTACACATGTTTTTATGTAGTTTTAAACTCTGCTTTCTGGGGGAATGTGGAGATAGAATCTATATTTAGCTCTGACTCTTCTGGAACTCACTATGTAGACCTGACTGGCCTTGAACTCAGAGCTCCCCTGCCTCTGTTTCCTAAGGGCTAGCATCAAACACAGGTCTCTATCCCTGTACTTGCTTTTAAGTTGAGGTCTTATTCTGTAGCCAAGGCTTGCCTGGTCCCACCAAGTAGCCCAACCTGACCTAGAACTCACAGCAATATTCATGCCCCAGCCACTGGAAGCTGAGATTGTAAGTTTTTCATTGTGAACATAGACCCAAAGGCAATGAGGAGCCTGACCTTCAGTGGCACAAATTCATGGCAGAACTAGGTCAGACTTGGGGTGACTTCAATCTTCTTTCCCCAAAACTGTCATGATCAGGTGTAAATCTGCCAGCTACTTCACAGTACCCAAATCTGCGCTGAAGGCTTCACATGATGTATAATGAATCTATTCATACTTGATATTTGGTTGACATTCTGTGTACACTGTGTTGGAGACACGGGCTCTCCAGGTTGTCCAGGGTGATGTGAAGTTGTCAGCTCAAGCAGTCCTCCCTTCTTTAGTCTGCCCCACCCCCACCAAGTAACTGAAGATATAGGTGCATACACACTATCACTTCCAGGTGCTTATTTAGTTACCATTGTGAAAGCCTACCTCAATTTGTTACATAGTTTCTAGGCTTAAACAACTAGATATGGTAGGTGAGTTGCAGAGAAAGATACAAGATTCAAGGCAGAAACCTAGAGGCAGGAACCGAAGCAGAGATCATGGAAGAACACTGTTGACTGGCTTGCTCCCCATGGCTTTGCTCATGCTAAAGCACAAACATACACTAGGGTCAGGGACAGAAAAGGAAATTCTTACCTTTGAAATGGTACAGTGCTGACAGGCTAGTAATCTAGTATTCCTGAAGAATTCCAATTTACTTTAGGTAGTGGCACAATTAAATTCTCAAACTGTAACACTTGAACATCTCTTAATGTGCATGGTAGCTGTATTAAGAGAGTCAAACAAATGGAGGAATCCATCATGGATGACCCTAGAATGCTGATGACTAGTGATGCAAACTGAATGATGCTCTTCTTTCCTGGATAGATGTCTTTTGGACTGCAGAGCTAATCTTAAAAACTGGATATCAAAATAAGATTTATGAGACTCGTGATGGCTCACCCTGGGGAAGCAGGGTAGGAAGGCACGAGTGTGAGGTCAGCCAGGGCTGGAAAGAAGGCTCAGTGCTTAAAAGCAGTTGTTTCTGCTATGGACCTAGGTTCAATTCCCAGCACCCACATGGCCATTCATATCTACAGCTCTAGGAGACCCAATACCCCTCTCTTCTGACATCTGTCAGTACCAGGCACATGTGGTACAGACATATATGTGAGCAAATACTCATGCACATAAAATAAATTTTAAAAAAAGGTCCTGTCTCGATAAATAAACACATTTGTTATATAATCTCTACAGAATACACACTGATCCATGTTCTATACATGAACCCCATAGAACTGTGAAGTAAACTCCCTTGGTTCACTGACCAGAAACATACGAAACCCAATGGAAAACAAGCCCAGCCTATCTAGGCCTTCTAAAGCAGTTAACTTCTGGGTGGTAAAAATGAAAGAAAATTTTTTCTTTGAGACAAAGTCTTGCTGTAGAAGCCAGATTACCTCAACCTCACAATCCTCCTGCCTCAGCAGGAGTGCTGGACTTACAGTGTGCACACTATGTCCGGCATGGAAATCTTCTAAAAACCATTTTGCTTCAACACTAAAACTATCAGCCTTGACCCGGCAGTGCTGCACCAAAAGACAAACCAACAAAACAAATCCACCAAAGCTATTTTTATTGAAATAACATATTTGCATAACTCTACCACCCCAAAACTTCAAAACGACTCATGCTTATTATTTGGGAATAAAATGAAGAGTTTCCATTGACAAGTGACAGATCACACGACACGGAGTTTGGCACGAACACTTTACCACTTAGCTCAGACTGTAGCACTACTATGGCATTAAGTGTGCCGGCCAGGGCCAAAGAACTTACCTCAAATTGTGGGTAGGGAGGAGTCATGGTTGAAGGGGGCCCTGAGGTGGGAGGTGGCATCCCTGAAGTGGGTGGGAACAGACCCAAGGCATTCAGATTTAATCCAGGGATTAAATGTGCTTGAAGCTGCAATGGTAAAGAGGACCTTTAATTTTCTATCAAAAGAATCAAGGGAGTGAGTATTTGTAAATGTCAGAATTCAGATTGTGACCTTTTGTCTAATAAAGAAAAAAAATACCACACTAAGACTCAGTTTTTTAACACAGTAGGTCTTCCCACAGAATTATAGGTAGTGTTGACACCTCTCAGCGCTGTTAAGTTTGAGGGCTGGTTTGCACTGCACTGAGGAGTCTCAAAGGCACCAAAGGGAAACATGGTCCCTCCCTTCTCCACCAGCTAGGAGCACAAGACAGAATGGTGATCTGCACACTGCCAGTCTTCCATAAACAGCCTCAGAGTCCTGCACTACCAAAGGGGTACTAATGAGCTGCACTTTCTGAAATCACACCAGGTACTCAGAACAAGCACTGGGAGAGAGAGGATCTTCATTCTT
>CM052700.1:88368632-88384795 GCA_028551405.1 Uromys caudimaculatus
CTGAGGGTGCTAGAGGCCCCAGTAAAGGGGAATGTCAAGGTGGGAATATGGGAATGGGTGGGCGGGTAGGTGGGAGGAGGAATTCCCTCACAGAGGCGGGGAGGGGGAGGGGATACGGGGTTTCCAAAGAGGAGACCCAGAAAAGGGGAAACATTGGAAATGTAAATAAAGTATCAAAAATAAAAATTAAAAAAAAAAAATCAGGTACAGTCTTCACACTAAGCACACCTTTGGGAGGATACAGAAACCATGGAGAGAATAGAGTCAGTATATTTATTTTTTAAATACATGTGTATAGATGCTTTGGTTGGTTGTATAGCAGTACACCATGTGCATGCAGTGCCCACAGAGGCCAGATGAGGGCGGTAGAGCCCCTAGAGTTGGAATTAGATGGTTGTGAGCTGCCATATGGGTACTAGAAGTCCAACTCTAGTCCTCTGGAAGAGCACCAAGTGCTCCTAAACGCTACCCTAATTTTATAAGAGTTAGAAAAGGTAGAGACTAGAACTGAACTGGAGTGTATCTGACACTAACAGACCTAGGAATGTGGACTAATACTTAGTCATCTATGAACATTTGGCTAAGCAGCATTCACACAGGATAGGCGGGCCATCGTGTGGGATAAAATGACCAGCATTCCAGGCTCTTTATACAGACAAAATACTGTCCGACATCCCTTCTTGGATGACTGTGTCATACCACAGGCCCAACTCAAGCTTGCTAAATCACTCACCTCACATTTAAGGAGCACCTTTTACATGGTAGGCTTTTGAACTGTCCCACAGCCAGCACCATTCCGGCCATTAAATAATAGCAGGAATTTGCTTTCAAAGCCTTCGCTACATTCGACATATGAATTCTTAATCTCCCAGGTTTATATAGGTAACACAGTAATATTTAAACCTGTGTTTCTGCTTTATTTCTCTGCAGTGTAGGGGCTGAGGCATGCTAAGCAAGTATTCTAGCACAGAAGCTACACTAGCCCCTCAACCTGTACTATATTCAAGGCATGGACCTTCTAAATTCTCAGGATGGACTTGACCTCGCAATTCACCCACCTCAGCCTTACAAGTTGCTGGGCTCGCTCCACACTGCCTTGGCACTTAAGCCTGTGTTTTTCTAACAGTTAAGTTTACATGCCTGGTACTTGTTATTTTAAAGAGCAAGTAAATTAGAAGATACCAGCTATCTGATATAGAGAAGAAAGCTGTGGCTCACAAACTGTTGGTGGGAAATAAAACCTAATTCACCTGCCTCTAATGCTCACATCCTTAAATTAACACAGGAAAGGAGGTAATAACCTCTGGTAGGCAGGTATTAATCATTCCTTATGTATCAAGAAGCCAAGGCGTGAAATCTACCAAATTTGTTAGTAATCACAGAGACAGCTAAGCCCAATGTGAAGTCTTATGTGCCATCGCAGAGACTTGGTATGGTGCTGACAACTCACGTAGAATACTTGAAGCACTGAGCCACTGGGAGAGTTCCTAGCAAAGACATTTGTAACTCTCCATCAGAACAGACATCCCACACCAGAACTAACATTCATAGAAGCAATATCATTTTCGTAAGACTCCCTGATCTTCTTCATTATTTCCTCCTCAGCCTTGGCACACGTCTCAACATTGCCTTTCACTGTAATGGTGCGCTCCGGATTGTACAGCGTCAGTTCCTGCAATCTGTGGGCAAGACAGTAAAAACAAGAATGTCAGAAGGAGACAGGTGACAGTCATTCAGTCCCACTGGGCAACCGAAACCCAATGTCTGGCCCAGCATCATGAGAAAGTGCGGGATCAAGCACCAAAGACCCAAATCTGATCTTGTAATGACTTCCCTCACCCTCCCTGGGTGCACGGTTTCATTACGTCCATGTTTTAAACACAGCATACTTCTTGAGCCCCTCATTGCACCCCTGACAGTGAACTGAGGAGGGGTAATCAAAAGCCTGTTTGGTGCTGCCAGGAAGCACCGAGGCTTTACTGGTCAATTCTAGTCAGAAGCAGCTGACAATTATGTTTTCTGAAATAAGCAGGTGAATGCATAAAGCTCTCCCCAAAGGCAGACCAGCATCTGTGTGAGTGAGCTCAATTCTCTCCAGTATTTTCAGAATTTAGATTAAAGTTAGCTAAAGGAAGTAATATAAATCAAGCCATCTTGACTAAATTTTTAAATGGTCTATGTTGATCCCATTTAAACCCCTAAACAGACAACATTAAGAAATTCTTTGCTTAGCTCAGGTTATTACTGAAGCTTCAAAAGCCATGAGAAGTTACATCTGTGTACACCTAAGCCTACAGTAGTCAACAGCCTTGAGAGGAAAAGCAACTCTTACCACAGGAAGGGGGGGGACTATGTCCTAGACTCAAAGATGGGGGTGTGGGTGATTGTCTTTTATGTTCTCAGAATAAAACACCCATTTTCACTGCTAGGAACATGGTGGAGACTAACCTTGTACCACATGTATAGGCTATTATTCCTTTTCCTCTTATGTGTTTAAAATGTAAATTATATAATGAAGACATGAGTTCAATATGGCAGAGTCTAAATGTCCTTAGACTATGTCACAGTAGGCATGTACCCAGGTGTGATAGCACACTTCAAAAATTATGCCCTCCCACAAAGAAATGTGCACATGGAAAAGGGTTGACTTGTATAGACTGTAAGATGAATTCTTTGAGGTTGCATCATAAGACAAAGCAGCTTCCAACACCTTCTTTCTCTCCCTTGGCTCGCTCCCTCTGCTGTTCAAGAGCAGCCCTGTGGACAGGCCCCATGCTGAGGTCCTGAGCCACCGACCAACATAAACGAGCCATGAAATACATGTTGACTATTGCCTTAAGCTGTTAAATGGTAGGATAATTTGTAATACAGCAAAAGAAAATAAATTAGGTTAAAATTCCAACTTGGGAAATAAATGCCAACAATATCATGAAGACTTTGGCTGGAAAATATGAATGTTGAATATTAAGATGCCTGCCACCCCCATGAGAACACACAATACTTTCAAGATGGTTAGAAACAGGGCAGGCAGCAGGCTGAGAAATGGTCTCTCAGCCTAACAGCAGAGCAGAAACAGCTGTGAGCAGGGTGCCATGAACAAAACACATGGCTTAAAAACAGGATATGAAAGTCCCTGATTCACAAACAAGACAGCACTTACGGAGATATTGTGATTTTAGTGTCTGTGTCTTGCTCGATTTTTTTAAGGTTTCTTCCTTCTTTACCAATGAGACGGCCTACAAAGTTATTGTGAGCTAAGATCTTCAAGGGGATCTCTTCTGTACTGTAAATAAAAAAATGGTCATAAAGTCAGGGAAAGTAAACCATTAGATAAAAAGACAATGTTCTTTCGTTAAACATTTCCTCCCTGACTGCAGAATGAGAAATCTCACACTGGCTCCAGTTTAAAGTGAGCTGGTAATTAACCTACATTCCAGCAACTCATACCGGTCAGAGGGTAAATAATAGCAGATCATTTACATAGGAATTCATCTTAAAGTCAGTTTTTCTTTTAGTCACATCAGGTAATATCTATACTCAGTGATAGATTCTCTTACAAAGTGGAACACAATGTATAAATCAAAATACTGCACAAAAATAAGAATATTGCACAAAAGTGCAATGCCAGGATAACCCTGAAACCACATACCTGGAGTTAAACAAGTACTAAAACCTCAACAGTGGTCCCACATGGGGAGACCACAGAACAGAAATGGAGCTTGCTCTGTGTTCTGTGCCTTTGGGGGCCCTGCTTTCCTTTTCTCTTTCCTTGTTTAGGTGCTATGAGTGGTTTTACACATGCACGTAGGCGTACTCACCCATGAGTGCATATGTGTTGGCCAGAAGTGTCACGTATTTGCCTCTATCACTCACCACCTTATCTTTTGAGATAGTGTCGCTCACTGAATGAACCTGGAGCTTGATGATTGGCTAGACATGCTGGCCAGAGAACGCCCAGGACCTGCTGCCACTACTTCCCCAAAGCTAGAGATATACAAATGCCACCAGCACAGCCAGCTTTGCCATGGGTCTAGGGACCCAAGTTCAGTTCCTCAAGCTTACTCAGCAGACACCTCACCCACCGGACTTCTTCCCCAGTGTCCCTTGCAGAATTTCCACGTTACAGATCCTGCTTTTTAAATGCCACAGGGGACTCCGCGGCAGTGGGTTTTCCCTTTATTTTCTCTATAGTAAAAACATTACTATACCCACACAAAACCCCTATCATAAACCATGCATACAGTGGACTTTACAAAGTAAATAAAAGCAGTGAGGCCCCAGGCTACCTCCTTGAACCTTCCTTGCTCTGTTCTGTGCATCAAAGTGGAACAGAACTCAACCTAACTTTCTGATGGCAGTGACACTCATCTCTAGACTGATCACCCAGATCAATCCGAAGTTGCCCTTAGCACAGGGTTAGGCTCTGTGCATGGTGGGGCTGGGTGTAGACAAAAACAAAATGACCAAAGTCTGCCAGTAAAGGCCTGGGGCCCGTCTGGGGTGAAGCCCAAATTACTTCTCCGTTCTCGGTTGGCTTTATGCCCCAGCCTTCTAGCTGCATGTCTCACCCTATTATGGCTGCTTGTTCCATGTCCAAGTATGAATGAAAATGGAGTATTTTAGTTTCTAAAAAACTTAATGTTTCACACCAAGTCAACAGTAACAAACACTATCTCATCGGGATAGCATTCCCCTCTGCTGCTTAGCAATTCCCAAGAACCGTGTCAGAGAAATCTGCAACAAAGCAAAGAACCCTCTTCGCAGGCTAGACCTCATTACTCACAATTTTATATCTTGCGCTTCCTTATGCATAATCTCCAGAATAGACTTACAAGCTGCAGAGGTGCCCTCAGGGGTAGAGAGGATAGTAATGGACTTCTCCGCCGCCCCTGTGTTCTCCTTACGATGGACATCGATTCTGATGGCAGGCACAAGGAGAGGGAAATGAGAACAGTCAGTGTGTATTCACCACAAGGAGTCTTCAATTACCAACTGCAAGCCCCAGGACTAATAGGGGAACCAAGGACCCACTTTAATAAAAAGCAGAAACTCATGATCAGCTGTCAACACCACTCCATTACAGATGGGGTGGGGGATATGCTTTAAGACAAGGTCCAACGTATCCAGGCTGGTCTTAAACTCCCTACAAAGTGGGGAAGGACTTTGACTTCCAGTTCTTCTGCCTCTGCCAGCAGAGTGCTAAGACCACAGGCATCCACCACCACACCCAGTTCATGCAAACCTGGGAAGTTTCGTGCATTCTTGTTATGCTGGGTAATATTGACTGTCATCTTGATGGGGCTTACAGTCACCAAGGTAACAATTTTCCATGTTTGAGAGTTTATAGATTGGAGAAAGCACACTATAAATGGGGGCAACACCATTTCATGGTCTGGGATCCTGGACTGTATAAAAAGGAGATATAAATAGAAATATAAATAGGAGCCTTCATCCTTCCCTGCTACCTGACTGTGATGCAATGTGACAAAATGGCTCCTGCTCTACCCTGTCACTATGATGATGGCTTGTCTTCCCTAGAACCTGAGTCAATGAAAGCCTTTCCCACCTTAAGCTGGTTTTTTCACAGCAACCAGACACATAACTAATACACTAAGCAGCACTGAACTTCAGCCTTGGCCCACAGACGAACTTCAATTCCAGGAATGCTCTCTTTTCTCAATCCAACCAAGCATGGACATCTTTTCGTTCTGCTTACGCTGTGTGTGCTCAAAGCTTCCCTTTATATGCTCACAGCAATCATGTAGTGTCAACAGCCTGAGCTGCAGAGAACTATGCATGTCAAGAGAGCCAGAGCCAGAGTCCCACAGCCAGGCTGGTCCCCTGTCCGGCACAAAGCGTTCACCAATCACCCTATGGCAGACTTTGCCCATCCAGCATTTGTTTACAGGGTTCTTCCTCCTTGACAGAGAAAGGCAGTGACAAATGGGATGGGACTAAAGAGGTGGTCAATTGGCTTTAAAAAAAAAAAAAAAAAAAAAAGACAAAGAAAAAGAAAAAGCCAGGTGGTGGCGGGGCACGCCTTTAATCCCAGCCTGGTTTAGAGAGAGAATTCCAGGACAGCCAGAACTATATAGAGAAACCCTGTCTCAGAAAACACACACACACACACACACACACACAGAGAGAGAGAGAGAGAGAGAGAGAGAGAGAGAGAGAGAGAGAGAGAGAGAGAGAGAGAGAGAGAGAGATGCCCATAAACTCAACTGATATTTAATCCAGCTAGTAATTATATCTATGCCAATTAATAAATGATTTTTTTGTTTTTTGGTGGCAAACTGGCAGGGCCAGCTGAAGGTATGAAGGGTATGAAGCAATTGATTTTAAAAAGTATCATTGTTGTGGACAATGTCTGTGAGCAAGGCACACACATAGCACAGTGCATGTATGGAGATCAGAGAAAGTCTGATCCCTCGTTCCACTTCATTGATGAAAGGTCCCTCTTGTTTCTGCCATGCTTTGTTCTCTAAGTTAGCTGGCCTGCAGTTTTCTGGAGTCTTCTGTCTCCACCTCCCATCTCCCAGCAGGAGTGCTGGGGGCCTAATAAGTGCCACGTGTATCCAGCTTTCACACGGACTCATGGGGTCAAACTGGTTAGGCTCCCACTGCGAACACATTCCCCTGCTGCGCCACCTCCCAGGTCCTAACCTTTGCTGACCCAGCAGTCCAAAGAGTGGACTGAGAGCGGACTTCTCAGCCTCAACACTCATACATTTTATGCCAAGTTCATTCTTTCTGTGGATCTAGAAGCAGCTGTTGCCTCTGCCTATGAGATGACAGTAGTGACCTTCACCTAGGTGTGACAATCAAAAACTTCTCTAGAAACTGCCAAAAGTTTATGCACAGAATCATGTCTGGTCAGAAACCACTGGTGTGGTAATGTTTATTGTAGTACTATTTCTACTAAGAAAAAAAAAAAACTTTGGAATTACTACTCTGCTCATTAGAATGAGATGGTTACGTCACTGTCTGTATGAATCACACAGCTGGTTTCCCTTGTGTGATACCAGAGATGGTGTCCAGGACATTGGGAGCAGGGAACACATACCACTAAGCTACATCTGCAGCTACTTTTTACAGACCGTAGTAGCAGAGTAAGAAGTCCTCGATCTTAAGTGAAAACCCCATGTGTCATTTTTAAAGTTAGAGTTGACAGATGCATATAAGAAGTCCTATAGAAAAATACAAAGCCCAAAACTTAATGACTGGAGTGACAAGAAGCTAATTCATTCTTTTAAAATTTTGTGCATTTGTACAATTTTAATTAAACATGAATTAAGTTTGCTGTTGTAAGAACATTAACTACATCTAAGTGTGTGTTTTAGGGACATCTAAGCAACTGCTGGGTGGTCCTTTGAGTTTCCTCCTCTCTTAAGGACTCACTGCCATGAGAACAGCCACTTCAACAAGCCAATAAAACTAAGCTTGCCTTTCATTTTATTAAAATTTTCCTCAGAATTAAAACCTGTAACTTAATATAGAAGTGAAACAAAAAAGTACTATAAATATATAATACACTGAAGTGTGTCTAGATAACAGCTCCAATCCCATCTTCCTAACCAGTTTCACAACCTAGGCACTATCAGCCATGTGGCTGTCCTCTGACACGCTCACGGCCCCTCCTTTGGTGTGTATTTCCTCCCTTTTACTGGGGTGAGGGCTATAAAACTCTGATCTGAGAAGGGAATGTTGCCCTGGTGATCAGCACCCTCCCCTGGGACTATTCCAGAAACATGGGTTCTGGTAATTAGTTACAACGGCAAGAATTAATTAAATCCACCTGCACAGCTCGGCAACTGAATCATCAGATATGACAAAACCACTCCCTTCTGCTTTGCCCCATCTGCCTACCTTAAGTTCAATTTAAGGCTCCTTTATCTGACAGATCTCATTAGCAGTCTAGAAAGGAACTAAAGCTGCTATACCAAAAAGCAACCACGTAACCAAAGGTAAGGGATGGAAGGAGACAAGTCACTCTTCACTTTTAGGTGAAAGCTAGGTAAACTGATCCATGTCCTAGCTTCTTAAACTATGGGTCACAACTTCACATGGGACCCACTACTAAATGTGAGGGCTATGAAAATTTTTGTAATAGAAAAGGTTTCTGAACAGGAGGTAACCAAAATTCATTTCCTAATCTCAAGTGGGATCAATCCAACGTGTTTCTGGAAGCACGTGGACATGGATCATGTAAGTCTCCTGCAGCCTTAGTGCTGAGCAGACAACATGCACACTTTGACCTGCACCCTGTATGTATTTCCTTACACCAAGAACACTGCCTTCAACACCTCAGATGCAGGATTTGTGAAGAACCATTGTTTTTACTATACACCTAAAGTATTCTGTTCTTAAAGAAACATAATGGTTTAATTGAGAAAAACAAAGACTTTTGACACAAATACAATCATCCCTCAACATACATCAAACTGGCACATTCTGGATTGTACTGTGTTAAGAATATTTGATTTTAGAAATTGGTGTTTGAGTTGCTGATTTGAGTTTCATTTTTAAAAACATTAAATGATTTTGGCTTGGGATTGGACAGAATTTCCAACAACTTCTAGAAGGGTCTAAATATACTTGTGCCATTTTGTCCTACATATTTATATGAAGCAATGTGCTCAACACTGAGTACAGAATCAAAGCATTGATCTGCTGTGAAAAACTTGAAGCTGCTTCATGTCCTGCAGTGTCAACTATTCGGCCAATATTTAATTATGTGGTAACAAACAAGGTATCTATCTCATTACTATGCAAAATCAGTTTTCACCTTTTTTGTTTGTTTGTTTGTTTTTCGAGACAGGGTTTCTCTGTGTAGCCCTGGCTGTCCTGGAACTCACTCTGTAGACCAGGGTGGCCTTGAACTCAGAAATCTACCTACCTCTGCCTCCCAAGTGCTGGGATTAAAGGTGTGTGCCACCACTGCCCAGCTAGTTTTCATCTTTAATTGATGGCAAAATCACATAAATACCAAAGAATTCTTTTTAAATACTTTTTTTTCAGGATTTATTATCAGTAAATGCTTGGTTTGAACCTTACAGACAAGTTTTTGAAGGATATGTAAATTTTTCTTAGGTAAATAGGGGTCACATGAAAAATTTTAGAGGCCTTGACCTAGATAATGGTTCAATTGTTCTCCCCACCCACTAATTATGAATTTGCAATCATTAATTTTGCACATAGGTATCCAACACTTAGTGTCTCTTGCTTCAAAGCAGGAGTGAGCAGGATAGGATGTCCCAGTAGGCTGGGTAAACGTGCAACCATACTAAACACAATTCTTTTAGGTTCTGCATGAAAGTGAGTCTCCCAGTTGGCTTCAGGCCAGGCGCCTGTGGTGATTTTAAATGTCTCTCCGAGTCCCGTGGAGCACACTCAGGCACAAGGTAGACACAGCACACCATGACGCTATTTTCAGAAAAAGGCTGTGCTTAATTTCTCTAATCACATGAAACCCTCATTCTTACTAAATTAAAAACTAAAACCTAGTCATTTCTGTAGATGGGTCAAGCTGCAGAGAGATGTGGTTCCCACACAGTCTCTTCCTCTCCCATTAACTTCTTCCTTCCTTCCTAGGGAATGCTTCAGTTCTTCAGGGAGCATGGCTCAACAGGGCCAGCAATGTGTCTGTCGTGTAGCACTCTACAGAGGTAGAAGTGGAGGCAGAGTTTATCCGCAAGCTTCTTGGAATCGAAATATTCACAGACTGCATGGTTCTCAGGGTAAAACAAGTAACCCGTAATGCGATGGAACTTGCAGTCTGAGACAGGATCTTAGATTTGGACAATGAGTTTCAAACATAATTCATGCACAGCCATCTTGATCATTTGAAAATGACCAGGCAGCGGCCCTGTATACTGGGGCTGTGGTGAAAAATGACATTAGTTGCCACCTGACTCCACCCACATGAGTTCTGATATTTGATCATAATTTTCCGATCCCTTAAAGCCTGACAACTAACATTATCAAACATCCTCAAGAAAAAGCCATTCTAAGGTCAGCTTAATCACAGAACAAATTTAGACTAGAGGATAGAACCTTTTTCTTCCCTTGTGTTTGTGTGTGTAAGGTGTGTAAGTATGGGAGTGGGCATGACTGGGCGCACATAGAAAGAGGTCTGAGGGGCTGGACAGATTGCTCAGCAGCTAAAAACACTGCTTGTGCAGAGAAACTGAATTCAGTTTCCAGGACTCACACCAGGAAGCTCACACAACCTATAATTCTAGTTCTAAGGGACCTAATGTTCTCTTTTGGCTACTATAGGCAGACGCGCACACACACACGCACGAGAGCATGCAAACACACACACACACACACACACACACACACACACACACACAAATAAATGTAAAACACTTTTTGAAAAGTCAGAGGACAGCTTTCAGAAGCCTGTTCTCTCCCTCCATCACAGGATGCAGGGATGGAAGGCAGATGGTGGTTGGTCCCCATGGTAAGTGCTTGGATGTGCTGAGCTAACTCGCCAGCCCTTTTGGTTTTGTTTGCTTCATGTAGCTCCAGCTATCTTCAAATTCATTACATAGTGAAGAATGTCCAGGAACTCCTGATCCTCCTGCCCGCTCTGCTTGAGACAGATGGGTACCATCACACCCAGAGGGTGAACTCTTCTTCACTGAATAAGACGGGTGGAGCACTGCAGGCTGGCAGGGGACAGGTGGCAGAGAATGACCTACGCACACGGCCCTGCAGTCCGCACACGGCCCTGCAGTCCGCACACGGCCCTGTAGTCCGCTAGGGCCTTTCCCATCTCCACAGCATCGAGTGCCATTTGCTTTCCATTCATGTGAGAAAATGAGTTTTTCTTTGAGGTTTTATACAACCAACAATGCGTGATCAGGTGACAAGGCTTCCCTTGCCACAGTCCTGGGCGTTGTAGAAGAGAGCTCCTAGCTCTGTCCAGAAAGACATCAATTTCCCGCATCACACCCTGATACTGAACACAGAGGGGAAGACAAATGTCCACCCATTCCCACATACTCACTTAGACTGGGTCTGCTTCGTGATGTTGCGAATGGTGGCACCTTCTTTTCCTATAATGGCTCCAACAAACTGGGTGGGAACCAGCAGGCGCAGCGGCAGGTCACAGGGTTTCTGCTTGGACACTGATCCTGGAGATGCCTGTCTAGATGAGCCCCGCTGCCCTGGCCCCCGGCGCCCTCGGAGCTGTGGCGAGGGATTTTGCTGGGCAGCGGTTTCATCTGGGATGTAGGCAACCTTCAAGGTGAAGTTCTCTAACTGGAATCCATTCAGTTTGTCTAAGGCTCTGAAAAGTTACAAGAAGCAGAGGTTGAGAAGGAAAGCCGAGACATGGTAACCTGAAAACAGCAGATTAATACAGTCACATCGCAGGACAAATCCAATCAGTACCCACACTCTTCTTTAAGTCTACACCTAGGGAAGGCCAGCAGGTTCCAAAGGCACACCTTTTCCATCTACCAATGAGAAACAGAAACAAAACATCACAGTAAATTCTTGATTTAGTTAAATCAAGAAGTAAGTAATAGCCTGGAAATATCCCCAAGAAAAGGAGCCTGCAGCTCCAAAGTAACTTATCCCTCATCCAAAGGCCTTAAAGAATCACTGAACAAACACCCCTACAGGTCACTGGCTGCATACTCAGTAAGATTTCATACTGAGCTGCGCCCAGGAAACAACAACAGTTCTCTCATCTTGGGTGGGGTTTTGATCTGATCTCAGGGAGGGGATAAATAGGAAGGAGAGAAGACGGATGGAAGGAGAAGGAGGGAAGCTACTCTTCTCTTCATCCACCTGTTGCACTTTGTATACCCTTGCTGAGAACTTGAGCCTTTGCCTACATGTTTCATCTCGTAACATTTACACGAGATGGCACACAATTCCAGCACACATTCCAGTGGGTTTTAAAATTAAATGCATTGCTGGTGGGGGTTTGCAGGGTGTATGTGACGTCAGAGAAGGACTCTGTGGAGTCAGTCCTCTCCTTCCCTCTCTTTGTGGGTTCTGGGGATCAAACAACGTTAGACTGTCAGGTTGCACTGTCAGGAGGCAAGGACCTTTACCTGCCAAGTCACCCCAGAGTCCCTCCAAACCAAGAATTAGGACACGCCAGTACCACAGGAAACCTGTCAGGGCCCTGCCTCAGTAATTCCTCATCTTCCACCACGACTACAGATTAATTTTGCCTTTTAAGAAAGTCTATGTAAGGCTCCTCCCTGTTCCAGAGACAGCTGCATCTTCTTGTGCAGTGCCAGCCTCGTCCCGTAGACAAGATGGTGAAGGTTGGTGTGAATGGATTTGGCAGTATTGGGCACCTGGTTACCAGGGCTGCCTTCTGCTCTGCACTTGACAAAGTGGAGATTGTTGCCATCAATGACCCCTTTATTGACCTCAGCTACATGGTCTACATGACTCCGCCCATGGCAAGTTCAACGGCACAGTCACAGCTGAGAATGGGAAGCTTGTCATCAACGGGAAGCCCATCACCATCTTCCAGTAGTGAGGTCCTGCTAACATCAAATGGGCTGGTGCTGGTGCTGAGTATGTTGTGGAGTCTTCTGGCGTCTTCACCATCTTAGAGAAGGCCAGGGCCCACTTGAAGGGTGGGGCCAAAAGGGTCATCATCTTCACCCCTTCTGCCGATACCCCCATGTTTGTGATGGGTGTGAACCATGAGAAATATGACAACTCACTCAAGACTGTCGGCAATGCATCCTGCACCACCAACTGCTTAGCCCCCTGGCCAAGGTCATCCATGACAACTTTGGCATCGTGGAAGGACTCATGACCACAGTCCATGCCATCACTGCCACTCAGAAGACTGTGGATAGCCCCTCTGGGAAGCTGTGGCATGATGGCCGTGGAGCTGCCCAGAACATCATCCCTGCATCCACTGGTGCTGCCAAGGCTATGGGAAAGGTCATCCCAGAGCTGAACGGGAAGCTCACTGGCATGGCCTTCTGTGTTCCTACCCCCCAATGTATCCATTGTGGATCTGACATGCTGCCTGGAGAAACCTGCCAAGTATGATGACATCAAGAAGGTGTAAAGCAGGCATCTGAGGGCCCATTGAAGGGCATCCTGGGCTACACTGAGGACCAGGTTGTCTCCTGTGACTTCAACAGCAACTCCCACTCTTCCACCTTCTATGCTGGGACTGGCATTGCTCTCAATAACAACTTTGTAAAGTTCATTTCCTGGCATGACAATGAATACGGCTACAGCAACAGGGTCGTGGACCTCATGGCCTACATGGCCTCCAAGGAGTAAGAAACCCTGGACCACCCACCCCAGCAAGGACACGGAGAGCAAGAGAGAGGCCCTCGGCTGCTGAGGAGTCCCTGTCCCAACTCGGTCCCCAACACTGAGCATCTCCCTCACAACTTCCATCCCAGACCCCCATAATAACAGGAGGGGCCTAGGGAGCCCTCCCTACTCTCCAATACCATCAATAAAGTTTGCTGCACCCACAAAAAAAAAAAAAAAAAAAAAAAAAAAAAAAGTCCACGTAAGTACATACACCAAGTGTCCTGTGAGGTCTGCTTTTGTTTCAATGTAGCATAAGCTCCATCCTGTTACAGTCTACCTTACATACTTCAGACAGGGAAGCTGAGCAATTGGTGCAGTATATGAAGCCAAGATTTCAAGCGCTCATATACTCGGGCTCTTAAGGTACACCTTCCGAACTCCCCAGAGCACAGTCAAATGTAATGGGGGGAGGGGTCCCCCACGTTTCCTGGTCAGATTCTGTTTGAGCTACACTCAGCTCCTGCAGGTAAAGATAAAAGCATCACATACTCTCTCTAGCAGCTCCACGCTGTCATTTCTGGCTTCTTCATTCATTTTCTTACTTGAGCATCTACTTTGCAATTCTTAGATGGAAAGATACAAGGCGGTCTTAGCACTACATGGGTCTGAGAATAAGGGATGGGAGGCCTAGGCAGGCCGCCACGAAAGCTCATGCTGTCCTCAGACACAGAATTCTGTTTTCCCCTCATCTCTACCTTGCCCTACCTCCCTGGCACATAAATGAACCCTGTCAAGATCTGGAGCAAGGTGCCCTGTCACTTTTCTCATGCTGCTAAGTACAGCATCTCTGCAAATGGCTTAGCCCTTTGCCCATTTCACAAACAAGTGGGAGCGAGTGATCTCCAGCGTCTGCTGAAGCCCTGCTGTGGCTATGATGTGCAGCCCTCTGTGTCTGACTTTTCTTCAAATATACTGGGTTGGGGGGTAACTTCCACATGAGTTTATGTCAGAGAGCATGCTTTACACAAACACCAAAGGTCAACTTATCACCAATGCCCAGTAACAGGAACTCACACACTCGTCTTTGCTTTCTTCTTAGACGAATGTAGATTAAGGGCTATAAAATACATTGCCTAGATCTGAAGGGAGAAAATGGAGACGTTTTATGAATAAATAGATGTCTATTTACTCTACAAAATTGGAGTTTCAACAATTTTAAAGATTTAAAGTAATTTAAAGCCATTCTGAAGGCCAGAAGAAATCATGAAAGATTCTTCCAAAAATCTCAACTAAATGAAGGAATCACAAATCTTCTACAGACGTAAAAAGGAGACCATTCACTGTCTGCCCTTCGTTATGAAGCTGGGCACTGCTGTCTTTAGCAGTCAGCAGAATCTTACCATGGAATGAAGCCAGGAATGTTACAAAAAGGGTGAAAGACACACGCACATCCTCCCTCGTGGGGATAAACAGAGGAAAGTATACGTTGCCAGATGCTTCTGTGTACTCCAGGACACTCTAAACAAAGACACACATGTCCCAAGAAACAAGTCTCTCAACTTGGCAGAAACTATGATTTGTACATTCTACTGCACTGCTTTAAATAGTGTTCCTCTGAAGGAAGAGATTCTCCCACAGAAGTGAGAAAGCATAGAAGCTGTGGTACCCAGTACAGTCAGGGACCCACGTTCTCAGCACAGTCAACTCTGGGGAGCAGGAAGACAGCAGCTCTACCAGGTGCACCCAGCTGTGTGTGTGACTGACACAAGTGGAGTTCCCCCTCAGACCACAATGTTCCAAATGAGAGTACAGGAGTCACCTTGCTGCAGAGCAGTGGCTAAAGTTCCCTAGTGGTGGTGGTCTGCTAAGTGCATGAGAAAAAGCTATCGTATTTTCACTAAGCCTTCTGTAAGACCTGAGAGAAGAGCTGCCATTCAGCGGAACTCAGGCACCTCATCCAACGCATGTGCTGCTCACACCCTGCTGTTTAACAGCACTCGCATACCTCTGTTGCTATTTTAAATCATTCAGAAGATGCTGAAGGGGCCAGTGAGATGGCTGCATGGGTAAAGGTGTTTGTGACTTATAGACACAAAACAGAAGACCGAGGTTTGGTCCCAGTGGAAGACAGCACTGACCCTGGATGTTTTCTCCCGACTCCCACACATGAGCAGACTTATATGTGCCCTCATACATCTGTACACAAACACAGGCACAACCTGTGGTGATTTGAATATGTTTGGCCCAGGGAATGGCACTATTAGGAAGTGTGACCATGTTGGAGTATGTGTGTCACTGTAGGCATGGGCTTTAAGACCCTAGTACTAGCTGCCTGGAGCCAGTCTTCCACTAGCAGCCTTCAGATGAAGAGTTGCCTTGGCCATGGTGTCTGTCCATAGCAGTAAAACCATAACTAGGCACAGCCCATACTCAGGGCAGTTATAAATAAATGTAACTTTTAAAATTATGGAATGTGTTTTTCTGGTTTATAATAATTAAGTGTATTAAGTTTATTGGGATAACCCAAAAGGTCTTACTAGAATAGAAAGTTCAACCTGAGGACCAAGAAGAGGGAGAAAAGACTAAAGAAGTGATAGCCAGAAGTTATTCTTACCCACAGTGGTGCAGATGACAAAGGGTATGGACGGCTGACTAGCACTCCCATCCGGCTTAATTAATCAGTGCCCGTGCCACCCAGAGAGGCCATGTTTTCAGCTTGGTATTTGCTGCCTCACATAGAAAACTAAAGATTAAACTGATGGGCTGTTTCAATGTCTTGCTAGCAGTTGTACCCAGTGTCTTGTGCCTACTAAGTACATATTCTTCCACAGAAAGATCCCATAAGGTCTCCTCCTTTTACTTCTGCACTACTGCTGAGGTATGTGCTAACAAGTTGACTTTTA
>CM052700.1:88391196-88418434 GCA_028551405.1 Uromys caudimaculatus
ACAACCCCAGTATAGCATCCAGACATCTCCCAACCCCAGGACAGCACCCAGACATCTCACAACCCCAGGACAGCATCCAGACATCTCCCCAACCCCAGACAGCATCCAGACATCTCCCAACCCCAGGACAGCACCCAGACATCTCCCCAACCCCAGACAGCATCTAGACATCTCCCCAACCCCAGGACAGCATCCAGACATCTCACAACCCCAGGACAGCATCCAGACATCTCACAACCCCAGGACAGCATCCAGACATCTCACAACCCCAGGACAGCATCCAGACATCTCCCCAACCCCAGACAGCATCCAGACATCTCCCCAGCCCCAGACAGCATCTAGACATCTCCCAACCCCAGGATAGCATCCAGACATCTCCTCAGCCCCAGGACAGCATCCAGACATCTCCCCAAACCCCCCAGTTTATCTTGTATGTTCCGTCCAACAGGAACTTGCTCTACCAACTATGCATATAGGTCACTATGAACATAAGACACTCCCTCACTGACCTCCTGGTTTACTGAGGGTTAAGCCTGTCACTCACATGCTTCTATCATCATAGTTGTAAATGGCTGACACCCATGGCCTAAGAGGTGGTATTTGCTTGCTCTTCTTACATGGCAGTTGAAGAACACAACTTGTAAAACATTGACTTTACAATCCTACAATAATGCCCAAGGTCTCGTAATTTAAATAAATTAATAAATAAATAAAGATACAGACAAGGAAAACTAAGAAGTTTAAACATGTTAAAAACTTCAGTCTCATTTATGAGAATAAGTAAAATTACCACGACCATCTTCCCCTATTAGACTGGCAGGGTTTCAGAAAGCCCGGGAGAATACAGAGAAGCAGTCATACAATACAACCAAGTCTAAGCTCTGTGAAGATCACAGAGCTGAAAACACAGTTCTGGAGCTAGCGGGGTGCTCAGTGGGTAAAGGTATTTTTTGCACAAGTCTGATGACTTAAGTTCAGCCCACATAAAGATCCTCACTGACTATGACAAAGAACTGACTCTATACGGTCATCCTCTGACCTCCACGTGATCACGGAGGCACATACTTCCTCTCTCTTTCCCCCTCTCCTCTCTCCCACCCCCTATATATCTAATCAATTTTTAAATAAATGTTCTTATTCTATTTTAATTTATCCTGTAGATACACTCATATATAATATATATTTATATATACTTATATTGATTATATATAATATATAGATACATAACATCTATAAAATCATAAATATATAAAATATCTACAAAACTGATTATCTACACTGTTTATAACTGAAAAAAAAAAAGTGAAGTTTTTAAGTACCAGATTTGGAATTAGCTAACTAAGGCTCCCTACAATCGCATTTTATGCATTTAGGGAAATACATTTACAGAGGCATATTTAAATATACAAAACAGTAGGCTACTGTGAAAGAATCGGGAAAGCCCCACATCCCTGCCTTCCTGTGGCTGTCTCCGAGGCCAAGGTCAGTGGCAGCATTGCTGGAAGGAGGGAAGCACCACACATTTCTACAGCTCGGACATCCTGACTCAGAGCATCATCAAAGCTAAGCGCCCCGTTTGAATCATACAAATTTCCATCTTCCTCCCTGGCTTCTCTTTCCTTTTCTAGTAGTCCCATGACTGCTGCCTTTGGGGAACAACCTAGCTGAACTCTGAATCTTTCAAATAAAAAAAAAGAAGAAGAGGAGGAGGAAGAGGAAGAGGAGGAGGAGGAGGAAGAAGAGGAGGAGGAGGAGGAGGAGGAGAAAGAGGAGGAGGAGGAGGAAGAGGAGGAGGAGGAGGAGGAAGAGGGGGAGGAGATGACTTTTGGAAATGTGTTAATTTGACTTCTTGAAAGTGTATTATCTCATGTGACTGTATGCTGTCTGACCCTCCTACACCTAGAGTTACAGAAAGGTGTGAACTGCTATGTGGTGCTGGAAACTGAACTCCAGTCTCCAGCGCACCACTGAGTGGGCATCTTCCCAGCCCTGAAAGTCATCCTTTGAAATACGGTTCTGTATTACATCAGGATTTTTCACCACCCCAACATTCTCCCCTCTGCTACCTTCGATTTCTTACCCCTCTTGTTGGCCCCCTTTGGTCACACAGTTACGCTTCTACTTTCACACTGTGTATAAAACACAATCTTATATTTAATATCTAAGAACCATAAATGAAAGATAACATATTCATCTTTCTCAAACTAGCTTAATTCACTTGTATGATCTCCAATTGAAACTATTTTCTTATAAATCATGTAACTTCATCATTTTATGGCTTTAAAAAAATTCGCTGTGTGTGCCAGGTATGGTGGAACACTCCTTTGATCCCAATATTCAGGACCCAGAGGCAGGTGTATCTCTGTAAGTTCAAGCCCAGCCTGGTCTACAAAGCAGGTTCTAGGACAGCCAAGGCTACACAGAGAAACCCTGTCTCAAAGAACAACAACAACAACAACAAAAACCCAAACAAACAAAAACATTCCCTGTGTATATGCACACCACTTCTCCCTTGGGCGCCCGTTTGGGGATGCCTTAATCTGCTCTATTCCTAGCTATGTGAAAAACGGTGGATCAAACATTATGCACAAGTGAGATGCTTACCTGGAGTCCTTTGGGTAGATAACCTAAGAGGAGTAGAGCTAGGCCAGACCTCCATACATTGATTACCGTACTGGCTGAGCCACAGTAAGGCAGGCCTCCCTTCTGCCCACACCCTCCCCAACATTTGTTACTCATTGGTTTTTTGTTTTTTGGTTTTTTGTTGTTGTTGTTGCTGCTTTGATTTTTTTTTTTTTTTTTTAATAGTTAATCTGACTAGGAGAGACAGAATTCCAATATCGCAGTTTTATATCCCATCACTAGTAAGGTTGAGCTTTTCTGAGTGTTTACTGCTTATCTGTATTTCATCTTTGGAGAGTGGTCCATTTATTGACTGCATTGTCTGGTTTCTTCAGTTTTTTTTTATTTCATTGTATTAGATATTATCTAATCTAGATATGTATCTAGATATTAATCCTCTGTCAAACAAATAGCCAGCAAAGATTTTGTACTTTGTAAGCTGTCTCTTCTCTTGATTAACATTCCCTTTTGGTTATAAAGCTTTTATGTCTCAAGAGGGTGCCATTGTTAAGTGCTAACGCGGGCTCCCTGTTCAGAGAGCCCTGGCCTGTATCCGTCAGGTATGCTCACAGCTCCAGCACCATGTCCAGGAGTATTACTCTTGTCATCCAGGGTCTTTTATGGTTCCATACATTATGACACAGACTGAGTTAAACTTGCAGATTTCTTTTAGTAGTATAGCCAGTTTGTTTCACAATATTAATTTACACAGTCCAGTGTAAAGTCTTTCCATCTTCTTGTGTCTTCAGTTTCTTTTGTTGTGTGTTTTAAATTTTTCGTTGTAGGTCTTTTTTTTTTTTTTTTTTTCAGAAAAGCTAAATATTTTTTATTGTTTTGTTTTTTCTGTCTGCCTGTCTTTCCTTTTTTTACTAATTTATTTATTCACTTTACATCCCAATCACAGTCCTGTTCCCTCCTTTCCTCCCATGCCCACCCTCCTACCTTCTTCTCCCTCACCCCCTCTTCTCCTCAGAGGAGGAGAGTCCCCCCCCCCCCGACCCACCATCCCCAGGCTAAGCATATCCTTTCCCACTGAGCCAGAAAAGGCAGCCCAGCTAGAAGAAAGGGATCCAAAGGCACATAACAGAGTCTGTGTCAGGGACAGACTTTGCTCCAGTGGTTGGGGGAGTCATATGAAGACCAAACTGCACGTATGTGTAGGGACCTAACTTCAGTCCCTGCATGCTCTTTGGTTGGTGGTTCAGTCTCTGTGAGCCCCCACGGGCCCAGATTAATTGACTCTGTAGATTTCTTATAGTGTTCTTGATCCCTCTGGCTTGCTCAATCCTGTCCCCTGACTCTTCCTCAAGGCTCCCCGAGCTCTGCACCTGTTTCCATCAGCTGCTGGATGAAGCCTCTCAGGAGACAGCTATGCTAGGCTCCTGTCTGCAAGCATGGCAGAGATCATTAATAGTGTCAGGGGTTGGCTCTCCCATGGTGTGGGTCTCAAGTTGGGCCGGTCATTGATTAACTCGCTTTGTTTGGTTTGGTATTGCTTCCTCGGTTAGGTTTATTCAAAGGTATCTTATTTAGTTAGTTGTTGGCTATTGTGGATGGGATTATTTCCCTGGTTTCTTCCTCAGTGTCTGTCCCTGGTATACAGGAAGGCTACTGACTTTTTTTAAATGTTATATTCTGTGTCCTGCTACTTTGCTCAAGGTGGTTATTCAGCTTTAAGGGTTTCCTGGTAGAGTCTTTACAGTTTTACGTGTAGGATAACAAGATCTACCAAACAGGACAGTCAGACTTCTTTGGATTTGTAACCTTTTTCCTCTCTAGTTTGAGTGCTCTAATAAAGACTTCAAGCACTGTATTGAATAAAAGCAAAGAACCCAGTTCTTGTACTTGGTTTTAGTGGGAATGCTTTGAGGTTTTCTCCATTTAGTATGATAGGCTGACATAATATTAAGCTGAGATGTACTCCTTCTAGTCCCAGTTATTCAGGGCTTTGAAACATGAAAAGATGTTGGATCTTTGCTAAAAGCCCTTCCTGAATGATTTCTGTCTTTGAGGCCACTTATGTATAAAATTATTGATTTGCACATGTTGAAACATCAATACATATTTGGAATGGAGCCAAGCTAATCACGGTGAAACATCTTTCTGATGTATTACTTAATTATTTTCCAAATATTTTACTGAGAAATTTTACATCTATATTCATCAGGAAGAATTGCCCATAACTTTCTCTTTTTGTTGTCTCTTTATCTAGTTGGGTGTGCGGTTAGTACTAGCTTGATAGAGTTTGGTACTTTTCCTACATTTTCTAATTTATGGACTAGTTTGAGGAGCACTGGTCTTCCTCAAACAGATGGCAAAATTCAGTAGTGGATCTGTCTGGGTCTGAATGCTTTTAGCCAGAGAACTTTCTTAGTAGTATTTCAATCTCATTGGCTTGTTACAGATCTACTTAAAATCTTTATGTTGTCTTAGTTTAATTTTGTTTGGTGATAAGCATATAGATTTTCCAACTCAGTGGGATATGTGAGGTTTTTGGTTTTTAAGGTGATTTCTAGTGATTTTCTTAATTTCAATGATATTTATTATAGTGTCTCCTTTTTCAATTAAGTCTTTTTTTTTTAATGACTTATTTTTATGTTATGTGCATTGGTGTTTTTTCTGCATGTGTTTGTATGGGTATTGGATCCCCTGGAGTTGGAGTTACATAGACAGTTGTGAACTGCCAGGTGAGTGCTGGGAATTGAATCTGGGTCCTCTACAAGACCAGCCAGTGCTCTTAACTGTTGAGCCATCTCTTCAGTCCCTCAATTAAGTTTTAACTTGGATTTTCTCTGTAGGGCCTGTCTCCTGCAGTCCTTCCTGACATCTGGTAGATAGATATCCTGGAACCTGAGTCTGTGGCCCTACAGACTGTGGCTCTGATCAGACTACTACTGGCTGAACAATGCTTAGTTCTTACTGAAGTTTGTCATCCCCAAGAGACAATCTGCTGGATAAAGTTAGCCCCAGAACACTTGCTCTAGGACTACCCACTTGGTAGGGGTCTTTCTAAAAGTCCCTTTCTCCACCTGAGGAACAACTGGCTCGACTCTGCCAGCAACAGGGCTCCAATGGGCTGCTAACTGTCTCCTAAAACGTGCAGCACCCAGAGTAGATACTCTCCAAGAGCTGGGTGGGACTCCTCCCCTTCTCACAGAGGCTATTCCTCAAGTTCAACCTGAATTCACACTGTTAAAGATCATTTCCCATTTCTCCTTTAGGGCTTAGGTATGGCCAGGTGGTCCTTCCAACTCTCCCACAGAAAAGACCAGTCTGCTGCAGCTCTCTACCAGGAGGCAAGTGAGACTTTCGATCACAGTCCTGGCTGCCAGCGACTCTGCACCACCCCTGCTTTCACGATCTAGACTGAGCTATCAAAGGCAGCTTCTGTGGACCTCTTATTTTCTCTCCCACTGCTGACAAAATTATCATTGAGTTGATCCATAAAGCTGTCAGTTGCAAGTTGCATCGGTTCAGTGTCTGCTCCGTTAAGTGAGCTGGGTAATCGGGACTTATTCCAGGGGAAATGACAGCATTTAACTGTTGTTTGTTTAACTTGGGGCTAAAGCCCCAGAGGAGAGTAGGGAAGCAAGTTACAAACTTGGAAAAACATTCAGGCCCTTTGTGCAAATAGGTTGTAGTTTAGCTTCACACATCACTCTGCAAATGGTATTAAAGATGAAGTAAAAATGGAACAAATCTTAAATCCATGCAGATTTTCAATAGTAATGCAGATTTTAAAAGGCATTAATTATAGAGTCAAAACAAACAAAACAAAGTTTCCTTTTGTGACCCACCAGCCCATCTTCAATTTAGAAGACCACACAATATAACTTAACCTAGTTATTAAGGATAGACAAGAAGTTTCAGGCTGCTTACTGTCTAGCTTGGTCCTTACTGGAATAGGTTACATTTACAACTGCTGTTTCTGAGTCCGTGTTCACTGGGGGGAAGAGAAAAACAGAGAATTGGTTAGTTTCTTTCTACTTCTTTCCTTTTGCAAATTTAAAAGCAATTCAGAAGACAGGTACCTTGTTCACAGCTTTCCACCACTCCATACTGGACCAGTAAACTATCCAGCACCTGCAGGAGGGGAGAGAAAATCGTTAGGTTTTGAGTTTCCCGCGATATTAACAGGGCAGGAATATGCTCTCAAATCGCAAGTCATCATGATGGAAAAGAGTCAAAGAATTAACTGGGGCTCTGAATTACAGAACCACAAGGAACACACTCACTGCTTCTCTCTGCTGTCAGGCCTGCCCGTTCCCCATCCCAACCTTCACTTCCTTTCTGGTGGACCTGCCGCCCTCAGCAAACTTGGGAGCAGCTACACAGCCTCTAAGGCACAATGCAAATGTATTTCTCATCCACAGATTTTACTTCCTCCATGGATTCAAAGTCATAAGATGAGGCCTACGTTAAAGAGTTTTTATCTGTAAGATGGTCCTTTTCCTTCTCCCTCTGGCCCAGCTTACTCCAGCCCAAGAACTTATTTAATTATTTTATGTAAGTACAGTGTAGCTAGCTGTCTTCAGACACACCAGAAGAGAACATCAGATCTCATTACAGGTGGTTATGAGGCACCATGTGGTTGCTGGGATTTGAACTCACGACCTCTGGAAGAGCAGTCGGTGCTCTTAACCATTGAGCCATCTTTCCAGCCCATGATGGTCCTTTTCAAAGAACTTCCTTTTATAGCTCCACTGAATCTAGCAGGTCAAGATAAGCACAAGGCACACAGCAAATTAAAGCATGCTTGAAGCAGCTGTCCGCACACAGATGCTTACAAAGGTGGTGTGAACATTTCTAGATCTGAACAAGAGTAGAAAAACTAAATACAAAGCTGTTTCCTCTCTCCTAAGCTGTACACTGTTCTGACAGAGAAGCTATTAAATAGTAATTATAGGCTCATTTTAACAAGAACTGGGGCTGTCTCATCATACAAGGCAACTTCAGCTGCTCTTAGCTTCCCAGCACCCCCCCAATGTTAAACAAAGTTAGTTTCTATGTATCTACAGCAAATTACTTATTAACTTAATTGCCAAAATATGAAAGGCAGAAGTTCCTAAAGATGTTCCCTGGCCCCAGGACACAGTAAACCGTTAAGAGGCGTGCTACATTGTAAAGGTATTTTCCTACTTCATCGGGGTTCCTTCCTTCTTAAGCACTTTTCAAGGATACTTCACCTTCTGTGGTATATTTTGTGCTCCTGCCTAGCAGTCTGGGAATGTGCTTCTTTCTTCGAGGAAGGTTGACATCTACTTGTTAACAGAATGCCTACTTCTTGTTTTTCCTTTGAGACAGGGTCTCACATAATCAGGCTGCCTCTAACTTGCTATGTAGCTGTAATGTGGATATGCTGAAAGCCGAGGCAGTATAAGGGTGGTTGTGGAGGAGAAGAGCAGGCAGTAGGAGATAATTACCTATTTAATATGTTTACTTAATGATTCTTAGTTCTTCCTGAAAGCAATTTGCTCAGTAATTAAATATATTAGCTCTTAGTTTCACTTTTGCCACCTCAACTTTACTACTCCAGAGACAAAGCTAAGTCCTGTGGCCCATAGACAACATGGCTAAAACCTATAAAACAAAATCAGTGGGGCCAACATTCTCCAAAAGCCGCACCTGCAGAGGGTGTGTGGTGTGCGTTTAAACATGCGTGCGTTTAAACATGCGTGCGCGCAGCACGTTAGACACAATGTGCACACAAGCGCACACACGTGAGAACGTACAAGTAAAATTTGAAGTTTAGGAAATGTAGATCACATTTTTACAACATATTATTTTATTAAATTTCAAGACATATTCAAACCAAACACCTTAGACAGCAGTGGCACACATGAGTCCCAGGGTGGCTGGGACATCACTGAGAAAACCTGACTTAAAAAACAAAACCAAAAAAATGCTTGTACACTTAAACATCTTATTCCCAAGAATAAGTAAATATTATTGGTTTTCTGAGTACACTGTATACAATTTGCCAACACTACACTAAAAATGGCAAGCTTCATGGTATATAAATCATAAACAAACATGATTTTAAAATAAAACCAAAACCGCAATCCAAAAAAAGAAAAAAAAAAAAAAAAAAAAGGAAAAGGGGTGAAAAGGCCCAGCATCCATCTTGGTATTTAGTTGTGAACAAATTAACAACATAACCGGGCACCATATGGGAAATTTATATCCAGGCCACAGAGGGATTTCAGTGGGTCCTTGGTGCCCTAGAAGTTTTATGGACAAATCTAGGGATAATCATGACTCAGAGAATGGGGGAGGTGCCAATGGCCTAATTACCCTTCAGACTGGGTGAGTTCAATGGTGCCTTTAATCCCAGCACACAGGAGAAACAAGTGAGTTTGAGGCCAGCCTAGTCTACATAAGGAGTTCCAGGCCAATCATGGCTACATAGTAAGAATCTGTCTCAAAAAAATAAGCAAATAAATAAAATCATCAAAAATGAAGTCAGGCCCTGCCTGAATATGGTTTTTCAGGTAAACTGCCCCTCTCCAAGAGTACAGGTATCTCCTCCTAGGTCAGCTCGTCCTACATATTAAGTGGGAAGATGTGATATGTGCCTGTGGTTTCTTCTTGGCTGGACTCCTTTTCATTCAATATCGTTGAGCGGTCCCTCCCCTTCCCACCAAATCCCTTACATATTTCTTTAACATCTCTCCAAATCTCTCATAAACCAGAATCTATACTTAAGTGAATTTGCTTCACTCAAGCTGGATTGGAAATATTTCTTCATGCTTAATGAAGTTTAAAACCCACCCAACTGAAGGGGAAAGAATGTATCAAGGCAAGCTAAGCCTCAGAAGTAATGTCTTGGTAGACATTTTTCCTTTTGGAACTTAGGACTTAAAACCTAAAGATATAGAACCTTTCTTTGTTTTACGTTGTTCACTCAAAAGCGTGAATAGTAAAGTAAGTTACCTGATAAATGCAAAGGTTATTGCTGTTTTGAACATGGTAGTGAAGAATCAAGGTCATGTTGGGCAGTGGTGGCGCCTTTAATCTCAGCGTTCACAAGGAGGCAGAGGCAGGAGGACCTCAGGGAGTTGGAGGACAGCCTTGTCTACAGAGCATATCTAGTTCCATGACAGCTAGGACTATTACACAGAGGAAACTATGTCTCAACAAAACAAAACAAAACAAAACAAAACAAAACAAAACAAAACAAAACAAAACAAAAAACGGCTGGGCAGTGGTGGCGCACGCCTTTAATCCCAGCACTAGGGAGGCAGAGGCAGGCGGATTTCTGAGTTCGAGGCCAGCCTGGTCTACAGAGTGAGTTCCAGGACAGCCAGGGCTACACAGAGAAACCCTGTCTCAAAAAACAAAAAAACAAAAACAAAAACAAAAAATGAATCAAGATCATTCAGAACAGCCTAGAGTAGAAACTACCTTGACATCTATCAGCTGATGAGTGATGAAGAAAACATGGTACATAAAGAACCATCATTTGGTCCTAAAAGGAAGCATTTACATATACTACAGGATAGGTGAACCTTGAAAATACTAAGCCAAATGCAACAGTCTGATTCCACCTGTATGAATGTCTAGAATACCAAATCCCACAGAGGCACAAGGCAGACAACTAGTTGCTTAAAAATGAAGCAGAGGCAAAGTGGCCAACAAAACCTGGAGGTTCTTTCTGCAGTCATGAAATTTTCTAAAGTCACAATGGTAGTCGGAAATAAACAGCAACATGCTAAAAGCCTGATGGCATTGTACATGCCAAAAGGGGGATTGTAGAATACCTGAACTCCATCTCCACAAAGCGACTGAATATTTCTGAAGATCAACAAATGGCATAAAATTTGATATATTTTGATATTGTACACTGATGTATACCAATTTCCTTGAGATCAAAAAGATCTTCCATCATGGACAAAGCTCCTTGAAAGTATAGGAAGGTAAAGAATTCAATAGCTTCAGGAAGTCCCTGAAACTGACCAGATTCACTAGGCCCCTCCCTGACAGAGTAAACAATAAAAGCCTCAGATTCAGTAAAGCTGAGCTGCACACAAGACTCTGAGACCAGACCAGCTGCCAGGAAGAAGCAGAAACTAGCAAGGGTGCCTCAAAGAGGTTTGTATCAGCTGAGCCACCTGGATAGGACACTCTCCAACACCCTGCAACCCACCGCGCTGCCTGCAGTCTTTGCAGTGTGCTCCTGGTCCCCAGCTTTGTGAGCTGCCACCCATGCTGGGCGGGCTTTTGGTAATATAGCTGTCTGTGAGTCATTTCTGCTCCTGAAGTAACTAACACCTTACCTACATTCCTCTAAGTAACCCCCACAAAACTCACTGGTTCACCAAAGTCAGACTTCGTGGTATCTGTACTTTGGTCTGTTGTGGATTCCCTATCTGAGGTAAGCAGACATGTGTAGTGTGTCTCCCCAAGAAAAGTTTGTCATACAAATCCCTATACTCATGAAACCATCACAATCACATGAAAGCAGTTTCCTCATGTGTCTCTTCAGCCCAGAGGTGCCATTTATTCTTATCTATCCATGATTATCTCAATAGATAGCAGAAAATATTCATGCAGCTCTAGCTCCAAATGTAGTCAGTCTTCCTCTACTGCCCCAGCCTCAGCTCTACCTCCACAAAACTGTGTTGCAGCTGATCCACCAGGCACAGGAAGTACATACCTTCTCTGTCTTCCTGTTGCTTTCATACCAGCTCCTCATGCTGTCTGAACCTTGAGGCCAATATGCTTGCCTCCAATCCAGCTGTCTTCCTGCCAGAAGTTACACAACCCCAAAGGGGCTTCAAGTCACTGGCGTGCACTACCCATACTTCAGCATGGCACGCGCGCGCGCATATGCGCGCGTGCACACCCCCCCCACACACACACACACAGATATCCTCTTTGCTATCACAGTAGCTGGCAGGTAATACCTAACACATACATGTGGCCTCACTCCTTGTATGTTTTCCATGCTACAACTGCCTTTACTTTTCACAATGGGACCAGTGAGAAAATACTGGCATGACGGTCTCTGTGTCAATCCATACCAGCAGTTGCCCGTCATCTTTTCTCCAAAGATGTACCAACCTCTAGTGCTGTGACATTTGCTTACTCCATGCCTAAGTGAGAAAGACACAAAATAGTGTTTGTGTCTACTGTAGCGACACATAGCTATAACCATAGTACTCAGGAGGCTGAAGCAAGATTGCTGTTCAGAGTCTGAGGCCAAACTACACTATGTAATAAAATCCTGTCTTTAAAAAAAGGCTTTTGTAATCATCCTGAGTGAGGTAGCCCAGACCCAGAAATATAAACATGGTATGTACTCATTCATAAGTGGATATTAGCTGTAAAGTAAAAGAAAATCAAGTTACAATCCACAGACCCAGAAAGGCTAAGGAACAAGGAGGGCTTAAGGGGAGGGTGCAAAGATCTCCCCAGGAAGGGGAGATAGATTGTACAGGTGGACTGAGGGTGGGTGGAGCTGGGAACAGGAGAAATCAGGTAGGGGAAAGAGGGAGAAAATCTGGGGAAAATGACTGGAATTGGGAGGCACTGGGGGCAGACGGAAACCTAGTGCAGTGGAAACTCCATGGAATCTCTGAGAGTAACCCTAGTAAAGACAGGGCCTGAACAGGCCATCTACAATCAGCTAAGGCATCAAGTGAAAGGATTGGGATGCCAACCCAGCCACACAACTTTCAACCTCCAGTCTGTCACGCCTGCAGAGTGTTCTGGGATGGGAGCCTAGCAGAACTGTCAGAGAGACCAGAGAGACTTCACCTAACAATCAGTGATGGGAACAGATGCAAAGTCTCACAGCCAAACATTAGGCAGAGCTCCAAGAGTCCTGCTGAGGAGGAGGAAGAAGAGAAGGATCAGGGGGAACCAGAGGGGTCGAGGACACACCACAAGAACACTGCCCATAGAATCAATCGACTGGGATATATGGGAACTTGAGAGATCAGGGAAAATGTAGGGGTCTGACCCAGGTGTGTGTGTGTGTGTGTGTGTGTGTGTGTGTGTATGAGAGATGTCTGAGTAGCTTGATGTTCTGTGGGAATGCTAACAGTGGGAGCAGGAGCTGTCCATGACTTGTCTACTTCTGGACTTCTGGGACCCTTTCCCCCCTGCTGGGTTCCCTTGTCCAGACTTAATGTGATGGTATACCCTGTTTGGTTGATTTCCCTGGGAGGCCTGCTGCTTTCTAAGGGGAGAGGAGGAGAGACTTGGGGAGGGAGAGGGAGAAGAAACTTTGATCTGTATGTAATATATGAAAAATAGATACTAATAATAATAATATAATAATAATAATGAAGACTTTTGTCCTGAGTGCAAAGAAAGCTAATCTTCGGTCCACTAAAAGTCCATGGTAATTTAAGCTAGTAGGTGCACTTGTTACTCATGAAAAAGAAACACAAGTACCGTCAGCACCCACGACGCAGTGAAATTTAACACAACTCAAAGACAGGGGCACCCAATCACCCCCCGATAGCCTTCTGATACTAAAATTAGTTTCAGATACTAAGGAAGGCTCACCACAGACATGGTCACTCCTCCTGACAAAAGAGGTGGGAACCATGTCCATAGAAGCTGCACTGTAGAGCTAGGGGTGAGCAAAGGAACTTCCTTCAGGTGCACTCAACGCTTCCTCAGGAATAGGTGCAGGACCTCTGTTCTTGCATCTCTGAAAAGACTACAAATATAACAAAAAGCACTCATACATTGCAGATGTCAGGAACCATTTCTAGTAAAAACTAACCCAAATAAACAAAATAAAGGTATCGCCTTATTATTTATCTAAAATATCACCAACATAATACTTGGATAAGACTTCCCTTAGAGCAAATCTGAGGACAGCTTTTAGATCACTGGCAGCACAGCACCCTGACCACCAGGAAAGCCCTCCTGGGCTCACACAGGTGGGCCAGTATAGAGTCTTTAGAGCAAAGGCATGACTTCTGGAAACTTTTGCCAGTTAGATCCTCTAAGCAGGTGAGGAGGTGGCCTGTTAGCACTCAGTCATGTGATCAGAAACAGGAGAGTCACCTTCCCCGAAGCCCCGCCTACCATCTGAGGTCATAAGAAAGGGCGTCCTGCACTCCCATGTTTCCACTGGGCCACGCTGGCTTTAAAAAGCTGAGTGAGCAAGTCACACCCTTGTCTCAATCCCTTGCAATCCCAGAAGTCCCTGCACGACCAGCCGTGTAACCCGCTCACCCTGTTTTGCATATACTGCACTTTGCAATGCACCAGCTGTCCTTGGTTTTGAATTGTGGTGTCTGGAAGCAACTCTGTCCATCACATTTCCACAAGGTATCAGCATCTCATTTTGCAGCTAGATAAACTAAGGCAGGGAGGCTTAACAGTGTTAGTTAACCCCAACTGTCAGGGTTCTGCTCACTCAAATAACTGAGCCCATAGAAAAAGTGGTTTTGAGGTAGTCAGGGGTCGAGAGGAGGCAAATGGGAGTGACCACTGAAAGGTCCTGGGCTTCTCTCGGGGATGATGAGATGGTTCTGTAATTAGTGGTGGTCACACAATACACTAACACCTGACTGTGAATGGTGGTTAATTTTATAAGGTGTGAATTTCACCCGACTTTTTAAAGAGACATTTGTAAGTGTTCATGTTTACATGCCTATGCATACACTCAGAGGAGCAGTGTTTCACTCACTTTCATACTTGTAGCTACAGTTTTGTTTTACACGCTTAAATATACTCTTATTTGCTCCTCCAAATGTGGCTGAGATGAGATTTAAAGTAACTGGCTGAAGCATGGCCTTTATCACTTTTTTTCTCTGACCATCTGAATAATCCACATGTTGATGAATTATTCTTTGCAAGCGCCTCAGGACATCTCCAGAACTGTTACCATTACCATTTCCTTCCCCCCCCTTGAGTCATCATCCACCCGAACAGGAGAATCTGAGAGACAGGACACTGGTGACAGCCTGGCCCCTTCCAGGCCGCAGCCCCTAAACCCAAAGATGAGAGACTGGAGAAATCTACAGTTAGCCAGTATGATGGCACAAACCTCTAATTCTTGAATTTGACAAGCTTTGACATGAGGACTATGATTCAGGAACTAACTGGACTACATAGTAAGACCTTATCTCAAAAACAAAACCATAAGAATCAAGCAATTCAGAACCCGCTAACATAGTCTAAACCACCAGCAAAGCAGAACCACTGCCCCAGGAAAAGGGGAGGGTAGGAAGCAGAGGCAAAGCCTAATCGTGGGGTGGGTGGCTCAGTGGCAGGGCACCTGCCTGGTATGTGTGAGGCCCCAAGTTCACCCCTAGATTGCCCAAGGGAAAAGAAAGAAGTTCAGTTATAGTCCTCACATAACTCTGGGTAAAATCACTGTTCTGTATACCCAGTGAGACTCTGTCGGAGAAAACTAATTTTTCATTTGCAAGTGGTTATCAGTTATAGATAGCTTCTAGGTTAGCAATGGGGGCTACCCACTTCCACTCTCAGCACTGGGACCCCATCAGGCCCAGACTTGTGCAGACTCTGTGAGGCAGGTTCTCTCACTGGCCTAGACTGGCAGGGCCAGCAAATCCCATTGACCTTCCAGTCTCTGTCTTTCCAGTGATGTGATACAAACATACGCCACCATGTGGGCATTTTACATAGGACAGAGCAAACTCAGGTCCACACTTCTGAGGCAAGCACCAAAAACAGCCTCCTCCAGACCTGCTTTAAGGCCATAACCAAACCACAGCAAACACAGAAAGATGATGTGACCTCCAAAGTCAGCAGTGTTAAGAACGTTGCCCACAGACGAGCACCTTGTGATCACATACACAGCAATACTACGTGGAGGAAAAAGAACACTCAGAGCCCTTCATGCTGGGACTGAACACAGCACAAGGAGGTCTGTGTCACATCTAACAAGTTTAGTTCAAAGGTCACCAAAATGCACAACCGGGTGCAATTTAAAACGCACCAGTAGTTAGGAAAACCACAGCAGCTCCAAACATAAAAAGGCCGGAATGATCTCAGCTAATACATGTTAGAGCCACTGCACAGAAGGGCCCAGAAAGAAGCTACAGAAACAATCCAAGCTGGGCGTAGTGGCTCATGCCAGTTGTTCTAGGAGGCAGAAGCAGGGGGATTGCTGTGTGTTCAATGGTTAGCCTGAGCTTCAGAATGAGACTATTTCAAACATTCACAGGGACTCATGCACGCATGCACACACAGCAATTTAACAATTAAAAACAAAACAAAGCCAGTTACGTAGGTTTGTGGTGATGCACTTCTGTGATTCTAGCCTTCAAAAGGCTGAGGCAGGAGAATAGAGGGTTGGAAGCTAGCCTGGACAAAATGGCGAGAAGCTACTCCTTATCGTTGACTCACTAACTTCATTTCTGTTTAGTCAACATTAAAGAACTCATCTGGAATGTAAGTGAAAATCTATGCACAGACATGTTCATTGACAGGTCAATTGCTAGAATGAGTGTAAAAATCACTGGCATAGGCAGCGATTTAGAATGCTTTAGATAATTACAAACCACACAGAAAACATAGTAATTAACAATCATCATAAACACTTAGAGGCCAAGTGCATTTTTAAAGTGTTTAGAACTTTTGTGCTTCAGCTGGGTCTGATGGCACAGACATGGCCAGCCCAGAGCTTGAGAGATCCTGTCACAAACTAAAGTGAGAGCAACTGTGAGGCCCTTAGTCCAGTCCCAAGTACTGACCCCCAAAGCTTTACAGATGCTTCGAGAAAATGAAGCTGGCCACAGGAAGTGATGTTTGCAGACAATGTATGTAATGAGGGACGTGTATCCAGGGTGTTTAAAGAACTCAAGACACCCCAACTTTCCTGTACTGTTCAAACGCCGCTAGTAGGAATATAAAATGACACAACCATTTTAGAAATCAGTCTGATAGCTCCTTGGAAAGCTACCACATGCCTCATCAATCCTATCTTTAGGTGTATACACCCCTCAAAACTCTGAAAATCTCTATTCTCCACTAACAAGCACACAATGTTCCCAGGAGCACACACACTAGCTGTACAGATGTATAGCCAATGGCAAGACTGCATATGGTATATTCACATAGCAGCAATCTTTCTAGTCATGAGAAATAGTGAAGTACATGTTAAAACATGCCAACATGAGCATGCCGGTGGTGTACCCATAAGACCAGGACTCCGGAGACTGCAAACACTTAGCTACCCTAGTTACATAGTGGGACCATGTTTAAAACAGCAAACCAAACAACAAGCGTAGGCATGCAAGGCCACACACAGAATAACTCCATTTACATTAAATATCAAAACAGGCAATCTATAAAGACAAAAAGTATGCCATTGTCTCTATGATCTAGGAAGAGGCTGGCCAGGAAGCAAGGAGACAATGATAAGACCCACAGTGATTTTAGGAACAATGAAAATATTCTGAAATTAACAGTGATGTTTTCAACCCTACGGACACTCTTTCAAAGCCATTGTGTAAAATTTATACTCTATGAATTATGGCTCAATTTTAAAAACCTAACAAGGCATAAAATACAACATGCTTGGCCATGCTAAGAAACTGAGTCTCTTAACAGTATTACTTTAGAAAAAAATAAAATGAAAACAAATTATATAGGTTATACTGACTTTCAGAAATTGTTTTAAGAAATAAGGAATGTCAAGAAAACAGGTATGGGGCCTGGAGAGATGGCTCAGTGGCTTAAGTGCTGACTGCTCTTCGAGAGGTCCTGAGTTCAATTCCCAGCAACCACATGGTGGTTCATAATCATCTGTAATGCGCGCGCACACACACACACACACACACACACTCGCTGTGGGGACCTAACAAAAGCCCTTTGGTAAGACAACTCCGTAGATATTTAGGTCAAAACACTCACTATGAGGACTCTGGGACTACATTGTAATTTCTGAGGTCTGTTACTCAGAAAACTAGAAACTCATTCTACGACAAATGAGAAATCTCTGAGATTCTAGGTCTGAAATCAGGACACAAGGAGGCCTGGCTGCTAGCTGGTGTTGCTAGCATTCATCTGGTTCTGTTTTAAAATCTTCAGAGTCTTTCTGGCTTGTTGGGAGGGGGAGAGAAATCCACAAACTTTAATGAGGTTCAAGGCATCAAGCATTACAGCCTCGGCTCTCATCCACTCCCCACTGAAGCCTCACTAACTACCCTTCACCTAGACACACTTTAGGGCTCCTTGATTCTGGAATGCAGCCCATTACCTCATTTCGGCTAACCATTCTACTGTGTTCAGGACTATGTCATCAGGACTGTCATTAGCACCTGCAGATGTGACTGGTACTGTATGAGAAGAGGCACCACACAACTGCAAAGACAGACTGTAGTGGGAGCAGCAATGGCTAAGAAATACTAAGGTTGCTGGCAGCTCCAGGCTTACCTGTGCCATCATTTGGAGTTGCTATCTCCAGGATTCTGAGAGAATTAATGTGTTGCTTAAAGTCTCTTGCCTTGTGGATACAACCATAACCCCCTCAATCTGTACAGTATCTACCTTGAACCCAGCCCAGGGGCTTGTCTGAGCACAATCCAACAGGCCATTCACTGGTCCGTGTCTGGGTAGGAGTCCCTGCTTCCACGCTCTGCCTAGAACAAGCTGCTCAGATATTCAGACTTGAAGGCTCTAAGGGCGGGAGAGACTCTCCACTCACCTCGGCACACATAATTAGTCAAACAAACATTATTCCATTTAGTCATCCAACCATCTGCCAGTATAGATGCTAAGCAGGTCCTCAAGATATATGATATGCTTCAAAGAGGAAAGGCCTCTTGCCCAGTCAGACAGCAGAGAAGCCCTGGGTTCCATTCTCAGCACCCACACGGTGACTCACGACTGTGTGTAACTTCAGTTCTAAGGGCTCCAACACCCTCTCTGGCCTCCTGGGGTGGCATACACACATGGATCACAGATATGCCTGAAGCCAAAATACCTACACGTAAAATAAAAAGAAAAGGAATAAACAATCAACAGAGGTTGCAAGGGAGGGAGAAAGATTGAGATCATACCCTGAAATACAAAATAAATAGCCTCAAGTCCAAATGACTGCACAGAGCAGACACATCTCCATGGACAAGTAGCTCTCTCAAGATCCTGGGCTTTTGGTCCATCGACAGTGACGAGGACACTCTGCAACAGAAGCAGGCAATCGTAACTGCTAAGCCACCTCTCTAGACTCTCAGTGACATTCTTCCAGTGGTCTGTGGGAAGGCGAGGAAGGCAGCTTTACACCAAACACTCTGCCTACACTGCTTCAACCCCCCTGTTCCAGGAGACCAGAATTGCTAAGAAGTGGCAAGTTGTGCTGACAGCAGTGTCCCCTTGATAGACGGACAGTGGAGTTTTCTCTCAAATGTATAAGCTCAGATTAACCAGGAGAGAAACCTCAGCTAACCCCAACCCCAACTAAGACCATCTACACAAAATTCAACACTGCTAAAACCATCAAGGTCATCAAAAACAATGAGTCAAGAAACTGCCACAACATCAGGAAGCAGAGGAGAAGTCACAACTGCATACAGTCCAGGGTCTCAAACAGGGTCGTGGGGCAACAGTAACAGTAAGAATGAAGGACATAATCTTTATCAAGCATCAACTTTAGTTTAGTATAAGATGAACAACACAGGTCCACTGTGTGCCAGATACACCACACTACAGCATCCTGTCAGTAACAGAGGACTGGGTCTGGAGTGCATGGGAAGCCTCTCCACTTGCTTTCCATTGTTTCTGTAAATAGTCAACTATTCTGAAATGAAAAGTTCATTTCAAAAGAGGAATAAGGCACCAGTACATGCTACTATGTGCATGATCCTTGAAGAAAAACTAAGGAAAAGACTCAGCCACAAAGCAGCACACATTACATGTGCAGTCTATAAAATGTCTAGAATACAGAAACCTATAGAAATAGGAAGTGAACTTCCCAGGGTTGGGAAGAGAAGGAAGCAGGAAGTGAGTACTTACTGGTTAAGGGTGGCTCTTAGGGACAATGTTCTAAAGCTAGACAATGGTGCTCTACCACAGCTCAGTGGACACACTGTGAGTCACTTAATTGTCTGCACTTCAAAGGAGATTTGGGCACCAGCAGGATGGCTCAGAGAGAACTTGCCACTGAGGCCCACTGACCTGTGTTCAACTATTTATGCTCTGATCTCCATGTGTATGCCACACACACACACACACACACACACACACACACACACACACAAGCTATATACAATGAGTAATAAAAAATTAGGTGATTTTTATGGTATATGAATTTCTTAATACAGCTATCATCAACACAAAATGAAATACAGCGTATTAGAAAAGCTAATGTCAAAATACCAAATACATGTGTGGGATGGATCTCCTGGTAAGTGTAGGTAGCAGTGCTCTGGAAGACAGTTTTGACTGTTTCCTTCCTTAAATAAATGACAAGAGAAAGGAAAAAAGGAAAAACAAAATTACATCAGTTTTGTTGGTTTCCCTACTACATCATACTATTTTGCTCAACTTGGTTATGTACCAGGTTTGCCGAAAGCTGGCAAACTGTGGGTGCTTCTTACTATTGTTGTAGCTACACACCTTTCACTTGAAACTTTTAACATCTCTGTGCACACACACACAGTCACCTAAAGCTCACCAGTTAGTCAGGATGGGCCGGCCAGTAGGCCCAGGGGCCCCTGTCCCTGCCCTTGCAGTGCTGAGGTTACAAGTGTACACTGCCACCTGGAAGCCACGCCCTGCTTTGTGATGTGGGTCTAGGGATCAGGCACAGGTCTACGTGCCCGAGCAGGAAGCACGTGCCCACCGGAGTTCTCCCCGGTCCCTTCAGGTCTTTTGAATGAAACGTTCTTGTTTGCACCCAGGACGTGTGACTCTAAGGAGGGCATCTGCCACCCTTCAGCCACGGTCATAAAGCTCCTATGTGGGCTTATTGAGGGTTCATGTTTGAAGAAGTTCCTAGAAACTGTCACACTGTCCTGAGAGCCTTTCCAACAGCCTTCTGCTTTGTGTGAGGTGGTGGTTCTCACCGTCGTCCCTGTTGTCATCATCACGGAGACAGGAACTATAGGAACTATATAGTCTAGGGTCCTGACCTCATCATGTATCCCAGGCTACCTACAAATTAGCAACCTTCCTAAATACTCTTCCTACTTTGAGACGTCAGTATTTATCCATTCCCCCAGCACTGCTTCTGCTGGGGGTGTCACTACCCACATGTATTTCTGTGTAACCACAGATTTCTGGTTTCCTTTGTGACTGATGCTCTTTGTTCCCCTAGAAGCCATGTACTATTCCTGCCTTCTCTACACCATCGGGGCATATAAAAAACCCTCCCTAGTTGTTCAGAGGCCCACATCTTTTCCATAGATATAAGTTCTTATCTATTATTAGTTCAATCTACAACCCCTCAAACACTTCACCTACATTGATAAGGGGGGGAAAAAGATTTTCCCCAGCCTCCCAAGTGCTGGGATTAAAACATGTCCCCTTGAACACGAGATTCTCATTGATTACAACTAGCTGTTCGGTAGGTACTAAGAATGTTTGTGTGAGCAGGGTATGCTTGCCTCATACAAGCGTGAGAGCCTGAGTGCTGACGCCTAGAACCCACGTAAGTACAGCGGTGAGAGGGAAAGAGACAGAAGAATGCCCAGACGTTCTCAGGCCAGCCAGAGAGCCCCATCTACAGTGAATGTCAGACAAGGTGGAAGGCAGGGACCAACACCAGAGGTCCTGTGACTCACACAGGAGTGCCACAGCATGGCATGGCCTGCACACACTGGAAAGCAAGCTCACGGCATGAACGCACACACATGAGTTAAGTCGTAAGACTCTAAGGGTGGGGCCATGGATCAACTCACATGCCAAGGTCTTTTACATGAAAATGTCTTTAATGTGTAAAAAACCAAAACCACAGATGCAAAATAACTATTCCTGAAAAAAATGGAGCAACTTAGAACCACTACAATTGTTTAATATGTGTGGCCTGGAGTGGGGGTATGGGGAGCCAGGGAAACTTAAAAGTTAAAAATTAATAAGAAGTCAGTGATAATACTCTAAAAATATACAATAAGGTAGAGGTGACCCTTAAGCTCGGTAGCAATCACTCCCAGACTAAACCTGCTTGGCAAGGACCTCAGACTCTGTCATGCACTGCAAAACTCTGTCGCTAGTAGCAAAGGAGCGGCCGGAGCAAAGGTTCTCTTTCTAAACAAACACTGATTAAACACCAAGTCAGATAAAATTCCTATGATAGAAACAAAGCTGTGACTGATGAAAGAATTGCTCATGTTTTGTCAAGCCAGGAAGAACCCAATACAATGAAGTCACATCATTAATAGGAAAGAAATAATGAAGGTTATTACAAATCAGAACTCTTTGCTCAGCTGATGTTCAACCTCACTGAAATCCTGAGTGCCCAGAGTGTCTGGAGTCACTGGACAACAGATAACTCAGAAGAGCAATGATGAATGTAGGCTTGGAAGGGCTTAACACCAATCCACCTGAAGGAGGCTGCGTGTGGGTGCAGCCTTTCTGCAGCCTTTTTAGTAACACAGCCGTAAGGAGCGTCACTCAGGGACGTTTCCAACTCTTTGTGACTCACTTCAACCCTGGAGTCAGAAGTTCCCCTTAAAAAAGAAAGAAGGAAATTGAGCTGCCTCCAAAGACCAGGTTTAGTACCAGGGAAACTACTATCACACAGTCTAACCGGAGCTGGTGTGGGGGCTCAGTGGTATAGCACTCGCCACACAAGCCTGATGAGCAAAGTTCAGTCCCCAGGACTTACAGGAAAAGAAGAAAATGGACTGAGAAAAGCTGCCCTCTGACCTTAATACACAAAGAAGAAAAAGACTAACCAAGACTGAACTGCATAAAACACTAAAAGCAATAACCAAATTGAGATGGAAATGTACGGGACAGATGTGACAGTAAAGGCTGCACATAGCTTCAAGTCTGTCCCACCAAAACCCAAACAAAAGTTACTTTAAAAGAGTTTTGTTTCTATACCAATAAAACTCAAGACAACAAAATTTACATTCTATTTCTTATACTTATCTTCTCTACCACCTCTGCACACAAAAATCTAGGGATTACAAGTGTGTGTGTGCATGCGTGTTGTGTGCATGTTGTGTGCATGTGTGCGCGCACACGCGCATGCACACCAGGCTGGGGGGACTGGCCTTTCAGGTGAGGAGCCAATTTCAATCCCTAGCACTGGGCATGGTAGCATGCCTGGACTCTCAGCACTGGAGAGACAGGGGCATGAGGATCCCTAGGGCTCACTGGAGCCTGTCCTAACTAGCAAACCTCAAAACAGTGAGAGACCCTGTATCAAAAACCACGGTAGACAGCTCCTGAGGTAGGGCACCCACATACCTCTGGCCTCTACTTACACACCCACACTCACAAACACACAAACGTGTACATATGCACACATACAAAAGCGAAAAATAAAAATAGCCTATGATAGGGCTGAAAAGCTTCTGACCAAGATGTGTTCTGTGAGTACTCACTGACTTCCATCTGGCATCCTTCCAGGTCTTTCGAAACAACATGGGGGAAACACAACCCTTTTCCCCAAAGCCTGGAGTCTGCGAGGGAGAGACAAAGGTCAGAAAGCAACACAAATATAACAAGCAGCTATGGCTACCACAGTGCTGTGGGGGAGAAATACTGGAGATGCCTGACCCAGGCGCGGACAGAAAATAAATGAAGGCTTTGTGGAAGAAATGACAGCTAACATGGGAACAAAACAACTAATGGGAACTGAGAGAGGTGGAGAGGGGCAGAGATCCCCGGCAGACTGCGCTAAAAGCCCTGGAACAAAAAGTGAGGTGCGGTTACAGAAAAAGTTTGTCTTCCCAGCAGGACACACAGACACTGGCCAAAAGCAAGCAGCCTTGTAGGAGCTGATTAACTCAGAATGCACACACCTGAGCCTGTCATGCGCTTGTCCTCACGATGGCCTTGCAGAGACTGTCTTGCCTGTCATGTGCCTGTTCTCACGATGGCCTTGCAGAGACTGTCTTGCTGAGTCCCCTTTGCACAGACAGGAAAAGGACTCTGCAGTGCTCTGTCCCTTGCCCAAAATGCCAGAGTCAGTCCAGGACTGTCCTCAAAGTCCAATGGCTCCACTGCACACCCTGGGGCTTGCTAATGTCTGACACTGAAACCCTACCACCTCTGGCTTACATATTGTGAAACTACTGTCCAGATTTATATGGAGAATATGGAACAGTGAATAAGGATCTGGGTTGGCTTGGTCCATTTTGTGCAGTCCAGAGGCACTGACTTGGGTAAGATTCCAAAGCTGCCTCACTAATATGGATCAAGGTGTCTGCCACAAGCCTGAGGACAGGAGTCCCACAGTCAGACCCACACAACAGAAGGAGAGAACCAACCGTGCAAGTGGTTCTCTGACTTCCACATTCCCAGTGTGGCACAGTCTGAGCACGCATGCATGCACACATGAACACAAATAGATAAAGAATATTTTTTTTAAAGAGGCAGAACCCTGGGTAGTGCTGCATTCCTATAACCCCAGCATTTTAGAGGCTGTAGCAGAAGATTTCGAGGCTGGTCTCTGAAGACAGGTTAGACTGAATAGGGTTTGTTTGTTGATACAGGGTCTTTCTGTGTTACCTTGGCTGTCCTGAACTGGCTATACAGACTAACTAGGCTGGACTCCCAGCTCACAGAGACCTGTATACCTCTGCCTGCAGACTACTGGTATTAAAGGCATGCACCACACCTAGCTGAGAGGGGATGGGGAGAACACTGACGACAGACAGGCGTTAGATTCAAGTGCTCTGGTGGAAGAGACAGCCAGCACCAGCTCTCAGCTGGCAAACCCCAGATCAAAGGACCCAGCACCATGCAGCAGTAATGATTGCAATTGTCTCCCAATCTTCAAAAGGGGATCAGCTGCAGACCGGCCCTGCTCATCCTCCATGGACCTGACTATCTTCTGGAATGTGTACCTCTAAGCAATGTGACAGTGTGACATTTATCCTGCATTGAGATCCCTCTAGGTGCTGAAAACACATTACCTTCATGCCTTTCCCTGACTTCATTTCCCACTCCTGGGGTTTATTTGATATTTAAGTGCTAACTATACTGTGGCCCTGCAGTGCTCCCAGAGTGACAGGTCTCATACCACTACCTAGTACTTCCCAAAACCAGCAATGCCTCTCCTACAACAAAGGGCTCTGTGGTGTAATCAAGGATCTGGTGTTCAGGGAATCAAATGGCTCATCCAGGAGGGCTTGATGTGACCACAGGAGTTCTTGTCCAGTACAAGAAATTGGTAAAAATCAGAAGCGCAGGCCGGAGAGATGGTTCAGCAGTTAAAAACACTGTCTGCTCTTCCAGAGGTCCTGAGTTCAATTCCCAGCAACCACATGGTGGCTCACAATCATCTATAATGGCATTTGATGCCTTTTCCTGGTGTGTCTGAAGACAGCTACAGTGTGTGTGTGTGTGTGTGTGTGTGTGTGTGTGTGTGTGTGTATAAAATTCAAAAACAAAAAATAAAGAAATAAAAAAGAAGGTTCTGATAGCAGAAACAGATAGGGATACTGTACTCTGAAGATGAGGAAAAGACCGTGAGCAAAGGAAGACAAGCAGCCACAAGAACCTGTAAAAGTAAGACTCTCCTACACTCACCCAGCCCTACTGACATCCACTCAGGGTTCAAGCCTTTGGCTGCCACAGCTGCCCAAGAATTGGTTTCTATTGCTTTAAGCCATAGCATTTGAGAATCTGTTCCTGACTCCATAGGAGACACTATACCTAGCATTCTTTTATATCAGCACATGATATAAAACATTCTAAACCTCCAGTTACCAAAAACTGCACTAACCTGAAGGTTTAGATGTGTTAGACTTCTTGTGCTGTCATCCTGTTCAAACAGGATGGAAGGTTACAGTGATGCGACCTTGGCAAGGTGACTAGGTCACGAGGGCAAAGCTTTAGGGTAGGATAGGTGCCAATAAAGGGGGAGGGGGGCAGAAAGCTCCTTTACCACTGTCCATGGACCACGAACCCAGGAGCAGGCCTGGCTGGACTTGATCTGCTGGTGCCTTCATCGTAAGACTACCCAGTCTCTATACTGAACAACAGTGTGTGTGTTGTCTACGTGCACTGGTCCATTATAATTTATACAGCAACTCAGAAGGACCCAGCCAAATACCTAAATGTGCAAGCACTTCAATCCACACAGAAGTCAGCAGACTAGCCCTGGGTCTAACCATAAACACCTAGAGCCAACCATCCAACACCACAGGAAATGACCCAGTGTGAACCAAGTCAGCTAGGAGAGCGAGCAAAGGTGTTCAAAAAGCTACCAAACCTACCATGGTTTTAGGTCTGGGCAGATGGCTCTGCAGGCAAGGTGCTTAACTCACAAGTATGAGAACAGAAAGTCTGATCCCTAAAACTTATTTAAAGTACAGAGTAGGACCTGCGATCCCAGGGCACAAGAGGGAAGGCAAGAATCTCCAGGACAAGTGAGACCAGCGGTTCTCAACCTGTTGGTTGTGACCCCCATGGGACCACATATCAGATGTCCTACATATCAGATATTTACATTACAATTCATAACAGTAACAAATCACAGTTATGAAGTAGCAATGAAATAGTTTTATGATCGGGGGTCACCATGATATGAGGAACTGTATTAAAGGATCAAAGTTGAGAATCACTGAGTTATACCAACTGAAATGGTGAATTCTGAGTTCAGTGAGAGGCCCCAGTTCAATATATAAAGAAGACACCCAATGTCAGTCTTCAGCTTGGACCTACACTCTGTCTCTCTCTGTCAAGCTGTATCTATCTATCTATCTATCTATCTATCTATCTATCTATCTATCTATCTATCCACACACACACAAACACACCCCTCAAACAAGGATTCCCCACTGACTTAATTTTCCTCTTTTAATAACTCATTCTCATTGTAGATTTTTAAAGCTAGTGATTGCTTGGAACTCACTAAACAACAACTGTCATAGTCGCCCTTCCACTGCTGGGTAAGAAGGCCCACAGCTCAATAGTTGTTGACGGCTTTTATTAATCGTTTGTGTGAGAGACAGGAGGAGAGAATAAATGAATGAACAACTACAAATCTATGTGGGTGCTGCAGAAGCCAGGAGAGGCCATCAGACTCCCTCAGCCCAATGTGTGTGCTTGAAACCAAACTCAGGCATGCCAGAGAAGCCCCGAGTGTTCTTAGCCACTGCATGGCCGAACCTCTTAAACAGTGGGCGAAGACCCCTAGGGTCATATAACTGAGCATAGGGTTTGCTACAAAAATGTCAACTGGAAAGATTTCTAAAGGTGCAACAACCAAAATCCAAACTTAAATGTGGAATGAATCTGAGGTATTTCTGGTGCTGCGCTGAAGCCTTGGCCCTGAGCACACAGTGTGTGCACCATGCACACCTTCACACCACCCCTGGCTCTGAGCACACAGTGTGTGCACTGTGCACACCTTCACACCACCCTTGGCCCTGAGCACACAGTGTGTGCACTGTGCACACCTTCACACCACCCTTGGCCCTGAGCACACAGTGTGTGCACTGTGCACACCTTCACACCACCCTTGGCCCTGAGCACACAGTGTGTGTACTGTGCACACCTT
>CM052700.1:88418534-88428674 GCA_028551405.1 Uromys caudimaculatus
CCTTCACACCACCCTTGGCTCTGAACAGTGTGTGCACTGTGCACACCTTCACACCACCCTTGGCTCTGAGCACACAGTATGTACACTGTGCACACCTTTACACCACCCTTGGCTCTGAGCACACAGTGTGTGCACTATGCACACCTTTACACCACCCTTGGCTCTGAGCACACAGTGTGTGCACTGTGTGTGCCTTCACACCAACCTTGGCTCTGAGCACACAGTGTGTGCACCGTGCAAGCCATAACACCACCCAGTGTGGATGAATGCTGCCTATAACACCCAAGCTCAGATTTGAGACTATTCTGTATTATGACTTGAAGTGTTTTTATTGGACATGCAAAGTTTTCAGTTCTTACAGAAACATAATGATTAACTGTGGAAAAAAATTTTTTTTAATTTTTTCAGATTGTCATTCCTCCGTATGTATCAAATTCAGGTATCTTTGAATTCTACTATGTTAGAATATTTGATTTTAAACACTACTGTTTGAGGGCTGGGCATTTAGCTCAGTGGCAAAAGTGCTTAGCATGTTCAATCAGCATCCACCCCTCCCCCCCAAAATATGCAATTTGGATTAGTAACTTGAATTTCTTTATTTCTTTCTTTGTTTCTTTCTTCCTAAGATCTAAGTGAATTTTTACTTGATATTAGGCCAGAATTTCCAACTATTTTCAAATAGCCTTAGGCCACTTTTTGTATACATGTTTGTGTGTGCACACATGTATGCAGATGTACATTTGTGTGTGTGTGCACGCGCACGTGCATGCACACGTGCATAAGCCAAAGGCAGCGGTTCATGATTTCCTCATTTATTCCCCACGTAGGCTTTCTACATGATGAATTAGCTACTTTTCTATTGCTGTGATAAGTCATCAAGACCAAGACAACTCACAGAAAAACAAGTTTATTTGCACTTACCGTTCTCCAAGAGTCCATAATGGCTGAGGGCTAAGAGCCCAGCATCTTGAACTGCAAACAGGAAGCAGAGAATGCCAACCCATCCTCTCAGGGCCTTCACCCAGAGACTCCCCTGCCACAAGCTGCCTGTCCACATGCACAGCGGCCCAATCTCTTTTACCTTTTATGCCTCTAAATCCAGCACCACATGGACGCTGCTGCCAAGTTTGGCTGTTAGCTGGGGTGGACACTTGCCTGCTATGACTACATCAGCATCAGCTTTTGTATACTGAAGCAAACTGGAAGCCTAGCTGGGCGGGGTCTTTCCCTGGGCAGCCTTCCTGTCGCTCCAGTGAGGATCACACCTCTCCTGCTAATCTCTAACCATGGTAGCCTTGGCTGTAACATCAAGCTTGCTAGTAGTCTTTTCCTCTTCAAGATGTACATTCTGTACTTCTTTCTTTTGGCCTCAGTTTCTCTTCTACATTGTAGATCTTCATAAGTTACTAGTAACAACCAAGTCACAGACTCAATCTTATGCTGTCTTGAAATTTCCTGCTAAAGAAATTAGTCTATTACTTTTTAACTTAGCCTCATGACATGGGCTGAAAACAGCCAGATTGTTTGTCAAAATATCACATGCATGGCTGTTAAGGTCCTTGCTTCCCTTTTTAATCAAACTGGTCTCCCACTGTCTGTGCTACTCTCAGTACTACTGCCTGCCAGGGCCTACTACACTGGCTCATTAAGCTGTTTCCAGCATTCAATTGCTTCTCTGGCTCAAAGTTCTGAAATCTTCCACATTCCAAAAAGACAAAAGGAGGGGGGGGACAGGACACAACAGGATCTTTACAGCAACTACCCACTCTCTGGTGCCAATTTCTATAACCAAGGTGCCGTATATAAATAAGGAGGGGTCTTTTTGGACCTATGTTTCCAGAGAGTTAAGGTCTATAACTGTAGAGATGGCAGCATGGCAGCATGCCACAGACATGACAGCTAGAGCTGAAAGCTGAGACCTGAGAATCACATCTCAAAATATAAGCAGAAGGCAGAGGCAGCCAAGTCAACAATCTCTCAAAACCCAGCTCCAGGGACAGGCTCCTCCAACCAAGCCCATACCTCCCTCCTAAGCCTCCCAATCAGAATCGCCACAAACTCAAGTATTCAAATGCCCAAGACTATAGGGCATTCATTTCATTCAAACCACCACACATGGGGTACGTGGGAGTTCAAGCCCCCTAAATCCATATAAGATAATTTGGGCCCAATGGCACCAGTGCAGAATCCCAGTGTTAGAAAGGTGGAAACTGGTAGAAATATCTGGGGCTCACTGGCCAGCCAGGCTTGGTGGGTCTCAGGTTCGTAAAGGCCATGTCTCTAAAAAAAAAAAGTAAGTAAGTTTTGAACAGTTCCTTAAGAATGACACCTTAAGAATGTTCTCTGGCTTCCACAGTCACGCACACACATAGGTGCCTATATAAGCAAAGAATATCAGTTAAGTGAGCTCTGAGATGGCCACAAGCAGGCTGCAGGTGATAGGAAATTGTCATACACACACACACACACACACACACACACACACACACACACACACACACGGACCAAATACATATACTCTGAACAACTCACAGAGAAGACAATGAACAAAATGAAGAAAGGCTCAAAGCCCTGTGGGAAAAATCAGATGGGTAGAGTCACACCATCGGTGTCAAAGAAAGAAAACAGAAATGTTTACAGAAAAAGAACATGCAATGATGGGTAAGAATTTAGCAAAAGACAAGAAGCATACAGTGAACTCCGAACAAGGCAATTCCCCCAAATCTATCTCTGAGTATATCATAACTAATTAATGAAAGCCAAAAAAAAAAAATCTCAAAAACAGCCTAAGAATCAAACTGTAAATCATCAATAGGAGATAACAAGAATATTTCCAATCATTTAAAAGTAAAAAGTATATATTCTTAAAAGAGTAAAATCAGGATCAAGAGAAATAGCTCAGTGGTTAAGAGCACTTCATGCTCTTCTAGAGAAGCCAGGTAAGACGGTAAAGGCGTCATACCTCACTGGGTAAAGGCGCCTGCCACTAAACCTGACAGCCTGTATTCAATCCCTGGGACCATGTGGTAGAAGGGAACTAACATCTGAAATATGTCCTCCGACCTCCATAGGTTTTACCATGCCAATACCCCCAATATACACAAAATAAATAAAAATGCAATAAATTGTTTTCACAACAGTAAAGTCATTGAAACCAAGTACTTCTTTCTCTTCTAAGTGAGCAAGCAGGGAGGGGGTCAAACAGGGATAGAGCATTTGCTGCTCTTGCAAGAGGACCCGAGTTCAGTCCCCAGCACCCACATGGCAGCTCACAACCATTCCAGAGGACCCCACACACTCTTCTGGATCTCTGGTAGACACTAAGAATACACATAGTACACATACATATGCATAGGCAAACATTCCTACACATAAGACAAAATAATGTAAAAAAACTCTAGCAAGACTGACAAATTTAAGACATTGGAATAAGCAGTGTGAAAATTAAGAGACATCACTACAGATTCCACAGAATTTTAAAGGCTAATAAAAGAATGCTACAAAACATGCCTCTCTTAATTAAAAATCTAATTTTGTTTTTAAAATATTGTTTTATCATTATTTTATGGTAATATAGTAAGGTTTTTAAGAAAACAATTTTCATAACTTGATAAATTATAGTTTTGTTAGAAAAGTTGCTTCGATGTGTAAATAGGCAACACATGGTGTAATAGTTCTGTAATAGGCTTCAAGATGTTTATCCGTGGACACACCTACATCAGAGGCCTAACTCGGTTCTGCTGCCTCGTCCCTTAATTTTGTATTGTGGTAATTTCCTATGCAAATATCAGAGTAAGCACCTGCATAGCTTTAGAATTTTTTGAGAGAATGAGATGTTTATATATTAATGACAATTTTTTTTTTAAAAATAAAAAGTGCCTAAAAGGGGGAAAAATAAATAAAAAACCATTCCCCTCTATTGATTAATTTCATAAAGCGAACCAATTTTTCAGAGACTATTACCAGGGTTGGGGACATAGCTCAGTGACACAACACTTGTCTAGCAAACATCAGGTTCCAAGTTTAATGCCCAACAACCATGGCAGGTAAGGAAAGAGGAAGTCAAAGAATTCTTACCAACACTTCATCCAAGGTGAAGCAGAGTCATGGGACCCACATGGACGAAGAACAAATGCTACAAGGTGTCCTCTACAGGTGCACAGGCTGAGCCCACATGCACACAGAAATCCAATAAAAAATCAGGGTGTGATGGGCGGTGGTGGCGCACACCTGTGATCCCAGGACTATGGAGACGGAGGCAGGAGGATTGCGGAGGCCAGCCTGGTCTACAGAGCAAATTCCAGGACAGTCAGAGCTATACCAAGAAATCCTGTTTCAAACAAACAAACAAACAAACAAACAAATGAACAAACAAACACACGTGATCCTCATCAAAAGGCCAAGAAGTGATGATATAATAAAGCAATGAATAGATACATAAAATAAAAACCCAGGTGGAGCTCAGTGTTAGGGCACCTGCCCAGCAAGCAGACCTGAGGGAGGCAGTGAGGTGGTGTCCATAGTAACTCTCAGACAAGATAAAGCATAACATGATACAGAGGAGGGAAAATAAAAAGCACGAGTCAGCCTACAGGAACGAGGACATAAATGTCACATAACCCAAGAGGGTACGGCTCCACTGTGAACACTTGGTAGATAGTATTATCTACCAAGCAATCGGACCCCTTGAGACCAGGAAACACTCAAATAAACCTGGGGCTTGATGCTACAAATCGAAGTAAGTTAGTAAGTGCTGAGGTGGCATAAAAACAACACTGGTTTCAAGAAGCCACCTCATTCATCTCAGGATAAAAACACCAAAAAAAGTGACTCCAATCTGAAACCCGAAGAATGTTAAACCCACGAGCTTATAGTTATGCACACAAACTTACGCTGGCTCTGATAAAACCCACTTGGTAAACGGGGAGGCATGAGGGTTAATCCCGTGTTTTCTCAAATAACTGAATAATCAAATAACTGAGAAGACAAGCTCATCTTTATCCAACTGCTATCAGGGAATAAGACATGGAAGAACCCGAAGGCTATCACCTCAGACCCACAACTAATGAATGTTAGCAAAGACCAATGCTAACTGTTCACATCAGAGACGGGCACCACACACCTCTCAATGAAAGAAGCATATCATGCCTTGTCCAAACTGACAAAAAGCAAACCTGTGTCTAATCCAAGTTCCACAACGGTCACAGGGACATGTTAAGTGACAACACACGAATATGTTCAGCAAAGAATGTGGAACTCTGCAGTGTAAACCAACATCCACAAATATACCAGAAAAGAAAACGTAGCCACGAAGGAAAGAAGTAGATTAACTAAATAATCAACTGCTAAAGAAACAATCTAGGAAACATGAATGCTTCTGATGCTTAGTAGCATCAAATTCAACATGATTTTTTCAGTTTTTTACTTATATACTTTTTCATGTATTTGTGTGTGTGTGTGTGCACGCGTAAAAGTGTGTGTGATCGGGCGTGTGAATATGTGTGTCACACGGGCACTCATATGCCATGAAGTATACGTGAAGACCAGAGGGCAACCTTAAACATAGTTAGTTCTCTCCCTCTACAGTGTGGGAACTCGGGGTTGAACTTAGGTTGTCAGGCTTGGCAGCAAGTGCCTTCCTACTGAGCAATACTGCTAGCCTTATCATGCGATCTTAAGTTTAAAAAGACTTTTAATTCCAGTTTTCAGAATGTGACCTTACCTCAAGAGCCTTCAGGGAGGTGTTGCAGCTACAATGAGGCTTGTATAGACCCTAGAGTAATTGCCTCTTTATAAAAGGGGGTCTGGAGCCAGAACACACCCAGAACACTATGAGAAAGGGAGTTTTGTTGCCACAAGCTAAGAACTAGGACAGACTGCTCCTTCTCACAACCCCAGGAAATGAAAAACCTTCAGGTACCTTGGCCCTAGGGCTTCCGGATTCCAGAAGGATGAGGATGAGGCAGGAAGTTCCTGCTTAGGTTTATACTATAGAAGCTCTGGTGATCCAGGACAGAGACCACGTCTTTTGGAGACACAAACTGAAATACCTAACAATGTCGTAATATAAAAAATTTGTTTCAAAATAGCCTAGAAAGGGGAAAGAGTGCATATGTGTACCCAGAACAAAACCAGCCAACCACGTGTGTACACAGAACAAACAAAACCAGCCAACCACATGTGTCCACAGAACAAAACCAGCCAACCACGTGTGTACACAGAACAAAACCAGCCAACCACGTGTGTACACAGAACAAAACCAGCCAACCACATGTGTACACAGAACAAACAAAACCAGCCAACCACGTGTGTACACAGAACAAAACCAGCCAACCACGTGTGTACACAGAACAAAACCAGCCAACCACGTGTGTACACAGAACAAAACCAGCCAACCACATGTGTACACAGAACAAACAAAACCAGCCAACCACATGTTGGTAATTCGAGTTTCACTGTGTCATTCTACTTCTACATTTGATATTTTTCATACTAAAAAAGTTATGAAATTGTAAAGTGACATCTCAAAGTAGCAGCCACCACAGAACAAGCAGCCAGGCATCATAGGGCGATGGGAAAATGGCACCCTAAATTCCTGCAGATAACATGCCAGCTGTGGGGGCTGGAGTCCACCCCTGCACAGACACGCCAAAGGCCAATCAGTGCTGATGATTTTGAGACTGGTCATCTCAGAGTAGACACTCAGACAACACAACCCGCACAGTTCTCTAAATAAGGATTACCAAGTAACAGCCCCAACTAATATAAGATCATCTGCCACTCAGAATGACAGATCTCTCCCAGATCTTGGAGGGTGCTTTTTCTGTCAGGCTCCCTACCCAACTTTCAAGGGAGTGCTTTCGTTTGTTTTTAAGCTTTTGTTTTATGGGTATGGGTGTTTTGCCTACATGTATGCCTGTGCTTCAGGTACATGCCTAGTGCCCACAGAGGTCACAAGAGAGATTTTACTCTGCAGTGAAAGCTAGCTCAGTTAAGTAGCCCAGGCTGGCCTCAAACTCACAGAAGTCCTCCTACCTCAGCCTCCCAGGTACTGAGACTACAGGTATAAGCCACTATGGCCAGCTTCCGGACATAAACAACCAAGTAGGCAAACAACAACTAAGTGAAAGGCACTTGGTTTTCTGTCGGTGACATGCAGAGACTCCAGCTCACAAGCCTAGCAAATAGTTAACTCTGAATCCTATACCTCAGATGTCTCCTCTTAAGTGAAGACATGGGGCTGCTATGAAGACACAGGGGCTCATCTGGTACCTAGCACACAGTTGGGTGTTTTCTGGCCAAGTGGTCAAAGACTGTAAGAAAACTACTCACGTAGGAACCTGGCTAATCTGGGTCTCCTTCACTTACAACTCTATCCCAAGTCCTGGAGAAGATCTTTAAATGGTCAGTTGTGGTGTTCAACATCAATGACTCCGGTGACCTCTTGCCCACTCATGGTCATGATCTGTTCCACTTTAACACATTGCTTCCGTCTGAGCCAAAAAGGCCTGCTAGTGTTAACTATGCACTCTATTTTATTTCTCTCTCACTCAATTTCCATTCAGCATTAATTTCCTTTAAAAGATACTTATTCATTTTATGTGTATGTTCCTGAATGTATGTGTACCATGTGCATGCAGGAGCCCATGGAAGTCAGAAGAGGCATCAAATACTATAGACCTGGAGTTATGGATGGTCACTAAAGGGGCTCTAGCAGGTCCAAGCATAACAAACATGGCTCTGGCAGTCCTTGCCCTTCCCCCATTCCTTCTTCCTCGCTAAAAACTGTTCAGAGTACAGTAGCCCCCAAGGTCCATTCCCTTAATTGGTCACTTCCTCCTCCTGAGGCTGACTACAAAGAACCAGCAATCAAGAGCTTTTGGCTACCCCAATTAAAACCAATTAATTTTAAGGGCATGCTTTTTGTGTGTGTGTTTGTTTTAAGCTTTTATTTTATGTGTATGTGTATGGATGTTTTGCCTAAATGTATGCCTGTGCTCAAGGTGTGTGTGTGCGTGTGTGTGTGTGTGTGTGTGTGTGTGTGTGTGTGTGTGTGTGCCCCTAAGGCCATGTCTGTCCTCTCTTTATCCAGAGGTGGTCTTTTGTCCCTCTGAGGCAAATATCCCTTTTCCCTTTCTCTCCTCCTCTTCCTCTAACTCCTGCCTTTGTCCCTCTGGGGCAAATAAATCTCCTTTGTTCAGAGAACTTAGTCTTGGGGTGTGTCTTGTGCAGACTTCAAGGTCCTTTGAGTTGTGAGCCATTGTATGGGTGACTAGAACTGACCTGGGTCTTCTGCAAGAGCAGTAAATGCTCTTAACTGCTGAGTCATGTCCATGCCCTTAAGCATTAATTTCTAAATCCATCATAGACCAAGTAGTATCCGACCACAGTGCCAAAACACAATCAGCATTTGGACAGAAGAAGGTAGCTCCTGCCATCAAGGACATCAGCATATTGGCCTCCTGCTTGCCACTGGCTGTGTCTTCACTCACCGCCCCACCTCTCACTAGTCCCCAGCAGTCTTCTGAGTTTCAGCTCCCATTCACCCAAGGCTGGCAATGAGCCTTTTGTATTAACTATGGAAGGCTTTGCTCCCACAACCCTGCTTCATAACCAGGTAGCACATATCTTCTAAGTTACTAGCTGGAGAAGGTGGGGTCTCTGCTGTTAGTCATGGCACTCTGACAGAAGAGCAAGGCCTTCTTTCCCCTAGTTGTAGTCTTTTGATTTGATTAAAATGTGAGCATCTTTCTGGAGTGTTGGACCCTCCCACCAGAGAGTAGGCGAGACTAATAAAGAGTGATTGAGGGCGGCTCAGCTGCCTTTCCCAGGAAAGCTTCCTGTTAGTGAGATAGCTGGAACCAACGTGTGCAAGAATAAACAGTAGCCATCAAGAAACAGTGTGGCTTTCACTGAACTGGTTTCCAGGTACCTGGTCCAGAGATAATGAGCCAAGCAGAAATGCTAAATAAAGTATTCTGTTAGGGCATTTATGGGGCCCTATAGAGAGCACCTCTTTAAAGATTCCTACAATGTTATCTCTGACAACAGTATTTCACGTTTCCGTTTCCGCCTCGTCCCTCCATCTTCATATTTTAGTGTACCAGTTACTTGGCTTCTACACCAAACAGCAAGGCTAGCCAACTGGCATGTCAGAAGCTTGAAAAATCTGAGGCTTCTTCCCCCTGCTCAGCCCAGTAAAGTTTCCAAGTCCTAAGCCACACCAGATAACAAATGGGAAAAGATGGCTTCTTCAGAACTTCCTCCTAAGATAACTGTCTTCCCAGATCAACTAAGTCCCAGGAGCAGACATCCAGGTTTTGAGGTAAAGCTAAAAAGACACTGTGGGTTGTATTTCTGTTTTGCTTTATAAGCGAGATAATGATTTTAAAGTATACATTCTCAGGTCAGCAGGTAAAGGCATTTGCTGCCAAGCCTGGCACAGTGAGAGAACAGACTCTCTTCAAGCTGTCTCCAGCATCCGACCATCCTATGAGCACACACTCTACATACACATGAATAAAAGGATGTACCCAAAGGACCTGGAGGAACACACTTCTCATTTCTTGGAAGTATAGAGGAATAAAGATGCCAAGAGTTATGCAGGATGGCCTAACAACGCAGGCGACCACCTACAAACCAGCACACAGCGCTGGGCTGAGGTGTTTGTGTCATGCTCCGACTCTGTAGAGAAGTCAGACCCCACAGAAAGCAGCTCACAAGGAAGTGGTAGAATGGAGGCTGTTACTGTCTCCAGATCAGGTCATCAGCAGAATAAGAAGCTCTCAATCCCAAATCGACTTTTTTTCTTTGAGACTCTGGGAACTCAAATCATCTCTCTTCCCATCTGTTCCCTGTAGGATTCTGCCACAGAAGGACCAGGGGCAGTGGGAGGATGGGGGTGGGGCAGACAGAGACTGTGGGAGGCGCTCTCTCTGGGTTCCAGCGGTTGGCTCCAGCCTTTTATGGCTGTAGGCTCCAGGAACAAAACCCAGGAGATGCTCCAACATGTCATAAAGACACATGCTCTACTATGTTCATAGCAGCCATATTTATAATAGCCAGAAGCTGGAAACAACCCAGATGTCCCTCAGCAGAGGAATGGATACAGAAAATGTGGTACATCTACACAATGGAGTA
>CM052700.1:88429174-88454496 GCA_028551405.1 Uromys caudimaculatus
TGGGTGGGTGGGTAGGTGGGAGGAGGAATTCCCTCACAGAGGCGGGGAGGGGGAGGGGACACGGAGTTTCCAAAGAAAAGGGGAATCATCAGAAATGTAAATAAAGTATCAAAAATAAAGAAAGAAAAGGAAAAAAAAATGAAAAAAAAAAAAAGGATTCGATGGCTTTATTGTATACTTTAGTATCTTATAGGACAAGTTCCATCTTACCATTGGTGCGTTTGAGTTTTTCATCCATCTTAGAATGAACTCACGAGGGCCATTAACTACCACAGCTAAGGATTAGACCGGGGCCTGATGCCTTTGCAGTGAGAGCCAGAAGATTCCTTTGAAGAGTATGGTTTCCTTCTCATTGCATCTTTTTGTGGTCAATGGCTCTTTCAGAACATGGTCTGTGTGTTCTCAAAACGTCTGAGTTTGGGACTTCCTTTACAATCATTATGTGGTCAGTTTACTGGAATACATACCCTCGGTGTGCTCATTCTTCATCTGCTGAGCTTGGAGGCTCATATGTCAGGTTGCACTCATTAAATGCCACTCAGAGAACTGTATCTTTGCTTGTGTTTTTATAATGCTGGTCAGTGCCTGAGAGTCATGTACTGAATTTGGTCACACTGTTGGTTTCTTTTTTGAGCTTATACTTGAGAATATGTTGTTAATTACACGTATGCTGTATCTTGATCTCTCATTTTTTCTACAAAGATGCATCGTGCCTATGTGGAGTAATACAAAAGAGAGTGAAGGACGCAAGGAGCCTCCTAAGGCTGACAAGCCACGCTATGTCGCTCTATGTTCTATAAACTCACAAAGTTCCTGAATTCAGCGAGTGTCTACTAGTAAAGTTTGTCTCATACATACGGTTATCCTCACTTTGTGTTACCAAAGTTTCTGCGTTGTATTGACTGATCTGCCTTATAAGTCTGCTTGTCCCATTGGTATTTTCTTGGTGCAAATTCTATTTTTCTGTATTAAGATTGCTATCTTGTGATAAGCCTTTGAAAAATTACAAAGGCAGTGTCTGGATAAATGATTATAAAATATTAAGACCCACACATATGCCGTCCTTCTTATTTATGTAAATGAAATCATAGGATGTTTGTTGTCCTGTGACTTGCCTTTGTTGCTGAACAGTAAATATCTCAGAGTATTGTCACTTTCAAACAATAATAGCTTTAGTGGGATATAGTTCACATACAACTGAAGTGGAAACTTTAAGGGTTCTTTGTAAAGTCAATTGTGTTGAATGGTGTTTTGCTGGGGCAAAGGAATGTTTTTCTGAAGTGGACCCAGGTGAAAAGACTAAGGCAGACTCATGAAGGAACATTTTGCTGAAGCAGACACAGGAGAGAAAGTGTTCTACTAAAGCAAACACGTGAAAGGACACGTGATGAAGGAGTCTTTGTTAACAACACGCATGCATTGGTTCACCTTACACTGAAATCCACTGTCAGGACTCCGCTGACTCGGGCTGATTGGATGCCTGTGCTGAGGCAAGGCACATGGAGGGCACGTGATGTCTGGAGGGTAGAGATAAGGCTTGGCAGAGTGATGGAGACTGAGCTGGCTTGCTGGTACAGCTAGCTGTGCAATGGGTCTTGAGTCTTCACTGATCTTTGCTTCCCTGAGAGAGGCACAGCTAAGAACTTCTCCTGGTGTTCCTGCTGGTTCCTCCTGCTGACTTGAGCCAAGGCTGAGGCCCATTGTCTCTGCTAGGCAGTGCCACCACTGCTGATTCGTGACTCTACTGAACTCGACTGCCGGTGTATCCACGATGTGTTTCTGAGTGGATCAAGCTGAGGCTGCTAACCTGTGAACTGAACTGCTGATTTCCAGACAAAGAACCTTTCTAAACATGTTTACTTTGCCCATATCCTATCTTTTCCACTACCTCTGGTGGGTAGTGGGCTATAAGAGAGGTTAAAGCGTTTAAGAACCATATTAAAAATAGGATTTGAAAAAAATTAAAGTTGCCGAGTATTGTTATTTTCAAACAATAATAGCTTCAGTGGGATATAGTTCACATAAAACATTTATTCTCTTAAAGTGTGTATCCAACGACCTTTAAGGATATTCAGAGTTGTATGCCTATGACCACAATCGTTTTGAGCATTTTCATCTCCCCATCTTAGTCAAATGTTTTATTGCTGTGAAAAGACATCATGACCATGGCAACTCTTACAAAAGAAAGCATTTAACTGGGCTGGCTTACACTTCCACAGGTTTAGTCTGTTATCGTAATGGCGGGGAGCCTGGCAGCATGCAGACAGCCATGATGCTCTGCATTAACTGAGAGTCTTACATCTGGATCCTCCAGCAGCAGGGAGAGAGGGACGCTGGACCTGACTTGAGCATTTAAAACTCCCAAACCCACCCACAGTGACACACTTCCTCCAATGAAGCCACACCGCCTCCAAAAAGACCACACCTTCTGATCCTTGTCAAGTAGCACCACTCCCTGAAGACCAAACATTGAAATATATGAGCCTATGGGGCCATCCCTATCCACACCACCAACCTCCATCACCACCCTCCCCCCCCCCCCAAAAAAAAACTCTTACATTTTCTTTCACCTACAAAAATGTTTATATTTTGTCCTTTACTGGGGTCTCAGTTGGGACCATTCCTCAGCCATGGCCACCATGGTCGCCTAAGGCTTGGTGCTCAAGGGCTATTATGAGCTAATGTCCTGGTGAGCCACATGGACTCTCAAGTTGGCCTGATTTTGCCTCTGGAGTGTTGGGGAGCAATCCCCCAGACCCATATAACCTTGTGCTTTCACTGTTCAGCCTAATAGGAATGGGTGAGACAAAGGACTCTGGGTGAATCTGGGGCCAGCAGGAGACACATGTGTCATGACCTTTGAACTTGCCTTTCACTCAGTCAGTCACAATCCCAGGGCTTGTCCAGGTATGTGTTAGTGAGGAAGACAGATGTAGACAGGGGTCTGCCTCATCATTAATGCTTTCATCATTTTGGATGAAGTCCTTGAAGACCATATGGGATCCCAGGGCTTGTTCTGGTAGTAGAGGCTTCTTCTGGAGTGCTTAGACTCTCAAAATTTGGATGTCTGCCAGGGGGATTTGTAGTCAGAGTGACTCAGGTAACTCTGGAAACTGGAGTTACCTCTGAGCCTCTCCTAGGGAACATTCTTAAGGCCCAGAATCAGGAGGTAGTGGGCCTTCACAAGGAGCTTTTATCTTCCAGGTGTCTGTAAGACTCCCTGTTGCCATGCAAGGCCAGGGGTCCCAAGTGAGTGCCTCTAGTCCCATCCAAACCTGAGTGCGCATGCACACACACACACACACACACACACACACACACACACACACACACACACACACACACACTGCTTCAGCTATGAAGTGGATCTGCCACCTGTGACCCCAGATGTCCTTTGGGGGCCTGCTAAAAAGCAGAACGGGGGCCATTTCCTTTTGATACAGAAGGATGCCAGTCACTTCAGAGAGGGCTGCGTGGGTGGGACCAGGTGGTGCCTTAAGCACCACAGATTAGTGGTATCTTCAAGTTTCAGGGTCTAGAAGCTCTTCTTGGTGCTTGGAGTCATGGTGGTGGGAAGCAAGAACTGGAACAGAAGTCTCTTCCCTTGACCCAGGGATCTCCAACACATCCAGGCCCAGCTGCCATTAAGAAGCAGAGCTGGGGACAGGAGCTGGGCTAGCAGTGTGCACAGGGAAGCAAAACAAACAAATCCCACAGGAGTGTGGGGAACGTTTATGAGTAAATTATGGCCACTGCCACAGTTTCAAGGTGACAGTAGCTGGTTTTCTAGGGAGCCATGCTGCAGTTGGTCTGCTGGGTTTTAATCACAGAACAGAGGCAGCTTGTGTTTCTGAAGGCCTGACCACCATCAGTATACAAAGAGCCAAGGGGATGGGTACTGAGGAAGCTGCTTCTCTGGTCTCAGTGGCCTTGTTCTTTCTGCTGAGATTGATGTCAAGCGAACAGCCCCAGCGTTTCTCAGTGGTATCACCTTTTAAAACCAGGAAGCACATGGAGCACCCCCAGGCGATGCTATGGACCATTTCACAATGCTAGGCTGTGAATATTTCTCAGCTCTGGGGCATTTTCCTTCTCCTACCCTGTGTACTACTCCACTCATCCCCAGCAAGAGCAGACACACGGCTCACATTCAGGGTACCCTAGGGCACCATTCCATCATTTTTTTTTCAGATGTGTGCAGTGTTTTATTTCACATGGAAGTAGACTGAATAAATACTTCTGATTTTATGCCAGAGAGTCTTAGCTTTGTCTCCAGTGGGTGGCGTTATTGGTAGGAAGCAGCTGAGTAATTGGGAAGGCCTGATCTCAAGTCCTCCCTGCCACATCCAGGTCAACTTGCTAATGCTCTAGGTGGGAGTAGATATTGCTAAGTGAGTGAGTATGCAAATGGATGCTGTGGCTAGCCCCCCACCTCCAGGATGGTAGGAGGTGGTGTGTATGTAGCTGGTGGTGTGCATCTAGGCCTCTGCCACTCCATTAGGGTAGAATATGTATATTCCCAGATATAACTGAAATTGTAGACTGTGGTTTTTCCCAGCGCCACTGTGAGTCCCCTCAGCCTGGCATTAAAGCCATCTATCTGTAAGGCTGGACTTCAAATGCTGCCTAAGAGGCACCCCATGGGCATCTCAAAGACACAGAGGGCTCATTGACAGTGGATGGGACAGTCAATGTCATAGACGTAGATGCATCCTGAGAAGTGGCTGTGGCTGGTCATTGATGCCAGGGCTAACTGGCAAGTGATACTGTCTAGACTCCAGCTCACGTCCATGTGCTCGGTCTGCATGCATGTGGGTCTTTGTTCAGTGACACAGCTGTTTGTATGCTGATCTCATCAGTGATACGCTCACCTCTACAGAGCACATTAAAGATCTACAACTCAGAGGAGGGCTGTGGCTGGATGGAGGAGCTCTGGCCTCTGCAGACGAGGAAGGAGAAGCTCCAGTATCCACTGAACACAGTGTCATGTTTTAGGTTGAGTGGGGAACATTGGGCTACTAGAGGGCCAGTCTTCTGATGGACGTGAGGAATTCAGCATGAGGTGTAGGCAGCAAACTGTGGTGACTGCTCTGTTCTCTTGGGCAGTGGGTCCTCGAGGACCTCCGTGTCCACTTCTCCAATTGCATATTTCTAAGCCAGTTCCTCTGGGCTGTTGTAGAGCTTGCCGTTATACCAGAGCTGTTCTACTCTCCAGTTCCTGGACATCTGTGCTCCCATGATCCACTAGGATCTCCAGTCCCATTGGGGCACAGGAAGTGTCCTTTCACAAAGTGTTGCAAGATAAACTATGTGAGGTGCCTGCTAGACTCTTCAGCATGAGGGGCTGCATAAGTGAAGGTCAGGCAGAAGCCATTACAGTCCTGTAGTGAGAAGCCACTGGTGTGTAGAACATCTCTAGCCTCGGTGGCCTCTTTAGGCGGCTGTAGAGGAATGCAGACTCTACTTTGTGTATGTCTGGATGCCTAGGACAGCTGATGCCCTGGCCTGGCAGTCAGCTCTCAAATGTAGATGGGCTGTAACAGCAAACTTGGTAGCATTAGCGTGCTCCTGGCACCAGAGAAGATGGCACCATGGGCTTCCCACACAGAGCAACTTGTTCCTTTATCCAGAAAATCCAGTACATTCTTCCTGGGCAGCATCTTGATGGGGAATACAGAGTTCTTAGTCAAAGTCAGTAACTTGAGTGACTTCAGCTCCAGCTCTCTCCAACTTGTCATTAGGAAGTTGTACATGCATACTCCAGCTGAAGAGCTTTCAGGTTCTAGAACACCCAGATCTTGTACTATAGGGTACATCTGAGGCATTCTGCCACGGCCATATGTAGCACCCAGGCAGTGGACACCAACCCAGTGCCAAGCTCCTTCTGGCCAGCCCTGTGACTTCAGAACACAGCAGAGAGGAAGAGAGGACTTGGGTATTTCTTTTTCCTGGCCAGCATCGCAGTGCCACGACCCTACCCAAGCCTTATTATCACCTTATCAGCCAGGTTTCTCTGCTCATCCTCCATGAAGCCAGAGAGTCTCTGGGTCTCCACTGGATTCCAGCCTGGTCCAGGCCTCTGTGTGCACCTTAACTGGTCCTCCTTCTTCTGAAAATCTCTCATGGTGTTTGTGTGTCCATGTCTTCCATGTTTCCAACCTTTGTTCCAGTGTTACTGCAGACTCTCGTGGAGGCTGGGACCAGGGGCTCCCAAACTCCTGGACATCTAGGCATTGTGGAGTCTCAGGAGTTGGGAGTCCAGACTGTATCATCAACGTTCCCTTTAAAGAGAAGCACAGCCAGTGTGCTGTGAGTTCCAGAAGGCTGTCATTGTTCCACACATTTATGTTTGCTGTCAGCTCCTTTCCTTCCACAGCCTTAGGGGTGTGCACACAGCTGCTGTTTTCATTTCACAGCTGAAGACAGTGGAGGCCCAGAGAGTTTAAACACATGGTCAAAGTCATACAGGTTGTCCTTGGCTCTGTGATTTCCCAGGACTTGATCCCAGGTGACTTGAGCCCAGAGACTGTACTTAGAACACTCAAACTGAACTCAAAAATATGTGCTGTGGAATGATAAACCTTACCAGGAAGCTTGATAAAGTAGAGCGGGTCTGAGTCCCTGGAAACTCAGGGGTCACACTGAGACAGTAGGTGGCTCCCTGCCCCCTGCCAGATTTCTGTCCTGGAACATGTGCCACACTTCCCACATAAGGAAACGTGACCTGTGGTCACGTAGGCCCAGAACAGAGTTCTCCATGCTAATGATGTACCTAGAGGCCCTGAAGTTTTAGCCAATAAGCTTCCTTCCCAGACATCCCACCTTGCAAAAGGTCCACCCTGAGAAGTCGTATGCAGCCATTTCCCACGACGAACAGTTAATAAACGGTCTGGATAAACATGGACTGTCTCTTTCATTGAGAACCTCCCTGGGGAGCATGGAGAAGGCCTTCTCCTACAGAGCTGTAACTTAAGTCTCCCATAGAAGGCCCATCTGTGCCCCCAAGACAACCTCTGCCAAGCTAAAGACAATCACCAATGACCTAAGCCAGAGTGCCCACTTCCCCTCTGCCCTAGCTAGTCACCCTCCTCAGTCTGCTGCACTCCCCCATGCCAGCCTTTGTCTAGCTGGCTCTCGCTGGAAGAGCCCAGCTGTGGCATTTTCAGTACAGAAGCTGCCTTGTGGCTGTCTCAAGCTGGACGCCTCTGTGACAATAGGGTCCTACTCAAGGGTCTCTGTGAGTCTCCAGCTGCACTCCTCATTCCAGTAGGTAGGGCTAAGACAGAGTCCTGGATTGTTGCTTGGGCCTGGGAGTGGGTGGAAGGACTCTGAGGGGACATTGATGTTACAGGTAATTCATTTCCTTTGTTTTGTCCTGATCAGAACAAACTGGGAGGAATGCAGACAAAAGTCTCCTGTTGAGACAGAGGCACAGATGTCTACACTTCTGGGTGTCCTCTGCTCTCGGGGATGGGGCTGGCATCTGGGTGAATCTCACCTAAAATGAGTTACAAGGTAAGATGCAGGCAAGGGAGGTTGTACATACTCATCACGCAAACCAGGGAGAAACTGGGTCACAGAACCTGAGTGTCGTAGATGCTTCATGTTTTCTATTTGAAAATGTGTTTCCTTGCCAGGCATGTGCCTTTCCCAAGGGTTGGAAACACATGCTATGTGTACATGACAGGGCAAACTTTTCTGGAAGATTCCTTCTTCCAGAGAAGCTTTCTCACTTAACTCTACGCCAAGTTTATTCTCTGCCTCACCAAGAGGCTTTTTGTCTTGGTCCTGGGCCTGGCTCTGTTCACATCCTACTCACTGCCCCTCAGCATGCTGGTATTTAGTCTGCAGAAAGCAAGGTCTGACTGTGGCAGTGAAAGGTGTGTACTGCACCTGCCCTGTCCCCTGTGAGCTGCTGGGCTGCTGGGAGCCTTAGCTCTTCTGTCCCGTGTCTGCTGGCCCTCGTGATCACTGTCAAGGCTGGTCTGAGAATCCCTGTGCATTCTCCAAGTCTCCTACCTGTGGATCGTCATGGCTGTTTGTCTCCATGGACATCATGTGCTCTGGGAACGTCTCTGTCTCCTTGTCTTGCTCCTCTACTGACCTTGCTTTGCCTCTGTAATTGATCAGGGGACCAGAGGGCTCCAGGCTTTCAGGGTCTATCTTGGCAGGAGTGGGTGAAACAGGGGAGACCTTGCTAAACCCAAAGCCAGAAGGCCGGCAGGAAGAGCATGAATTCTGGTTAAAAAAACATTATAAACTGGATTTCATCTCTCCCTCTCTCTCTGCTGTTGTGTGAGTATATATGCGTGTTAGTGTTTACTGGTGTGTGTGTATATGTTGTACACTTGTGCGTATTCACTTTTATACATATATATGTGTGGGCCAGGAGACATAGAAGTTGGTTTCCAGGCACCATCCACCCCCCTTCCCCTTATTTTTGTTCCTTTTCTGACTTTCATTTTTAAATAGACAGTATCATGGCCCAGGCTTTGTGCTTCTTATCCTCACGTCTCCAGTTCCTCAGGGCTGGGATTGCAGGTAACAGCACATTGCACTTTGTTTTTCTTTCCGTTTTTGGAACAGGGCGTCTTATTAGCCCAAAGCTTGACAAGTCCACTAGGGGTGCTAGGGTGCTCCAGATATCTGTGTGTGTCTCCCGCTCTACAGGATTAGAGATTACAAGTAAGAGCCACCACACCCTCTGCTGTCCTCTGGGTTCTGGATATCAAGGCGATGTCCTTATTTTGCAAGACTGTAACTTAGTTCAGCTGTCTAATCTATAGACTTCGTCTCGAATGTTTTAATGCGAAAATATTAATTATACATAATTTGAAGTGATCTCTTTATACATGTACACAGTGTACTCTCCACTTTATTCTCTTTTATTCCTTCAAATGCCTCAAATCTCCCTTCTCCTTCAAGCTCAGCCCCTTCTACTTAAGTACCCCTCTCTTCCTCCTTCCCTCCCCCCTTCCTTCCTTCCTTTTGTTAACCCAATAGTTTTGTTAGTGTGGCTTCCTTGATAATGGGTGAGATTTGTGTACACGAGCATGGGTGACTTGCCAGAGGCTACACCACTGAAGGAAGCGACTCCTCTTCCCTAATCAAGCATTAATTCCGCATATATCTTCAGGGAGAAGTGGGCCACAGGGGCTCCCCCTGCCCGTGATAAGGTGTTGTTGTATGGTCTCAGACGTCATTTGTGGCTGTTTCAGGGGTGTTTTAGGTTTGTGTCCATACTGAGGAAGAGTGCCCCACATCTCCTCCCTACTTCTTACGCCTCTCCCACTCTAAGCATCCACCCTAAGGTTCGTGTGCTACAAATGCCGAGCCACAGAGATGCTCACTACTGCCCAGAGTTGACTGCTGTTCCAGGGTTCCTGCTTGCTGGGCCTCCAGAGGATCCTGTCTAGTATGTATGACAGGTACCAATCATTGCAGTGTCGGAGAGTGTTCTCACAGAGCCCCGGTCCTGAAACTTTCCTCCTTCTTCCCTCCCTGCAGCTCGACCTTTGCCTACCTCTACTCTTAACTGTCTTTCCAGAAGGGAGCTGGCACTCTACACTAGGCAGCATGCATGCCTGATGTTTTCATGTCCTCTATGGCTGGCTTCCTACTTTATAATCGTTCATCCCCAGATGTCTTTTTTCTTTGCCCAGAAGGGTAAAGAAATCTTTTCCAACATAAAAACATGGGCAGCCCCTGGAGGAACACAGTGGCAATGGAGCCACAGTCAGGAGGCATGCCTACCCCCCCAAACACACTTACTAGCAATGCATTCTCTACCACGAGTGGCCTGGCCCTTGCTTTCGTGACCTCTGTGTCTTCTCTCTTTCTCCTTCCCCCTGCATCATAACTGGTCTTCTTCCTCTTCTTCCGTCCCTCCCTCCCTCTCTCCCTTCCTCTTTTCCTCCCTGCTAGCCTTCTTAGTGCCCTATTGGATGTACACATGAGCTCTGGTCTGCCTACCTCTGCTCCCCTCAACAGGCCCCACTAAACCCCACTGTACACACAGTATGGGCAGACAGTGAGAGAAAGACAGGATAACCATGAGGGAGGGCAGCCCTCACATCTTTTATATTTTTGCTTGTGTGTACTCTATGTGTATTTGTATATCTTGTATGTGGAGCCATGTATTCTTTGGTGCATATGCATGGGGCAGAGAGCAGCAGTCAATATTTTGTGTCTTACTCATTCCCCACTTTTTTTTGAGGCAGGCTTTTTTGCTGAACCCAAGTTCACCGAATTCTGCTGGAGCAGCTGGCCAGCATGCTCAAGAGATCATCTTGTCTTTGCCCTGTCTAAACTCAGTGCTGGGCTATAGACATGGGTCATGGTGCCTGACTTTACATGTGTGCTGAGCATCTGGACTCAGGGTCTCATGCTTGAATGCAAACACTTTGCTGACTGAGCCTCTGTCCCACCTCCAGCCCTGTAGTTCTCTAGGGCTGGGTTCCTAATGGACACATGAGGGGGAAAATCTGTTTCTTCGCCCTTTTCAGCTCTTCAAGGGCACCTATATGTTCCCCTTCATTCCTCCCATCCTTACACACCACACACACACACACACACACACACACACACACACACACACACACACACACACATACACAGACACACAGACACACACACACATACACACACACAGACACACACAGACACACACACACACACACATACACACACACACTGCAATGCATATTAGTCCTTTTCTATTTTCCTCTGTTACTTGGTATGTCCTGCAGGGTTCTTCTGTAGATCACAGATGTAAGAATCATGAACTTCTTTCATCTTCTGGCACCACAGTGGTGCAGTGCCCTTGTTTATTGAGCTATTCTTCACTACAGATGGAGAGTCAGTTGTCTCCAGGCTTCTGTTGTTATAGACAGCGATGCAGTGAATCAGCACACACACTGGGCGCGAATTGGAGAGGCTAGAAGAGCAGCCAAAGGGTGAGATGTTGGTAACTGTATTAGATTTCCCATAGCAGCTTCCTTGTGCCTACCCAACAGTACCCCTAAAGCTTCCCTGAGAGGGATCAGAACATCTCAGGCATTGAAAACTCACCTGGTAGAGGATTCCAGTGTCTCCCTCTGTTCCTTTGCCCTCCCTGAGCTAGTTTTTTGGGGTGCAATAGGGAAATGTGGATGGAGCCCATGACTAACCATCTGAGCATGTGGTTCGTACTCCCCGCCTGCTCCCTGCACCTGCGCCTCTAAGAGGCAGCATACAGTGATAGAAACCGAAGAGTTTGCTGTCTGCCTTTGTGGGGTTCAGGTGGGTGTCCCTGGAGCTATTAGGCAGAAGCTGGGCCAGACTCTTCACACAAAATTGGGTGTGTCATGTAGCTGACCAGTGCAGGCACTGAGTAGATCTTTCAAGGATCTGGTGTCTGTTCTAGTTGTGGCTTTTGTACCTGTATATCTCTGGAAGCTGTTGTAGAAATCAAATGGCTGGAGCAAGAATCCTGCGGAGTTTCCTGGTGTAGCCATGTTGGGGGCCTTCTCAGAATGGAGGTTGTGTGAGAGGCCAACTGTCACCCAGACCACCAAGTCCTATGGCAGAAATATGAGTCTCAGTGGGCAAGGCAGTGCTGAAACCAGCTACCCGAGGACCCTGGGGATTGAGGTTTTTTAAAAAAAATATGTCTATAAACACCCCAAGATATCCTTAGCCCTATTTAAAAGAGGTGGAGCCATCTGTCCTGACCTGTGAACTTGCCCTACACCACCAGCCACAATCCTGGGGCCAGCAAAATCTCATCATTGACTAGTGACAAGACCAGAGGTGGGCAAAGGAGACTGGATCAGTACCTCATCTTCAATGTTTTCATTGTTGTGAATGAAGTTCTCAAAGACCATAGGATAAGCCCAGTGGTGGTTCTGGTTGTAAAGGCTACTGTGGAGCCGCTCAGACTCCTGGTACTTAGTCACTGCCAGCTGGTACCTGCAAGCAGAGAAGCATACGAGTAGCTTCTGAAATGAGGACTGCCTCTGATCCCCTCCATAGAGACACCATCACAGCCAAGGAGAGGGAAATTGCTGCTGATAGTCTCTCAGGGACCCAAAAGGCTTTCCATCCCTGTCTGTCAGCCAGGATTCCCATGAGCTCCCCACTCCCTCCCTCATGTGTTAGGAGGCAGACTCAGAGGCCAGCAAAAACATGGCTTCTTGGACAGAAACTGATCATACACAGAGTCACTGAGGGAGCTTCTGGCCTTCCTCAACAGTTTGCCTGAGTCCCCTCACCTGGGCCACATGAAAGCTAGTGAGTTCTGCCAGCCTGGGGGCAACATTTGCTCATTCATGGAGGGGACATGCAGGCGGTAGCTGTGGCCGTGACCCAACACACTTTTCCCAGCGTTGCTAAAAAGCAGGTACGTGGGCAGTGTTCGCCTGAAGTGGAAGGCAGCCTGGCGCTCCCAGGAGTACTGGGTCTTGTGGAGGATGGGCTCGACCTGCTGGCTTCTCTGGCTCCAGGGGTTGATGGTGTTTCCTAGTCTCATCTTCAGTGTCTGGAAGCTATTCTTGGTACCTGTATCACGAGGAGAGGAGAGCAAGATCAGGGGCTGGGCAGAAGCTTCCTCCCTGTTCTGTGTGATCTCCATGCTAGGCCATATCCACCATCAGCCCAGGAAGAAGCTGGGGTCAGGCACTTGGCTAGCACTGTGGGAAGAAGGGAGGCCCACAGATGAGCTAGACAGCTGTGTCAGAAGGGTGACCATAGATTGTTTTCTAGAGATCCAGTCGGCTTCCTGGGCTTTTAACTTTAGAGACATGGTAAGTTTCTCAGGTACTATTGGTGTACTCTGGGATAGAGGGCCAATCAGGGCTGAGAGGGTGGGAGCTACCTGATAGCCATATTGAGGACATTGTTCTGTTATAGGATTTGATGTAGAGCATCACAGCCATGCTATGCCTCTGTGATGACATCATTATCCAAGAAACACTGGACACCCAGATGACATTGTGGTCATCTTAGTGCCTGGAGGTAGCATTTCTTTCTTTTTATTTATTTATTTATTAATTATTATTATTATTATTATTACTATTACCATCATCATTATTTTACTTATTCACTTTACATCCCACTCACTGCTCTCCCTCTCCCCCTCTCCCACAATACTTCCTCATACCTCCTTCTCCTCTGAGTGAGTGGGTGTACCCCTGGGTATCCCCCAACTCTGGCACATTAAGTCTCTGGGAAGCTAGGCATATCCTGTCCCACTGAGGCCAGACAGGGCAGTCCAACTACCAGAACATATCTCACATACAGGCAACAGCTTTAGGGATAGCCCCTGCTCTAGTTGTTTGGGACTCATATGAAGACCTAACTATACACATCTACTACATATGTGTGTGTGTGTGTGTGTGTGTGTGTGTGTGTGTGTGTGTGTGTGTGTGTGTGTGTAGGTAGCATTTTTGACCCTTCACGGCGCTTCTTACTCCCAACTTGTATACCTTTTCACTCACGACCAACAAAGGGAACACACATCCCACATTTAGGGCAACCCTAGAGTACCATTTGTTGTCCCTGTTTTTTAGGGGTGTATGATGTTTCTTTATGTATGTAAGAATGCTGAGTGAGCACAGCTGATTTTATGCTGGGAAGTCTTAGACTGTCTCTTGTTATGAAGTATTTGAACAGTTTAGTGCCTGGGAGGGTCTGGTCTCAAGACCTACCTGCCACATCCAGGTCAATGCGGTAATGCGCTAGGTGGGAGTGGACATTTCCAGGTAGGTGGGTGTGCAGGCGACTGCGAGAGAGCAGCCCTTCTGAGGTGTAGAAAGTGGCATGAACATACCCAGTGGCATACATCTTGCCCTCCATCATGCCATTGGAGTGGAAGATGAAGTCCCAGATGTAATCATGATTGTGGATGGTCGATGCTGTCCTCAGAACCAGAATGGGTCCATTCAGCCTGGCATAGGAACTGAAGCGACTTCTAAAGTTGGAGTTAAAGTACTGCTTAAGGGGAACTCCCATGGGCATTTCAAAGATACAGAGAGCTCGCTGAGAGAGGACAGGACCGTCACTGTCATAGTAGTGGATGGCGTCCAGGAAGGTGGCTTTGTGGGGACAGTCAATGCCAGGAGTTAGCTGGCGAGTAATACCTCCTAGGCCCCAGCCCACATCCATGTACTTGGTCTTCCTGCCTGCAGCTGTGTGTCCTCTATACAGTGCCATAACCTCTTGCACACCAACCTCATAGGCGATGCATTCACCTCTGAAGTGTACATTAAAGAGCTGAAGCCCATAAGAAGAGTGCAGCTTGAAGAAGAAGCTCCAGTCTCCATAGAGCACAGTGCTGTGTTTTAGTCTGTAGCGGGGAACATCGGGCTGGGCCATTTGAGGGTCCCCCTTGCTGATAGGCGTGGGAAATTCACGATAGGGCTGGACTGCTCGAGGGCCACCCTTGCTGATGGGCCTGGGAAATTCAGCAAGGGGCTTGTAGGTGGAGAACTGTGGAGACTGCTCTGTAGTCTTGGGCAGTGGGTCCTTGAGGACCACCGTGTCCACTTCCCCAACTGCGTATTTCCGAGCCAGTTCCTCTGGGCTGTTGTAGAGCTTGCCGTTATACCAGAGCTGCTCTACTCTCCAGTCCTGGACATCTGTGCTCCCATGATCCATAAGGATCTCTAGCCCTGTGGGCTGCAGGAAGTAGCCATTCATAAAGCGTTGCAAAAGAAACCAGCTATGGCGCTTTCCAAATGTCATAGCACGAGGGCCAACGTTGGTAAAGGTCAGGCAGCCGCCATTGCAGTCCTGCACTGTGAAGCCAGTGGTATCAAAGAAAAACTCTTGTAAGGGCTTGGTGGCTGTCTTCAGGGTATGGAAGAGGAGGGCAGACTCTACTTTGGACATGGGTCTGGATGCCCATGACAGCTCCTGGCCTCCCTTGCGGTTCAGTTTTCGCATGTACATGGGCTGTTCAACAGGCCCCACAGCATACTCGGTGACATTGGGGTACTCCTGGGCACCAAAGTAGATCAGGACACGGGCTTCCCGTAAAGGAAGCGTGGCTCCTTTATCTAGGAAAGCCAACACCTCATACTTCTTGGGCATCAGCATCTCAATGAGGAACACGGAGTTCTTAGCCAAAGTCACTACCGTGGATGGCTGCAGCTCCAGCTCCTTCCTGCTCATCAGGAAGTTGTGCACGCATTCCAGCTCCTCCGCACTCAAGTCCCACAACATCTGGGGCTTGGTATTCAGTACCCACCTGGAGTGCTTTGCCACAGACATCTGTACCACCAAGATGACAGTCATCCAGCCCAGAGCCAAGATCCTGCCTACCAGGCTCATGGCTATGAAACACAGCAGAGGAGAGGAGAGCTCTCAGGTATTTCTGTCTCCAAGCAAACACCTCAGAGTCCCTAGTTCTTACGTCAACTCCTTCCTTTATACAGATGAAGCCAGAGCTGTCCTCAGTGGTGTCTAGGCCTCTCTCTGCATAGAGTTGTTTCCTTTCTTATTGTCAAATCTCTTATACTCTCTCTTATCTAGATATTGCCCATGTGTTTCTTTTTCTCAGTGTTTTCTCTGCAGGGGAGCATTTATCAGCCAGGAACACCATGAGTCACAGCAGCAGACCCTTAGTCCTCACTGGCTACAAAGCACTTCTGTTCCGGAAAGGCATGGGGCTGTGTTGACAGCAAAATTCCCTTTTGAAGGCAACAAATTTAGTGTGAATGTTCAAAGTGCAGGCTCTGGGCTCAAGCTGCCTGGGATAAAGTCCCGGAAGTCACAAGGCTAGGAACTACTGTGTGAGCTTGGCCAGCTTGTGAAATCCTCTGGGCACCCATTGTCTTCACCTGTGAAGTGGAAATGGTAGCAGCTTGCACATCCCTAAGGCTCAGGAGAGGAAGAAACTGACCCTAGGTGTAAACGTGTGGACCAGCACTGGCCTTCTGGAACACACAGCATGCTGCCTACACTCTTTAAAGTGAATCCTGATGACAGTCTGGGCTCCAGGACATTGGAGGTTCTGAGCCCTGCAGACTGGCTGGACTGAGTCTAGGCTGTGGAGCAAGGACAGGGTAGTCAAGGCTATTTGAGCATTCCTGTAAGGTTATCCTATGAAGTACATCAGGGAGTACCAGGTCAGGGATATAGCATCCTCTCCTTTGTGGAGAAGGCATGGTCAGAGGTTTTATTGTTCAACAAGGTTCCCCAAACAACAGTAAAGGATGTTTTTTTGTGCTGGCTGTCATGCTGTTGTTCCTTGTACTTGCGGTTGAGGTGGGTTGGCCAGTCATACTATATGCAGAGCGCATGGAACCTTTGTCTCTTGTGTACATGTTGTTACTGTTACTGCCCTGGTTCTTCCAGACCCTAACCTGATCTGGATGCTGCTGAGTCCCAGCAAGAAGCTCTTTTCTGTATACCTACCTACACAGGAGTGGTCTCACACCTGTCCTTGACCCCACTCAGCCCTTGACTCCCTCCAGGTCTCTAGCTCTACTCCTTCCTGTGGGTTTGGTGAGGTTCAAAGGCCTGAATTATGGCTTGGTCCTCAGGGTAGGTGGAAGGATTCTGAGAGATCCTTGCTGTCACAGGTTAACTGCCTTGAGTTTTGTTGATTGACAGGAATCTGGAGAAAACTCTTCCTTGAAGCATAGAAGGGGGTCATAGGTCCACATTACTATGTACTCTCCACCAGTAAGGTGGTGCAGGGCCAAGGACCAGGGCGAATTTCACCTAAAATGGCTTTCAGGATAGTAATTAGGCAAAGGAAGCATAGGTGCTCATGAGGGACGTGAGGGAGGAACTGGATCACAGGCCCTGGGCATCATGGATGCTTCATGTTTTCTGTTTGGAAATGTCTTGTATTGTATGTGCCTCTCACAGGTTCATCAGAAACAGCCCGTGTGTTCACAAAGTGCCGGTTTTCCTGGGGGTTCTTCTGTCTAGAGAAATATTTCCACTTGATTTCTTTATATCAAGTTTGTATCCTTTGTCTTTCTTCAAAGTTAGTTAGCACTCTACCTCACCAAGGGACTTACTGTCTTGGTCCTGGAGTCCCACTCACTGTCCCTCAGCACGTTGTTATTTAGTCTCCAGAGAGCAAGCTCTCCTGACTGTGACAGTGAGGTGCTGTACCTGCCCTATCCCCTTTGAGCTGCTGGGCTCAACCAGCATGAACCAGCCCAGTGTGTGTATATGTGTGTGCATGTGCCCCAGCTCTTCTGTCCTGTGCCTGTTGGCCCTGGTGATCACTGGCAAGGCTGGTCTGGGGTTCCTTTGCATTCTCCTAGCCTACTTATGGAATATCATGCTTGTTTGACTTAATGGAAATGGCCCACCTTGAGGACTTCCCTTTGTTGCTGTGGTGCCTTGTGGATGAGACAAGAGGCTTCTGGATGAACTCAGAATCAGGGAGGAGGTCATGAGCTTCACTATGGATCTACTATCTAGTTTTGGACAGGACTCTTTATTTAAAAATGTGTTTCATATCTTTATGTTGCACCTCTCTCTCTCCCTCTCCCCCCCCTCCTGTGTCACATAACCTTGGCTGGTTTTTCTATATTGTTCAGGATGGAAACCATGCCTAGTACTGTTAACCAGGTCAAATCCCCATGGCTGGCTAGGTCATAGTCCTAGAGAAAAATCTAGTACTACTGTTGACATATTTGACATAGTTCCCTAAGTTTGTATTTTTATACCATAGATTAGTGTATCACTCTTCTTTTTGCAGTAGATGGTATTTAATACAGACTCACACCTGTCAACATATAGAGAGTAAGAGACCATGGGGTATTATATTATTATGGGGTATATTATATTATATATAATATAATATCTATATTATACCTCTTCCCTACAAAGCTTGGGACCATTTTAGAAGAGAGAGCAGAAAGATTATAAGAGTTAAGGGAGTAGATATCTTTAGAGACATAGTATTTGCTGGACATGATGAGGCCATTGCACACATGAACTCACACTAGCTGTTACTGATGAACAAGACTTTCACAGAATCAAGCCAACCCAAATCCTAGCATGGGTAGGGAAGGCTTATAATGCCCCACTACTCTCTGAGGAACTATTAGTAATTGATGGCTACTAGGGGAGAGTCAATTTTCTTCAGGAATGTGGGCCCTGATAGCTATCCGTGCTCCAGTAGATGATCTCACACTCCTGCACATACAAGCAGAAAGAAGTGGACTGGGTGGATATTAAGAAAAGAGCTCATGAAGAGGGAAAATAATGGTATGGGGGAGTAGGTTTGGCCCAAACACATTATATTCACATAAATATATATTTATTTTGAATACAAAATTATATCAATATATATTAATGTTATAAATATATAATAGTTAGTGGATAATAAAATATTTAAATTTTCTTCCTTCTCTAACTCCTGTTCATCCTTTTCTACTTTCTAGATAGACTCTTATACATTTTGAGTATATAACTATACAAATTTAGTGACCAAATGAGTTTTACAATAGCACAAGAGAGAGTATGCATATATGATTATGGGTAACTTGATGGAAGATATACCACTGAAGAAAATTTCCCCTTCTCTGATTCTCAGGGAGGTTGGATCCCAATGAGCCCCTCTAAATCTCGTGGAGACCTAGATGTCATGCTTTGATCTGAGACAGGGCTCACTATATACCCCTGGATCACTTGGAACTTGTTATATTGATCAAGCTAGTTGTGAACTCACAGAAATATGTCTGCCTTCACCACACGAGTGTTGGGGTTAAAAACATGAACCAGCCCACCCAGCTCAGATTTCTTGTTTTTAAAAATGTGTTAGTCTTTCACAATTCCACACCTCTACAACATCTAATTTCACCAACCTTCACTGTCCTCTTCTATGGCACCACCTCCAGCTAAATGGCTTTCCCTTTTCCATCAATCCCTCTCTTCCTTTCATGCTTTAATCTTGTAGCTCACTGAGTTAAGAGGCTGCTTGCACAAGCACACTTGATGGTTATTTACCTGACACGGGTAACTTATCAGTGGCTACATCACTGAAGAATTTGACTTCAGCAGCCATGAACTTCTTACAGCTCCCGGGAGAAAATAGGCTTTATGACTCCCACTTCCTCCCATGAAGGGATGCTGGTGGGTCCATAGACTTCATTTTTAGAGGAGTTTTAGCATCATAGCAGCTTGAAGAGGAGGGATAGAGAACTACTCCAGATCTTTGACTCTTTCTCTGAGTCTCCTCACTATTAGCAGCCATGAATGACAACTGCTGACCCACAGAGACACTCCACTGGCACACCAAACTCATAATGTATGCCAAGGTTCATGTTGCCACGTATCCAGAGAATCCTGACAAATGTGTAATGACAGGTCCCCGCCATCACAGGACTGAGGAGTGTTCGTTCCAATGACCTTAAATCCTCTAAACTCTCCCTCTCCCCCTCCCTGCAGTTATGCCTCTGCCAACCACTGATATGTTGCAGTAATCCTGGACAGCACGATTCCTACAGAAGGGACTGTGTTTCCCCGTGTCTCCATGTTCTTCACAGCTGATCTCCCTCTAGAATCTCTTATCTCCAAATGTCATTTTGTTCTGCTGAGAAGGAAGAAGATGAGAAAGAGTGTTTAGAACCCTCTTCTCTGACGTAAGTGGGCAACAGGGGGAGGGCTACAATGGCAAGGGAGTCACAGGGTAAGGGAGGACTTAGCAGCCAGTGACCCTCGCTGCTGCAGATCAGAGACATGTCCACTCCCTGAAACCCCCCTCCTGGCAGTGCTACCCTATGTCCCATCAGAATGCCCTGGAGTGATCTTTTTGTTCCTCTGTTCTCCCAGCTTTCTTGCAGCCTCCTCAGTGTCCTATTCCATGGGTCTCTGAGCTGTGCTCCGGCTGCCTCTGCTCACTCAGCAAGAATCACGGAATCCCCACTGCATGCACAGCACCAGCAGTCAGCTAGGAAAAGTCAGGATAAAGGGAGCAGTGGCTTTCATTCAATTATGTTTCTGGAGTGGCAACATGCACACACACACACACACACACACACACACACACACACACACACACACTCAAGCAGTTGCGCATATACAGCTTCCTAAGACACACCATCACTGAGGTGGGAAAATACACCCACAGTCTCCATGAGAGAGACCCAGACACTCCAGACAGTGAAAATTCAGTACCTCATTTGGCTTCCTTTGCCCTGGACATGGAGATTTTTTAGGGTACACTAGAAAAACATGAATCCACCCCACAGCCACCCATCTGAGTATGTGGCCCATGCTTTCCACAGCTTTAAAAAAGCAGAGCATGTGGTGGGAGCTGAATGGTTTCCTGTCTACCCTAGTGTGGCTCTGTGGCTGTTAGACAGGGTTGGGTCTGGACCCAGGTTTGTAGGTTCCCATGATGTTGAGAGGAGGAGGCATGAGGTAGACCTTGTGCTCAAGGATCCAGTGTCTGATATGTCGGTGGCATATATGTGTCTGATATGTTTTATACGTCCGGGTGTTATAGAAGTTGACATGCTGGAGCAAGGAGCTTATGGAGTTTCTAGGTGAGGCCATGTTGGGCACAACCTTAGAAGGAAGCTTGTGCAAGAAGTCTGTCATCCAGGTCACCAAATCCTCTGGGAGGGGTAAAAAGCTTTGCTGAGCAAGGAAGTGCTGACTGTGGTCCTACTGGGGACACCAATGTCTGGGAGGTTGTTAAATGTGTTTACAAACTTCTCCAGACATCCTCAGGCCCTAAGAGGTTGGCTCATCTTTCATGGCCTCTGAACACACACTCCACCCACAAGCCATACTTCTGGGACCAGGGGCAGGTCAAGTTAGAGGGTAGTGACAGGCCAGAAGAGGGAAGGGAGGGACTGGTCTAGTACCTGGTCTTCAATATTCTCATTGTCCTGAAAGAAATCCTCAACAACAACAGGGGGACCCTAGGGTGGTTCTGGCTGCAGATGCTAGTGTATGGGGTGGTGTGAACTTAGCTGGAGGTGTGTATTTTGATCATGCCATTAGTGGACAAGATAAAGTCCCAGACATAATAAAAGTTGTGATGTAAAGTATTTTCTGTAAGCTTGTGTTTTTCCTCCTGGCTCCAAGCTCCTGGAATAATGACTCTGATACTTAATTAAATAGATTTACCAGTGCCTTGGCCAAAGCTTCGTATGTTATCTGACTAGCTCATAATAACCCATTTACCCTGTTCTATGTAACCACACGGCTGGTTGTCTTTGCTCAGTTTCCATGCACCTCTCCTCCTTAGGCAAATCCTCCTGTGCTTGATTCTTTCCCAGAATCTCCCCGCCCGCTTGGATGTCCCACCTACTATTTCCTGCTTCAGCTCACTGACTATATGCTTTTTTATTGACAGGTGATGTGTTTAAGAGATTCTCTCTACAAAATTTCAGAGTGCTAAAGTTGTTTGTAGCATGAGCATGTGTCCATTCAGTCCCTCATATGAGCTGATTTTGTCTGTAAGGCTAGTGTTAACGATGGGCTTAACAGGTTCCTATGGCCTTCTCAAAGGTGAAGAGGGGCCATGGATGACCAGCAAAGCTATCAGTGTCACAGTAGTGGATGAACTCTAGGAAGGAGGCTGTCTTTGGACAGTTGATAGTGAGGAGCTACTTCATGGGTGACAGTGCCCAAGCCCCAGCCCATATCTGTGGTCTTGGTCAGCTATCCTGCAGGTGTGTCTTCACTATGCAAAGCCATAGCCTCTTAAACACTGTCCCCAAGGGAATAGCTCCAGCCTTTGGCAGATTTCAGTGTTGTCTTCTAGACTGTATTAGGGACCACTGGCTTGTTCCACATGGTGACAGACTTGCTAAGGTGCCTTAGGAAATCTCCAGTAAGCCGGTTAAAGATACAAGGTTTCTCTGTGCTCTTGGACAGTGGGTCCTCAACAGTGAGTCTGCCATGTCCACTCTCTATCTGCAGATTTCTGAGCCAGTTCCTCTGGGCTGTTGTAGAGCTTCCCATTATTCCAGACCTACTCTGCTCTCCAGTCCTGGGCATCTGTGCTCCCATGATCCGCAAGGATCTCCAGCCCTGTGGGCTGCAGCAGGTGGGCTTTTACAATATGCTGTTGAGAAACCAGGTGGCTCGATGTCTTCCACACTATGGGGGGCCACATGGGTGAAGGTCAGACACTGGCCATTGCAGTCCTCTAATGAGAAGCTGGTGGTGTCAAGGAAAAACCCTGTAAGGGTGTGGTTGCTGCTTTGATTCTGTGGTAGAGAAGGCTTTGCTTTGCTTTGGATGTTGGTATGGGTGCCCAGGATCGATGTTTCTCTGGCCTGGGGACAGTTCTCTCATGTAGATGGGATTTGTAAGGCCCCCTTCCCCGTCCCAGCAAACTCAATGACGTTAGGGTGCTCCTGGCCACAGTAGATCTGACAACATGGGCTTCTTGCACAGCACATCTTGTTCCTTATCCAGAAATTCTAGGACATACTTCTTGGGTAGCAGCATCTCAATGAGGAACAAAGAGTACTTGTCTAAAGCCCGTGTACCTGATGGCTGCAGCTCCAGCTCCACCCTGTTCATCAGGAAGCTGTGCACGGCCTCGAGCTCCTGGGCGCTCAGGTCTGTGAACACCTGGGCGTTGCTGTTTCTAGCCCAGCATCCAGTTGGGGTACTCTGCCATGGTCTCCTATAGAACCAACACGATGGCCATGCAGCCCAGTGCCGAGCTCCTTGGTGCCAACTCCATGTCTCTGGAACTTAGCAGAAGAGAGGAGAGAACGTATGTATTTCTCTCTCCAAGCCAGCACTGCAGAGCACCTTGTCTCTAAGCCCTGTCTCTTCTCCCTGACTGTGCTTCCTCCCTCACCCAGCTGAAGCCAGAGCTGGAGTCTCTGGGTCCTCCCTCACAGTTCACAGTGCTGTCCGGGACCCCGTGTGCATCCTCCCATTTCCTTCCGTATTTGAACGTCTCTTGTTCTCTTTCTTATCCAGATATTCCCCACCACCTCTTCCTTTTTAAGTTTTCCAACAATCACAAAACATTCATGAGCTAGGGGCACCACAAGTCATAGCCAAGGCTAGCCCAACAAGGGTTACAAGCTGCTTCTGTCCTGCTTCTGTTGAGGACTTTAATGAGAGCAAAATTCTCTTTCCTGTGCAACAAATTATCTTTTATGGGGATGCATGTTGAAATTTGGGTTAATGTCTGAAGTATATGTAAGGAGAGTGATACAGAGGAAGGAAGGAGATGTAAGAATGTTCGAAAATACAAATATTATTTTATATGTTTACCAAAACTTACATTTTATTTACCATATTACATATTTTTTAGTATATAAATTAGTGTATATATATATTATATAAATTTAAAATGTGGCTATGCTACACAGGATGATATTGTTTCACCAAAAGGTCATGAACAAAAATTCTGGTGGCAGGCACAGAGTGCTGGCTGGGTTTTTTTTGTTGTTGTTTGTTTGTTTTTTGTCAACTTGACACAAACTTGAACTTGAACTTGAGTTAAATGGGAAGAGGAGTCTCAATGGAGAAAAATGCTTTCATCAGCTTGCCTACAGGCAAATTTATAAGTATTTTCTTGATTAATGATTAATACTAGAGAGCTGAGCTTACAGGTGGAATAACCTGTAGGCAGGTGGTCGTGGGCTGCTAAGAGAGCAGTCTGAATAAGCTAGTAAGCAGCATTGCTCCATGGCCTTTGTTTCAGTTTCTGCCTCCAGGTTCCTGCCCTGACTTTCCTTCATGAGAAACTGTAAGTTGTAAGGTGAAATAAATCCTTACCTGCCAAAGCTTTTGGGTTATGTTGTTTTTTACAGTGATAGAAACCAAACTAAGAAACATGGGAGACCATCCTTCAAGTTACTGCTCAGGGGGTTCAAGAGACTCCCAAAACATCATAGGGACTACATTGCTGTTGGTGGCCATCAACAGTGTAAAGGCAAGAACCTACCGATTAATACACTCATTGGACATAGGACTTGGAAGAACCGAGCTGGAATGACCCAGAAGTCTCATCCCTGAGAACTAGCTCTCACATGTCAGAAGGTACAATTCAAGCAGAAAGGGAGAAGAGCAATCTAACGCCCTACCCAGCTGAAGAGCCTATGAATCACAGTAGTGACCAGCCTGGCAAGACATCCCTGATGGTGCAATAGTGACATTTTAATCTCTGCGTAACCAATAGGTATCTAATTGGACTTAACTTCCCCTCAATAGAAAGGACTTTATGCTTGGTTGTATGACTTGATAATCATAGACCTTAGAGGGGAACTTACTACTGCCATCTCTAAAATCAGTGTAATTTCTAACTGTATTCTAAATACTTGCCCTTACACCTATGGGTAAGTGTAGCTCTCATCCCTCATCAAAGAAGCTTCTTTTGGTAACAGATGGTAACTGTTACAGAGATCCACAACTGATCAAAATGCGGAGAAAATATGATCTTGGCACGCCCATTCCTAGCTGGTACATCCACAACACAGCCCCTAAGTCGCTGGGAGAGAAGTTACTGGGCCGGTTCCAGGAGACCAGGGAGCATCAGCAGTTCCCACAAGGGTGACAACTTGCGTGCATTTCAATGACAATTCAGTGTTAGAGCAGGAATTAGGCAAAGGAAGCAGAGACATTCATTAGGGACATGTGTTCATTTGTCATATGTCCCACTCACAAGTATGGGGATCACAACTGTTGCTCAGAAAAGGCCGGATTTTTCTGTTGGCTTCTTCTGCACAGGAGCTTTTCTCACTTGGCGCTTTATACTAAGTTCATATCCTGTTGCTCTGATCAACGTTTGTTAGAATTTTCCTCTTCCAAGAGACTTCTTGTCTTGGTCCTGGATCTGACTCTGTCCATGTCCACTTCACTGTCCCTCTGTACCCTAGCATTCAGTCTGCAGAGAATGAGATCTCCTGACTGTGGCAGTGAAAGGTGTGTGCTGCCCCTGCCCCATCCCCTGCCCCATCCCCTGCCCCATCCCCTGTGAGCTGCTGGGCTGCTGGGAGCCTCAGATCTTCTGTCCAGTGTCTACTGGCCCTGGTGATCACTGTCAAGGCTGGTGAGAGGCCCTCTTCACTGTCCTGGCCTCCTACCTGTGGAGTCTCATGGCTGTTCGACTCTGAGGAAATGTCTCAGCCTAGGCACTTCCCTCTGTTGGAAACTCTTGCCTTTCAGAGTTGGTGGCAGAGCCTGGGCCTCACAATCATTATGGTATAAGTTCAGTCTGACAGGAATGGGTGGGACAAGGACCTTTTATATAGTACACACTGAGGACACAAGCTCAGCTCTGATTCTAGTGTTTAATTTTGAAATTTTATTTTCGTTTTTCCATTAATTAATTTGTTCATTCACTGCATATCCTGATTGCTACCCTCCAGTCCCCCCTCATACGGTCCTTC
>CM052700.1:88454996-88472303 GCA_028551405.1 Uromys caudimaculatus
AAGTTGTGAATCTTCACTCTCTTCTATACCTATTATTTTTAGGTTCTGTCTTCTCATTGTGTCCTGGATTTCATGGATGTTTTGGGTTAGAAGCTTTTTGCATTTTGCATTTTCTTTTACTGTTGTGTGGATGTTATTTATGGTATTTTCTGCTCCTGAGATTCTCTCTTCTATCTCTTGTATTCTGTTGGTGATGCTTACATCAATGGTTCCTGATCTCTTTCCTAGGTTTTCTAACTCCAGGGTTGTCTCCCTTTGTGATTTCTTTATTGTTTCTATTTTTCTTTTTAGCTCCTGGATAGTTTTGTGCATTTCTTTTGTCTGTTTTCCTGTAATTCCACCTGTTTGATTGTGTTTTCCTGTAATTCTTTAATGGATTTTTGTGTTACCTCTTTAAAGGCTTCTAGTTTTTTTATCTCTGTTCTCTTGTATTTCTTTAAGGGTGTTATTTCTTTCTTTCTTAAAGTCTTCTATCATCAACATGAGAAATGATTTTAAATCTGAATCTTGCTTTTCTGGTGTGTTGGGGTATCCAGGGCTTGCTGTGGCGGGAGAGTAGCCTTGGTTTATGTTTCTTATGTTCTTACCCTTGCCTTTTGCCATCTTGTTAACTCTGATGTTAGCTGGTCTTACTCTGTCTGGCTGTGGCTTGCCCCTCCTGCAGGCCTCTGTGTCAATACTCCTTGAAGACCGGCTCTCTCTGAGAGGTGTTTGGGTTTGGAGAGTTGTGGCACAGGGTCTGCTCTGGGGTGCAGACAGAAACTAGAAGGATCTTGTCCCCAGCTGTCCCTTGGTTCCTATGTCCTGATGGCTCTGCAAGGGTCCCTCTTTTTCCAATGAGTTTGAACAGAAGTGGTAGTTTTGCCTGTGCTCAAAGGTGTGTCAGCACATCTTGGATACCAGCTCTCTCCTGGAGCCCTGTGACCCAGGCTGAGGTCCCCAGGCACAGATGGAAACCGGAAAGTTCCTGTCCCTGACTTTACCTCAGTCCCTGTTTCCTGAGGGTTCCGGGCGGGTCCTGGTGAGCAGTGTTGCTCCCCTTAACCCCACTCATGGCTTTTCCACACTCCTGGGAGGGTAGCTTTCTCCTGGCATTCGTTGGCTATGGACCCCTGGTGGCCCAGGAAGAGCTAGACTACATTTTCAGAGCGCTCTAAGCCTATAATAAAAAGAGACCTTGACACTGTAACCTATTCTCCTGGCCAGTCAGAGTTTGTCAATTGTTTCTGTTTACCCTGCACCAATTATACTGTTTGAGTTTACTCAGAGGCAGATGAACTAAGAAGATGCCTCATCTAGCGTTGTGCTTACTCATCTTCAGGGCATTAAGGAAGATTTCCAAATAGTGGCCAGAAAGAGTTAATTTTAGGATTTTCCTTAAAAAGACTCAGACATAATTTTTCTCAGGAAAAGAAATAAAATGAATGATAATACAGAAAGTTCCCAAGAATGCAACATACAGAGACCAAAACCTGAAACTGAGAGATACAATGGCAGTAACTGCAACTTTAGACTCAGCTCACTGGAATTGTGCTGGCTTTGTGACTCTCACCATTTCTAGTGGATATATCTGTGCCATATCATGAACTCTAGCCCTCATTATACACCAAGCAACACTCTGGGTTCCAGGGACTGGTCCAGGTAGAACTAAGGCCAGAAGAAGACAGGGCAGACTGCTTTGGTACCTCTTCTTCAATGTGTTCATTGTTCTGAAATAACAATATTGGGTAATGTTGGGGTTAGGGTGTGTATCCTGTGCACAGGATGTGCAGAAAATCCAGTACCCCCTTCTTCTTGGGAGCAGCACTACAATGAGAAACACTAAGTTCTTATTCATCAGAAAGGTGTACACTGCCCCCAGCTTGTGGGCATTCATGGATGGGAATACCTTGACATTGTCATCTGGGTCCACATGGGCACTCTGCTACTGCTGTCTGCATCACCAGGATGGCAGTTGCCCAGCCCAGTCCCAGGCTTCTGCAAGCTAACCCCAGGGCTCTAGATTGCAGCCGAGAAGGAGAGAGAACGTAGGCACTTTTGCTCCAAGCTAGCCTGTCAGGTGAGCTTCCTCCTCTAAGCCAGAGCTGCAACCTCTGGGTTTCCATTCACCTCTACTGCTGCTCAGGCTCCTGTGTGTGTATCTATTTCCTTCCTTACCCACAAATATCTTATGGTATGTCTTATGTAGATAAATTCTCATGAGTTCCTATTTTCTTGGCGTATCATTTGCAGAAGATTCATTGGCGGATCAACCACGAGTCAAAACAGCCCAAGGATTGGTGCTAAAGGAATCAAAGTGTTTATGTCCTGGAGTGACAGAGGGCTATAATGACAGAAAAACTACCTTTAGTATAATAAATTACCATTTGGGGAATGCATTTTGAACTTTGGTGTAAATATTAAAAATGTGGGTTCTGGGGTCAAGCTGCCTGAGTTGAAGTCCTGGGAAATCACATGACTAAGCACAAGTTATGTGATCCTGGATATGTTGTAATAACCACGGAACGGAAATGAAAGCAGCAGGATGCACCTCCTGAAGGCTGCGGAGGTTAGAAAGTTCACAGTAAGTGTAACGCGTATGAGACAATGTCAGCTTCCCAGGAACACAAGGAATGCTGGGCATATCTCTTTAAAGTGAATGTTGTTGATGCAGCCTAGACCCCAGTTCATCAGAGGTCCTGACCACTGCAGACTGGCTAGACTTAGTTAAGTTGTGAAGCAAGAGTGGGAGAATCCTGCCCTGCTCAGCCTTCTCTGGCTTTCCAATTGGATAAGCAAGTCTGGGTTCCTTGACTATGAAAACTGTAGTAGTTAGGTCATCCCAGATAGTAGTCAGGAAGATGTCCTCTCCCTTTTACTTTTTGAGGAAGACATGGTCAGTGTTTTACAGCCTGATCCTATCCCCAAGTCATCAGTTATATGTGCAGGGTGGGTTTGCTTGCAATGGGGGCAGACTTTCTGTCCACCCTTGTATTTGGGTGTAGGGATGCCTGAATGACTCTGCTACATGCAGAGTCCCTAAGAAGTCTCAGTGCTATCACAGGCCCTGGTTTCTCCATAGCCTAACCAGCAGAAGCCCTTCCTCGTGGGTATTCTCTCAGGGGAGCTACCTTGTGTCTGTCTCTGATACAAGAGGGCTCCATCTGACTGTAAAATTCCACTCAAGGTCCTTCTGGGTCTCTAGCTGCATCCCTCACTCCTGTAGGCAGGATGAACTCAGAGGCCTGGCTTACTCCTTTGGCCTGTGAACAGGTAGAAGGATTCTGAGAAGTCGTCCTGTTATAGGTGATTAATTGCCTCAGATTCTCCAGATTGCAATCCCTGCGGCGGAGGAACCTGTAGAAAATTCTTTTTTCCTGCTCAGGTAGAGAGAGGTATAGAGAGGCTCAGAGGTCTGTGTTGCTGCATGTCCTCTACCAGCAGGGGGCACTGGACTTGGGTGATTGTCAACTAAAAATGCCTTGCAATGAATTAGAAAGGGCAAGCTACAACAAAACTGGCCCACTGGTGCAGCACTGGCACAAATACCATGGGAGGAACCAACCACTTCTTATTGGATTCAAGACCCATTCTGCAAGTTGGAATTCACACCAGACACCATTATTAGGGCCAAGAGTCTATGATTAGACAGGTCATAGAATCTAGGAAGAAACTACTAGTGTAATTCTGCTAAATGTGGGTAGTACTAAACTGACTTATTGTTGTTTCCATAGATAGATAGATTCATACACAGATAGATAAATGATAGATAGATAGATAGATAGATAGATAGATAGATATAAAAATATACATGTGATCCTGTATAATACATAGAAAACAGAACAAGAAAGGACTGGACGTAGGTAATAAATTAAGTAATAAAAGATGATGTAAAGCTAATTACTTTTGTAGTTCTAGCTCTGTAATGTAATTTTGCTCTTTGGTAGTGGATAAGTTTATAAAATGTATTTGATAGTGAAAGTATAAAATCTAATGTGAAGCCCCACAGCTTTTGTTCTGAATGGCTACTGTAATGGTATAGAAGCTCACTGAATTGTATAGTCTTTGGATCTGGTTAATTTTGCTGTGTGGTTTTTGCAACATTTTTAAATAATAAAGTTTAAAATAAACACACACACACATTAAATGGAGTTATGCCACACAGAGTGATAATGTTTGTCATAAGAACCATAGATTCTTATTTACCAAAAACTTCAGTACCAGGCATGGGAAATCTTTTCAACTTTTGATCAGAGGAATCCAAGAGACTGTCAAAGCAACATCAGCTATTGCCATTGCTCTTTGTTGCTTCCCACAACTTGAAGGTATTGTCTAAGACACCACCCACTTTGGACACAGGCTGGGAGGAATTGAGCTAGAACTGGCCTGGAAGACCCAAATCTAAGGTCTAGCTTCCATAGTGTTGGAAGGAAGCTGCCGAGGAAGAAAAGCAACGAGCAGTTCTGCCTAGCAGACATGCCCATGAACCACGACAACAGCCATGTCAAGACAGTGCCAACGCTGTAATAGCGACACTCTTATCTTGGGGGTAGTCAACACCTGTCTAGTTAGATCTCATGCCTACTCAATAGGAAGGAATTCACACTCCTGAATTCACACTACTGTAAACCTAGCAACCACCATGCCTGGAGAGGTCACAGGCCCTAGTGGAGAATGCTTGTCTCTACTTTCCTAAACCAATATGAATTCTAATTGACTTCTAAACCAGCAGTTCTCAACTGTGGGTTGCAATCATCAGAAAACATATATTTCTGATGGTCTCAGGAACCCCAAACCATAAATTTCTTCTTGTTGTTGCTTCATAACTGTAATTTTGCTACTGAGCAGAGTCTCAGTTCCTAAGACCACTGGAAATATATGCTTTCTGATGGCCACTAGGCACAGGTTAGAACCGCTGTTTATCCTTATACCCACAGAGAAGTGTGGCCCTCAGCCCTCACTAGGTAAGCTTCTTTTTTAAACAAAAGAGGACTACCCCAGAGATCCGCAACTGATTTGCAGAGAATGAGTGACTGTAGCCTTCCCAACTGCAGCTGATCCATCTGAAGTGCAGACGTCACCTAAGAGTCAGGGGAAATCACAGGAGACATAAGAGTCAGAGGACAGGTAACGTCTGCTGTGAAATAGTCTCTAGACACGACAAGGAAACTGACTCTTGAAATCTCAACAACAAGGCCTAAATAAGACCCACATGAGGACAAGCCCAGTGGCACAGAAGTGTGGCCAAGGAAAATGATAAGACCCTGTCCGTTGATGAAGTGCTACAGGGAATTAGTTGCTGCTGAGAGGGAGCGTCAGTTTTTTTTAGGAAAAAAAAAAAATCTCCCTGACAGGTTATTCAATCCCAAATGGTCAGCTGTAAACACATCTACATATACACAACATATAAACAACTTAGCAGGGGTGTGTGTGTGTGTGTGTGTGTGTGTGTGTGTGTGTGTGTGTGTGTGTGTGTGTGAATAATAATAAGAGCAGTCATGAATTTGGGACCAAGTGTTGGGGGAGGGGACATGAGAGGGGTGGGAAGGGGGAGGGCAGATGGTGGAAATTATGTAAACATATTACTTATAAAAAGTTGCAATTCTGGGGGGCTGGAGAGATGGTTCAGCAGTTAAGAGCACTGATTGCTTTTCCAGAGGTCCTGAGTTCAATTCTCACCAACCATATGGTAACTCACAACCATCTGTAATGGGATCTGATGCCCTCTCTGGTGTGTCTGAAGACAATGTACTCATATACATAAAATAAATAAATAAGTATTTTTAAAAAGTTAAAATTTTTCTTTCACAATTTTATCCATAGATTACACGTTGGTCATGTTGACCTCATTATCCCCTTACCCTCGTGCCAAGCTCCTTGGTAACAAATCCCCTTTACTTTCCTCATTCATTCATTCATTCATTTCTGTAGCCCACTGGACTTCTTGGGTTGCTTTCCTGGGCGTGGATTGGAGTTTTTTCACTTGAGCAAGTGTAGCTTACCAGTGTTTACCCAATCAATGAGTATGACTGTTTCTTCCCCTGCAACCATTAGCTACCTACTGCTCCTTGGTGGAATGTTGTTGGAACCACAAAATTTTGTTTTTAGAACAATTTAGATTCATAGAACAATTGAGTCAAAAACATAGAGAGTAGCCTGTATCACCTGAGTTGTCACAAACCTCCTGCATGATGATGGTCCATGCGTGACTGCTTTTGAGAGAGAGAGAGAGAGAGAGAGAGAGAGAGAGAGAGAGAGAGAGAGAGAGAGAGAGAGAAGTGGTTGCAGGGCTGGGGAAGGCATTGTTCATAGGACCTGCTTGCCCTCTGGTTTTGAGCTCTTTGAATATGCTCTTCTAAGTCAACTACAGCCTTTTTTCCTTCATAACAAAGAGAAGGTTGGAATTTGTTTTAGCAGCCCACTGGCATTGGCTATCCCTAGGCTTTTTACAGACAAAACTGCAACAAATCAATACATGTATTTGTGTGTGTGTGTGTGTGTGTGTGTGTGTGTGTGTGTGTGTGTGTGTTAGAAAGAGATCATCGAGTAAACCCCAGACACTAGACTAATGTCTAAAAGGCAAAGGTGTCATTTTATTAGATTCTCATATGACAGCTTCTTTACTTGTGCCCCATCACTATGGTGAGACAATTTCTCTAAAATCTCCTGATAGGATGATAAAAGCCTCAAATGTGTTTTAAAAACCAGCCCCCACAACCCACTTGAAGAGAATTCTGTGGCCCTTCCTTTGCATTGGTCATGGAAGTCTTTGGCAGGTATGGTAATGAAACACAAGTAGAGCCAGCCCTCCCCTGCTGCTAAAAAGCAGCATACAGGGTAGAAACAGAAGTTTTGCTTGTTTGTTTTCCTGTCTTTTTGAGGCTCTGAGGCTATGCTGCAGAGGCTGGAGTCAGACCCATCATACAGGCTTGTAGGTCCCATTGTAGCTGAAAGGAGGAGACGCCAAGCAGTCCCTGTCCTCAGGGATCCAGCGCTGGACGTGGTTGAGGCCCTTGTCCTGGGGCCACACTATCACAGTTTCTCTAGATGCCAGGGATGGGTCCTCTGGGAAGAAGTTGAAGGGCCGGATCAAGAAGCCCACAGAGTTTCCAGGTGTGGCTGTGTTGGGGACATCCTCTGAGTGAGGGATGTGTAGGAAGCCCACTGTCACCCAGGCCACCAAATCCTGTGGGGAGACAAAGGCTTTAGTGGGTAGGGCAGTGCCAGGTACCAGCCATCCTAGGGCACTTTGGCTTGACTTTAAAGATGTGTCTACAAGTCAGGCAGTAGTGGCACATGCCTTTAATCCCAGCACTTGGGAGGCAGAGGCAGGTGGATTTCTGAGTTCGAGGCCAGCCTGATCTACAGAGTGAGTTCCAGGACAGCCAGGGCTACACAGAGAAACCCTTTCTCAAAAACAAAAACAAAAACAAAAAAAAAATGTGTCTACAACCTTCCTGAGATGCTCTCAGTACCATTGGAGAGGTGGGTGGATCTATCATGAACCTGAACTTAACGAAAAAACACTAGAAAAAACCTAATTCTAGGACCACAAGGCCTGAGGTGGGCAGGGGTGGGGATGGGATCAGTACCTCATTTTCAATGTTCTCATTGTTCCGAAGGAACTCCTCAAAGACCACAGGGGGATCCCAGGGGTCATTCTGGTTGTAGAGACTGCTGCTGTCACGCTCAGATTCCCTATACTTTGTCACAGCCAAGGGATACCTGAAGACAAGAGAAGTCAGGTGTCTTTGGGCACTGGTTGCTGCCTTTGGGTTCCCTCCAGGGAGCACTTAGGGGTCAAAGATGGAGAAGTTGTTGCTTCCACAGATGATGGTGACTATCTCCTGGGAGTCTTCAAGAATGCCCATCAGCACTCAAGGACCGGGAGCCCTGTGAGCACCACCTCTCCCTCCCCAAGTGCAGAAGACTGCACATCTGTAAGTACACACAAGCTCAGAGCCCGGAGGAACAACACACACAGGCACACACAATCACAGACGGAAGCCCCCTTCAACGGTCTCCTCACCTGGCCCAAGTGACAGCCCGCTCCTCCTGCCAGCCTGGTGGCAGCACCTGCTCAGCCATAGAGTGGATTTGCAGGCGGTAGCTGCGCCTGTGGCCCCAACGGTTCTTTTGGGGGCTGCTAAAGAGCAGATACTTGGACAGAGTCTGTCCAAAGCGGAATGCAGCCTGGCGCTCCCGGGAGTACTGGGTCTGCTCAAGTGTGGGCTGGACCAGGGAGTGACTTCGGCTCCAGGGATTGGTGATGTTTTCCAGCTTTGTCTTCAGTGTCTGGAAGCTGTTCTTGGTGCCTGGGGCGGGGGGTGGGGGTGGGCATGAGAGGAAACAGAGGGTGAGACTCAAATATGGGAAGAAAAACCTTGCTGTCCATAAGATGTCTATCCTAGACCATACCCGGCAGTAAAGAAGATGCAGTGTTGAGAGCCAGCACTGGCTCCGGGATGGGACACCATGGTGATGGCAGTCACAAAGGAAAAGAAACCAGGGGAGGCAGAGGCCAGTCCTCAGGTCAGCCATGGTATGTGGTACATGCATGTGATACCTTAAAGATCTCTGGAGAGCTGTGCTCTGAAACATTTTCTGTGGTCTGACCTGTGGTGCAGGGCACAGTTTGTACAGCCCCAAGGACTGAAGTCAAGTGAGGCCCAATGGGTGGAAGACATATATCTGGTCTCGGCGGTATTGCTCTGCTATCAAATTTGACCCCAGATACCAAATCCCTGATGTCATTCTGTGCTGACAACATTAATCCATGGAAAACACTGAGCAACCTCCATTTCGGAGTACTATGCTTCAGATTCTTTTACCTACCCGGACACTTACCCCTTCCTCACTCCATTACACCAACCTACTGAAACCAAGGCAAGGAGAGATGCACACCCCACAAACAGGGTAACCCTAGGATACTTTCCCCACCCTGGGAACACATACTGCTTCCTATTGCTCGGAAGCAGACAGAAAGAATAACATCGATGTGACTCAGACAGTCTCAGGCCATCCCCTGTGGAGTGAGTCTATTAATGAGAAGCAGCCGAGTGACTGAGAGAGAGGCTGGTAGTGGATCATACCTGCCACATCCAGGTCAACACGGTAGTGCACCAGGTGGGTGTGAATGTTGCCAAGCAGGTGGGTTTGTAGGCGCGTGCCATGGCGCAGTCCCTCGGGGGTGTAGAAGGTGGCGTGGACATATCCAGTGGCGTGAATCTTGGTCTCCATCACGCCGTTAGGGTAGAAGATGAAATCCCAGATATAATCATAATTATAGACTGTTGATGTCGTCCGTAGCACCAACACATATCCCTTCAAACCCGCATAGAAGTGGAAGCCACCTTTAAAGTTTGAGTTAAAGTGGCGCCTAAGGGGCACCCCTGTGGGCATCTCAAAGAGGCACAGAGCATGTGGATAACGGACAGGGCCATCGCTGTCATAATAGTGGAAGGCATCCAGGAAAGTAGCAGTCTCTGGACAGTCAATGCCAGGGGCCAACTCATGAGTGACACTGCCCAGGCCCCAGCCAACATCAATATACTTAGTCTGCATGCCTGCAGGCGTGTGTCCTCCATATAGTGCCACAGCCTCCTGCACACTGACCTCATAGGCAACACGCTCACCCCCAAAGAGCACATTAAAGATCTGCAGCCCAGAAGAGGATCTTAGCCGGTAAGAGAAGCTCCAGCCTCCATAGAGCACAGTGTTGCCCTCAAGCTTATATCGGGGCCCACTGGGTTGGACAACATGGGGGCCAGCAACAGTGACTGGCGTGTGGAATTCCCCCCGGGGCTTGTAGGAAGAGAAGAGTGGCGGCTGCTCTGTGCCATTGGGCAGTGGGTCCTCAAGGACCACCGTGTCCACTTCTCCAACTGCGTATTTCCGAGCCAGTTCCTCTGGGCTGTTGTAGAGCTTGCCGTTATACCAGAGCTGTTCCACTCTCCAGTCCTGGACATCTGTGCTCCCATGATCCACTAGGATCTCCAGCCCTATGGGATGCAGGAAGAAGCCTTCCACATAGCGCTGCAGGATAAGCCAGCTTCTACGCTGACCAGACTCCACACCACGGGGAGCCACATCGGTAAAAGTCAAGCACCGGTCATCACAGCCCAGGAATGAGAAGCCAGTGGTGTCAAGGAAAAACTGGTGCAGAGGCGTGGTGGCTCTCTTCAGCATGTGATAGAGGAGGTCATACTCTGCTGTGGAGATGGGTCTGGATGACCAGGACGGATGGTGCCCTGGCCTGGGTGATAGTGCTCGAATGTAGTAGGGCCGTGGCAGGGGCCCCACAGCAAACTCAGTGACATTGGGGTGATTCTGGGCACCGAAGAAGATGATGGCCCTGGCTTCCCGGACAGGGCCTTTACTTCCCTCATCCAGAAATTTCAACACATGCTTCTTCTTGGGCAGTAGCATCTCAATGAGAAACACGGAGTTCTTGGCCAAAGTCAGTTTCTTGGATGGCTGCAGCCCCAGCTCCTCCCTGTTCATCAGGAAGCTGTGCACAGCCTTTATCTCCTGGGGGCTCAGGTCCGCAAATACCCTCGCTTTGTCATAAGGAGTCCTCACAGCAGATGCTGTGTCTACCGTCTGTAGAACTAAAGTGACAGCTGCCCAGCCGAAGGCCAGACTCATTTGTGCCAGCCTCATGGCTCTGGAACACAGCAGAGGGGGGAGAGAGGACTTGAGTATAACCCTCAACTTACTGAGTGCCTCACAGAAGCTTGTCCCTCAGCCCTAGCATGCTCCTTCCACTATCTTTCCCCTGTAGTTCAAACAGAAGGCAGAGATGGAGTCTCTGGGTCCTCCTCACTCATGGTTCCTCATGCTGCCTGGTCCTCTGTCATGCATCCACTGGCTTCTCTTCTCTTCTGTTTACCTCTTATATTCCTGCTGACTGTGTCTACACACATTCCCATGTTTGGCCTTTCTAGCAGTTTATTTCAAAAGTTTATTTCATTTTCCTCAGCCAGGGACATGAGTCACAGCAGCCCAAGAACTGAACCTCAAATGCTACAAAGCCTTGCATCCTGGTGGAGCAGAGGGTTATAACCATTGCAAAAGAACCACCTTTTATGAAGTTGTTTGTATGTGTATATGTGTTTGTATATCTGCATGAGGGTGCGTGTGTATGTGCGTGTGCCATGTGTTCATACATGCAGAGGGGAGAAGTCAAATTCCAGTGCTCTTCTCTTCATTCCTCATTCTATTTTTTTCTTGCAAGGCAAATTCTCTGACCTTTACCTGAAAATCACTGGTTGTGCTAGGCTTGCGGCCTAGCAAGCTCCAGGGTTTTCCTGTCTCTGTCACCCCAACAGTGGGATCACAAGCTTGGGCCATGACTGCTGACATTTCATGTGGGTTATGGGATTAAACTCAGGTTCTTGCACTTGCATGGCAAGTTCTATCATCTGAGTCATCTCTCCAACAATACAGGACCCGTTCAGGACCACTTTTAAGACTTAGTGTAAATGTTCAAAGTGCAGGCCCTTGGGCTTGTCTTGGGTTGAAATCCTGGTAAATGGCATCATAAGGATAACTTGTATGATCCTGGCCATATTGCTTAAATTCCCCCAGCTCTCACTGCGAAAGGGAAATGACGACAGCATCATGCTCCACTCTAAGCTCATCCCAAAAAGCAAAGCAGATGTTAAATAAAAAGTTTGGCCGGGCAGTGCTGGCGCACACCTTTAATCCCAGCACTTGGGAGGCAGAGGCAGGTGGATTTCTGAGTTCAAGGCCAGTCTGGTCTACAGAGTGAGTTCCAGGACAGCCAGGGCTACACAGAGAAACCCTGTCTCGGAAAAAAAAAAGTTTGGAACAAATTTGGCCTTCCGGGAACACCTGGGATGCTCTTCCTTCAACTTGATGATGCAGTCTGGACCGTAGCACTCTGAGGACAGTAGAGACACTTCAGGCCACATCGGGAGCACAGGCACAACCCTGCCCACTTTCTCTGGCCCTTCACTGTAGTATATGTACACACTGGTTCCTTGACCATCAAAGTCTATAGGTGTTCCCTAGTCAGGTCATCCCTGGCAGCAAATCAGAAATATGCCATTCTTCTTTCCTCTTTGGGGAGGGCATAGTCGGGATCTTTACCCCCAACCTTGTCCCCAAGTCACCAGGAAAATATTGTCTATGCATGTAGGGCAGGGTCTCTGGGATTCTAGGAGTCTTAAGTGTTCATCTCTCTGAATGCCCTTGTACCCAGATGTGAAGTTGTCAGGCCCTGTTACATGCAAAGTTCCCAGAAGGCCTTGGCTCCTGCACACATGTTGGCTTCTGTCATTGTTATGTCTGATTTCCCCAGAGTCTAACCTGACCTCACTAGTGCTGGACCTCAGTGGGAAGCCCCTCCCAGTGGTATTTCTCAACTGCTTTATGTCTTCTACTGACACCAGGAGGTTCAGACAGAACTTAGAGTCTTACTTAGACATTCCACTGGCCCTCTCAATGGACTGCTCAGTCCTAGACTTCGATTTTGAGAGTGGTTTTAGTTTCGTAGGTACCTTGACCAAGAAGTGTAGAGCACTGCCCCACGTCCCCTGTCCCCTGCCCCTTCCCCCAGCCTCCTCTGCTATCAGCACCTACCAGAGTGTTCCATGTATAACAACTGAGTCAAGGGACACCCTATTAATACCCAGGATTCTGATGTGTAATGACAGCCACCTGCCACCAAGGTGTTAGGTAATAGTCTGTCGTTCTTACCCCCAGATCCTGTAAGCTGTCCGTATTCTGCCCCTTCCCTCTACCAACACCTGATCTTTTACTAGCCTTCTGGAAGGTGGGGCTAGAATCTTCATGTAAGTATTGTGTGCCCCTAGTGTTTTCCTGCCCTCTGTGCCCAGCTTCCCTCTTTACAGTCTCTTGTCTCCAAATGTGTTTTTGTTTTAGCCAGTAGGGAAGTAACACCGCAGATATTTAGAATCCTCTCTTCCAAAGTCACATGGGCAGTGTGGAGGAGGGACCTTCAGCAGAGCCATAGAGGCAAGGGAGAACTTGGTAGCCATTGAACCTTCGAGCTTCAAATGGGAGAAATGCCAGCCACCCTCTTCCAGGACCCCTTCTCTCCCCCCAGAGTTGCCTGCCATGGCCGTCTGCAGCCCATTCTGGGCTCCTGAGCTTCCTGGATCTCCTCCTTCTCTGTCGTCCTGCCCCCTGCCCCTTACACTGTGCCTTCTCACCTTGCTCTTGCCCCTTCCCTGCTGACCTGTTTGCTATTCCATCAGAACCCACCTGTGCGCTCTGCTCCGTCGCTCCCCAGCTCCCAGACTTTGTTCCTGGCCACTGACCCCAGAAGTCTTCTTGAAGATATTGGACCCCGCCCCACAGGGAGGGACAGGGTGAGGTGTGGGTCAACGTAGCTAGGGAACTATAGCCCATGGGGTTCCTCCCTGGACAGGTGCTGGCTGAAGTACAAGTGTCCTTGGACTATTTCCCTGTAATTTCCCCTTTAACAGGTGGCAACCTTTTGCAAGAACTGTCCGTGGCTTTCTCTGTTACACGCTGTGTAATATCATAATTTGTTAACATAGTGTCATGTTCAGATATTAGAGTGAAAACTATGGAGACATTTACTAGCCAGTGTTTTCAGCTTTGATAGTTATTTATGGACACACACACACACACACACACTCACTCTAAATTACAATAGAGTGACATCATTTTGCCCCTTCCCTTCCTCCCTTTGGTACCTTCCAGGTATCTTCCCTTCAACCCCTCTCATTTCTCCCAACTCTCAAATTGGTAGACTCTTTTTCTTTGATTGTGATTGTTCCATACATGCATATGTATGTATATATTTATGCACAAATAAATAAACACAACCTGCTAAGTCCAATTTTACTGCTTATGAGTTTGTAGTTTCAAGGCTGACCATTTTGTATTGGATAATGAATAAGGGGGGCTCACCCCTGGGAGAGGCTAATTCTTCCTCTCTCAGCAATTATTATAGTTATCTATAATAACTAATAATTCTTTGTCTTAGGGTGGGACCCTGTGAAACTTTCCCCTTCCACATTTAGCATGTCTATTCATGTTACCATTGTTCTGGCCTTGTTTATGCAGCTAGGAGAGATTGTTTTACATCAGGCTTTCTGGTTTTCTGGATCTTAGAATCTTTCTGCCTTCTCTTCTGTGATGTTCCCCAAGCCACAGATGCAGGAGCTGTGAGGTTGATGTATCTGTTGGGCTTCCCACAATCTACTGATCTCTGCTGTGTCCAGTTGTGGCTCCCTGTGATGCTTTCCGTTTGCCTTAAAGGGAGCTTCTGATCAGTTCTTAACAGGAAGCAGATTCTGACAAAGTGGGGCTGATAAGGATAGTCACCCACAGCAAAAAGAGCTGATGTGTAGAGAAAACTTGGAATCAGAGAGGGAGGCACTTGAAGAGAGAAACTCCTAGTTGAGCCTAATGAAAAGAGAAGTTCTGGCACTCTGGGAGCCTGGTAGTATTCAGAAATGCCAGAGGATATAACTGTGGGCCTCGTCGCTCATGTGGGCATCGGGGGCCTTGTCGCTCTCCTTTCCAGTGTTTCCCTTGCAAATCATCTCAGGATCCATTAGCGACTAGATAAAGAAAGGAGAACACAGTTGACTCAATATAGGGACTTTGAGTGGGATTAGCTATAACTGTCACAACGGTGATGACTACAGTGAAAAATGAAAGTTTCTGTCTTTAGAGTTGGGAATTCTCCTTAGTGAGATCAACAATTCCATGGAGAGCTAGAAGGGTTGGACCAGGAACAACCCAATGGTGAAAAGTCTAACCTCTTTTACTTCTATAAAGAAAACTAGTTGGTAGCAGGAGAAGACACTTGACAGGAGCAGCCATATACAGTCACATACAGTCACATACAGCAACACACAGTCAGATACCTCACACCTCATACCAATGTGAAATTGAAATGGATCAAAGACCTAAATATAAAGTGAGGGCCATAAAACTATTAGAAGAAAGCAGAGAGTAAATCTTCTTACCCCTTGGTTTGATATGGGAGCCTTAGCAATGACCCCAAAGCACAAAAACTAGTGGGTACAACAGATACGTAGGATGACAGCAGCAATGGAAGAAGAACATATTTGAAATGGGCAAATGAATGGGGCTGGAGAGGAGCTTGGTGATTAAAAGAAAGCACTGTTCTTGCCAAGCATCTGAGTTCGATTCCCAGCATCTAGGCTGCCTGTAGCCTCTGGCCTCCTCAGACTTCTGCACTCATGTGAATCCACCCTCCCCTAACATACATACACAGAATTAAAAACAAAAATGGATTTTCATCTAAAAGGGACAAGTATTTGAGTGGATATCCATTTGAAGAAAACACCTTGTCCACTTCAGTCACCGGAGATGTGCACATCAATGTAAAGACAGGTTCAAACCCCTCTCTGCTGCTTGGTAATAATTTACTGCTGTTAACTACTGTCTTCTTGCTGGGTTATAGAATGCTGAAGGTTATTTCACTTACCCAACTGCATCTTTAAACACACTAGTCTTCCCCTCTTTACATTCCACCCCTTCCCAGGCCCTTTACCAATAATCTCTCTTTAATGGTGTTGGAAAAACAGGGTCTCACTATGTATCCCTAACTTGCCTGGAACTCCTCCTTAGGTCAGGGTGGCCTCACACTTACAGAGATCCACCTACTTCTGCCTCCCAAGGGCTGGGTTTAAAGGCATGTGACATCACACCCAGTTCTATTCTCTATTCTTATGAGATCAATGAGCAACTTTTTGACTTCCACATATAAGTGAGAACATGAAGAATTTGTATTTCTGTGCCTGGCTAATTTCACTTAGCATAATGTCTCTCAGTTCCAATGATGGAAATTTCTCAATACAAATGACAAATATCTGAGATGACAGCCATGTCATGTTTACTGATCATTACACATTGCATCTCTGCATTTAAAAGTCACCTTTATTTCATAATATTTATGATTAGTGTATGCCAAATTAGGTAAAATACTGACAATAGCAATGAAATATGTAGAACAGAAAAATATGATTCATTAACAAGTGTTGGCACGATAGGGAGAAATCTTAATCCTTATGCACAGTTTCTGGTAATGTAAAATGAGGCAGTCACTTTGGAAAACATGAATAAACATAAATTTTCCATATGACCTAGAAATTCTACTGCTAGATAAATTCTCAAGACAAAAACGTACATTGGCATAGATGTGTGCACAAATGTTTACAATGGTATTGGCAGAAGAAACTTGGATGCTTAACAACTGATACAGTTATTCATCCACAGAGAGGAATGAGGCACTGTTGTATGCTACACCATTGTTGGATATTACAACCACTGGTTTAAATGAAAGAAACCATTTACAAAAGGTCGTAGATTAGATGGTTCTATTGATTGGAGATGTCCAGAGAAGCCATCATCTCCAGAATGGACGTGATCTGTAGAACAGACTAGAAGTGTGTTGTTGATGAGGGCTGGAGATGGGGTATGAAGAGGTGATGGGATAAGCATGGTTATCCTTTTTTGAGGTGAGAACAATGTCTAAAATTGCTGATGGTTGCACGTATCTGTCACATATCACAATCTGCTGGTGTGCATTCTTCAAAGGAGTGATTGGAGCAGGTTTTTAAAATCATGAGTGAACTAATATCTAGAATACACAAGGGATGCTTGCAAATCAGTCAGAGACAGCAATCTCTATGGAGTCCTGGGTAAAGACTCTCAAAGCTAACTTAAAAGACAGGAAACCAAAAGAGCTCAAGAGTAAATGTAGTAGCCATTTGAAAAAATCCAAAGCATTCAACAATGAGATCTAAGCAAATATCCAGTGACAGCAGAAATTGGATACTGGGGGATGTCAAGTGTTGCCATAGATGTGTAGGAAACAGGAGCCCTGGGACAGCTTGTGGGAGAGTGGGCAGAGTTGGTACAAATGTTCTGGAGTGCAGTTAGCAGGGTGTGGACAGTGAGGTAGCTTCGTGCATGTTCTGCAGATAAGCAATTCTGATTCTTGGTGTATGTGAAGGGGTCCTGACAGGTTCAGAAGTGGGCACGGACCCCAGCTACTGTAGAGATGGGGAGCTGGAGGTTGTTGGGGCTCATCACAGGCATAGAAATCACCACTTAGTTTTGGACACAAAGTGTCCGTGCAGAAACCCACAGGAGAGGAGCTTAGGATCTCAGGGGAAGCAGGCTGAATGGCTGAGCACAGCGCTGCCAAATTAACATGAAAAGGATGCACACAAAGCCACTGGGCATATTTTAAAGAACCAAAACACATAAAGATCAATATGAAACCGTCTAGAGTTTAAACACACGTCACCTAAGTCTACATTGGCCAACCAG
>CM052700.1:88472803-88489056 GCA_028551405.1 Uromys caudimaculatus
TCATCTATGCTATGAAGTGCAAAAAGTTTATTTTAGTCACTCCCTTATTTGCTGATTTTATTCCTCCAGGAGTGTACCCTGTATGACCCCCTATCTTTAAACTACATTTATAGAGACCTCTAAGCCTTTAATAAAAAGAGACCTTGAATCTATAACCTATTCTGGCCAGTTGGAGTTTGGCAATTGTCTCTGTTTACCCTGCACCAATTGTACTGTCTGAGTTTACTCAAGGGCAGATACCCCAAGAGTCCTGGAGTAATGGCCTCATATAGCTACGAGCTTGTCTGTGCTTAATGGAAGGCAAAAGGAAGACTTCTAAATAGTGGTCAGATAAAGTTACTTTTAGGACTTTTCCTAGAAAAGAATCAGACATATTTTTTCTCAGGAAAAGACATAAATTGAATCATAATGCAGAAAGTCTGCAAGAATGCAACACAAAGAGAACAAAACCCGAGAGTTAGCAATGGGACAGCAATTGTAGCAATCCGCTCAGCTGTGCCGGAACTGTGGGCAGCAGCTGTGCCAGCTTCATGACTCTCGCTGTCACCAGTGGATGTGGCTGTGCCACAAGGGTTGGCATTATATAATGAAATTTCACAGTGGCTGGAAAGGATCTCTGAAGGCGACTGCTGTCCATTCCAAAAAGACATGCCAGTTGTTCTCAGATGGTGAAGAAGATACTAAAACAGAAATGTCAACAAGGTCCAACACAGCACAAAAGGATCCCATCTCCTCTGCTTTAGTCAGAAGAGCAACAGTGGCATAGATGAGAGACTACCTCATCCAGTCCTACACTCATTTCCCATGAGCCATCTGGCCTCCTCGGCTGGGGAAGATGAGGAAGCTGCTTCTTCCATGGCTGCTGCTGCTGCTGACTCTGATCCAGACAGGCTTTGGACCAGCGCCGTGACCATCACTTCTCCACCAACTGCATCTGACTGCTGAAAGTGCTTGGGATGGAGACACAGTCTCCGTCCTGAGAACACTTTCCTGGAGAGGGGAAATACACACAGCACACTCTGGGGCCACTGTGTACCCCTAGGATACGGTTATTCTCCTTCACCTGCGCCACTCTCATTTACTCCTTGAGACTGGACCATCGCCCAGGCTTTGAGGCTTCCCAGAGGCTCACAAGCAGTGAATTCGGCTTCTTGACAACATTTTCTCTAGGGACGCTGGCTACTGCATTTGCTGGAGAGTGAGCCGACAGATCTCTCTGTCTACTTGCTCTCTCTCAGCCCCTTTTGATTGCTCTAGTATTTTATGAACCTCATTTATGTGTGTGTTTAAACCATTCAGATCTGCCAGAGCTTCTCCCACCTCATAAAGATCATGACCCACCCTGGGGCTCAACAGTCCCTGCTTAACCAATTCCATTTCTTAGCTTTTCTGTGGACATGTTCCTACCCTGACCTATAAATGGGCCATCAGGTACTGTGTCTTGCCCACCACCTCCCTCAGTAATGATTGTCCTTTCTTTCTTGCCTTCTAATCTCCTATTTTCACAAGGAGCTCACCCATTGATAACAAGCGTCCCTGGTCTCTCATGCGAACCAGTCCTTCAGGGACTGAGTTCCTTGTATTGTTACAGCCTCTGTCTCAAGGAGGGATGGGTACCTAAATTACTGTCTTTCTGCTTCCACAGCAGACAGACCCCATCTGCCCACACATCCCAAAGCTTTATAAACCTGGTCATAGAAGGTTCTTTAATTCCCCATTTACAGGGAGATGCAGAGTGTTACCTGCCTGCCATAGTTCCCACACTGGGCCACTATCCATACTCCTATCTTCTTGCTGCATTATGGGTCCCCTGCTGTATTAATGCATCTGAAGTGCATCTTCTGTCACTTTTCTCTTCCCTTTCTTCCTCCTCACTGTCTGATTATTTCCAGAAATTCCAAGTTTCATTGGTTCTAGAGATGGATCTGAGGCAGGGTCTAATTTGCACCCTTTCCCCCTTGCACTCTGCTAGCTGTAAGAAATGGTAAGCTCACACCTCCATCCCATCTTCATTCTCCCTCTTTTCCTTACAAGCCACCATCATGGCTCTTTCTTGTAATTTCTCCCGTACACAAGCAAGCCTTTTCTGGGAAGACAGACAAGCCTCAGCTGCATGTCATATTACACACATCAGCGATCAAGCAACAGCTGTCACAGCCCTGATGATGGCCTTGTCCCAAATGTGCTACTTTCAAGAACGATAATAAATTTTTTAGTTTACCAACTGGTTTGGGAATGTCCCTTTCTTGCACACCAAACCTCATTCATCAAGAAGACATGTCATTCCACATCACACAGAGGAAGACAGCCTCCCAGGGATATCTCCCTAAGAATGTTCTGCTGTTGGACAGCTTTCTCTTGCTGCATGTCCTACAGCTTTCTCTTGTTGCATGCCCTGTCATTCATCAAGAGGAGCATGCAAATGGCATCACAGCAAGGAGACACACTCTCCCATTACCAGAGGAGAAAGGTAGCCATACTGGGATTGTCCCTGCAGATACTGATTCTCAGATCCACCAGCCTGACCACCCATAACAGGGGCCATGGGACAACTGCTCCTAGACTCTCCTTTTTTGGCTCTGTCAGACTCAGTTCAGTCAGTAACTGTGTTGTGTGTATTTTCCTGGGGAGGCAGAAACAAATGTTTATTCACCCAATTCCACCCTACACAACCTTGGTGAATCAGTGGTGTTATTGAAGTTCCATACAGGGACATGGGTGGGGGGGTTATTTATAGGAGCATGGGCAACTCGAAGACAGCTGCATCACTGTAAGACTGGGTGATGACTTACAAGAGCTTCATCCATAGAAGCTGCTTTGTGAGTGCTGTAACTTTCTGAGCTTCCTGAGCCTTGCAAATTTCCACAGGTTTTTGTTTATTTGTTTGAGACAGGGTTTCACTATCTATCCTTGACTGTCTTGAAACTTTCTCTGTAGACCAGGCTGGCCAGGAACTCACAGAGATATGCCTGCCTCTGTCTCCCAAGGATGGAATTAAAGGCATGCGCCAGCACCACCTGGCTTCTCAGCTTTTTAAGTCTTTCTCTAGGATGGATTGTTAAATTTTGAGGGTAGAGCTGCACATTGCCTAATACAAGGAGCACAGAATAAATGCACCAGGAGTGAAGCCTTGGAGTGGCTCTGTAAGTATGCAAGGAGACTTCCCTTGAGAACTGCCAAGACATCTTCTATAAACTGAATCACATAAATGATCTTTTGTGACTAGCTGCTTTCATTTTAATGATGGTTTTATGGTATATATGTCGGGCGTGACAGGGCTGAGGAGCAGGAGAAGGGCAAGGAGACGTGGCTGTAAAGTCACACCACTGACATGAATGGTGGGCTCTTAGGACACCATGTGAGGTTTGATCCTGTGCTAGGGAAACGGAGATGACGGGAGGCTAAAGCGAGGAGCTCTGGGAATGTGAGGTGACGGGTGCTTGTTTTATATATATATATATATATATATATATATATATATATATATATATATATATAAAATATATATATATATGAATGAAAGATAAGAGTTGAAAAGTGGGCTCAGCCAGTAAGATACCTGTATCACAAGATCTGTGTTCAGATCTTCCAAGTCCACATGAAAAGTCAGGTCTGGTGGTGCACGCTTATAAGCCCTGTGATGGCAAGATGGGAGATAGACAGGCAGATCCATGCAACTCATGGGACAGCTTAACCTATTTGGAGAAGTTCCAGACCAATGAGAGACCCTGTCTCAAACAAAAGGTGGAGGGTGCCTGAGGAATGACATCTAAGATCGCCTACTTCACACACAAAACCAAGTGAATACACATACCCATACATGGATATACCTATACACATACACACACAGGCACCTTCTTGCACACATAGCACATAAGCACCTTCATGCACACACACTGACATCTACACACACACACACACACACACACACACACACACACACACACACACACACACACACACACAAGATGGGGCCTTGTATGGGTTTCTGAGATCATTGTTCAGGTCAGTTCTGAAGCAGATGTCCATAATTAAATAAATAGATGCCAGGGAAGACAGGATGAATGACTGCTGGCCATCATACTGGAGTCCATGACAGTGAGAGTTGGAACACTACCAGAGTCTCACCCCGGCAGGGTTGGGGAAAGGAGAAGACAAAGAGTGGTTTGAATGCATATTGAGATCCGTGACATGCAAAGAGGGTTTGTGTTTTTACTATAAGAAGCACACAGACAATGTTACAAGAAGGCATAGAATGGATGAAACAGGAGAGATGCTGGAGAGCCAGCTGTGGGACTGACTATTCTCTCCAGACTACAGATCCCTGAGCCTCGGGACTCTGTCCTGTTAGCTTTCTTGGGATGTTGCTACAATGTGTTAAAAACCAGACCACAAAATAGCAAAAATGGATTCTCTCACAGCCATGGAGGCCAACAGCCTGAAATCAGAATATTGTCAGGACCACATTCCCTCTGCAAGGCCAAGAACCGGGTTCTTCCTGCATTTTCCAGCTTCAAGAATTGGCAGTATTAGGAAGCCAAACTCTACCCCTTGGATTATAGATGCTTTTTTTCCTGGCCCCAGCCTTTCCTGGTGTCCTGTCCTGCGCCTGTGTGTTTTCTAATGGTCTGGGGGCACCAGTCACTCACTAGAGCATTGCTCCTACTCCATCTTAAACAATCCATCTGGAATGAACTTATTTCCAAATAGGCTCGTATTCTGAATCACAGGAAGTACATGGTTTACATGTGCAACCCCACAGGCCCTCTTCTCCCACTTCATCGTGACGAGCCTGTGCAGAGCATAGGAGTGGCTTCCCAGGCCTGTGCTCTGGTGTAGATTGCTGGAGCTCTGAGACTACACAGAGAGGAGCTGTGTCGGGTGCGACAGGGCTGAGGAGCAGGAGAAGGGCAAGGAGACATGGCTGTAAAGTCACACCGCTGACATGAATGGTGGGCTCTTAGGACACCATGTGAGGTTTGATCCTGTGCTAGGGAAACGGAGATGACGGGAGGCTAAAGTGAGGAGCTCTGGGAATGTGAGGTGACGGGTGCTTAATGATACCCAGTGGAGACTTAAGAGAAGGGACAACTTTGAGAGAGATGCCCAGGGAACAGAGGCAAGTGATATCCTTGGGCAGAAAAGCTAAGGTGTCACCATCCATTTTTAGACTATGTGAATGGCTCATGCTGGTTTTGAGTTTGTGTCAATTCTCTTGCCTTAGATTCCAGGGTTGGCTTACACCATGCCTAGGTGAGGCCACTGGCTTTGACTTAAGTTTAACCAAAATGGTGTTTGGGGGAATGAGGTGTAACATCTGAGGATTCGGGTTCTGTGGCTGGCGTCCCCCCCCCGTCCCCCCGTCCCCCCCCTTACCATTCTGCAAGTCCAGCTTTGGTCCTTTCATCTTGTTGATGATCTCAGCACCTGAAGCGAAGTCCTTCCCTCCTGCAGTTAATGATTGGTGACAATTACAGATAACATCTGGCCAAAGATTGCAAGTCCTTGCCCTTCATCTCTCCAGCTGTCTGTCTTTCTTAAAGGGACAGAACTGAAGTACTTAGGGACAGACTGATGCCATCTGGATCAAGTAGTTGACACTGTGTGTGAATTAGATCCAGAGTCCTGGGGTCAGGTGGCTGATGTAAAGATTGACTTCTAGTGCAAAAGCTTTAGGAGAGACTTGCTGAGTGCCAGGCTCACCAGGAATAAGGATTTGTCTCTTGCTCTGCTCTGTGTGATGACAGCCCCCAAATGAGACTTCATATCATTTAACATTTTTTTCTGAAAGCACAAAATTTCTTCTAAAGATTACTGTGATTCCCAAATAAAGAGAACTATGACATAGAGCAAAGTATATAAATAAGTAGTGAGAAAAGTGACTATGGCTGGAGGGATGGCTCAGTGGTTAAGAACACTGGCTGCTCTTTCAGAGGACCTGGGTTCAATTCCCAGAATCCACGTGGTGAATAACAACCATTTGTAATTCCAGTTCTGGAGGACCCAACATCCTCTACTGGTTTCTGTGGACACTGCACACATGATACATAGATACATATGCAGGCAAAAACACTCCACACATACATTATTTTATTTTTATTTTTAAAAGAAGACTCAATAAAGGAGCTACTGTCTTCTGATCTCACTTTATAGTTCAAAGTGTCTGCAATATCAAAAAATTACAGAGGCTAAAAGGTAAAACCTGTTACTCTCACTTCAAACTTGGTGGAATTAGCTTTTCTAGTAGTCAGTGACTGAGAGAAGAAAAAAGGCTTTACCATACCCAGTCAGCCAGAGCCCAAAGGGTTTCAAGAACCCTTCTTAAAGGATGCTATTTTTCACATTGAGTCACTCCACTTCTAACCAGGGGGTCATGAGGACTTCAGAGTAACCAGTGTGTACTCTGATGAAGAGAAGAGAGTGTCCTCAACAAATCCAACAGAAATCACATGCTCAGCGAGACCCTGACCCCTTCTGAAACCCAACACTACAGACAGGCTGAAAATACTAAAGACACCAATGGGCTCCTTACAGGCACTAAGAAGTCTTGGTGGACTGGTAGAAAGGAAGCTGGCCAGGTCTGGGCCGCCTCTTAGACTTCAGCACCCAGAGGGAGAGTATAGCAGAGGAGTGGCCTAACCAGTAAGCTACAAAGCAGAGGGAGGGCACCAAACCTAAAAGGGGCTCTGCACAGGACTGCTATCAGAAGAAGACACCAGTGGGACTGTTCAGGAAGAAATTCCCCTGCAGGACAGACTCCGGCCAATCCATGACATTGTAAGCTGCAGCTGTACCCACTCCCACTAGTGTTTCTGAGAATGAATCCTTCAACCTGCCTTAGCTTAGTGACACTGTGTCTACTCAAGTACAACCTCCCACCCCCAATTCAGATTTAATCTCTTGGAGAGGTCTGTCCACAAACATTACTTTCATGACAAACTGACCTGTTAGAAAGCCTATCTGGAGCTTTCTAAAGGGTTATCTAAATGAGGTCACTGCAAGGACCTTGCCTTTAAAGAAAAGATTAGATCCTGGATCCCTGGGCCCTAAGTAAAAACTCTGATCCTTTTCAAGTTGATGCTCATGGACGGTTTCCAACCCATCTCAATTTGTCTTGAGATATCGGGCAGAAAGAGATTGCTGTCCTCAAGGACAGGGTAAGGCCAGTATCGTAAGTCAATTGATAGTAGCCAAAGGAGATCAGAGAACTGGTTCTTTCTTCTTAAGATTAAGGGGGAAAACAGGGCTGAAGAGATGGCTCAGTTGTTAAAAGCAGGTGCTGTTCTTCCAGAGGACCAAGGTTCAGTTCTGGAACTCACGTGGTGGTTCACAACTCTAGGCCCAGGGAATCTGACACCTTTTTCTAGCCTCTCCAGGCACCAGACACATACACAGTGCATATATACATGCAGGCCAAACACCCTTACACATAAAATAAATTAATTTGAAAATGATTGAGGAGGAGGAAATCTCTGGTGGGGATCCTCACGAGATGACAAATAGATTCTTGAGCCCTTATTCACAGTCTGTGAAGTGAAGATGTGTCCTCTTCTACACTGTCAGCTGTGCATGGAATGACCCTGCCCCTATCCCTTCCTACTGTCTACTCTTGTCCCAGGGACAAAGTGCACCATGGGTAACAAGACACCACAGGTCCACAAATTAACCGGACACTTATTCATATCTTATATGAGAAAAAATTATCTCAAGACATAAGTATGACTCTTGAAACATACTACTTTCATGAGCAGTGCAAGACTGGTAGACCCTGGATGACTCCAGCAACCCCAACAGAAGGGTCTGCTCTTTCCTCTGATTTGAGGTTGATGAATCTCTGTGTTTCCCCCTCAAACTTTCTTCACGTTCCTCCCACATACCTCCCTCATACACCCTCCCCATACCTCTTCCTCATCTTCTTTCCCCTCAGACCTTCCTCACTTCATGGGGAAGGCCTCTGTGTTGACATTTGATATTTACCTCACTCTGTCTGCACAGCAGTTTCTATTTGCTATTTGTGTAGCAGTGAAGTTCCTCTGCTTTGTGTAAGACAGGGTCCCTGGAAAAGTATCCTCATGTGGCATCACAGGCCCTGGTAAGGAGAGCTGCGGATGTCCCAGTGAGCTGGAAGGGCTGTACTCGCCTCAGTGTTCACCTCACTGTCCTTTTCACTGGGGTACCAGGTTTCCATTTCCTGCTGAGCCCTGTCGAGTGCACAGACAGCCCTGCCCAGGAAGGACCATTATCAGCAGGTACCTGGAGGAGAGGCTCCAGGCAGATGGGCACTGACAGCAAATGCACTTCCGAGGCCAAAGTCTCAGATCATGGCTTCTGGGATTCAATCTTGCTGATGTAACTCTTCCTCTTACATTTCAACATTTTTCAGCTTGATTCCACTTAAGGTTCCCCCTTGCTGAAGCAATAAGCCCTGGAGCAAGGAGTCTTTCTCTAAGAAGAAAATGATGCAGTGCTGGAACTGAGGATGGACTGGAGGGAGCAAGGCTGAGTAGGATGGTTGACATTTGTGTTCTATTTGGGCCTCAGGAAGCAGCTGACTTGTTAGGAAGCCATGTTTCAGTCAGCAACTAACACCTGAAAAACACAAGAAAGGGGCTGGAAGGGGCTCAGTTGGTAAAGTGCTTGTGTACAAGTGTTGAGGACCTCAGCTCAGATCCCCAGAGCTCACAATGACTTTCCAAAAGCTGGGGATGGTGACGTGTTCTTATAATCCCAACGCTGAGGATGCAGAGGTGGGATATCCCTAGAGTTTGCTGGCCAGCCGGACTAGCCAATAGATGAGCTCCAAGTTCGATGAGAGATTCTGTCTCAAAAATGTAAGGTGGAGAATGCAAAGAAAACATTCTACATTGACTCCTAGCCTCTATACACATATGTATATTATCTACATGAAAAATGAGATGGCTGGGAATTAGGTCAGATCAATAGCCATCCCTATGATCTAGCCCTTCAGGCTGACTAGGGCCAGGCTTGGAACATACCTTGACTGACAGTTAATTGTTTCTTATTTTAAGCTGTCAGAATCAGGAAGAAAATCACAGTCTAGTCACTGGTGACTTCTCCTTAAAGCTGAGACTCTTCTTCTATCCACTGGGAAGTGGTTCTGATCACCCGATGAAGAAGACATGGCCTCTCACAGGGACAAGCAATAATAATTAAGGGTAAGTGAACCTTTAATTTCTACTCTGGAAAGCTAAGTATGCCCCTTCCTTCTCTTGTTGAAAGTATACAGAATGTGCCCACCCCTTATCCCCAGCCTCTTATCCACTTACCACAGGTATAGAATCTGCCATGTGTAGAGTGTTGTAAAAATGAAGCGGGCTACTGATCCATATCTTGTATGAGGAAAAGTATATTGGAACACAAAGAAGCAGCTGTTTTAAAGGACTATTTTCATGAGCAGTGGAAAATTACAGAACCCTGGGGATGCAGGAACGACACACTAGCACTGAAGAGCACAAGAGGAACTCTCCTTTCTCCTGTCTAGGCCCCATCTGATTGGACAGAGCTTACCCACACTGCAGGCTGGTCTTCCAGACTCAGTCCACTGACCCATGGGCCAGCCCCTACAGTGGTGGTGCATGTCTTTAATCCCAGCACTTGGGAGGCAGAGGCAGGTGGATTTCTGAGATCGAGGCCAGCCTGGTCTGCAGTATGAGTTCCAGGACAGCCAGGGCTACACAGAGAAATCCTGTCTCTAAAAAACAAAAAAACAAAAACAAAAAACAAACAAACAAACAAACAAAAAAACCCACACACCTTCATAGACACACCTAGAAAAAAGTCACTCTCAATTCTCCCTGGTGCTCCCTGCCCACACATCTTGCTGCTGTCTGCCCTCCTCATAGCACAGAAATGACACTGGAAGGGAAGCAGGTGAGGTTTGTACAATACAGAGGAATGAGCACATATGAGAAAGAAATCCATAAAGCCCCTTACTGGAGAAAGGAAGGTGGATTAACTGTACCCTACAGCTCCTGAGGGAAAGGCCTTAACGGGGCAAGATCGCACCACCCAGTCAACCCCTGGCTTAAGAAGGAAAATTGCAAATGGACCTCAGGCCTTCTAGGTAAAGCTAGTAGATTTGGGCCTCACTGTCCTTAACAGTTAGGACCCAGAGGAGAGAAGGGAAGAGAAAAATAGGCAGAATGAGAGCTGAAGTTATGGCAGCCATAATTGGAAATGCCATGGGTGCCTGCAGTCCCAGAGAAGCCTTGGGGGACTCGCTTTAAATGCAATGGGATCCTGGAGAAAGACTGCACTAGGTCTCAACTGACATCCTACAATACCTGCCACGAAACGAGGTTGGACACTTGGCATTGGTGAAGAGGACACAAGAGATGTCTAGAACTCTGATGGCCATGGAAGGCATGGAAGACTAGAGAGACCTAGAGAGATGCTCATTATCTTCCCCAGAGAATATTGTCATTACCTCTGAGAAGTCCAGCATAACTCTGGCCATGATGGGAAAGCAGATTCTCCTTCTCACAGATATGAGGACAATTTATTCAATTTTTCCTACATTTTCAGGTAAACCTACATATTAGCCCACAACTGTTACTGAGGACAAAGATCATGTTGCTGCAATTCATGTCTCTAAACAAATAGTGACTCATGGCAATGGTCATCAAGAGATGGTAGTGAGATCTCAGAGGGCAATAGAAAAGTTGACCAGTGTAGGAGTCTCTGCAACCTTCACAGGCTGCAGAGAGGTGAGCCAGGGGAGCAAGAAGGCAGTTCAGCTAAACAGGACTCAGTAGCCAGTGTCAGTCCAAACTTCAGGAGGCCAAGTGGTTTATTTCAGGCATATTTAAGCACAGCACAACTGGCGAAAACTATTTTGGTGATAATCAACTCAATCCTGCATGCATAGCAAGCATTCACAAATCTCCTTAAGGAACAAAGAAAGCCAAATACAAATCAGATGACCATATAGAAATTCTTTGTAATAGGTTTTATAGAATGATTGAGGAAAGCAAATCTACAGTAGGGGTCTGGGAGAGGGTCCAGTGCAGGGAAATGTCTAGCTGCACAGATATCGCAAAGGTCATTGGGCTAATAAGCATGTCCGCTCCAACTTTCTGGGCGGAGAACAGGTATTGCATCTCTTCTCTTGAAGGAGCTACACTGTGTGCTTAACATTTCAGGTTCCCCCAGTGCTTATCTGTGAACACAAAGATCTCCAAGCTTACAGACCAGGATGTGGGGAAGCTACCGTAAGGACCCCTCCATCTCACCAAGGCTTTAACTCATCAGAAATTAGAACCAAGATAGACTAGTGGGGAGGAAGGAGCCTATAGGGAGAAAAGATTAAGAGGAAAAAATGTGATTGGTGGGCACACAAGGAAAGGTTGGTTTCCTTGGACAGGATGATGGGCGGCTGCACAGGCCTTTCATGACGCCTTTTATGCAGGTCGGGGCACCACTATGTCTGTGATTTCGAGGCTTTTTCTGAAGCAGGATGGGGAATCACTGTGAAGCAACATACCATGCTTGGCTTACAACATGAGACCCAAACCCCCTCAGTGGTTAAACCCTGTTCAGGAATGATGCTTATCCAGGAGACTAGTGATTAGATTTCACTCACATGCCAGTCTGCAGAGGATACCAAGTTACCTCTTTCTTGGTTGTAGGAGATTGGAGAGGTAGAGCACCTTGTCCTTCGCTGTCAGAAGGCTACCTTGTCCTTGCCACACTCCATACTACTGGACTCTGAAAATTTCCAATGAGGCAGAAAATATCTATTTTAGTCAGATGTATGAGACACACAAGTGCTTCTCTAATGACCCCAGGATGGATGCCACTTCATGCTCACCAGGTCCAGTCAGCTTCACGCCATCGATATAATGAATCAGTAATGTCTCATGGAAGTAGAAGGCGATCAAATTCCTGTGTACTAAATTATGACTTTAGGCTAGAGAGCTGATATATTCCCCAGGGCTGAATAGTGAAGGTATATTTAGTTTCATCGACTGGAATTAAACTGCTTCTGGTGGGCCCTGTGGGCAGGGAGAGTGGAAAGGGCACTTGTCAGATCCACAGCTGCATAAGCAAGTACCCGGGGATGTGCTTATCTCTCAGGCAATGGAACCACATCTGGTAGAGCAGCTGCAATTGTGACTGCCACTTACTTAAGCTTACCACTCCCAGACTCCAGAGTTCACCGCTCTGTCCTTTGTAGGACTCCATAGAGAACTGTATGGAGAGGTGACATGAGCCATCACCTATGTGCTCTTAAGCCCTTGATGGTGACACTGATCTCTACGACCCTGTCAAGAATGCAGGTCCCATGTAGAGGCTGCTGCTGAAACTCTCCGGCCTTCACCACAGCTGCCCTTACTCCTCCACACTGTACTCTCCCTTACTCAAAGAACCAGTATGGGGGTTCTGCCAATTACTAAGGAAGTTTGTGCTGGTTATTCATTTCATCACTAGAGAAGTAACCACAAGATGGATCTATCTCTCCCACTGCGAGTCAGAGCATAGATGAAACTTCATGGATCACATGACCTTCATAAAGTCTACTCTGCCTGGGGCGCTCTATGATGTTTCGGGTCTTATGAAATCAGTGTTGGTTCAGAACCATAATTTCCCAAGAGTCTGATTGTTTCTTTGTCCCCAATGCACAGTTACACTGGGTAACAAAACCACATAGTTCCCTTTGACAAAGCCTAGGGGAAATATTAGCAGTATACATGCTTAGTGTGTGGGGTCATTCTAGAGGGAACTGGCTTCTCTTTCTTCTCAGCGTTCTGAAATTGATTGAGTACCACTGATCCTCTGCTTATATGGTTTGAGATACACCATTGTTCAGCTGGCATGCAAGTTTTCTGCTTGTCCAGAGCAAGCATGAACCCAGTAGACATCTTATTTAGTCTGCCTTTAGGATCAATACATTCAGCTCAGGGTCAGAGGTCTCCACAACCCAGCATGCTCTGAGTGTTGCCTTGCCTTTGATGTCTACTTCGGTAGCCATATTTTGGAGTGTCACTACTTGGTCCCTAACATCCTCAGACCAAGTTATCCTCATTTCATTTCCAACTGTGAGGCAGCAGTTCTTACAGTAAGGCCTGGCCAATAGAGAGAACTCTTCACAGAGCTTTTCAAGGGGCTGTGGCTCTGTTCACAAACCTATTGTTTAAGGTATTGGTCAAAGGTATATCTTCTGAACCCTCCCAGTATGCTGAGAGAGGCTTAATGATCTCTATGGTGAAGCTGCAATTTCTCTACACCTTTGAATCCTTTCTATGCTAGTTCAAGGAGATCAGACCTTTATAACTTGTTCCCAATGGGCCATCTTTTGGTCCATGTTTTTGTCAACCAGTCAAACTGTTAGCCTCATTCCTAACTCCCTGAGCTACACTGTTACATACATACTCTCTGTTTTGGGAAGTATATCAATAAATTCATCCAGACCCACATTTATGTTCCTTCCACAAGTATCTTGTACATTTAAGTCAACCGGTCTATTCCCTGGGCTTATATTTGTGTAAATTACAAAACTCAGGAAGTTCTTTTGGACCAGAACACATCTCCTCATGAGTCAGACTTTGTGCTTCACCTTCAGAAGCCTCCTTAACTTTAGCTTGTAGGTCTAGAAGCAAAGTGAAGTTGTGAGTCTGGGACCTGGAGAGACTCAGCATCATCTTACACGGCAACTGCCCTGGGAGGTCATTACGGTATACATGGCAATGCAGGCCTAGGTCCCTAGAGCTAATTAGAAAGGCTGGTCACACTATGTGAGGAGGTCACTACTCACTTCTCACATCATGGGTGTGAGGGCTGTGGGGATAGAGAAACCACTTCAATTCCTAAGCAAGACATCAGAATTCATAAATTCCATCTCTAGTTTCCTACAGATTCTTCCACACAGCCCCATCCTAACTTGCAAAATCCCATTTTCCCCAACCAATGATCTTGCCAGCACAGTAGATGTCCCCAGAGGTTGCACATCCAGTGTTTACTGTAACTCAGCAGCTGTACAATGGACAAGCACTTGATTTCAGCAGTTTCAGCCTGTAATGACAAGGAAGATTCAACTCAAGGCACACCTAGAAACTTCTAGGGTGTTTATGTGTAGCTGGAGGCAGAATCTAAATCTTCATGGTCCTACTTTTCCTTCTGTCCTTCCTTCCTTCCTTCCTTCCTTCCTTCCTTCCTTCCTTCCTTCCTTCCTTCCTTCCTTCCTTCCTTTGCCCTGAGATGCTGAGAGCAGCCAGTGTTGCCATGACTCTTGGTTTTCTACCAGTGTTCACAAACATCATAGGATGAGACAGAGTTGAGTCACCAACTCCCTCTCATCCTATACGAGACAGATCAGGAGAACCCAGGACAGTTATTTTTGTACTTATTTGCAAATGCATCATGGACTTTTGGTAGTATTTGCATTAAAAATGAGGTCGTCAACATTTTTAGGTCTAGTGAGATTAAATAACCAATTAAGTTTGTGTTTCCTTGAATTTCTATTTCTATCATTCTTGTTTCCCAAATCTGTATTAGTTGGAGTTTGATAGAGACTGAGTGGTGTGAGGAGGGATTTATTAGGGGAATTGGCTTATGCACTTAGGGGTTGAGAAGCTCCCTCTCAGGCCAACTGAAGAGCCGGGGATGCTGGTAGTAAGGCTCAGTTCTATTCCAAAGGGTTCAGGACTAGAGAATCAGCATAGCGCTTAGTCTGAGGTGGACTGCTGCTATATTTTAGGTCCCAGTTCTACAGAGGAGAGCCTACAGTTCTGTGGTTGATAAGAAATCAGCATCACTGAGGTGAAATCTTCTAGGGAGGATTTCCACAGGGCCAGCACACAGAGGATGTGGTCCAGAGGGTGCTAAGACAGCATCTCAAGCTAACAGCCAAACTTGGTAATGTATAAGCATCTCCCACACACAAAGTACTGAGACCTGAAAGATTGAAGGGGTCACGGAAAGCAGTTGAGACTTGAAATGTTAGGTGCCAGGAGAGGCCGGATGTGAAAGTGTGACCTCAGTTGTTGTAAAGACCCTAGGGTTGAAGGGGTCAGGAAAGAGAGCAGCTGAGGCCTGGCAATAGGTAGCAAGCAGGGTTGCAGTTCCTGAAAAGAAGTCACTGGTGAAGATGCAACCTCAGTTGCAATGGAGATGGCAGCATATTGGACTGTGGGGTGTGGACATGACAAGACTATGGGATGGCCACAAGGACAGGCAAGTGTGGGGTGGAGTCATCCTGAGCATACAAGACAAGTTGCATGTGCATGGCAGAGCTGTAGAAGTGCAGCTGCCCAAGCTCTTTGGAGCCCGAAGGTTCATGGGTGATTCCTAAGTGTTACACACTGAGTTAAATCCACTCTTGGGTTTTAGGTTTGCTTTGATCTGATTGAAACTGTGTCCTGATTCTTCCCTCTTGGACTAAGAAAACATAACTTATTTCAAATTTTATAGGAATCCATTGTTAAGAGACATGGGATTTTAAAAGAGAATGTGGACTTTTAAATTGTTGAAAAAATGTAAAGACCACGGGGCTTTCAAGGTTTTATATCGTGGTGGTAACATGAAGCCTTGGGGATATCCAAGAAAGCAAAAGTTGTAGTTTAACAGCGATGTGTCCCTGTGTCAATCTGTCAAGAAGTCAATTGTGCCAGTTAGCCTGGCACATTGTGTTAGCTTGACACACACTACAGTCATCTGGCAAGAGAGACCCTCAATTGACTGGTCTTTTCACTGGCCCTTAGGGGAGCTTGTGGAACACTTTCTAATCAATAATTGATAGGGGTGTACCCACTGCTGGGCAGGTGATCATGGGTTATATAAAATGTCAAGTTGAATGTACCATGGAAAGCAAGCTAGTAAGCAGAATTCCTCCGTGGCCTCTTCTTCAACTCCTACCCCCCCAGGTTCCTGCCCCACTTGAGTTCCTGTTTTGTCTTCTGATGATGACCCTAAAGTACAGGACAAAGTAAAGCCTCTCCTGTTCTATTTGCTTTGGGCTATGGTGTTTATCACAGCAATAAAAAGCAAAGTGGGGCAAGTGGGAAGTGGAGCTCACTGCTTATCTCATGGTCAGGTCTGTTTTCGAAACAAAGCAAGTCTTTCCATCCTATAAGAATGAAAATAAACCCCAGCTTCATGGCGTGTGGCTAACTTTATCACAGGCTCCTCTGTGTCTTCCACAAATGAGTTCTATCCCCGGTCCAGAAACTTGCTCCATGCCAAATGCTTTGTGGGGACATTTTATTCACGATACACGAGGATCATTATGTTAATGA
>CM052700.1:88489556-88506848 GCA_028551405.1 Uromys caudimaculatus
TGTGATTGCCTAGCTTATGCAAACAGTGGGATTTTAAGAGAATGCCTGCTTTCCCCCTCTGGGAATCTTGAATAGCACAATCTGTTCAAAGAGAGAGAGAGAGAGAGAGAGAGAGAGAGAGAGAGAGAGAGAGAGAGAGAGAGAGAGAGAGAGAAGAGACACCCTGTGTCCAGCCTTCCCTGAAGTCCCAGTCTCAGAACCAGAGGGGATGTAAGAAGCCACACCGCTTCCTAGAGTTCACCTAGATGTCTTTCTGCCTCTCAGCTCTGGGGTGCATCTTTTTGATGCTGCAGGTTATGCATGAAGAGGCACAGCTGAGCCCCGTGGATCCTTCAGGAGGAATCCCATTGTGCAGGTGCTCATGGAACCCTGATAGAGGCCGACACAAGATCGGCACTCAGGAGTCATGCTCCTGCTTCTGTTACGGCCTTAAGGTTGTTCTTATATTTTTGATAGTATAGATGCTGGAGATTTTTAAATGTACAAATCATATGCTGTCTTAAAATTTTAGGTGTTTTTACAAGACAATTAATCTGGGGTTTTCCTCACAATATATTGGATAGCTAACTTGGGGAAAAATAGGTTTTCAGAACCATGATGCTGAAACACATCTGTAATCCTAATACTCAGGAAGCTGAGGCAGAAGGATCGTGAATTCAAGTTTAGACTGTACTACATATCAAGTTTCCATCTTTAACAACCCCAAAATAAATGAATGAGACTTCTGAAATGATTGTATCTTGGTGTTATGTCTTGATTTTGCTCAGCAGTAAAAACAAAAACCTATTCATCCAACTACCAGACATCCGTCTTCTTAAATCAGAATTTGGGGGACAGTCTCTACCCCTCACCCTGCACACCCAGTCAGTTGTTTACAGGCTGCATGATTCTAGACCTGGGTAGGAGGTTAGAGCTGTGTGGGGAGCATCACGGGCTTGCTGACCTCACGCTGCCCTGCCTCCCAGCCAGTGAGAATTCCCTGGAGTGACAAAGCAAGAATCTGTTAGCAATAGCACGAGAGTTTATTATCAAGTCACTGCCTGAGAAGGGATGCAGGGTGGTGAAGGTAAAGGAGAGAAGAGCAAGTGCTGCTGTGAGCTGCTGTGGTGCGGGCGGAGCCCGGCAGTGGCCATGGCCCTGGTAGTGGGGTAGGGTCTTCTTACTCCTGCATGACTCTTCTTTCAGGCTTCAGAAGGAGGGACGCCCAGTGCAAGAGAAAAGCTGGGGCTAGATCACAGCTGCGCCCAGTAGTTTCTTCTCTGTTTCCTAAGGAAGAAGCCAAGGCAAGACGTTGGTGACAGAAAGAGAGGTAGTTCAAGGTAGTTCAAGAGCCAGCTAGAGCCAGCCTCAGCAACACAGGACCTGTGACTAAAAGTTCTGCAGGTCTAGGATGGATATGGTCTCCTCTGGCTTCTTTGGATAGCGACATTGGTTGGAAACAGGGACTGTATTGGATAGGACAGAAGGACATGATTCTTTCTGGGACTCACATAATGAAATCTTCCCTAGGCATCATATCTCATCTGTGCAGCACCACTGCCCCAAACATAGCAACAGAGGGACTCACCGCCTTTGTGAAGAATCTTTTCCAGAGGTAAACACATACAGGGGTGAGAGAAGCCAGGAGCAGCAGCACCCAGACACCCAAGAGCATTGCCTGGAGGCTCATGAGCAAGGTCTGGAAACACAGGGCAACAGACAAGCGTGCTGAAGTGATGGCCACACTCCTGCCCCTCTCCATTGTCTCTCCTGACCAGGGTCACTTTCTAACCATCACCTCCAAGTCTACAGCTTCTGAAATTGGGAGGACTCATGATATAGAGGGTAGAACTCACCAGAAACCTTTTCCACTCTCCTCAGCAGCCTGAGCTATGACGTGAGTGATTGCTTCAGGAAGGACACACATTTATCACGTTGGTAACCTTTGCTATGCTTGCAACCCTGGGCCATGCATGGTTTGTGGCTCGTCGTGTTTCTTTCCTAACAGTATGTGGTTTCCACAGCAGTGGGAACAGTTTCTGATTTGTTCACTCACTCCTGCATCTTTAGGAACAATCACCAAGACTAGGAGGAGAGGGACCTACTACTGATCCAGTGCCTTCTCCCACTGGCCATCTTAGTCTCTCTGCCACTATCTGTACTTGCCCTTCTCCATGGCTGCTTACCTTTAGCATGCTTATGTAGAATTTGCACAAGCCTATCCTATCAGCTTCTTCGGGAACTGGAGTGGTGCTAGGCATGGTGGACCAGTGATATGGAGAGTCTCTTTGACAGACATCATCTCCGAGATAGTACCGGTAATCATTGAACTCACGAGACCCAATAACGATGGCGGCCACAGCTGTACAGAAACTTGCCAGCACAAGAAGGGTCCTCATCAAGGCCTAGGTAGAGCAGAAGACAGCAGGAGACCTCAAAGATTCAGTTTTAGTCAGCCTGTGTATGATGGGGCAGGAGGTCTAGCATAGCCTTGAGGCAGAGCCTGGGTCTTGCCTGGTCCTAAACTCACCCAGCAGGTACCACCCCGTTTCTTGTGAAGGAAGGCAACAGCTCCAGCCAGCATGGCCTAAGGAGAAATTGAGCCAAAAGAATCAGTATAGGACAAATGTCCATTAGTCCCCTGCCTCATGTCCCCTGTGCCTGCCATCTGTAGTGCCAGCCACATGGCCTATAGCGCACCCTCTGCATCCCAGATGTTCGGTTACATTTTGTTGTCTATGGTGGAGTAACTGTATGGGGCAAGGAGCCTGGAGCACAGTTGTGAGGCTGTAGGGCACTGTTCTATTGACACCTAAGTGCACACAGTTAAGCCAGGTGGGAACCTTTCTATCCATCCCTACAACTTTCTTTTAAAGTCACACTAAGTTCTTCATGAACGTTCCAGGGACCAGGGATCTTGTGGGTCAAAGTCCTATGTTGTTGGGAAAGCTGGGAATGCAGAATGTGATTTTAGGCAGCCTCGGGTCCAGACACTTGTCTTAGCAGCTGTTGGGTCTATCTGACTAGGATAGAACAGGAAGTCTGCCACAGTTCAGTGGACACATGGGTCCTGATCCTATTTGATTATTCTATAACTAATCCATATATTTCTGCCATTGGATGGATTAGCATGGATGCTTTAGTCTCTCCTCTCAATAAATATATATGTTTTGCTGTTCTTAAAGTGTGGGTCTGTCAGAAAGTTCTTTGTACCCACGACCTAACCAGCTGTCATTAAATACGATAGCACTCTTCTGACAGAATTCATCCCTGGATCCCCATAGGATGAGCATAAGGAGGTAAGAGAGCCAGAAGACAGTGCTTCCTGCCTGACATGCTCCACTTGCCCTGACTCGAGGCAGGCATTAGAGGTAGGTAAGCCCTGAGAACCTTAACTGTTGATGACTAATGATGGCAGGGAGCATCTGCCAGCCTGCTGGGAGAAGCATGGGACAAGAGACAAAGCCGACCTGCGGCTGCGAAGGCAACCATTTCATTACTTGTCATGTACACAAGCACCAAACTGGATTACGTTATTCAGGTCTTGTTTGGCTACACACTCTGGGATGCTGCGTCAATGGGGGTGGTGGGAGGGAAACAAAGGGAACGCCATCCCTGTGCCCTCGGACAGCCCTCAACCTTTATGTTGCCACACTCACCACAATCCCAGTCCAGAAGGGGGCACCTTCACTATGCATGGCTAAATAACTGCAGATGTAGAGGGTTCCACCCAGAACCACACTCAGAAGCCCCAGCACAATCTGTACCACCTGGAAGAGAGAGGACTTGAAACAACTCTCCAGCAGCTGGGCTACCTGTTAGCTTCAATGGTCTGCACACACAGCTTGGACAAAACCAATGTCTTAGTCATAGAGGAGGCCAGAGGAAGGTATGGCAAGCAAGAAGGAAACTTTCCTCAGCCTCCCCTGGCCCATGGAGCTCATAGATACTCTTACCCAGGAGGCCACCAACACTCTGCTGCTGCCCTGGCTCTGGGTGGAGGCAGATGCTGGAACCCTCAGCACTGAGCATCCGGCCAGCAGGAGTTTGGCCAGAGCAGACTCCTGATGGATGTGCACGTCAATGTGGGTGGGTTCTGGGACCTCGGGGTCCACCTTGCCGATGTCTGCAGTCTCCATGTCTGTGGACATCATCTGTGAGGGAGAAAAGGAACAGCAGGAAGAAATACTTGGCAGAGTTTTCAGAGGCTTCTTGGAGTTGGGGGGTGACAGAGACACAGAAAGGTTGTCCCTGGCTGTGGAACTGTATCCTCAGCTCTTTTGGAGGGTTGTCTGTCAGGGAAGCCTGAGGCTGGAGCACTCTCTTCTCCTCACATTTGCTTTGTGCCCCACTGCCATGGTCCTCAGGGGCCTGATGTTTGGATCAAGTGGAACCCGCATGACTTACCTCTCCACCCCACCCCTGACTTGGTCTCTTCTCCCCAGAGTTTTCTGAATCTAGGTCAGAGGCCAAGCCCCTTAAACAGTGTTCCCCTCTAGCTGCCCAATAAGCTTCTGTAGCAATTATCTCTTCCCTATCAGGGTCCCAGGGACCACCTCACCAGGAAGCCCCTGTCTTCTTGGATGAACAACAAGCACTGACTGACCCTGTCCCCACAGAACTGAGTGGTAGAAATGGAGGCCACACCTGTTTCTGGAGGCACACCCCAGTGTGTCCATTCCCCTAGCAAGCCCTCAGAGAGCCAGACTGGAAGGATCTGGGTGGACTGGGAACCGGGCTGTGCCGAAGTGACGGTGGGCTGTCTTACCTGATTCCTCTGGGACCAGAGAAGCGTGCAGCAGGGAAGGCCGAAGCACACAGAGAGGAGCTGGCAGTAGTTGAGAACTTTAGCCCTGGCAGGAGGAAGAACTTGGGTGGGAGCCAGAAGAGGAGGGAGGACGGCAGATTTTAGCACTTCCTGGCAGGCAGCTGGGACTGAGGGCCCCTTCAGGGGCTTTCCAGCAGGCAGTTCCTCACTGGGCTCTGGAGAGCTGGAGAAGGTGGGTGAGGCAGGCACTGGGTTGGAGGTGGCACTGACCGATCCTGTGGAATCCACAGTGCTTTCTCTCCCAGTCCCGTCAGGGCTAGAGTTTTCTGAGAAAGTGCAGGCCTGTGCCACCTTGGGTGTATGAGTGTCCCTGTGTCACCTGCATCCCTCCTACAGCAGGCCTGGTCATCTGCTCTTGATGGAACCCCCTGAAGTGGGGCCCTTTCCCGTCAGCTACTTGTTGGAAAACTAAGAGACTCTAGGTCAGGTCCCTGTCTCTCTACCCCTTCTTGCTCTCCCCCCCTGGGGTCAGCTTTAAGTCAGCTCCTCCCAGACCTCTCAGTTCCAGCCCCACCCATCTCAGAGGACAGCAGGTGAGGCAGGACCCTTCACAGCCCCGGGTAGCCACCTTTTGGAGTTCAGGATCCCTTCTCTGGAGGAGTCTCCAAGCCTACTCCTCAGGCTTCATCTTGGCCCAGGATTATTCTTCTTCGTTCTATCTCTGCTTTCCTGTAAGACTCTGGCGAGGGAGGGACATGTTGGACAGAGGATGTGACTCTGGAAACAGGGCTGAGGCTGGGAGACCAGAGTCTGGCTTTGCCTTCTATAGTTACCAGTGTCTCAGATCTGCCTTCTGAGATCAGGGCCTTTGAGACCACACAGAGGTGGGACGGCTGTGGGGTGAAGACACGGGGTCTTTCTTTTTTCTGTTTCTGGGCACTGGGAGGAGGGATATCAGACAGCCACCATCTGGAGTGGTGCCAGCAGTGGTGAGAGGGTTCTTGGTGCCTAAGGCTTTAGTTCCTGCTCTACAGAGGAAGCAAAGGGATTCTGAGTGGCCAGGACAGTGGTAGCACTGGGAGTCTGGAGGGAGTCAGCACATACACAACTGAGACTTTATTCCTGGAACCTCAAGGGAAGGTGAGGACCTGAGGCCTTCGTTTGTGTTTCTGTGAAGGCTGAGTCTCTTCATCTCTCCTGAAGAGCTGTCAGACTCCTGTGCTTTCGACTCCGAGGTACACAGGTGAGTGGAAGGTTCTCTGGGGGATGCAAAAAGAGTTGAGGCCAGAGTGGTCGTCAATATCCAGTCAGAACTGATGCTTAACCAGACTGCCCAGGAGAGCCACTGTGCAGAACTTCTTTTGGCTAGAGGCAACTCATCAGAGGAGCTAAAATGGCTGTTCTAAATCAGTAACAGGAGAGAGTCAGGAAGCTGTGTTAAGCTCTGTGCTGATTAGAACAGAGGCAGTGCTGAGGAAGTAATCAGACATTCAGGTAGGCAGACTATGAAGACCTCATGGGCCCAAGGCCCTATGGAGACTCAGGGCAGTGGTTTTAATCAGTGGGAGAAAGGTGATGTATACCACAGTAGAAACTGTTTTTCAGAAATTAATACCTGGACCAGCACCATGGGTCTTTGCCTCTGTATCTACCAAATTATGACACAGTCCAAAGATTAACATCCTTTTTAAATTACTACATGTTTGTAATTTAAACATGCCTGTTCATGTGGGTATGTGAATAGGAATACATATTGCCAATCATAATTTTTAAATATAAAATAACTTTTATGAAAAAAAATCTGGAAGTGTGAGAGGAGGAACTTACAAAAGCATAAACTAAAAAATGCCTTTCGAAAACAAACAGCCAGCCAGCTGTGAAACAACGCTAGAACCAAGCTGGAGAGTCGGGGCAAGAGGCTTTACTTGGAGAGGGTCCTGGGGAATTGTTATTTTTTTTTTTTTACACAGGATCTCATTGCCCAGAACTTGCTATGTAGGCCAGGCTATCCTCCAACTCACAGAAATCTACCTGCCTCTGCCTCCAGAGTGTTGGGCTTAAAGGCGTGCGCCACCACACCTGGAGGGAACTTTTTGCAATACATGCATTTCCATGCCTCGATTGTAGCTGTGTTTGGATGAAGATAAACATGTCAGACTTCAAGATAAGCATTGAAAATGGAGCAAGTCTTTGCATTAAATTAAAACATATTATAAAATGTGATATCTCTTAGGTAAAACTGAGGAAAGCAGAAGTTGCTGGCACACTCAGGGAGCGGGGAGAGTGGCTCCTTTCTTGGATGACGCTCCTACGTGATCATGGCTACCACATCCACGGGGTGGGAGTTAACCAACAACAGCCACTAAAAAGGCATTATTCCTTCCACCCTGGCTGTGATACAAAGGGGTTGGAAATAACCTGGGTGTCTGTCAGTAGGATACTGTGCCAACACTTGACAGACACACACATACATAGGAGTATTATGCAGTCATACAAACGGAAGCTTTGAACAGACTGGTGTAGGATGATTCTAAAACATATGGGCACACCAACACCTTGTTGTACAGGGCCATGTACGCTAGGTGGCCATTTGTGAGGCAGTGTGTTTACATACTCTTGTGTACAAAACATGCCACTGGAGGCTCTGAAAGAAACTGGCCATGTTCCCATATGGAAGGCAACTAAGCAACTGGATGAAGATACAAAGGAAGGTTTTAAGTTATACTCTCTCTGGTACTTTTGTGTATATTTGTATAGTCTGTGTGCATATGTGTTGGTATGTATCTGGGCACATATGTGTACGTGTAGGTACACACATCTGTGTGAGCATGCCTGTGGAAGCCCAGAGTTGACATTGCATGTTTTCCTTGATTAACCTCTATTTAATTGAGGTGGGTTCTCTCAGCTAAATGCAGGACTTAGCTAGGCAGCTTGCCTGGGGAGCTTTCTCTTCCTCCCAAGTGCTGGGATCACAGGAAGCCATCATGCCTGCTTGGTACTTGCATGGATCCTGGGATCTGGAGGCTGGTCCTTGGACCTCTACAGCAATTTCTTATCCACTGAGCCATCTCCTCAGCCCTCTTTTCAGCTTTCTAACTAGTAAAATTTAGAAAGTATGTGTGTGTGTGTGCGTGTGCGTGTGCGTGTGTGTGTGTAAACTCGGGTTCCTTTTTGTCCCACTGAGACCCAAGCCAAGCTCTGTTAGGCAGCCTTATATGACTGTGACTAAAACAGCTTTAAGAGGGATAGATTTATAGATTTGTTTCCATGGATTGCTGTTTTTGGCATTTTGAGCTGAGGCCAGGCCATTGCTCTGGGCCCCAGGCAAGGCAAATATAAGGGCAGAGGGAATGTGTCCTAGAGGCTGCTTGCCTCAAAGTGATCAGGAAGGAAAGAGGGAGGGAAGAGGGGAGAGAGAAGGGAGAAATGAATATGGGGGGGATTAGGTGCTCTTCAAAGGCAACCCTATTGACTTACATCTTCCAACCAATCCCCACTTCCTAAGTCTCCACAATCCCCACCACCAAAAGCCTCTCCAGTCAAGCAAGCTGTGTGAGCCTGTGAGGAGCACCACATAAGAGCATCGGACATTCAAACAATAACATTGCATTAATCCTTGGGGAAGAGGCCCAGGGCTGTGCCTGGTGAAAGGCTCTAGAGGTGATTTGAATCTCAAATCAGGGCCACTGTGGCAAGGTATCTGCACTGTTTGGACGATCTTCACCTTGAGCCCCTGAGCCATTCCTTACTCCACTTTACCTGTCCTAATCCCTGCACTTCATCTATCTCTGTTGTTTTCCCCAGCAGGAAAGATGGCCCAAACCACAGTGACTGTGAATGGAGTCAAGGTGACCCCCACACACCCTCAGTCCAGCCATATCAGCATCCATATCCACCACAAATCCGCTTTGGAGCAGCTGCTGGGAGCTATGGGCTCCCTGAAGACGGTTCTCTCCTGCCCTCAGGCCAAGGCCAGAATCCACTATGGGCAGCTGTCTCTGGGGGTGAGAGTGGAGTGGTCGTGGGTTACTGAAGTGGCACAGAGGGTGGGGACTCCCCTCTTGGATAGGATGCAAAGGAAACTGTGCCGAATCCTCAGGAAAGCACACAAGCTCACAGGTCCCCTTGCATTTGGAGCAAGGATTTGGAATTTTCTCTGCAGGGATTCAGATGGAAAGGCATAACTAATATCCTCTTTGGCACAGAGAGGGCTGTGTCTGACAGAGACCGGGTGACGGGAGAAGAGTTTCAGGGCTGTGAGTTCAGTTCTTCCATTGAGTTAGTTCGTGGGGGGTAAGGGCTGCAGGTGCAAGACAAGACTAACCAAACCCTGCAAGGAGAGGCAGAGAGGACTCCTGAACCACTGCCTGGAAGCGCTCAGCATGACTAGAGTTAAAAGTAGATACAGAGACATAAGCAAGGGGGCACCACAGCCTGAGGATCTGTTGTGTGAGCAAGGCCCTGAGCACAATGGGAACAGGCATAGACAGGAGCAGCAGGATGTAAAAGGAAAGAAGGACTTCCAAGGTAAAGGAGCGCCAGGAGCAGGGCAGCCGGTGCTGTAAATATAAAGGCAGAGGGACTCACTGCGGATAAGAACCCATTTTGCCAGAAGCTGCGAGTGGCAGGGGAAGGAGCTTGGAACCAGCTTTTGTGCATGAGTTTTGAGCACAAACTGGGCTCAGGCTGCCTCAGAAGCAGGAGGAGCCCAGGTAAGAAGAATCCAGGCTCTGCACTTGTGTGTCAGAGCAGATGTAATGAGAAACAGGAATCCAGATCTTTTGAATGGAGCCCCCCTAGCTTGGGATGGGATGGATTTGGGGTGTGAGGAAGAAATAAGGCTAGGACATGCAGAAGTTTAGAGAAGATGGTGAGAACCCTGGGAGACAGGAGAGACCATCCTTGGGGTGTTGGGCTTGGTACAATCTAATGGATGAGTCCAAGGTGCTGGAAGGACATGCAGCTGGGGTACAGGAGTCAGTGACAGTTGGGTTTTCATGGAGAACACTCATCAGAGTTAGGTCTGCCTGTCGTTTATTGGGGTTGTGCCAATGAGATGAGAAGAGTGGGACGGGCTTGAGCAGTGGGGAGCATCACACAGTAGGACAGCCTGTCGGGAACTCCATGGTTCAAGGCACTGGCCCTTTAAATGCCACCTTGCTTAATCACTGCCTGGGATGACTCCTTAAAGAGCCTGCCTTGAGCTTGAAAGGCTGGGGCATGAAGGTAGGCTATCTGTGGCCACACATTGTTCTAAAAGGGCTCTCTTTGGCACATTTTTCCCCCACAGATAAGACCTTATAATAGTCTATGTTGGCCTCAAATTAGCCATGTATCAAGGATGGCCTTGAACTTCTGAATGCCCTGCCTCCACTTTCCCAGTGCTGGGCTTACAGGCATGGATAGCCTCATCAAGGCTTATTTGGCTCTGGGAATTGAATCCCAGGGCTCCTGTATGTCTCTGCACGTTCATCTCCTGCCCCTCAGCACCACATCTGGTCTACACAGAGCCCGCAACATTGTGTTTGCATATGAGAGTTAGGTTGGGTCAGACGCTGAAGGTGGGTGCTGGATTTGACAGGATGATATTCGGGAGGGAGAAGGAGATGGGAATGGTAAGAATCAGCAGAAAGTAATGACATTAAGGAATGGTAATAAAAGACAGACAGATGGAGAGCAATGCAGACCAGTGTGACTCAATGGCTGTTAAGACAGATCCTTCCAGAGTCAGAGCTGGGAGGACGCCAAAGTGGAGGAAAGCCCCTGGGTTGGAGCTGGGTAGTTATCTCTGGGATGTAAAGGGAGTTGTTTTTTTCCCTCCTGTCTGGCAGGTGACTCAGATACTGCTGGGGCTCGTGAGCTGTGTTCTTGGAGTGTGTCTCTACTTTGGGCCTTGGACTGAGCTGTGTGCCTCTGGCTGTGCCTTCTGGTCAGGGTCTGTGGTAAGTAAGAAACTAGCAAGGAGCTCAGTGGAGGCAAAGGGAAACAGTTGCCTTGGGGCTGGAGAAAACCTTCTGAAGCACTTATTTTTTTCTGGGCAAGGTTAGAAAGGGCAGGGCATAGGTGTTGAGTGTCTGTTCATATACTGGTTTGTTTGTTTGTTTGTTTTTTGTTTTTGTTTTTTTGGCTTGCTTGCCCTTTGAGCCCTTCTTTAGCCGGGCTGTTCTAGGAGTTGTTGGTGGTAGGATGATGGGAAACCTAGCCAAACAGTAAACTGGGGACTATTTTTTTCTGGTGTCTTCTCTCTCCAGGCAATCGTAGCTGGAGTTGGTACCGTTGTCCATGAGAAGCGGCAGGAAAGACTGTCCGTGAGTCTCGGCTTCCTCTTTATCAACCCTGTCCACCTACAGCCTCCAAAATGGCTGCCATCCCTGCACTTTTCTACCTCTTATCCTTTAATTATCAATAAAATGGGTCTTTCCTGGGGGGTTAGAAGGGGCTTCTTGCCATAGCAGCAGGGGAAGCTGGGCAGGTTTGAGGCTGTGGTTCTGTAACTCTGCTGCTGAGGAGCAGGATCTGCATCTGGACCTCTCTCTTCTAGGGCCATGTATCACGGCTGCTCCTCCTGGCTTGCATTGCTACAGCTGTAGCTGCTACCGTTCTGGGTGTCAGCAGCCTAATCTGGCAAACCAGTGTTCCCTACTATTTCGAGATCAGTTCCACATGCGACCCCTTGCAATCAATGGACCTTGGGTATGAGTCAGCACAATTCACTGACTCAGACTGGAAGACAGAGAGGTGCAGACAGTACCTGACCATGATGATGGTGAGAATGGATCCCACCCAACCCTCACTCCCAGGAACTGGAACCCTGGAGGGCAGGAATGAACAAGCTCTGTGAACTTTGGTTAGAAAGCAGTCATTGAAACTGAGGGCGTTTCCCTGAATTAAAGGTGTAGGGGGAACAGACTGCAGGCCACCCCTCTGTCCTTTTTATTGAATGGCTATTCTGCTTACCTACTTATGGATGCATAAGATATCACCCCCAGATATGATAGATTTAAATGCCACTTTGTTCATAGTTTTCATGGTTCTCTGGGGTGGCTGAGTTGACACAGTTCACACCTCGGTTTTCCTAGAGAGATAGTGGGTATGGTCATCCAAGAGCTCACTGGGGCTGGGCATTGACACTGAGGCCCTTATGTGACAGGCAGATGATGTGGCTCTTGGCTGGGGGCTCAGTTGGGCTGTCATCCTGAGAACCTATAGCAGCTTCTTCATGTGCCTCTGGCTTCTCAGTATAGCAATCAGGTCCCAGGAATATGGTGAGCTTGTCAAGAGGCAGGAATTGAAGCTGCCAGACCAATCGAGGGCTGCCCATTGATGGCATGGTGTCATTTCCACCAGTCAAGCAAGTGGATTAGAAATGGTGGCCACCCCGTCTCTAGAAGATGCCACCTGCCTTTCTGGAAAGTGTCTGGACTGAGTGTGGCTTTGGTAAGGTGGTGATGTGAATCAGGGGAACCAACACTTGACTGAGTCTGTTCCTCCTTTGCCTCTAGAACTTGTTCCTAGCAATCTGCATCCTTCTCACAGTTGTCTGTATCCTGAAGATTGTTGTGTCTGTGGCTTCCCTGGGACTAAGTCTCCGAAGTATGTGTGGCCGGAGCTCCCAGGCCCTGGTGAGTGTTCAGGAAGGAGCTTGCTGGACAGTATGGGTCTGGGCAGTGAAAACAGGAGAGGAGCACATGGGTTTGGAAGTCCCTGGTCCTCACTCGTCCCTCACTGTCTGTGGAGTGTGGACCCTTCTCATTCCCGGCTGGCTTCTGTTACATCATGCCTCTCTGTGGCCATCTTCACACTCATTCCCCACTCTGTCAAAGTCCATGCCTCAGTTTCCCTACTCCACCCGCATCTTTCCTGCTGGAGATTCCCCTCCTTGCTGTCATTCTGTCTGTCCTTTCTTCTGCTGATTTCAGCTGTGGAAGCCTCCATGTGCCTTATCTTCCATTCGCTAATCTCTTCCTCCAATTGTCTTTTCAGAATGACGAAGAAACAGAGAAGAAACTTCTCGGGGGGGATTCGGCACCCGCCTCCCCAACCAAAGAGAAGATCCCTGTTATCCTGTGAGCTGCCCAAACCCACATGTGTCCCTGTGCAGAGTAATCCAGGGAGGACGCCACTGCTCCCAGGGCCTCTTCTGGCCCCGCAGCACACACCTACTTCTGCTGCAGCCGCCATCCAGCCCTCTTTCTCTTTCTCTCTCCCATTCTCCTCATGCCAATGTCCTTTCTTCCATGAACAGATATGTCATTTTCTCCAATGCTGATAAAGCAGAAACAGCTATTAAAAATTCACAGAAAGGTGTGGTCTCTTCATTGATACAGACAACTGGCTGGGAAAGGCCATTCCTTGAGTTGTCATGTGGGCAGAAGAGTGGCAGTAGGGCCTGGTAGCAATTGTATGCCTCTGATGTCACTCACACCCTTCTTCAGGGTTTGCCTCCATTCTACTATGTAAAGTGAATATAACCCAAGTGCCTAGAATCTTCTTCATCATTATTTGGTTTCCCTTCCTGATGCGGTGATAAATACTCCGGCAAAAACAACTTGTGGGCGAAGGGTTTAGTATGCTGTCTATCTTGGGGGGGGGGGGGAGAGGGGAAGTCAAAGCAGCAGGAGCCTGAAGCAGCTGGTCGTATCATACCCACAATCAGAAGCAGGGAATGATAAATGTGTACACACTAGGGCTTGGCTCACTTTCTCTGCTCTTAGTTCAGGGTTCCATACCTAGGGAATGGTGACTCCCATCGTGGATGGGTCTTTCCCCCCAGTTAATATAATCAAATTACTCCCACTCCCACTACACATACATGTATACTGAGGAGCCCATTTTTTCAGATGATCCTACATACTGTCAAGTTGATTCTCCCAGAACCCAGCCCACTACATGTTCAGGGGTCACCTGCAGGCCTACAGGTTTGTGTCTCATGGAATTAAAGACATAATTTGTTTAGAAGGTGAGGCATCATACCACAAAGAGTGTGAAGTGCCAGGCAAGAAAGTAGTGTGAAGTGTTTGTTGAGTTTCTGTCAGAGGTGAGGAATACAAGGGTTAAAAAGATGACACTTGGGAGAGGCTCTTATTGCTATTGGTGCTTGACTAGTTGGGGCAGTGATGAGCATTCCTCTGCTTCAGTGTGCACTGGCACATTTGGTAGTGCCCAGTTACCTGGTCATTAGCTAAATCTCAAGAAACTATGGCTTACTTAGGCAGGAGTACTTCTTAGTTGTCATTCATAGATGCCCAGAATTCCACCTGCAAAGACTTCAGCCCATAGTATAGCAGGGGCAGTGCTGGATGCCTCAGAGCCCAAGAGAGGGCATAATTTCATCAACTTCTGAGGTTGGAAGTCACAGGCATTATGTGGTATAATTACTATGTCCTTCTCAAAATCTGGGTTGAATGTGCAATCCCCAGTGGCTCATAATGTGACCACGTTTGGAGATAAAGTCTTTTCAAAGAAGTCTTAGAAGGTTGAAATGGAGTTAACAGGGTGGGTCCAAATCCAACATGACTGGTCTTCTTATAGAAAGAGGACATTGTGAAGTTACAGGGGGAAGACAGCTATTTTTGAGCCAAAAAGCCCCAAGGGAAAATTGTTAGTGCCTCCATCCCAGGAATATTTTTATTAAGTCAAAAAGAGGAAGGGGAGTATGTTAGAAAAAGGAACTGATAATGTCTCAGTCAGCAAGCCTATCTGTCCTATGGTACTATTCCTGAGGAGACATGAAAGTATGTCTTCTCAGCACAGATAGGGAAGTAGCAACAGACCAAAATAAGAATATCACCAAAGTCCAACTTTTATGACCCAATGAGTTTACTGACGTTACTTATAAGAGTGTGTGTTAGGGACTACTTACAGGAACATAGATGGTTCAAAGGTACCACTATCGTCTAAAACACACCCTAGCATGAGTGATACCTTGTAAGACCTGGGATCATGGAATTATCTACATAATGTACAGGCAGCTTGATGAGTTGGAGATTTTTCTCTAGGCAGTTTGGCTGACCTAAGCCTCCTCAGTAATGTTCCCTGCTTATATAATTTTAGGGAGAATGGGGCCTTGTAAGTTTCTGGAACTCCCTGAGACTTTTGAGTTGTTTATTTCTCTATTCTTGGCAAGCCTTCCTTTAGGGTGTTTTGGGTCTTAATGAACTACCCTCCAGAATGAAGAGTTCCAATTCAGAGGAATTTTTTCTGTAACTGTCATGATACTATCACACAGAAGGGACTGTTGGGTTTCCCATCCTCCTGAGCATCCTTTCTCTGGAGCAGGACCTTGCTTCTCCCACTTGAGACACTGCCATTTCTGTTTCTACTCACAGTAGGTGACTCTAGTGCACCACAGGACAGCCCCATAAGAGTGCCCCAATCTCCAGTTCTGTATATGTGCTACCTGGGGTGGCTCTGTACATGATGAGGCAGAGGAAGGAGAAACTCCAGTCAGGGAGAGAAAAGACTTAGTAGAAACCACATCTTGCTCTTGAAATTATGAAGTTGTTAGGGGCAGGAGATGTGGTATACTGTGAGTTTATACCCCAGGATGCTTTGGTGCTAGCATCTGTTAAAGATATGAAAAAATCTGTAGGTTCATAGAAAGGAAAGGTGAGACAAATTACCCTTCAAAAGATCTTGACTAGGAGAGTCGCAGCATTATAGCCATAGACAGCCACGATGAGGCCTTCAAGTGGGAGGGCATTAGGAGAGATAGCTGCCATTTATAGAATGATGTGAATCTGGAAGGAAAAGAACCTCCAACTCCCTTTAGTTCCAGTCATTAGGAGGCTTATAGCATCATCTCATAATTGCATGAAGGGGCCTGGAAGGAAGAAACAAAAGCTTTGTCCGTTCCACAGGACAAAGGGAGTTTCTTGCACTTAGAGGTTTTCAGCGGTGAGGATTTAGTGTCATACCATGTGACCTAGCCTCCAAGCCAAAAGTCATAAGGAAAGCTGTACATATAGCTTGTCTTAGGCCTGGGCATCAGGGGCAGCTGGGATGGCTCCTGGCAGCAACAGGAAGGGAGAAGACTCAACTCTGGGAGAATTCCCCGGTCATGGCAGCTTTCTGTAGCTGGCAGTGATTTTCGGTTAGAGGACATGTAACCTAACAGTATATAGATGTTGCATAGATGGCCTCATGGAGGAATTCACATATACAACAGGGTCACTTGAATTTCCTATCTTATTTGACTCCTGTTTTGTTGCTGTTGTTGTTGTTGTTGTTGTTGTTTTTAAAATTATTCCTTTGTGTGGCCATGCATATGTGAATGATGGTGCCTGCAGAGAGAAGTCAGAAGAGGCCATGGGATTCCCTGGAAGCTGGAATATAGGTAGTTGTGACCCACCATGTAGGTGCTGGGAGCCAAACTCCAGTCCTCTGAAAAAGCAGTAAGCACCCTTAACCACTGAGCCATCTCCCCTGCCAATTTTACCTCTTTTTCGTTCAGCACTGGATTTTGGAATAGAGTCTCAGTCCAAAGAAACACAGGCTAAGCTGAGTTAACGTCAAAATCAAAGGAGGCATCATGTCCCTCCTTTGCTCCATTGGTAGTAATTTCTGTTGCAGTATTTCTACCCCAGTCTTATGCAGCCAAGATTAGAGAAATCGTCTTTGCTTTTCCATTCTAGAAAACAAACATCAGTTTGTTTGCCTTTTGTTTGGGTGGTTTTTGCACAAAATGGTCTGTGTCAGACTTTAGCAACACTTTTTCCCACTTTGGGGGAGGCTGGCTTCCTGCCTATCTGGTTCCTCTTCCCACATGTCCTCTGTGCCTGTCTTACTGTAGGGCTCCACCTCCACCTGGTGAATAACACAGAAACTTCTTTGGATATGTTTTTCTTCTTTGTAGACATGTCACCTCCCTTCCTACTTTTGTTTAGTTGGAAAAGCCAGCATCCATCTCTCTTCAGACAGCTTTGCCTTGCCAGTAAAATTGTGTATACAAATGGGAATGACGCAGGGTCCCTGATGGACTCCTGAAATGTCTCCAGCCTGTTTGTATATAATGCTTTTAATGGCATTTTTAAATCCACAGGGCATAAACAGGAAAGAGTTCCTCCTCCCCCTTGTCCTCCTCCCCTCCCCTCTCCATTTTTTCTTCTGTGTATTCCACTGGCTGTTGGGTCCTCCAACCTCAGGATCAGATTTCAGCTTTCACAGATTGGCTATTAAAGGGTGTGCTGGTTGGTGTTTTTATTAACTTGACACAAACCAGGGTCATTTGGCAAAAGGGAAGCTCAATTGAGAAAATGCCTCCATCAGAGGGGCCTGTAGGCAAATCTATGGGAATTTTCTCATTAATGATTGATGTGGGAGGGTGGTGCCTACTGTTGGCAGTGCTACCCATGGGCAGGTGGTCCTAGTTGTATAAGATAGCAGACTGAGCAAGCTGTAGTGAGCAAACCAGTAAGCAACACCCCTCGGTGACCTCTGCTTCACTGCCTGCCTCTTCTGTGAGTTCCTGTCCCAATTTTCCTTCATCCAACGGATGTTTTGGATGTTTTGGATGCTTTGGTTTATAAGCAGTGGGTGATGGGCAC
>CM052700.1:88507348-88527163 GCA_028551405.1 Uromys caudimaculatus
TGCCTTTTGCCATCTTGTTAACTCTGATGTTAGCTGATCTTACTTTCTGACTATGGCTTTTCTCACCTGCAGGCCTCTGTGTCAATACCCCTTGAAGACCAGCTCTCTCTGAGAGGTGTTTTTTCCACGCTCCTGGGTGAGTAACTTTCTCCTGGAGCTCCTTGACTATGGAACTCTGGTGGCCCAGGCAGACATCTCCTGCCGCAGCCGCCACTGGGATCCAGGGGGTTTCTATGCCCGTCTACCTCAGTCCCTGTGTCTCGCAGGTTCGGGGCAGTTCCTGGTGAGCTGTGGAGCTTGTCGTGGGCCCACTCCTGGCTTTTCCAAGCTCCTGGGAGGGTATCCTTCTCCCGGTGCTAATCGGCTATGGAGCCCTGTGGCCCAAGCTCCCTGCTGGCCCTTTTCATTCTCCATAATATAATAGTTCTGTTTCTCCAACCGTGTCAAATATATATACATGTATTCATACACACACACACACACACACACACACACACACACACACACACACACACACATATGATCTAGATGAGTGCATGTGATATTTATCTTTTTCCTCCATTACTCTCCTTGTCCATGACTCTTCCTTCCTGGTCTTCCACTTAAGCACCTTTAGCTGTGTGGCTCATTTCTGGTCCCTTAGTCTATTCTATTGGTCCATCTATATAAATTATATATAAATAAAGAAAATATCCAATAAAAAGTTAAAAATTAAAAAATTTAAAAAAAGAAAGGCTAGGATAGCTGAGGCAGGAGTGGGTGGGTGAGGGAGCACCCTCATAGAGGCAGGGGAGGGAGGAGGGAATAGGGGGCTTGTGGAGGGGAAACTGGGAAGGGGGATAACATTTGAATTGTAAATAAATAAAATAACCAATAAGAAATGGAAAAAATTTTTCCAAGAATTAATATAGGGAGGGTTACTTTGTCTTTTCTGATTGATTTTTGTTTGAAGTCCACTTTGTCAAGTGTGCCTATGATTATTTCTATTTACCAGGAGTTTCTACTTGTTTGGTATTTTCACTTCTAACCCTTCCTTTTCAGTGGGTGTATGTCCTTGGCAGTAAGTTCCAAATTTTGCAGACAGTGGAAAGCTGGATCTGGTCTTTAAGTCCAGTCCTGAAGCTGAAAAGAGAATGCGCACATAGCACAGAAGTGGAGGAGGGGAGTGTGGAGGGTGGCGTGTGGGATACTGTAACGGGAAGATGGAGCAGAGCAGAGCATGTGTGAGATAGGACAACAGGGTATCCATGGAGCCCCATGACCTCCTTTTGCCACTGTCTTGTGTCAGGGGCCTGAGCCCAGAGTCAAGTGCAGGGTCATGTGGCCAAATAAAGCTTTCAGCAATTGAGGACTTTTTGTTCTTATGAAAAACAGTTCTGGGTGTCTCTTGTTTCCGTTCCTTTTAGACTTGGGATAAGCTGGAGTGTATGGGAGTGGGGGTGGGGTGAGAGAGATTCATGCGGAGCAGTGAGCTGGAGCAATAGGGCAATAAACAATGATCCCGTGGCAATGTAGGCAAACACTGGTGGGACTTTGGATCTTAATCGTGGCAAACGGGAAGTGATTAGAGCAGTACTCAGGCAGCACAAACTTTACTTGATGCGTTTTTAAAACAACATGAAGTTGAGTGGGTAGGGGAGTGGGGAGAACTGGGGAGGAGTTGAATGGGGGAGAGAATACGATCAAAACATATTGTATGAAAAACTTTAAGAGAATACAAAGTCGGGTGGATATGGAAGGGGATGGATCTTGTTTTTAAGTCTCTCTCTCTCTCTCTCTCTCTGTGTGTGCGTGTGTGTGTGTGTGTGTGTGTGTGTGTGTGCGCTATGTGTGTCTGCAGAGCCCAGAGGTGTTGAATCCCCTGGAGATGGATTTATAGGTGGTTGTATGTTGTCCCGTGTGCAGTATGTGCTCTTAGCTGCTGAGCCATCTCTCCAACCCTGGAAGGAACATTTGTTATGGGCTCACTAAGAATTTTACCTGCGAAATGTTAAGTTGGAGTGGCTTATTAGAGATCAAGTTAAGATGTTAAGAAGATAGTTGGGCACATTAGTTTGGAGTTCAAAATCATTTGACCCTGTTGTTGTTGTTGTTGTTGTTGTTGTTGTTGTTGTTGTTTTGTCAGACAGATTAAATTTAACAAAGAAAGGATTCAAGGATTGGACGGTACCAGGCTGAACCAGGAAAAGTTCAGAGAGGACCACCAGGCAACTGTCTGCCCAAGTTGACAGGAAAAAAAAAAAAAGACGACACAGAGAGAAAAACAGCTTGGCTTCAGCTCAACCTTCCCCTTTCATGGCTGTGTCTGAACAGCTGGCCACCTCTGCTGAAAACTTGGGTGCCCTGATTGGCTGAGACTCATGAGACTGTGCTCACAAGTTAGGTCAAGGATCCATCTATATATTAAACTACAGTGTGCCACTGGCAGAGGCAAATTTAATTAACTTTACAAGTTTGTACATATTGACCTGGGAGTTGACAATAAACTTCAATAGTAACAACATTTGTCTGCCTTCTGCACACTGCAGCAATGTTATCAGAGGGCCAGCAGTCGGCGCTCTCCGAACATTTGTTGGGTAAATAAATAAATGGCATGAAATGTTTTTATCTAATTGTGTGGTTTGAGCCATATGTACTTTACCAGTTTGTATAATGACCAGCATAACCTATCAGGGAGGTAATTGAATTTGGTGGCTTTCTTCAGCATCTATTGGAAAAACATCACCATAGAGAAGAAGAAGCACCTTGGGGTTCCCTCAAGCTCTCCCACCAATTTTGGTTGAGACTTAAAATGGGGGAAACTTTATGAACCACTGAGTTAGTGTTAGTATAGAATTTCAGAACAGATGGCCTCAGGAGCCATTCCCAGTTTCTATTAGCAGCCCTAGATTCAGCAGAGATCTTTTTCATTTCTGACAGGCTAAATGTCCCAATGGGACATTGTCTTCAAATCTAGGAATAAAGCATGTGGCTCAGGCTTACCTACACTACAGATCATATGCTCTGGCACGTGGCTTCAGGCATGAACGCACAGCCCGTCAGTCATGTCAGCACGTCTACAACTTCCGCGTCACAGTTCCAGAAAAGGCTGCACTTGAAGCCTGAGGCTGCCATGTAGAGTCTATGGCTGCTGCTTGCCACCCCCACCCTTCCCACCCCACTCCTGCCTGGGTCTGCCAAAGATCACCTTGAGCTTGAAGGTGAAGACCATGTGCTGAAATCAGACCCTAGATGTGAGGAAAGTTTCTCCTGCAATTGTTCCCTGAGTGCTGAACTTAGCCATGCTTGAATCCCCCTGCTGTTGAACGAGTCCTGCTTCCTACACAAAATGCTAGATGCACTAGGGTGCAGTAACTGATGTCTCAATGGTTCCCTCTGAATCTCCAGGTCCTGGCCCTGTGGGGCAGCACTCCAAAGCTTCCTGAGTAAGGGTGCTGTTTCTGGGGAGACCCCAAGTGGGCTGTGAAGAGATGCCATGTGCAGAGGACAGACAAGTGGAAGGACTTCACATATACATGCAGGAACAACTCTTGTTGGTCAAGGCTGCTTTCCTTAGGCTGCTGTACATAAGCTCAGGCTCTGCAAATGCATGTATAAAATGTATATTTATATACATGTAAATGTATATGTGTGTGTTATACCACAGCACTGTTTGCTATGTGAATTCTTTTACAGTACAAACCAAACTGTATGTGATTCATGAACAACCAACTGCTGAATGATCCCTTTTCCTTTCCAAGAGGCCTTGACTCCCATGTCTAGTAAGACAAAGAGACTGGGTATCCACAGATACAGGTTGACCTTTTGCTTCGTAGTTTGTCTAGAAAAGCATTTCCTTGACTACTTATCACAGAATGCAAAGAGAGAGTTAAAGGTACACTCTCTGTTGACTCTACCAAATGGAAGATGCTGTATTTCATTTTAGTAGAGGCAGAATATGGAACATATTTAAATTAAATGTTATTTAAAAAATGAAGCAGCAGCAAAATTCCAGCTTTTTAAAAAAAAGCACTAAATGAGAATATATGAATGTGTATATATATGGATTTTGTCTTAGTCAGGGTTTCTATTCCTGCACAAACATTATGACCAAGAAGCAAGTTGGGGAGGAAAGGGTTTATTCAGCTTACACTTCCATGCTGCTGTTCATCACTAAAGGAAGCCAGGACTGGAACTCAAGCAGGTCAGGAAGCAGGAGCTGATGCAGAGGCCATGGAGGGATGTAACTTACTGGCTTGCTTGCTCTCCTGGCTTGCTCAGCTTGCTCTCTTATAGAACCCAAGACTACCAGCCCAGGGATGGCACCACCCACAAGGGGCCCTACTACCTTGATCACTAATTGAGAAAATGCCTTACAGTTGGATCTCATAGAAGCATTTTCTCAACTGAAGCTCCTTTCTCTGTGATAACTCCAGCTGTGTCAAGTTGAGACAAAACCAGCCAGGACAGATTTCAAAGCAAACAAAGACTATTATAAAAAAACCAAAAGCTTCACATGCATCATAAGCAGGTAGGTTTTCTTTCCCACGTGTTCTTTTAGACAATAAAATTGTGTTAGACTACATACATTATTGTAAAGTGGCATTGGATGGTTTATAATTATCACAGAGAAGCATGGCTTGCATCATTTTCTGGTAACTTATCCTCAGTGAAACTTTCCAGCATCCTCTTTTTGAGGGATAGGGTGGGGATATTCTGTAACCAATCAAACCACCAGAACATGTTTATAAGTAAGTAAGTAAGTCTGAAAACATCTTTTAATTAAATAAGGAAAAGAGAATATAAATGTGTACACTTATGGCTGTTAATTTTTAAGTACACAGACCCATAGAGAGTTCAAGTCACTTAAATCTCCATCAAGACCAATAACAACAAAAATATTTTTTACACTGTTAAATCCAGCATTATGGATAAAACTGGTGCAAAGTGGTCAAATGGATACAACAAACACTGATGTCTAATCTGGCATACTGGCAGCTAATACATAGTCAATAAAGTTTAAAAGATCTTGTAGCCAGACATGGGGAGGTATAATGTCTTTAACCCCTGCATTTAGAGGCATAAGCAGGATGATCTCTGTGAGTTCAAGTCCAGCCTTGTCTACAGAATGAGTTCCAAGCCAGTCAGGGCTACACAGAAAGACTGTCTCAAACAAATAAGTAGTGAATAAATAAATATCTAGTCTCCCTTCTTTGCCACGGCTCTTCTCAAGAGGTCCGTTCTAAAACTACATTGTTGAACTTCCCAGTTTGCTTTCTCTTCCTCAAATTTTTTATGTTTCTGCTCTAATTCTCTGTGCTGCTTTTCAGAATTCCTCCCCATCAGCTCACGGCGCAGCCAAAGCTCTGTTTCAGGGTCCCGCAGGTCTTGAACTTTTGTTTGGACTTTCATCTCGAACACCTGCTCCGTCTCTATCTGCGTCTCAGTGGCACGGTCCCACCTTTCTTCTTCCATCTGCACCACAGCGTTGTTCTTCGTAAATGGCCCTGGCTTTTGTTGCTATGCACTCCACTCAAATTATAGCTGGTTGCTTTCTGCTTCTGTGATTCTTCCTCTCAGCGTGCATGATTACAAACCATTCAAGCCCTGCCTGTATGTTCTTACACATTACTTGGAATTGTAAACTCAGAGTGTTCACCATTTTCAACCCCAGCCCCTCCCCAAGGCACATCCTCCCTCTCTGACCCTACCATGCACAGCAGAGGGTAAACTGGCCCTTGTCATCTAAACACCTTACTTCCTTCTTTACCACATGTTTCTGGAAATCCATGTGTGTTCATTTCATGTCCATGAATTTGTCTCATTATCTGGTTTTTAAACTGTTGGTGTCCTTCTAGCATCTGCTTTGGCAACTGTGAGATGATATTCACTTTTTCACATAAACTTCCCAATATCCAACGGCTGAAACCCATGTCCTGAAAGAGCAATGAAGTATAAATGACAGACAGAGTGTTTCAGGAACCTGATGTCTGCTCCCTGAGACTCTGCTTTTAAGTAATCCTCAGATTTACTACCAGTGTAGTCATTAACAGGCTGCCAGCAACTGCTGTATCTTAAAATATCTGCATCAGATACTCTACTTCTGGGGAGTCCACTCCTTAGACAATATCCTTGTGGGAACTATTGCCCGAGGTCTCGAATGTCTAGCAGAATGGCAGTTCAAGAGAAGCAGAATCAAGTCTGAAATCTGAGCTGTTCTCATCTCTCTTCTTTGCACTTTACAACCGAAAGAGAAAAGAAGCCTCTCTGTACTTAGTGTTCATAAATGAAAGTTGAATACAGTGTGTATTTGTATAGCATGTTATTTGTTAAAAGTTGTTGTGTGTGTGTTGGGGGTGTGTGTAGTAATTCCTGATAAAGATCTGTGCTGTTGAAGACCCTTACAGCCCTATAAATGTCATGTGAATAACCTCTACTAGCATGTCAAGATCCGCGTGCCGTGTTGAGAATATGTGCCACTGAACGTAGCGTACAAAACAAAACAAAACCCAAACACCACATGATAATGAAAGTGATAAATTAATTCCTTATAAACAAGAAAGATGTAGCATAATAAAATCTCAGGGCTGCAGAGGTAGGTATCTAAGTTGGCAGAGTGCTTGCTTAGCACACAGGCTCAATCCCCATCACCACACAAACTCAGTGTGATGGTGCACGCTTGTAATCTCAGCACCTGGGAAGTAGAAGTGGAATGACACAGGAGTTCTAGACCACCCTCAGCGACATAGTTCACAGCCAGCCTAGGATACGCAAGACCCTGGCTTTACTTTTTGGAAAAAACAAATAAATTAACTTGATGGAAAGTGGTTTTTATAAGGAATAGTGCAATCTACTAAATTATGGAGCCAAAACCTTGGTGGAACCCTTTCAAAACCATAAAGCCACAAAAGAGAACCGAGAACGTGGGCAACACACGCAGTACGAGCGCGCCACCTACTGGTGAAAGTGGAAGAGCGCGCTCTGGTTTGTGCCATCTCCAGATAAAAATTAAAGGGGAAAATTAAGTCTGTGTATCGATGTGATTTCTGAATCCCACCGTTCCTTTTATTAGCCAATCCTTTGTGAATTAATTTGCTTTATTAAACCATATTGCAGAGCAACAGTTTGTATTTTTTTTGTCATCTATACAATTGCCCACATATAAACACCATTTATATATTTGTTCATACATGCATAGAATAGTTTGGAAAGGAATAATCCGAGCTAGCAATAGTGATTGTCTCTAGAGATAGAGCTGGCCCAAAAGATGAAGCTGGTGAGTGAGGTTTTTGGCTGTGCACTTATTTACATGTTTTGACTACTCCTTAGCTTAAAAGGTAACTTAAAGCATTAGAGAAAAAGTTAAGATAAAGGAGTATGCCCCTTTGGTCTTCCCTAGTATCTCTTAGCAGCACCCATTTGACTCTGTCACTGCACCTGCTTTGGTTATTTTATTTCTTTAGTAACATGACCACAAAGAAGCCAGAGGTGCCATGGCTGGGGCAAAGGGCTCCAAGTAAAGAAGCCTGAGGCAAACGTGCAAAGAAAAGGCACAGCTAACTCCTCATCAATGTAGAACAAACACAGGGGAACTCTCTTTGCTTTTAAAATAAAATATTTGTGGAGGATCTTTTTCTGTTTTTAAAATCATCTTTTGTTTTCAACTTTGTTGATGTCTTTCGAATGTGAAAACCTTGTATTCTTTTTTAAAAACTAATTTATGGATCCATGTCTTGGTGAAGAAAGTATGCCTGATTCTTGGATTCTAGATATAGTCTGCTGTATTTTGTCTTAAGATTTTTCTTACCTAATTTATTTTGTATAGATCTGAATTTAAATCCCTCCTGTAGGACTGAGGGCTTTTCTGTTGCTTGTTGTTTGTTTGCTTGCTTTTGTCTTCCTTCCTACAGTGTCTTCCTCTGCAACCCAGGCTGCCCTTCCCATCAATCACTAATTAAGAAAATGCCCAGCGGGGCTGCCTACTGCCCACTCTTATGGAGACATTTTCTCAATTGAGGTTTCCTCCTATCTGATGATTCTAGCTTCCATCAAGTTGGCATAAAACTAATCAGCACAAGCCCCGGCTTCTCGCCATTTTTGAAGCTAATTTCCAACTATGACAGCTGTATTTATAATACAGTAACTATTGTCATTATCCAAGGTTGTCTCACAAATCTTTTTTGGCATAGCTTGTGTCTACTTATAAAGCCAAGCCTCCTTTCCTTCTTAACTAGTTTGCTTTAGAATATTATTTTATGCCCTTCATTTACTAAAACACTCGACATTGCATTTCTTTCTGGCCCCTTTACCAACAATATTACTGCAAGAAGTATTAAAAAGAAACCTTTTGATTAATAAATACACTCCCAAGGAGCTTTGAGATTATTGAAGCATCTCTTTCTCGTGTGCAATAATCATTTGCTTATGCATGGTTCTCACCGTCTGGAATATCTCCCACTTTCCTTTACTACCTATGTGGCTAAGTCTTTATCTTGAATAGGTTTAATACCTAGTAAAGTAGAGATAACATTTTTTAAAGGTGTTATCAATTGCCGGGGACACAGCTAGGCAATAGAGGATGTGTCTAGCATGTACAGGAGCTGTGAATGATTCCCCAGCACTGAAAAAAAAAACAATGAACTCACACTATCAAATTTCATACACAGAAATTGCAGCTGGAAATCTATGTTTATGTGTCAGTTTTTAAAGAATAAATATTGTTATCATGAGGAGTGCCTCTACACAGGAGCATGGTATGTTTCCAGTTTAAACAGATTTTATTTCATGTTTTCCAACAGGGATAACTGATTATCGAGTGTTTGTGTCCTGTCCAAGTTGCCTCTTGGGCTGCCTCATTTTCCTACTGGTTCACCACACCCTCCTGATGGTTCACCACGCCCTCCTGATAGTTTGCCACGCCCTCCTAGTGGTTCACCACGCCCTTCCGATGGTTTGTCATACCCTCCTGATGGTTCACCACGCCCTCCTGATAGTTTGCCACGCCCTCCTAGTGGTTCACCACGCCCTTCTGATGGTTTGTCATACCCTCCTGATGGTTCACCACGCCCTCCTGATAGTTTGCCACGCCCTCCTGATGGTTTGTCACACCCTCGATCCTGGCCCACCAGGGTGGAATCACTATCTGTCCTTTGTAGTCAATGATGCCCTTATAGTTCTTTATGGTTTTAGCACCACAGCTGTTCCTCTCTACAATAGAAATTTTAAACTTTCCCCATGATTAACCTTGGAGAAAATGAGATCGATCTCTGTCCTCTTTTGGGAAGAGAATGTCTGTTCTTTGGTTTACTTGTTGTACATGGAATTTATCCACATGCAGCTTGTTCATATTTGTGATTGTGTGTCACTGTGCTGGGCAGGCATGCTAACCGCCGTGTATTCCCTCGACTGTTGGTGACTATCTTTGCATTTTATTGCCATAAGTCTTTTACTAAAAATGCTCAGATGTGGACTCGTAGGAGTTTCTGCAAAGCACTTTGCAGCTTTGTTTATTTACTAAAATAACTGTTAAAACTAATTTTTTCACTAAGAGCATTTGCAAAGGATATAATTTCTAAAGCTTGCTGTAGATATTAACATTTTAAAAGAAAAAGAAATGGCTATGTCTTTAAAAAAGTGTTTCCTAGATAATACAAATGCACGCAACTGAAAAGCCTACTGTCAGCTTTTTAGAAATGCATGAGCACGCCTCTGACTTGGGGTTTCACTGTCCTCTCTTCCTCTCTGTCCCGTCTCCCTCTCCTTCTTATCCCTCCCCCACCCCCCAGTAAAGAAGATTGAACCTAGGGTCTTGCACAGCCCCTCCCCCTTTAATCTTTGTCCTCTTACTTCCCTACAGATTTTTTTCTGGTTGTGATGGGTTTTTATATTTGAAGGTATGATTATATTGCTACACGTTTCTATGGTCACAATTAACTGTGGCGATTAGAAAGAAAGTGGCCCCCAAAGGCTCTTAGGAGAGGCGCTATTGGGAAGTGTGGCCTTGTTGGAGTTGTGTGGAGTTGTTAGAGGAAGTGTGTCACTAGGGAGTGGGCTTGGAGGTCTCAGCAGCTCAAGCCAGGCCCCACTGTGGCATTCTCGTCCTGCTGCCTGCTAACTGGGATGTAGAACTCTCAGGCCTTCTCCAGCACCATATCTGCCTGTATGCTGCCATGATTCCTGTCATGAAATACACACACACACACACACACACACACACACACACACACACACACACGATGTCATATTGTTCTAGAATAAGGCAATGTTTGTCATTAATGTGATTCTTGTTTTTCCCCTTGTTTTGACCAGTGCTGGCACTGAGCAATCTTTTCCACATAAATAAATCAACAAAAATGAGAACAATCTTGCTATAGTAATGCCAGTCAGCTCTTTGTACTCCTTTAAGATAAATGCCCCAGACAGTATGGAGGCCTATCATTAATTTTTAATGGCTCATTAATTGACACACCTGCCTTCCTTTGTGTTAAAAACAAGATGGTGGAAATCGCTTGGCTTGCAGAGGAGTCTCTAGCTGGTCATTAGAACCTGTTGGTCAGTATCTGGAACATATACCAAAAACCTTTATCAAGACCTATCAAAAGACTATAAATTCTATCTCTGACTTGAGAAGAATTCTGATAAACTAATCAATCTAAAATGTTTGGGAAAGTTGAAATATTACGAATTTTTAATAGTTTAGTAGTTGCTGTAAATCTACTTAGAAAATGTATTGGTTAGTTTTCATTGTCAACCTGATACAGCCAAATGTCCCCGGGGAAGAGGGACCCTCAGCTGAAGAACTTCCTTGATAAGACTGGCCTGTGGGTATGCCTGTGTGACAGTCCTCTACATTACTAAGGATGGGGTGTGAGGAGATGTCCAGCCCACTGTGAGAGGCATCATCCCTAGGCAGGTGAGCCTGGGCTGTATAAGAAAGCGAGCAGAGCAGAATCCAGGAAGCAAGCCAACAAGCCATGTACCCCCATGATCTCTCCTTCAGTTCTTGTCTCCAGGTGCCTGCCTTGAGTTCCCTCAGTAATGGACTAGTTTCTGGAAGGAGAAGCCAAACAAACCCTTTCCTCACCAAGTTGCTTTTGGATATGGTGTTTATCAAGCAACAGAAATAAAACTGGTTCAGACAGTTTTTTAAATGGCAAGATGACCATACCAAGAAGAAGGAGAAGGAGGAAGAGGAGGAGGAGGAGGAGAAGAAATGGTACACTGAATTTGAGTCACACATCACTAGATGTCAACACTTGCTAGGTGCAGGCACCTTGTGTCATCTAAATCCTTATCCCTTCCGATAATTTAAAAGGCAGTTTTAGATATTGTAATCATTTCTGCAATATTCCCAAAAGTGTGGAATCTCTTCCTTCGTTATTATCAATTAAAAACTTAGTAAACACTTTGTATTATTCACTTGGTTCATCTCCGTGATAAAACACCCAACAGATAGCAACTTAAGGAAGAGTTTGCACCCGAGGCTGTGCGTTCCATGTGGGGAAGGTATAGCAGCAATAATGCACTGTGGCTGATCATGACGCATTCAGGAAACTGAAATTCAGGTGGTTTTCACAATTTCTCCTATTTTTATTCAGTGATTGTGGCCCATGGAGTGGTGCTGCTCACATGCAAGATGGAGCCGCCTCCTCCCTTGAACTCTCTGGAAACACCCTTGTTGACCTGTCTAGAGATATGTCTCCTAGCCAATTCTAAACACAGCGAAGTTGACAGTGAAAATTGACCATTATATACTTAGTAAGAAAAACATTCAGGGCCCACAGTACCATAGCTGATTTACAGTGTGTACCTTTTCTTCTGAAGATATATTGTTTTTCTCTTCTAATGATGTCTAGACATAATTGAGAATAATGTCTTGGGAATTATGATAACATGATGCCACCTCAATTTTACCAAATTACCTACAAGTACTAAAAAAAAAAAAAAAGCTTCTGCATTTGGAGGCTCTCTCAGAGCATACTACCCCAAATATGCCACTTTGGCATGATAATTATTTTAAGCTGAAGACACTAAACAAAGAGGAAATGCAAGAAGATAGCTCTAATATGTATTACCACACATACATATGTCTTCCTCTCCAGAGCAACAGAACCCAGATAATATAATCAAAAGAGTGGGTTTATTGGCTTTATCAGAAGATAAATAATACCACACCATCTGCCTGCAGGCTAAAGATAGATGAAGCCAGAACAACTGGGGCCAAGTATTCAGCTCCAGCCTCAGGTAAAAGCCTGAGATCTTCAGGGAGATGCTGGGGCAAGACCACAGCCAAAGACTAAGGAGTCTGGAGTCTGACACCCAAGGGTCACAGCAGCAGCAGAGCACGCTCCTGTCCAAGGGCCACATGTGGGTCATGCCAGCTTCTGCCTCTGCTGTTTCATTCCATCCTGCTGCATGGCTCTGCTCGCTTTGTTTGCTGGTCTACACGTCAGTCACCCTCTGGATGACTCTTCTCTGGCAAGGAGAAGCCCAGATCCATCCTCTGAAATATGCTAGCTTATTTATTTGGCTCCTAGTCCATCCTCTGAAATATGCTAGCTTATTTGTTGAGCCCCTAGTATGTGATATTTTGTACACTTGTGAGAACCAATTTAACAACTAGAATTTGGTATTTTATATAAAGTTATTTTAGTCTCCAGTCATATAATCACCAAATCTGGCCAAATTACCTTGTCACCACTCTAGTTGGCATTGCCAGCATGGGAGAATGGAACCTAGAAATGAGACAGACTAAAGCCTCACTCCATAGCCGACTTTATTTAGAGCACCAGACAATTTATATTCTAAGGATTAAGCAAGGTTACAAGAGCAAAATTCACATGACTTCAAGCTGTATACAAACTCAAAGACTGGTGGTGTTTATTAACATTTTTGAATAACAAAAGTAAGATAATGGGTAATCTGAAGTTCATTTTATTTACCTGGGAGGAGCAGAAAACACTCACAAGGACAATGCATGTTAGAAGAACAGAGGTCACAAGACTCTTGGCTCTTTTTTGGAGTTTTCTCCCAAGCTTTCAGAATTCTCCTCATACAGCTCTGCTCTTGGACCGTGTCCCAAAATCTCCCCCACCCCATTTTATTTTTTAAACACATTATGTTCAGAGTGGTTTTGATTTAAGACATGGTTGATAAATCTAACTGTTGTTTGAATCATAAGTACTATAAGTAAGCAAATCATAAACACAATGAACAGTGTGAAAGCATTGTGTTTTACTCTACCAGGAACAGAGGTCCAGTTCTACTTGTAATACTTTAGCTTTCCATCAGCCATGCTGTAAGAAATGCCTGGTAATTGATGTAAAAATGTATCAAAAAGTTCTTGTTATCTGTTTAATATCAAAATTTAAATTTCCTCGAAAATCTTGTAAGTGATATTCAATCTGTTCTCATGTATGATTTTGTTGATTAAAATTCACGGGAGTAAGACAAAAGAGAGTGGAATTCCAATCACACCTCATAGACACTTGCTTTTGCACATTTATGATCTGATCCCCCAGCCATTTAGCCTTGTCTGTTGTAACTCTCCTACCTCTTATTATGTCTGCTCATCAATGTTTATCTGTCTTACCCATAAGTTATGGGAATCCTGTTGCCTTCTTGTTACTGTTGGGGTCTAGGAGTCACCCTACATACCACAGGAACCCCCCAATCGCAGTTAAACAGTGATGGGTCATTGAATGCATACCTAAAGACTGATCGACCAGGGCAACAGCTTCAGACTTGAAAGCTGCGTAGTGGACATTTCTCAGGACCAGCTTATAAAGGCTAAAACTTCAAAAACACAATAAGCTCATACACAGGTCCTAAAGTGCTTCCTGGTGGTCAGCCCTGACTCAGCCATTTTAGACATAACAGCTCATATTGACTTTTAATTTGAATTATTCTATGTGAAGCTTATAGTTGTAAAATGTCATAAGATTAACAAACCGCATAACATAAAGAACATAACAGGATATGTGGTCAGCATGACCCTGCTCTGAGTCAAGTTATTTTTCTGTATCAATGACTGGCAGGCATGTTACAGCAACAATATGAAATCGCTGGTGGGTATGGACCAAGTGGCTACAGTTATGCTAGGGAAGCAGACCTCAACACTTACAAAATCACTGATGCATGAAATGCTATACCAGCCCTTCTTCCCATGGCCTGGTCAGATTATAGGTAACCATAATCCTATGCTAGACTTTAATAAAATAATAGAAGGTAGTGACCTACTGAAAGGAATAGTATTATTGATGCATGTATATAATTTGCAATAAAAATAATCAACACTATTTAGAGTAAGATTAATGTTAAGGCCACCTCTAGGGCAAATTTACACAAGTAATGCAAAAGGATTTATTAAACTAAATGCATAATTACTGGGATGGGTGCATGTAAAATTACCAGACCATGTCTGTATAGAATTTAATGCTATAGGAATTTTCTACACATGTCATTGTTCAAGTCCCAGTTTATTATTGAACCAAATCCTAGGCCTAGGGGGAGCTAAGCCTCCAGCGTGCCAAGCCATCAGCACTGTAGGCTCACAGTAGAAAAGAGTACAATTGTGAACACGCCGTAGAACCGATTGATCATAATTACACCATTATCTGTGGAACAGTTAGAAACATATTTTCCATGAGGATTCCAACCAATTAACATATAATCATCATGTTGAATATTTTTTCTTTTCACTTTGACATCTACATCTGGACTGAAGAACAGGGATAAATTTAGAATTTTCATAGGAAAGATTAGTACAAGCAGGATCTAAACTATGCCCAGTACAATTGGCACATTATTAGATTGATCCAAAAAAGTCCAGAAAATAGCCTGAAAACAGAGCCACATGGTTAGTAGTCCTGGTGTCTGGTAAAACCTAAGCCCATATTAGCCTTCTAACAGGCATGTTCATGTTCTGATGCCCTATGCAAAAACGCAGTCTCTTCCTAAGATGGATGGCTGAGTCTATTACAGTGCCAAGGTCCATACAAAAACACAGTCATTAGTAAAGTTAACAGGATCTGGGTCCATTCAATCTATGGGCTGAAGTAAAGGAGGACACAGAACACAGGATGTGCTCAGAGGCACCTTTGGCAGGTGCACTGGTAAAGCAGCTAGCATCACTCTTGGGTGACACAGGACTCTGTGTGTGTTTCCTACAATAGCTTCTCCCTTGGTGCTTTAACTTGGCCCCAGGTGAGCAGACTTGACTTTGATGGTCAATCTACCTTCTGCACTTCAGCTGGAGATTTTCTATCTTTCTGCTGACTTCATCTCTATTTTTCACCCTCTACTTTTGTCCCTGATGGGCTGGGGCCACAGGAGTCAGAGAGAAGTCCATAATGCCTCAGTGGCTCCAACTGCAATGGCAGATACACATTTCCTTCCCCTCCCCCTCAGCCAACCAGGCTTCCAAGTCTCAGATTGTTTAAACCACACAGGCCTGTCTAAAGGCAGTTCAATGTTCTGTAGAGAAATGTTTGGGACTTTTTTGTTCTGTTTGTTTGGTTAGTTTGGTTTGTTTTTCAAGACAGGGTTTTACTGTGTGTCCCTGACTGTTCTGGAATTCACTCTGTAGACCAGGCTGGCCTTAAACTCACAGAGATTTGCCTGCCTCTGCCTTCCAAGTACTGGGATTAATGGCATGAGACACCACAACCAGGTGAGAAATGTTTTTGAGCTCTTGAACATGTATCACCTGGAGGCAATTTTTGAAAATTAAGGGTAAATAAGGAAAGTGCAAGATTATCCCTTAGAGAGGCCTGGCTGGCGAAACAGCTCAGTGGTTAAGAGCACTGACTGCTTCTCCATAGGTCCTGAGTTCAATTCCTAGCACCCACATGGTAGCTCACAACCATCTGTAGTAGACTCTGATGCCATCTTCTGGTGTGTCTGAGGACAACTATAGTGTACTCACATACATAAAATAAATAAATCTTTAAAAAAATAGATTATTCCTTAATGTTGGCCCTTTTTTATTTTTTAATTATTCTTGTTTTAACATTCTATGTGCTCGTCCTATGGGGACCTTGAGGATTATAGGACTACCTGTACCAATGCAGAGGTGCAGGTATGGCATCCAAGGAGGCCAAGAACAAAGTGAGTGACATTCATTTGCCATAATTCACTAGTATTTCTACCTCTGGGGTTAGCTCCACTACATGACTGTGACAGTTTAAGGGAGCATGAGTAGGACAGTCTTGCACACTTTGTCTTACTTGTCTAAGCAGGTTGTGGTATTGTGCATGAAGATTACTAGCGTTGGTGCGTGGCTGTTGATGTTCCTGAGCTGGAGAAATAAAAGTAGGGCAAGTTAATGCAATAAGACCAGGGATGTCAGAGTGTGAGTGGATAGAGTACAAACAACACGTGAGGGTGCTCATCAGCTGTTTCGTTCCCGTAGTAACGGGAACATTTAGGATGTGAAGACAAAATTAACGCAGCTTCAATTGCTGGAAATAATTCTACAACATAAGCAGATTCTGAAACAATATTTAAGTGTTTATGAACTAACTATAATAAATCAAAACAGCTGGTTCCACTTGCTGGGCTGAGGAAAAAGATGTATTAAGAGATTTATGAATGTCTGGACCATGAATCTTCCTATACCATTAGATGAGCCATCAACAAAAATAATGCGAAGTGGGAGGAGGCTAGACAATTTTTGTACTCACAAATTCAGTTTGAGGAGAAAATCCCATAGTTTGCCAGTGGGTTAATGATTTCCTATTCTTCCATAGTAATCTGTGAATGAAATTTGAGAATCTATAGAGTTCTGTAAGGCTCTTAAAAACTCACTGATAGGTAATGATAAAATGATACAGCAAGTATCAAGCCCATATAATTGTTGTCATTGGATCTTCCCCTGACTTACTAATTGAGTAAGAGAAAGATAAGCAGCATTTTATGGCCCTTATGGTGTAAACAAATCCATTCCAAATGTTTAGCCTCTTGTGTTATAACACCTGTAGGAAACAATTTAGTGGGGGAAATAAATAAGTTTAAAGTAAGTGAAGGATCCACAGGATACCCAAATGTCATTTATGTCAGGATTCAAATAGCTGTAGTTCTTATCTTGCCTCTCAAGATAATATGAGAGGACTACCCAAAACCATCTCTTCTTCTAGAGTTTTAAATAGATTGGTTAGTGCATTGGAAATACCAAGTGCTGCTCATAAGGCCAGGGCAGTACTGGGAAATGAATTCCTTTTCCGTATTACTTTATCTTGCCTAGGTTGTTAAGTTAATTTTTCCATAGGCTCTCCTAAATCTTTAAAAGGAAGTGAAGACAATTCAAGATTGACTAGATTATCAAATTCCTCACCCTATGCTTTAAAGTCATTTTCAGGCAATTGAGAACATGTATTTAAAAAGGGCTCCATTAAAGGAGCTATCCCCAATTAAATGTTTTCCTTTATAAGAGTTGCTGTGGTCATGGTCTCTTCACAGCAATAAAACCCTAAGACAGTAGTTAGTACCAGGAGTGGTGCATTACTGTAATAGTCCTGACAGTGCTTGTGGACCATGGAACTTTGGACTAGAAAAGCAGTAGAACTCCTTAAGTGAGGCTTAATGAACCATTCTAAGTAGGAAAATGGAAGACACTGGTGCTGAGGGTGATATAAACTGTGGGAACCTGGATTAAAAGGTTTCAGAGGAGAATTTTAGTAGGTGGCCTAGAGATCATTCTTCTGATATTTTGACAAAGAATGTGGCTGCCTTCAACACTTATCAAAAAAAAAAATCCTAAGGCTAAATTGAAGTGTTAGGGATTAAACGCTATAGCCGAAGAGATTTGAAAATAGCCTAGTGTTGACTGTCTTCTACGGTTATTAGTAGCCAGACTTACACAGATCTATAATGAAAAGGAGCAGAGCAAGGAAAAATACAAAACGAACAGTTTGTAGAGAAAAGGAGCACCAGAAAATGTATACAGATTAAGGAAGACCACGATGCTACTTAGAGTAAAGGGAGTGATAACCTCAGAGCAAGACCCCACACAACCAAGCTTCTAATTTATGAAAAGGAATGAAAGAAACAGGAAAAAGAATTAAAGAAAAGTTTAGATCTGGGTGTAGTGACAAACACCTTTAATCCTAGAATTCTGAAGGTATAGGCAGGAAGATATCTGAGTTTGAGAGCAGCCTAGTTTACAGATGGAGTTACAGGGATGCCAACAGACAGTGAAGAAAACCATCAAAGTCAGAAAGCTGGTGAAAATTTATTTGAACGAGGGGTCCATGTTCCAGTGCCTGGATAACTGCTCCTGTCTAGCCAGTCATTTTATGCTGTTGCTAATGTTACAGGGAACCTTTCTCATATGCTGTTATTACTGATGCTAGGAAACTTGCTGATGCCTGAGCTGCATCCATATTCTGTTATATTCTATGCTTTAGGGTTCTTGGAAACCAAACACAATAGAGGTCAGTTATAACTGCTTTGTATAGTTATCCACAGAAGCATGAACCTGAACCAACTGTTTGACAGCACTTCCTGCACTTGAGTATGGGATGTACGCCAACATAAGAGAGACACCTGCACCACTATAAGAAGCCATTTGGAATAAGACTTCCATTTTGAGTAGGAATCGAGTATAAGTTTTAAGTTCCCATAACTTCCCTGGGAATTGACACCCTACCTGACAGAAAGAGACATATTTGTGGGTAATTGAAATCCTTTTTGGCAAGTTAAGACATGAATGTTAGGCAAGGTAAGTCTCCTGCCCCAGTTGAATACTGCCAACCAATGGGAACAGGATAATTGTACAACAAAGACATGTTTGTAAGGAAGTATCCCTTCCCTAAATCCTGACTGGTGGGATAACTTTGCACAGATGTTTATGGATTTCAGGCTTAAAAGGTCTGTAGGATTCTAACTCAGTGTCACAGTCAACTACCAAGTCTGCCCTGTGGCCCTAACCAATCAGTCCTGGGAAAACGTTCAATAAACTATCCCTGTCTGACTGAGATCAGTGTTCTTGTGGTTTGGGGGATGATTCTTGAACCCCAACACCAAGAAGCAGCAGAGTTTACATCTTAGGTCACCTTCTGGTTTTAGAGCAGTGGTCCTCAACCTTTTTTTTTTTTTTTTTTTAAGATTTATTTATTTTATGTATATGAGTACACTGTAGCTGTCTTCAGACACACCACAAGAGGGCGCTCGATCCCATTACAGATGCTTGTGAGCCACCATGTGGTTATTGGGAATTGAACTCAGGACCTCTGAAAGAGCAGACAGTGCTCTTTTTTTTTTTTAATTAATTAATTTATTTATTTTTGATACTTTATTTACATTTCCGATGTTTCCCCTTTTCTGGGTCTCCTCTTTGGAAATCCCCTATACCCTCCCCCTCCCCGCCTCTGTGAGGGAATTCCTACTCCCACCTACCCGCCCACCCATCCCCATATTCCCACCTTGACATTCCCCTTTACTGGGGCCTCTAGCACCCTCAGGCCCAAGGGTCTCTCCTTTCTCCCTGATGACCATCGAGGTCATCCTCTGCCACATATGTAGTCTGAACCATAGATGTGTATTCTTTGGTTGGTGGTCCGAACTCCAGGACGACTGGGGGGGGGGAGTTCAGGCCCATTGACGCTCTTGCTCCCTCCATGGGGCTACAAATACCCTCAGCTCCTTCAGACCTTTCTCCAACCCCTCCATCTGGGACCTCACTCTCAGTCCAGCGGTTACTGTTAAGTGAAACTTGGACATTCTGAACTTTTGGGCTAATATCCGCTTATCAGTGAGTACATACCATGTTCCTTCTTTTGAGACTGAGTTACCTCGCTCAGGATGATATTTTCAAGTTCCATCCATTTGCCTGCAAAT
>CM052700.1:88527663-88544225 GCA_028551405.1 Uromys caudimaculatus
GCCAAACTGATTTCCAGAGTGGTTGTACCAGCTTGCAGTCCCACCAACAGTGGAGGAGTGTTCGCTCATCATTTCAACATAGTCATTTCTGCCTTTCTTTTTTCTTTCTTTGGTGTATGTGTTTGTATGTGCAGAGGACAGAGGGAAACATCAGGTGTATTTTCCTCAGGTTCCTTCCACTTTCCATGTGCACACCACACAGACAGACAGACACACACACACACACAGAGGGAGAGAGAGAGAGAGAGAGAGAGAGAGAGAGAGAGAGAGAGAGAGAGAGAGATTGATTGATTCAAGACTAGAAATGCAGAAAAGAGAACTCCACACAGGAGAGAGGGAGAAACAAAGAATGCACTGGTGAGAATGAAGGAGCCTGGGCTCTACTGAAAAAGAAAACTGTTCAGTATCTGATGACCCACATGTGGGAAATTATTCTGAAAGACATTCTAGAGAGAAATCAAAGTTTGTTTAAAAAGTATAGACATTTAAAGAAAATAAAGCAGCTGGGCAGTTATGGTATATACCTTTAATCCCAGTACTCGGGAGGCAGAGGCAATTGGATCTCTGTGACTTCAAGGCCAGCCTGCTCTACAGAACAAGTTCCAGGACAGCCAGGACTACATAGAGAAACTCTGTCTCGACCAAAAACCAAACCAAACCAAACCAAATCAAACCAAAGCAAAATGAAAGAAAGAAATATCGTTACCCCCAGGAAAAGCAAACAGTTCAACACAAATTCTTAGAACCACCTGAGCATGACACTCATACTCACTATTACATAGTCACCAAAATAACACAAAGGATTGAAAGTGACACGCTTCTCTGCAAAAGGACGCTAATAATTCCTAAACTTGATTACTTTCAACTTATACTCACTTAATCCCACAGTACCAGAAGAAACAACCAAAATTATGGAAAGCAGGGCCTGTGCATGACAGGAAGACTATACAAAGAATTGCAGGGTTTTATGATAAGCCTTAAAACCATGTTTGACTCTGAAAAATAATTGTAGATGATACTTTGGTATAAGAAAAAATACATGCAAAGGACACATTCATATAGTGGGATAAAGGTCACAGTAGGGCTGTCTTCATAGAGGCCCTTTGTGGTCCTCATTCCATGTTGTCCTCATGATGGTTCTCAGAACTCCTTCATTGTCCAATCAGGACCTGGGAAGTCCACAACCTTCTCCTGCTCACACCCTTAGAATCTAATCACAGATATAAGTACTTGGGTGTCTCAGAAAGTTAGGCACAGTATCTTCCCCTGAGCCTTTGTAGTGTATAACATAAAGTGTGGCATGTAAATCCTAGAGTCCATGTAGTACTGTGTGTGTGTGTGTGTGTGTGTGTGTGTGTGTGTGTGTGTGTGTGTGTTGCTCCCACAACCTGAAGGAAGGGGGAAGGATTTGACCAGAGTAGAGCTGGGGACTGGACAAGGAGCTCTCTAGGTTGCGTTTGCAGAAGAATCCGTGCTAGTCTTACCAACTCTCTAGAAATAAGTATATACTTACAGGATATTGTAGGAATGTTATGTATATGAATATAAAAGTTAATTATTAGACCCATATCATAGAGCAGAGGGCATAGCACAGAGGGTAGAGCATCTGGCTACAGGGCATGTGGCTTCTAACCAATAAGGTTCTGGTTTAAGTCTGGGTGCTTACTGCTAAGTGGGTTTTTTTTTTTCCCCCATATAGAAGCTGTTGTTCATACTCATTTCTGCTTTTCTTTCTTTTATTCAATTCTTCTGGACCTTTTGAAGGCAGATCAGATAGCTACAGAAAGAACCACATCCCAGGAACGAGCCAATAGAAGGCACACTGTGAAGTCCATCCAGGTCACAGTCACTCTACTATGACCCAGATAGTGTCCCAAGAAGTGACCTTGAGACTCACTCAATGCAGGAAATCCAGTCTGAAGAAGCCTGAGGGTTGATGTGGTTTGAATAAGAATGCCTCCCCCATAGGCTTATATATTTGGAAGCTTAGTCACCAGGGTATGGCACTATTTGAGAAGGATTGGGAGTTATGGCCTGATGGAGTAGGTGTGTCCTTATTGAAGGAAGCATGTCACTGGGGGTAGGCTTTGGGGTTTAAAAAATTCCATATCAGGCCCAATCCCCCCCACCACCTGTTTTTTTGAGGATCAAGATGTAGCTCTCAGATACTGCTCTAGCACTATGTGTGCTGCCATAGTAACTACCATGATAGTAATGGACTAAGCCTCTAAACTGTAAGCAAGCCCCAAATTAAATGCTTGCTTTTCTACAAGTTACCTTGATTGAGAATCATTGTAGGCTTAGATTTTTCAAAAGCTACTTTTAATAAGGGTTCTTAAATGCCTTAACCTCCCTTCTAGCCTGCCATCCACTAGAGGTAGTGGAAAGGAAAGGCTAATAGAGCAAAGAAGGATGTGGACCTGTTATGGAATATTTCTTTGGAGTAAATCCAACCTATGTTGTCAGGATTTCAGTAGTTCAGTTCACAGGAATCAGCAGTGGCAGCTTGATCCACTCACAAACACCATTCATGAATCAGCAATGACAGGTGGATGAAGAAGAAACTGCAAGGCTCTACCAATTGGCCCAAGTCAGTGGAAGCAGCAAGAAGCCTCCAGAACACCAGAAGTTTTTTGGTATGTTTCTTTCTATGAAGTCATGACAAATGATGATCAACAAAGAATGGTAAGGCATACCAATACCACTCAGCATCATCAGCAAAGACCAGCATTAGCAAAGCCCAATGATGCCAAACAAAGCATGGCATGCCAATACCATCCAGCATCATCCACTGTTCATTGAGCTATATTTATATCCTTTCCAAACATCACGTGTTCTCTCAAGCATCTGCTCTAGAAAAACATCCCATGCCTTTTTTCCAGGCTACCTCTAGAAAAACACCATGCATCTATTCTTAGCAAAACATCCTCTCATAAGACAGTTTCCAGAAAAACATCACATGACACAAACATCGCCTGACACAACTGAGTCTCCAAAGAAACCAGAAATTTCTACTTCAGATCATGGTGTTTCTTCACAGCAATAGAACAATGACTAAGGCAGAGGTTGAGGAGCTAGCTTCTTCCTCAAGCAACCCTTCTCATCTCTCTAGGAATTTCTGTCTCATCCCCCAGCTTGGGTACTCTGTCTTCTACTCTGCCTCCTGACACTTCTATGACAATATGACTCCTGGGTTGGTCTTCTATTTGAAAGTCTCTTTGAAGAATTAGAACAATGTCCATGATTTCTCTCTGTGTTTAAATGGATGGCCAGGATGTGACAAACTCCTTGATTGTTCACTTATTATTTCAATATAATTGAATGAATGAATAGTGAACAGTGGAGTGAGCTCCCTTCTGAGCCTCTGGAGTTGTAAAGATGCAAACATGGAACCCAAATCTTTCAGCCACAGGAGGCTGCAGGTCCCAGGCTGGTTTTCTTTCTCCTGTGTTCCACTTACCCCTTCCTTAAGACTTTAGCTTTTCCTTCTTCCTGCTCACCACCAGCGATGCCTGAAGTTGTGGCCTAGGAAATGTTTCTCATCATGTTGCTGATGTTCAGCCACCAGGCTGCAGAGACCATTGGGGGGAAATGAAAAACAAAAAATGGCTACTGGGAGTAGAAAATAGTTTAATTGCTATGGAAAACTGTTGTTTCTCAAAAAGTTAAGTAGAAAGCTGGGGAGATGGATAAGTGATTAAGAAAAATGGATTCTCCAGAGGACCTGAATTCAATTCCCATATGGTGGCTCACAACCACCTGTAACTCCAGTTCCTGGAGATCTGATACCTTCTTCTGGCCTCCACTGGTACCAGGCATATAATGTGCTCCATAGACTGACTATCTATCTATCTATCTATCTATCTATCTATCTATCTATCTATCTATCTATCTATCTAATCTATATTATCTGCAAGCAAAGCACCCATCTATATAAAATAAAAATAAAATAAAAGCTTTAAATAAAATTATCATGTAATCCAGCAACCACACTCCCTAGTATATCTGTAAAAGAATTGAAAATAGGCACTCAAATGCTTGTTCATGAATGTTCGTAGGAGCAGTACTCACAATAGTTTACCCATGGAAGCAACCTAAATGTCCAGTCATGGACATTGTTCTCATTCTTCAAAGAGACTTCTTTCAGGTTGAGGACCAATCTAGGACTCAAATGAAATCCAAAAATGTCATGCTATAAAACTATATATGTACATACATACATATATACATACATACACTTACAATTATCTATAGTACGACTCTTTTTAAATGAAACACTTGGAATGGAAATTCACATGGAGAAAAAACAGATTGGTAGTTTCCAGGACATTGCATATTAGGGAATGGGAAGTGATTACTCATGGTGCAGGTGTTCTAAAAACTAAATCAGGTAGTAACTCTGATTGCAGCTGCTGTACCAGATGTAGTTTCATTACTTGAGCAAATTAACACATCTCCTGGTACCTGGTATGCAGCTATTGATCTAGCAAATGCCTTCTTCTCAGTACCTGTCCATAAGGACCACCAGAAGCAATTTGCTTTCAGTTGGCAAGGCCAGCAGTATAACTTTACAATTTTGCCTCAAGGATATATTAACTCTCTTGCCCCATGTCATAACTTAGTTAGAAGGGATCTTGATCATTTGTCTCTTCCACAAAATATCACATTGGTACACTATATTGATGATATTATGCTGATTGGACCAAGTGAGCAAGAAGTAGCAACCACTTTGGACTTATTGGCAACACATATGCATATCAGAGGATGGGAAATAAATCCAACCAAAATTCAAGGACCATCTACCTCAGTGAAATTCTTAGGAGTCCAGTGGTGTGGGGCATGCAGAGATATTCCTTTTAAGGTGAAAGATAAATTATTGCACCTGGCCCCTCCCACAACCAAGAAAGAAGCACAATGTTTAGTGGATCTATTTGGATTCTGGAGACAGCACATTCCTCACTTGGGTGTGTTATTCAGGCCCATTTACCAAGTGACTTGGAAAGCTGCTAGCTTTGTGTGGGGTCTGGAATAGAAGCCTCTTCAACAGGTCCAGGCTGCTGTGCAGGCTGCTCTACCACTTGGACCATATGATGAAGCAGACCCGATGGTACTTGAGGTATCAATGGCAGATAGAGATGCTGTTTGGAGCCTCTAGCAGGTTCCTGTAGGTGAATCACAGAAGAGACCTTTGGGATTTTGGAGCAAATCTCTACCATCATCTGCAGACAACTATTCTCCCTTTGAAAAACAGCTCTTGGCCTGCTATTGGGCCTTAGTGGAAACTGAATGTTTGACAACAGGACACCACGTTACCATGCGACCTGAACTGCCCATCATGAGCTGGGTGTTATCAGACCCTCCAAGTCATAAAGTAGGATGTGCACAGCAGCAGTCTATTATCAAATGGAAGTGGTACACACGTGATCAAGCCCGAGCAGGTCCTGAAGGCACAAGCCAGTTACATGATGAAGTTGCTCAAATGCCTATGGTTTCTACTCCTGTAACAATGCCATCTGGTGCCAAGCATGTGCCTATAGCCTCATGGGGTGTTCCCTATGATCGGCTGACTGAAGAAGAGAAGACTAGGACCTGGTTTACTGATGGCTCTGCACATTATGCAGGCACCACCCAGAAGTGAACAGCTGCAGCATTACAACCCCTTTCTGGAACAACCCTGAAAGATACAGGTGAAGGAAAATTTTCACAGTGGGCAGAACTTCGGGCAGTACACATGGTATTACAGTTTGTTTGGGAGAAGAAATGGCCAGATGTATGATTGTTCACTGACTCATGGGCTGTAGCCAATGGATTGGCTGGATGGTCAGGGACTTGGAAAGATCATGATTAGAAAATTGGTGAGAAAGACATCTGGGGAAGAAGTATGTGGATAGATCTCTCCAAATGGGCAAAGGATGTGAAGATGTTTGTGTCCCATGTAAATGTTCACCAAAAGATGACTTCAGCCGAGGAAGAGTTTACTAATCAAGTGGATAAGATGACCGGTTCTGTGGACAGTCAGCCTCTTTCCTCAGCCATCCCTGTCATTGCTCAGTGGGCACACAAACAAAGTAGCCATGGTGGCCGAGATGGAGGTTATGCTTGGGCTCAACAACATGGACTTCTATTCACAAGGCTGACCTGGCTACAGATGGTGATGAATGCCAGATATGCTAACAGCAGAGACCAACACTGAGCCCCAGATATGGCACCATTCCTCGAGGTGACCAACCAGCAACCTGGTGGCAGGTTGACTACATTGAACCACTTCCTCCGTGGAAAGGACAACATTTTGTTCTTACTGGAGTAGATACTTGTTCTGGTTATGGATTTGCCTTTTCTGCACATAATGCTTCTGTCAAAACCACCATCCGTGGACTTACTGAATGCCTCATTCATCATCATGGTATTCCACACAGTATTGCTTCTGACCAAGGAACTCATTTCACAGCCAGAGAAGTACGACAGTAGGCCCACAATCATGGAATTCACTGGTCTTACCATGTTCCCCATCATCCTGAAGCAGCTGGTCTGATAGAAAGATAGAATGGCCTTTTGAAGACACAGTTACAGTGCCAATTAGGTAGCAGCAGCATGGAGGGATGGGGCAGAGTTCTTCAGGAGGCAGTATATGCTTTGAATCAGCGTCCAGTATATGGTACAGTTTCTCCCATAGCCAGGATCCATGGGTCCAGGAATCAAGGGGTGGAAAAGGGAATAGTTTCACTCACTATCACTCCTTGTGACCCTCTAGGAAAATTTTTGATTCCTGTCCCCACAACTCTAGGTTCTGCTGGTCTAGAAGTTTTGGTTCCAGTGGGGGGGAGTGCTCCTACCAGGAGCTACAACAAACATTTCATTGAACTGGAAGGTCAGACTTCCCCCTGGTCATTTTGGGCTTCTAATGCCCTTAAACCAACAGGCTAAGAAAGGAATAACAGTGTTAGGAGGGGTGATAGATCCAGATTGCCATGGGGAAATTGGATTGCCTCTCCACAATGGAGGTAAGAAGGATTATGTCTGGAGTGCAGGAGATCCCTTAGGGCATCTCTTAGTACTAACATGTTCTGTGATTAAAGTCAATGGCAAACTACAACAGCCTAATCCAAGCAGGATGACAAAGGATGCAGACCCATCAGAAATGAAGGTATGGGCCACTCCTCCAGGAAAAGAGCCAAGACTTGCTGAGGTGCTTGCAGAGGGTAGAGGAAATACAGAATGGATAGTAGAGGAAGGTAGTTATAAATACCAGCTAAGACCATGTAACCAGTTGCAGAAACGAGAATTATAAAGTAATATGAATACATGCGTTGTATTTTGTTAAGAGCATATTTGTCTTCCAATTTCTTTTACATCAATTGGTATTTAAGTTGAGATACTAAAGGAATGTTCCCAAGGGACATTGCCCCATTGTAAATTTATAAATGTGTTTGTGATTGTACAAGGAATAGTTATATCATGTTAGGCATATTCATGACCTTGTTATTGTTTCATGTGGACATGAGATATTATTTGTGTCAAGTTGACAAGGAGTGGATTGTAGTGGCTATTCCTGATTGTCAACTTGACTATATCTGGAATGAACTACAATCCAGAATTAGAAGGATCACCTGTGATCCAGATCTTGAGTTTGGAAGACACAAGTTTCAGGTGTGGTGGTATGCACACCTTTAATCTGGGCCACATCTTCTGCTGGAGACCTACATAAGTACATTGGAAGAAGGAAGATTGATTCATTCTTTGTCTGTGTGTCTTGTGGAACTAAGTAACTGCTAGATCCTCGGACTTTCATTCACAGCTACTGCTGACCATTGTTGGGGAGTTGGACTACAGACTGTAAGTCATCAACAAATTCCCTTACTATATAGAGACTACCTATAAATTCTGTGACTCTAGAGAACTCTAATACAAAGACCAATCTAGGACTCATATAAAACCTGAAAATGTCATGCTACAAAAAAACTACATACATACATACATACATACATACATACATACATACATACATACACTTACAATTATGTATAGTATGACTCTTTTTAAATGAAACACTTGGAATGGAAATTCACATGGAGAAAAAACAGATTGGTAGTTTCCAGGACATTGCATGTTAGGGAATGGGAAGTGATTACTCATGGTGCAGGTGTTCTTGGTTGAAGAAAAGCTTTGAAACTAGGGATCACAGGTGGTTGCCAACACCATGAATGAACTAACCATCACTGAACTGTACATTGTAGAAAGCTTAGTTTTATGTCATGTTTATGTCCCCTTGATTTAGTTTAACAAACAAAGATAAGGCTACTGAAGAAACTTTGATCATGTTGGCAGAGCTGGGGCACAGTGCCTGTGTTCAGGCTAGCCTTGACTAGGAACTGATCCTTGGTCACTGGAAAGAGAACAAAATAGATGGGCTCAGATGCTGAGAAGTGAGCTGATGTCCTGGAGCAGATGGGGACAGCTTCTTACATCGCCTGTGTTTTCTCAGTGCAGTCAGCAATGAATTGAAGATGGGGAGAAGCTGCTACAGGTTTGGGAAGAGAGGGAAAGCATGGAACATTAATCCAAGGGAGTAGGGATGCTGTTGGGAGACTGGTCAGCAGGCAGCACTGGGCCCTGCAGCTCTCTGGCAGGTGTAGGAAGAGAGAGTTATCAAGACTGGGATTTTTAAAAAGAAAACACAGAGATTGACTTAGGGAAAGGTTTGTTCAGTAAAGGGCAAGGACATCAAGGGAGCATGGGAATAAGGTTATGATGATGGACACTGGATGGATAAAGAGCAAATGGGAACTTAAGTGGATAGGGGCAGTGATGAGGGGATGGACTCATATTTACATTGGAATCCCTTTTGATACCCAACAGAAGCGTGTATGTGTGCAGAGGTCTTGACTTCTCAGCCTGTGGGATAGCTGTTTGTGGCTGGATCATCTTGAGACTCTAGCTGGGAACCATGGCCTTGGATGTCTCTCCGTTTCCTCCTTGTGCTTAGAAGTCACTTGTCTTCCATGCTAAGTTAAGTTCCTTCCCCAAACTATGAAACATCCCGGGGGACAATTGGACAGAGCAGAGGGGAGAAAATGGGTAATAAAGACCCCAAATCATATGGTGGAGAAAGGGATGGGGAGGAAGAAAATGTGACAAGTTCAATGCCACTGAAGTTTGTTCAAGATGAGGGAGAAGAAATGGAGAGGAGAGGAAGAGGGAGTTTTTCTTTTTTTCAATCAGATGCCTCAAAAGGGTTCTAAGAAAAATGAGATGCAAAGATTAGCCAGTAGTAAGATGGGGGCTTCGTAGAAGAAAAGGACCAAAAGGCACTAATTTGCTGTGAGATCATATTTCCTTATTACCAAAACTTTCTTAGGATTCATAGAAATTCTGTTCACCGGAGAGATGGTGTTTCAATGCAGATAAAATGGTGTTTATTAGACCCTTAACAAGAATGATAGTATGGCTTAGGAGTTAAGAACCTGACTGTAGATCAAGAAGTCCCTAGTTCAAATTTAGGTGCCCCCAGTGAAGTTTGCTTTTAGTGTCCTACAGTACAGACAATACTTTAGGTTGCCTCATGTCATCGCCCAGTCAAGGGGCACTGATAGAAGGTGGTGGGGGCAGAGAGAAATAGGGGCAGACTAGGCAAGAAGGAGGCTAGTCATCAGTTGAGCTGGAGTGGTGGAATGTTCCAGAGCCAGAAATATGGTTCTAGAACATGATCATGTTACTAAGCATCGTGTGAACTTAGGCAGACTTGCTATGTCATGGTCTTTTCTTTCAGGAATACAGCATGGAAGTGTGTTGGGGGTTGGTCTGGTGCTGCTATGTATTCAAATGCTAAATACTGGCCCCCAAGTTCTGGTTGCAGTTCCAACAACTGCACAAGCACACATGGAAACCAAATGGTGTTGTATAAACTTTGCTTGCCAATCTCTTCTAACTGGTTAAATAGAAGTGGCTGACAGCCAATTAATGGGGAGAATAGTGGTAGGCAGGGCTTCATTTACTGGACTGGGGGTTACAGGTAGGAATCATGAGGAGAGGGAGAGAGGGAGAGGGAGGGAGGGAGAGAAGAGAAGAGAAGAGAAGAGAAGAGAAGAGAAGAGAAGAGAAGAGAAGAGAAGAGAAGAGAAGAGAAGAGACTGATAGAACAAAAGCAGCCTAGGGGAGACTCAAACAACATGTAACTTGAGGAGCACAGCTGGGAAATAGCCAGTCTGGCATAGAACAATAGATTAGGAGTAATTGTGATACCCAGCAATTGTGATAAAGCTGATTAAATAAATCAATGGACTCTCTCAATTATTGGGGACTGACTGGGTCATAATAAGAAATAATAGAGTTATTAAATATCCCACAACAACAGAAGTGCAAACTAAAATAAATGTCTTCAAATGTGTCTGAGTTCCAGAATGATCTGAGAGTGGGGCTTGTGCAGATTCCCCAATCTCATCTCCAGACTTTCCGATTTGTTAGGTCTGAACTGGGGTCTGAGAAGTTGACTTTTCTGTAGCATCCTTCCTTATTTCATTTTGTCACCTTTCTGAGATACTTCATGATTTCTTGGGATAACAAATTCAGCATCTACTAGTTACATAGAATCACCACACATGGTTATAAATCCGAAATTTCTACCTATTGCAGGCCTTTAATGAGTAAATGTTCACACAAGTTAAATAGCACAAAGCAACATTACTCTTCCTAGACAGGCAGCAATAAATAACAGAATTCTAGGGTTCATGATGAGCAGGTCACAGGATTCAGGAAACCTGTGCAGAGCAGATGCAATCTCATTTAGGCATGTGCCACTTTACATCACAGTGGCATAGCCCAAGGGCCCTCTCTATTCCAGGGCTGTCCTGTGGGGTTTGGGATCTGGAAGCAGAGCCCAAGATGTTCCAGATAGTTTCTTGTCATCTGAGGGTGATGCATCTGCAGCTGACTGTACAGTTAGAACTGTAAGAAAGGAAGAAGGAAAGATTGTGTCATCCAATGCCATCAGGGCACTTGTCTCGCACTACTAAATGCCTGCTCAGAGTAACATTTCTGGCTCTTCAAGCCAATGTCTTTGTTGTAGTGGATTGCTGAGTGGAAGGACATTGGGGTTTGATGAGGGAGAAGGGGTGGGGTCAATTTATAATGAAACCATTCCTACAGAGAGAAAAAGGAAGCACAATTGTTAATGCCACACAGATGCATATTAGAGACAACTGAGCATGTGCTCAGGTGCAGACAAAGATAGAATATTTGCGGACAGGTAAAGTAGTCGGTGATTTAAATCTCTGTGCCTTCAACCCTTTTAGTATTTTACTTGTAAAACTTCTGTTTCATTTTTGAATTCCAAGATGCTGGAGTTCTACTGCAAGGGAAGAGGCGGAAACAGACTGTTGAGAGCTTCTCTAAAAAGCTAGCATCCACAGGTGAGCTTCTCCAGGCATGGCTGTCTCCTCCCGAGTGCTGATCCTTACAACCTTCTGTCTGCCCTTCTCTGTGGGGAGTTTTGTCTCAACACACATGGCCACCATCTCTGAATAAATAGGGTCCTTAGCTCCCTTTGAATTTCCATTCACAAGGGCAACTTAGCCTGTCTGTGTCTGAAGAAGAACTCATGACTGCAGTTTCTACCTCCTGAATGTTTCTGCAGAGAGAGAAATGGGAAAAGTGAAAGGTATTTGAAGTAGCACCATGACTTCTGGGAAGCTGATGTGACCTAGGAGGGTGTGCAAGGCACACTGAGGCAGAAGGCATGTGTGATGGTCAATCTTCCTCATCAGTTTGACCAGATGTACAATTACATAAAAATATACCTTTGGGTTTCCCTTTCACTGTATCTTTCTAATAATGTATAGCAGCCAACTCTCTCACCCCTGTGGACACCTTCTCTCTCCTATAAAATAGACTTCAAGAGGCCAGCAGATGCTGGTCTCTCAAATTGAAACTTAGGGTGAGACAATTGGCTAGCCAGTCCCAGGTGCACCCTGAAATATAGCCTGCCTTAATTGGACAATTGTGGATTTGGGTTTTTGTTCTTGTGATTCTCAGGTTTAACAATGTCTATAAGAATGTTTCCTGAAAGGTTTAACTGAAGAGAAATGTATGTGGCATTGTCCCAAGGGCTTGGTTCCAAGAATAAAACTGTGGATGCCATATGATCATCTGCCTCATGTTCCTGCTGACATGTCCCCCCACCGATGTACTGAATGTCCTCAAATTATAAGCTAAAATGAATTCTTCCTCCCTTAATTTGCTTCTTGTCAGGTATTTGGTCACAATACCAAGAAAAGTAAGTAATCTAGGAAACTGGAACCAAGGCTTGAGGCTGTGATAAGCCTGACCATGAGCTTCGTAGGCCTTGGAATTGGTTTGCAGGAGGAATGTGGAAGTGTTTGGAGATGTGGCCCAGAGAAGCCCCATGATGCTGTAGGCAGGGATTAATAGGAACAGAGAAGATTGGAATGCTGAGAACAATGCAAAGAGAAGCCCAGTTCATGAGGTTTCAGAGGAGAATGAGGAAGACAGGGACTCTCAGAAACTGGGCTCATGGCCCTTCACTCTGGCAAATAATCTGGCTTTGCTCTGTGTCATTTTGGCCTGAGAACTTGAATGAGGCTGAATTCAAAAGTAATGGACTAATGGAATTCAAGCTGTATCATTGTTACTGTCCATTGCTCTCATCCACTAAGAGAGAGTAGCAAGTGGAGCAGAAAAATAAAAGCATGCAGTGAAGGGGGAAAAGTGCAATGAAGCTTGAAGCTGCAGGTGGGTGGAGTGGAAAGCAGTTGAAAGCCATTAGTACCACTGAGAAGAGCAAAGTGTTCTGAAAGGGACAACTGGACAGCTGCTCTGAGTGCAGACCTCAGTCCACAGCCTTCAGCTTGGGCAAATGCAAACTCACTTCGAAAGAAAGGGCCTAAATTGAGAACAGTATCTGTGGTTTCTTGATTAGAAACAGAGGCTGGAGCAACTTGTGGTCCAAGGAGAGCAGACTTCACCTCAGGCTGGCAGCAGAACTTGGAACTGGTACTGGTTTTGCAGGTATGAAGGATGCAAAAATGAGATGGTCATTTAAGCTTGTAGCAAGGTCACAGAAAGCTGTTGGAGCAGTCACTGCATGGTAGGTTCTCTGTAAGGAGGCCCTGAGACAACATTGCACAAGGCTGGGAAGCCAGAGCTGGAGATGGCTCATCAGTTAAACACTTCCTGTAACTCCGTTTCCAGGGGATCCAATGCCATCTTCTGGCCTCTGTAGGCATTGCATTCACATGGTACACAGACTTACATACAGGCAAATATTCATACATTTAAAAATAAAAGAAATCTTAAAAAATAATCTGAGAAATTAAAGTATAAATTGCAATGGAGATCCGGAGGTATAGAGAAGCCAGGACTATTGAATGATCACTCAGGAAACCTGAAGACAGAGACTGGAGCCTAGCAAGACAGAGGTTATGTGTGCTTCAGGGAGCATAGTGTCCATCAGGAGCCTGATACCTGACATGGAGCCAAAGTGTTTCCCTGTTGAGGTTCAGTCTTGCTTTGGTCCCACCTTTCTTTGCTGCACCCCCATTGCTCCCTTCTGGAACAGGAATGTTTATACTATTGTATGTGATGGTTTGAGTGAGAATGCCCCATAGGCCGTATGCTTGATCCCCAGGTGGGAGAACTGTTTGGGAAAGATTAGGAAGTGTGGCCTTGTTGGTGTGTCTCTGAGGGCGGGCTTAGACGTTTCAAAAGCCCACATCATTCCCTAGTTCTCTCTCTCTTTTTCTATCCTTCCCTCTCTCCTTCTTTCTCTCTCCCCCTCCTTCTCTCCCTCTTCCCCTCCCTTCTCCCCCAGTCCTGCCTCATTCGTGTGGACTGAGTTCAAACTCTTAGCTGCTGCTCCATGCTTGCCTTCCTGCTGCCATGCTTTTCACCATGATGATCACGGACTAAGCAGACCTCCGATACTGTGAATTCCCAATTAAATGCTTTCTTTCATAATTTGCCTTGGTAGAGGTGTCTTTTTACAACAATAGAATAGTAAGACATTGTATATTAGAAATATGTAACTTCTTTTTTTATTTTACAGTTACTCCTAGTTAAAAGATAACCTTGATTCTCAGAAGAAACATTGGACTTTTGTGTAGAGTTAATAGTGTTAAGGCTTTAGAGACTGACTAAAGCTGGTGTGCACTGAGAGAAGCATGAGACTTTAGGAACCGGGGTGTAGTGTAAAGTTCACAGAGAGTGCAGTGGTGTTACTTAATCTTGATTGTCAGCTAGGTTAGATTTAAAATCAACACTGAAACACAAAGCTAGGTGTATCTATGAAAGTGTTTAAAGAATAATGTCACTAGCTTCTATTAAAGTAAAGCTTCTCCCCAGAATCATAGCCCCACTTAACACCATCTAGATAATCCATGAATACAATAACCTAATCATCATGAGAAAAACACAATTCAAACAAAAGTTGAGATAGAAAGATATTTGAAAAATGAGTATAGCAGAAGGCACATGACTTATAATCCTTATCTACAAAAGCCAGTCAGTCACTGATTTCAAGACTGGATTAAGTTAAACAAACTGTAGAATAGTGAATTTATTTAAGGGCACACAGACAGACTAGAAGATAGAACCAAAATGGATCCATCTTAGAAACAGGAAGGATATACAAAAAAGAAGGGGATTTTTTTCTTGATAAACTTTAAAAACGTTTCACTTCTAAATATAATTGTACAAGATTGTTTGGGAACTACAGAAACCATTTTCTCAGCTACTGTTTTATTTCTGTGAGGAGACACCATGGCGAAGGCAACCTATAAAAGGAATCATTTAATTGCTTACTTGCTTACAGTTTTACAGGGTTAATATGTGATCATCACTGTAGGGAGTGGGTGACTGGCAGGCAGGCATGGTGCTGAGAACTTACATGATCTGCAAGCCTGCACCTTCATCAGGCTTTTGAAACCTCAGCCTAACCCCAGTAACACACTTACCTCAAAACTTCAATACCTTCTAATTCTTCCCAAACAATTCTATTAACTGGGGACCAAGAATTCAAATATTTGAGCCTATGGGGGGTCATTCTTACTCAAACCATCACACATATGCCAGATTTAAACCATCCATGCCTTAGGGGTAGATCTGAGGGGCAAGGTGGGGCCTGTAGCTTCAGCATTACCTAGTTCTAAACCAAAGGCCCTCTCTACCTACCTGTTCTGCTATCTTTCGGATGCTTCTCAGAGCTCTTCAGTGAACCACTCAGGCCTGAAGAGACACTTTCACTAACTATCCAGATAGAGTCTAATACACAAACCATACATGGGCTGGAGAGATGTTTTCACATGCAGGTACCACATGCGGCCCAAAATACATAGGGTCTCTTCATACCAAGTGCTTGTTGCTTTACTGAGGAAGTCAGACAAATAAATGTAAAGACCTCTGTATTAGCTTATGTCCTCATGTCTCCAGGGAGAGTGCTCACATGACAACAAGGGCAGAGTTAGAGAAACTGTGGGCAGGAGAGGAACCTCTCTGGGTTGTTTGTGGAGGCAATACTACTGGTCTGGTGAGACAACAAAAAACTTAATAAGCTTTAGGAATGTAGAAGGTGAGAGATACTTATTAGACATGCCTGAGAGGGAAGGGGTATAGCTCAGGGGTAGAACATTTGACTGCAGATCAAGAGGTCCCTGGTTCAAATCCTTGTACCCCCTACTATATATTTATATCACACACATTCAGTTCTATGTTTCTTTCATTCATTCCTCAGCAGAGCTGGGAGCTCCAGGCTCCATTGAATGCCTGTCATGTGGATGGATAGTCTCCTTCCATCTCTTCCTGCATGCTAGATGTCCTTCTTGTTATTAATATCTGTCTCCCCTATTCTGGCATATATCTAGCTTCTTTGGTTCTCTTGAGTTCATAAAGACAAGACAAGGACTACAACAGAAAATTCTTCTGCAGTTTTCCAGGCACAGCAGTTATAGAGGCAGACAATGTCCAGGGACCAGAAAGGAAAGCCTAACTATAAAAGTATCTCCCTCCTTGGCTACCTGGTAAACCTGTGGTCAAGACTAAGGAGACCAATCAGAAAACTGGGCAGTCTATGTAGGGTGGACGTTTCCTCTGTGAATTTCTCTCCCCCTTCCAGATTCCACTGCTCACTTGCTTCATCCTCAAAGGCTAAAGACTGCTCAGCTGCTGTACAGGCAGAGAGACAGTGTTGCAGCTGACAGTTTCAGCTATGGCCCTGATCAAGCTCTTGAGTGACAGCCCATCTGTCTGGGGGCTGAGGTGGAAGATAGTTGGCCAGCTCAGGAGCTAACCCAGGACAGCAGTGTGAAGTGGGCTCAGGGTCTGCAGGCTGCTCCTCTCCTTTTCTTGACTGATGATGCTATTCAAGGATGAACCTGGAAAGCTGCAGAGCTGAGGAAGGCATCTCACCAGGCAGGTCTGGCAGCTTCTGGAAAGTGGGTCTGAGAGCATCTGTAATTTAACTTTATAGTCAGTCATAATTTATCAACACTCAGATGAAGATTACTGGTACCCATGGGGGTATAGCTCAGGGGTAGAGCATTTGACTGCAGATCAAG
>CM052700.1:88544725-88617632 GCA_028551405.1 Uromys caudimaculatus
CTTCTAGAGAGCCCACTCCTCACCCCAGGCCTTCAATGCACAGTTCAGGACACTGCCTACCCAAACACATTTAGTGAATCCTTTCTCTATGACAAATAATCTCTTACACTCATGATGGAGACCACAGTTGGGTGGGAGATATGGCTCCTAAAGCCTCGTACTCCTCTTCCTCCCTCCTCATGAAGCACCTGCCACCAAACATGTGGAATAACTTTACCCTGACAAGAGAAAGGCAAGTACCCCTTAAAATACAATCAGCAAAACTTTACAGGCTGGAAGGATGGGTTAATGGATACAAGTGTTTGCTGAGAGAACCTAACCACCTGAGGTTGATTCCTGGCACCCACTGGGAAAGGAGAAAACAGACTCCCAAAAGTTGTCTCTAACCTCTACATGTGCACCATGCCACATAACTGCCTGCATGTGCACAGCACGTGGGCATGCTCACACACATACATAAAAAATTAAAGCTATTCACATATTTTTAAGATGCATTTTTTTTCTGTAGGTGGAAGAAGAGTGTGAACACAGTCCTGAGAAGAATTCCACAAGGCAGTTGCCCCTGGACTTTGGACAAGGACTGACAAAAGGTAGACTACTTTGCTAGCAGAGGTGAATCAGGGAAGTGCAGATGAGAATGCTGGTGTGCAAATGAACATGGGACCACACACTGAGTGCTGGGAAGGGCAGGTGAAGGCCCTCATTCCAGAGATCTACCCACTGGAGTCTAGATAAAGCAAAAGGGCTCTTCACACCAGGAAGAACCCCTGACAGGTGTGATGGCCCTAGGAGGGAAGAATTGCCAGTCCCAAGGCAAAGTCTTCACACCTAAGCTCCTCCTTGAGAAGGACATGCACATGGCATGCACATGACGAGACTCACTTTGATTTGCAACTCTGGAAGTCAATAGTCGTTGTGTGGGTGATTAGCTGAATCCGATGTGTCATACTGATTGACAGTGTCATGCAAGCAGGCAGAATGTCCTCAGTGGCCCCTGGGTAGGGCTGGGCTCAGCCTTCACAGAGATTCACCATTGCCACCTAACCTAGGAAGATTGAATTTAGGGATGGTAGATACCCGTGTTTTCTTTCTAGAAGATACTAATTGTGATTCATTATATTTTAACATGATTTTTTTCAACCTATTTTTTTCTTTATAAATTTCAAGTGCCTAGGATGTCAGGGGGAAAGCCAGATTATTCTACCTCAAGGGACAGTCCCCAACACAGGCTGAGCCTTTTCCACTTCTTACAAGCAAAGTTAGTAGTGATTTGAAAACTCTCCTCTCTGCATCTCATGATGCATTTAGCTTCCGAATGTCAGCTCCAGTGGCTCAGATAGGAGCTACTCTTTGGTCCTAACCATGCATTGTCTAGGCAGGCAGAAACAGACATCCAACCATGCACACTTACTTGAAACTCCCGTGATCCCACTCAAATTTATTTCTATCCCCTTTGGAAAAGTTCAAGAGAACCATGAAGACTTCAGGTCAGCCTAGAATGCAGGCATGCAGGAATAAAGCCCTTGGGTGCTAAGAAGGCAGGGAAGACAGAGCCTAGAAGCCCTTGGGAGTGTTGGTGCTCTGTAATTTGAGAGCCATCAGTGTCTTCTGTGGGGACCACACTTGAAAATTTGCCACTTCATGTGCTTTCAGTCTTAGCACCCATAGGTTCGGGAGAAGGACATTTCCTTCCTAGCCTCCAACGCCAGATTTTAAATTTATATATATATATATATATATATATATATATATATATATATATATATATGCATTGAATTACCTAGTTGACATCTGAGTCTTCTTTCTCAGCTGGTGGCTCTGATATCCCCTTAGTAAGAATAATCACTACCACCTTTCAGGACACAAGCTGAGAATGTAAGCTCAGGGAAGACCCCAGGGACAGGTGCTGGCCTTTGTCACTACTGCTCTCCTCATCCTGGGACACTGCTTCTCAGATCCTTAGGGGCACGGTCTCTGAGAAACAGAGAGGAGAGGAGAGGTTCTAATCCCATCTCCCTCTGGTGTTTGGTTTTGTAAAATTCTTCCAGGTCTGAAGGAGAAAAAGGTCATTCCCAAGAGACTGCAGCTCCTGCTGGTGGGGAAGACAGGAAGTGGGAAAAGTGCAACAGGAAACAGCATCCTTGGCAGGCAAGTATTTGAGTCTAAAATCAGTGCTCAACCAGTGACCATGACATTCCAGAAAGGGAGCAGAGAGTTGGAGGGGAAGGAACTTGAGGTGATTGACACCCCAGATATTTTGACACCTCAGAACCAGCCTGAGGCAACAGCTAAGAAGATCTGTGACATCTTGGCCTCACCAGGGCCCCATGCAGTGCTCCTGGTGATACAGGTGGGCCGGTACACAGCCGAGGATCAGGAGGCTACCAGGTGCCTCCAGGAGATCTTTGGAAACAGGATCCTGGCTTACACTATTCTGGTGTTCACCCGGAAGGAAGACCTGGCTGAGGGCACCTTAGAAGAATATATTCGAGAGAACAGCAATAAGAGCCTGGATGTTCTGGATGTTGCATGTGAGAGGCGCCATTGTGGCTTCAACAACAGGGCACAAGGGGATGAGCAGAAGGCCCAGTTGCAGAAACTTATGAAGGAAGTTGAATTGATTTTGTGGGAAAATGAGGGCCATTGTTACACCATGGAGCTTCCAAATGTTCCCAGAAAAACACTTTAACCAAATAGCAAGGCTCTGAGGAGGCAACCCTTAAAGAGCTGGCTGGAAAGGCTGTCCCAGTTTCAGATGGCCTCCAGGAAGACCTGTAGATACTGATGCGGAGAGTATCCATATAAGCCCAAGTTGACCATAAGCAGGAGTGTCTTAGTCAGTGTTCTATTGCTGTGAAGAGACACCATGACCATGGCAACTCTTATAAAAGAAAGCATTTAATTGGGGCTTGCTTACAGTATCAGAGGTTTAGCCCATTATCATCATGGCCGAAAGTGCAGCGGGGCAGGCAGGCAGACATGGTGCTGGGGAAGTAGCTGAGAGTTCTGCCATCTAGATACACAAGCAGCAGGAAGAGAGAGACTCTGGGCTTGGAAAGGGTTTTTGAAACCTCAACACTGTCCCCCACCCTCCCACTGTGGCACACTTTATCCAACAAGACACGCCTCCTAATCCTTTCAAATAGTGCCACTCCCCAGTGACCAAGGATTTGAATCTATGAGCCTACGAGGGCTGCTCTCATTCAAACCACCACAAGGAGACTTCGCCAGCAGCGGTACCCTATGTCCAGCCCCGTTGCCTGTTTCCTCTGTCTCCACAGAGAACTTTGCAGTCCTTAGGCCAGTGTTCAGTGTGGCGATGGGTGAGTTTCAGAGGGCCCGGCTACATTCTGTGTCCAGCTACACAGCTTCCTTCTGAACGTACAGGCCCTCCTTCACCTTAGTGAGCAGCACAGTGCCCTCATAAGTGGTGTCCCACTGACACCACATTTTTGTGTCCTGGGTCTATTCTTGGCTACAATCAAAGCTTCTTGACAACAGGACTAGTTCTTTCTTTTGTGTAAACTGCACAGCTGCCTAGCCAAGGTAGTCAGAGTTGATGCAACCCAGGGGTAGCCATGGATCAGGTGGTTATACATTTCTTGGGCTTCATCCTTATCCATAAAGAGGGACAGGCACTGTGATTATAAGATGGCTGCCCTGTGCAGTGGGTAGAAAATGACAATGAGACAGAATAGAGAGGCCCAGACCTCAAGTTAGGGTTTTCTTCCACAATGTAAGTTTATTTTAACAGGTTGTATTCTATAACCATGCTCTAACCACTGACTTACTTCTAAGCCCTTGAGAGACTTCGCTGCAATGACCCCATGTGTACAATGACTAATTCTGAACTGTATATGTCTTTCCTGGGGAGGAGCAGGGGCTAGTGCCTCCTCCATCTTTTGTGAGCTAAGTACAGTTGGATGTATAGGAGCAGACCACCAAGCACATGCAAGCCTTGCAACAGAGCCAAAGATAGACAGGACATGGAAGAGATTCAGAGGAATCAAACATGAGAGAGAGAACCCAGAAGAACCATCCATCACCTGTGTGCTGTCTCCCCGTGCTCCACCATAAGCCCCCAATAAAGTCTTCATGTTCCATTGGTACCACTTGCCTTTTTATGATTCTGTCTAATTTGGGAAAAGAACCTTGAACCAACTGGTCACCACAGTGGCTCTGATGAGCATGGTAAGATCTATCCTGGGCTATGGAAGAATGTGAATAGGAACCTAGTAAGAAACAAAAATAAAAATAAATCAAGTCACTTGATTCTCTTGAAATATAACAAAAAGGTCTCGTGGGCACTTCCTCTGGGTCAGAATGAGTGAGGTTGGGATAAGAACTAAAGAAGCCTGCCTTGGTCTAGAAGGAGAGCCTTACCCCAAGGCTATGGGATGTGGTACTATCTACATCTTCGTGGTCTTGGGTAGCAAAGGTCAGAGCTCCCTTCTCCCATGAGGCTGGGATGGGACAAGTCACCCTTGTTACCTCCCCCTTTTTCTTCTGGGTCCATCATTCAGATTTGGATCTAGTTTTGGAAGTATTAGAAAGCAAAGGATATTTTCATGCTCATATGAACCTTTTACCTTGATAGGAGTGTAGATAGGGGTGAAAGGAGAGTCTACATATGTAAATGAGCTCTGCAGGAAGATTGGTTAGAAGGGGGAGCAGAGGGAAGGTTATCTTTGAAAAATGAGACTCTGAAAACGAAGGCTGGGTGTGGTGGGAACTTGGTTTTTACAAGAACTCTGAAACGCAAGGATGTCTTCCAGAAGACATGTTTCCTGCAGATAGGGTATGATCAACAAAAGAAGGAAACAGGACATTGGCTCGAACCTCTTACAGGAAGCAGTTTAGCCAACCTGTCCTGCCTCAAATGCAGATAAGCATCTGGGAGATTCAAAAGAGGTCCTGGGAGTGTGGCCTCTTTAGCTAAAGGGAGGAAGGGGCAGGGCAGATCTCCATTACCTCTTCTGTTCCCTTCAGCTGTGCAGCAGAGGCTCCCTCCTTCATAGAAGGTTGGAAGCAGGGTGGTAGAGACTGCATGGGGACTGTCAGGACTCAGAAGATGTGGCCTGAGATCCTGCTGGATGCTTATCTGTAGGTCTGTGTCTAACCTCTGTTGCACAGCCAAAAACATCACAAATCACTTCTTTTGGCAAATGACAGCGACAGCTCTGGTTTGGAAAATTGCTGGGAAGTCCCTGATAAAGGGTGCAGTTCTTCCTTGTATTGTTTTGGCTTTCCCCAAACAGGAAACAGATTGTTTTCTCTCCCCTGGCTCCCAGCAACCAGATAGGACCAATACTTTCACTTCCTTGATCACCTCCTTCTGCCCCAAGGTAGCTCCAGCACTGAGCATTGGGCATAACTAATCAGGCATCTTGATTAATCCTTAGACTGAACCAGCTACCCGAAACAAGCGTCTTTATTATAGCTAAGCCTTGCATCTTGTAATAACATTCCAGGGATACAATGGATCTATAGGTAGTGTGAACGCACTCTGTTACTGAGCATAGAGGGAAAGGAGTAGTGAGCAAAGAGAATGTGCTCTAAAATCTCGCCAACACAAGAGTTCTCATTCAGGTAATGACTACAGTAGGACACACTGACAAAATGTAAAGCAGACAGTGATGTCCTTCTGTTAATGTTTAAAGTCCTGCTATGCCAATAGTAGCCTTTCTAGGAACAAGGCTTTTGAGGAAGCTTACAGAAGTCACTGCCAGTTAGTGGGTGCCTGGAAAGAATGTAATTTTATGTGAAATTGTGAAATAATTTCATTTAAAAATGAATGGCAGGTTTAAACACAAACTAGAATTGGACTATCAGGAGAAAGTTGAACATTTTTCTTTTCTAAATTTCTTTATTCTCTCGTAGTGTTTTCTCACCCACTGCAGTTGGGGGGGAGATTACAAGTAAACGTTTGGCAGTGTGTAAATCAGTGCAGTTTGACCTGCTGAGCAGCTCTATATGGTGGGCGTGGGCGTTCTCTTCAGCTCTACATGGTAGCTGGAGGCACTCCCTCAAGGAAGGCTGAGATAGCCCAGCTGTCCTGCAGTTCTCTGTTGAGGTTCCAAGGACAGATGGAGTCTTCTGAGCACACTTCTGCTCCTCTGCAGTGATGCTCCCTGTCTGCAGGACCTGAGAAGTCAACACAGACATCTCAGCTCAGGTAAATCAACATCAGTTCTCAGATCAGGAAGCATCCTTTGTTACAATTGGTCTAAAATTCCTTATGGCATATGGGGATTGCTCCCACTCAGTCCAGGCATGCCAAATTGACATCATTTGACTACACCTCGGAGATAATTCACTACTGTGGCTTAGCAATCAAAGGAGCTGAATTTGATGTGACAAAGGGAGGCTCTGAGTCTGTTGGGGGCTAGGATAAGCTCCATCAGAGCCATGTCTCCCTCCCTTCCTACTCAGCATTCTTTCATAGCAACTTCTAGCCTCGGAATCATAGGAGAAAGAGGAAGTCGGCATGGATATGCAAGAGACCAGGGCCTTTTATTACCAAGGCAAAGGAAGTGCAGAAACCCACAATACTTCTGCTTATGTTCTTGGTCATAAGGCTGCCGCTAGCCACAGAAAACCCTGTGGAATGCAACCTTTGTAGACATTTTGCTTTCCAGGTAATGGTGTAGCTCTGTTCATAAGGATCAAACAGTAGAACAGACAGAAGGCAGTTAGTCCATTCAACTCCTATCAGGTGACTCAGCTTTTCTCTCCTCGCTCTGAAATCACCTCAGTCTCCCTCCCCAGACGACTCTTACTACATACAACCCACAGTCCAAGCTAAGGTCTTGTTAAGTCTACATAGGATCCAAAAGATGGGTCAGGAAATAAAACCTCAGAGTATGAGTCTGGTTTCAAACCACACAAGAACTTGTACCTGGCCAAACTCTCACAGAAATACTCTGGATAGAAAGAAATCAAGCAAACCACCAAAGCTCAAGGGAAGAGTAGAGCTGAATTTCCCATGTGAGCTTTTGATTTCCTGGAGCAACACCCAGTGAGATGAAATTTGAGGCACATGTTTGTTTGACTTACTCTTTTGCCTCAGCCTTTGGGTCTTTTCCTTGGGTTGCTCCCATGCTAATCACCTACAGTTCCACTGTACAAGACTCCTGAGCAAGGGAAGTTGGGTGGTGTTAGTGGATGTTAGGTTTCAAGACTGGGACAAACGGCTGAGGTCTGTGTTTAACACTGGCTGCCAGGTTCTCCCAGAATTCTTTAGTCCCTATTTGTTACAGGGCCTTCTCAGCTGGAATACCCTGAACTCTGCAACCCCAGGGGGCTGGGCTACTCTTTCCTACTTAATCAAATTATTTTGGTTACTCACTCTTTTTGTACCTTTAGCTGCTGCATCTGGTTTCCTTCTCTCTTCTCTTTCCCCTCCCCCTCCTCACATGACCCAGGTCAGTCTAGTCATGCCCACTCTGGACTTTCCCAGATGCCTGGCTATGCTCTCCCACATATCTATAATAAACCTTCTCCTTCACAATATCTAGAAGCAGTTATATGTCTTGCTTTCCTTTTTTATTTATTTATAAATAGTAATTGGAAAAGCCATAACAGAAACAATCTGTTCTTAACAAAATGCTCATACTAAGAAGGCTGCCTTCTTTGGTTAATTCTGTATTAATATTTTACATGTTAAAAGATGATCATTACTATCTACTTCCTGTGTATTTTTATGATATGAACACTGCATTTTACAAAAAACATCCAGTATTTGTCATATATTTTTACCAAGTACCTGGAAATTGTTGAAGTGTAAAGTGTGGGCCGAGGTGTAATAAGTACTTTTCAAACACATCTTCCGGTGTCGCTGGTATAGCATTTCTGCACCATTGTAGAATGCCTACCTTGAGACTGAGATCCTGTGTTGGACAAAGGAAAGGACATTTCTCCTGCTTCAAGTATTGCTTTAAAAAAAGAAAACAAAACAAACAAAACACAATAGCAGGACATCAAAGACATGCTTCTCAGGAGTCTGTGAGAAAAAGATACACAGAAATGACGGGGTCAAATAAGGCAGAGGATTATTTCTGCCCACTTTATTGCTCTGCCTAGCATGTGACTCCCTGGTCATTAACGAGAGTCCACAGCAGGGACCTGCAGCCAATGTGTGCTTAAGTATGTTTTCATCTACATGGAATGTGCCCCGTGAAGGCCAGAATAGTGAGAGCAGCAAAGGAAGACTGTGTACCTGCCCAAAGGAGTCCTTCTTGGGGCCCATAGAATGGAAAGAGAAAGGAAGAATGTAGCTCACTTCTGCTCACCAGGGGCCCCAAGGGAGAGCAATCTGGTCTCAGCTTTTGAAAAATTCAAATATAGACCGGAAATGTGGTTCAGTGGTTCCCCAAGCCCACCCAGGAATGGGGCACAGCTAACCACTGCCCTTCCTGAGCGACAGGACTTTAAGGTTTTCCATGGCAGAGTTGCTTCCTCTCCTCTGGTGCAGTTCTTGCCACACACCCCATCTGGCACCAACCAAAAGTACTCGCACGTTTTATAATTTTCAATCAGCCAAAGGTTTTGTTTTATGACTTCATGGGAGATCTTTCTTATGTAATAAAAGTTTAGATATTTAGGAGCCAGGTACAGTGATGCACACCAGAGGCAGAGGCAGGTGGATCTCTGTGAGTTCCAAGCTAACCTGGTCTATAGAATAAGGACAACCAGGGCTACATAGAGAAACCCTATCTCAAACAAACAAACAAATGAGCTAAATGTAAATATTTAGTGTTTTCCCAAAACTCCTCAATACTGAAGCCCCACTGCTTTATAACACTTCCCTGATTAGCATCTGGACAAGTAGACTTCCGAGGTTATATGCTACACCCCAGTGTTGTGAAGAGTTGGGGTAACAGAGGGATCCAGGGCCTTCCTTATAGCCAGTCTCAAAAGCAAACAAACAAATAACAACAAAACATAGAGAGGTTCTGTGGGTAAAGACACCTCTACAAGCCTGAGAACTTGAGATTGGTTCCTGGAACCACGTGGTACAGGAAGAGAACCAACTTCCACAAGTTGTCCTCTGATCTTTACATACACATGCATGTACACACATAAATAAATGTAATAAAAACCTAAAAAATTAAGGTAGAGATTGATGGAGGAAGATTCTCTGGCTTCCTCACGCGTACTTATACACATGCACATGTACAAACCCACACACATACAAAACACTTGTGATGGAAGAAGCTCCAAAGTAGAACTATGTGATCCTCTTCTACTCCCCCTGGGTATGTGCCCCAAAGAGTCAAACCAAGCATAAAATACAGATAAATATATGACCACAATTATTATCACACTGCTCAGTCTTGGATCCCATAAAAGAATGAATGGATAAAGAAAATATGAGATATACACATGTGGCTATTGAAGAAGAATGCTATTTTATTCTCAGTAAATGGATGGCGTTAGAGATTATTATGCTAAGTAAAATAAACCAGACTTAGAAACACAAATATCATGCTTTTTCTGTCGTATGTAAAATCTAGATTTTTTTTTTTAAGGCATTAGAAAACCAGGGGGAATGATTTAGTAGAGGGAAGGGGATTAGCAGAAGTGGGAGGAGGTAATTGAGGAAAAGAGAGCTAGAGACACAGCTTAGCACTTAAGAATGTTTGCTGCTTGCCATGGATATACAATAAAATAATAATTAAACAAACAAAACAAGGAGTGCTTGCTGCTATGACAGAGTACCCAAGTTCAGTTCCCACACTCATGTTAGGTGGATTATAACTGCCTGTAACTCCAGTTCCAGAGGATCCAATGCTTGCTTTCTGTCTCTGTCTTCTTCATGTACCTGCACAAAAATAGTCTATGTCAAGACAGTAAAGATCAGACTCCTTTGTTGTAAAAGTCACTATTATTTACCTAAAAGTCACTTTTACTCACCTGACGTAATTGTCGTCTTGGAAGCTTACAGCTGAATAAGCTCACCATTTCTAGTTCTTTCTAAATTCTGGCTGAATGGTTCAACTCAGCTGTTCTAGCTTAAACTCATCTCCAAGCTGATTGGTTCAACCTGGCTTCTCTCAGCTTCTCACTGAATTGCTCTGCTTGGCCTCAGACTAACTAGCAATCTGTTCTAGTCTTTTGGTTCCTTCTCATTCTCTGGCTCATTCTGTCTTTACCTGTGTCTAGCTTGTTCTCTCTGCAATGTGTCTCTGTAAAACTCTCAGTAAAACTGCCTTCTCTCTCTCTCTCTCTCTCTCTCTCTCTCTCTCTCTCTCTCTCTCTCTCTCTCTCTGTCTCTCTCATCTCTGTCTATCTATCTATCTATCTATCTATCTATCTATCTATCTGTCTATGTCTCTCTAACTCTTTCTCTGCACTGCTCTATTTCTCCTGTCCTTGTGAGAGGTGAGCATATCCTATCTCTTACTTATTCTGTCAGATCTTTCTCAGATTCACCACTTTGTCTGCCCCTCAATTAGACCTCACTTTCAAACATGGCAGCTTCCTTCTACAAACTACGTTTACCTACATTGTTTGGGATTAAAGGTGTATACTAAGTGCATGTCTGTATTCCAGCCAGAGTAACCATGTTGCTGAATTAAAATTCCTCTACGGTTTGTATTCTTGATTAATGATTGATATGGGAGGGCCCAGCCTACAGTGAGAGGTGCCATCCTTGGATAAGTGGCCTGGGTGTATTAAAAATGTTAAGCAGGAGGCCAGCTGGAAGAGAGAGATACCCAAGTGCCCTATGATAAGTGAATATGTTATGGAGAGAGAGAAGGGTGAGAGAGCAAATCTGAGCATTTCGTCCTCTGTGGAGGGAGTTGGAACTAGCAACATCACAGCAGTGAGGAACAGGCAGCTATGAGGAGCCTGGGGCCATGGTGATGTCCTGACCTGGGTTAATACCAAAGGTCATGTCTAGATCTGAAGCCTTACTGCAACTGGGGTCTGTGCTGATGGCTGTGGCCTGTGTTGCCACCAGAGGCCATCTGGGTATCAGTAGTCTGGGCTGCTGCCTGAGACCATGTTGATGTCTGATGGCCTTACTGACACCAGAGGCCACACTGATCTAAGTAGCCTTTGCTGCCACCTGAGGCCATGATGACATCCAGGCCCAAGCTGCCACTAGGAGCTATATCTGGGTCTGTGGTCCTATTGCAATCAGGGTTTGTGCTGATGTCCCAAGTTCATGCTACCATGCAAGGGCATACACATGTGTCTGATCTGGACTACCATCTGAGGCCATGTTGATGTCCCAGCCCTGTGGTGAGCTGGCCCCACCCCTTGCTTGCAGCAGGAGAGCTAGTCCTGCCCCTTGTTGAGCAGCATGGGAGAACTGACTCTGGTGGCACTGGTGTGGGAGAGCTGGCCCCACCCCTCATCTACCATGTAGTGGTGTGGAGAGAAATGCACCATATCTCACGTCCCACCCCCACCTCCACCCCCACTACCTGCACCATATGGGTGAGCTGGTTTTGCTGGCACTGATGCAGGAAAACTGCTAGGCTGACCAACTCAGCTACCACCCAGGGCCCAGATCCAGAGCTTTGAGTTGGCTCACCACAACATCCACTGCATCTGTGAACTGCTGGAGTGCCTGGAAGGGCCAGTCCTGCAGATTCAAAGCTGCAAGGTTTCCATGACCCAGGGCAACAACAAGATATTCAAGAGGAGCCCTGGTGAGGATCCAGTATAGATAGTGTAGCAGAAGCCAGAGGCCTTAAACCAGACTAGTGACTCATTACAATGAACATTTTCAAGTAAAGCTGTTTGGGCAAAAGGGAACACTGTGTGACACACTGCAGCTTCCATGTCGAGATGGGTGTGTGTGTGTGTGTGTTTGTGTGTGTGTGTGTGTGTGTGTGTGTGTGTGTCTTGTTTTGTTTTCTTTTAGTGGGTATGTGTGTGTGCAGCAGCAGAGGGGGATATGAAGAGACAGGGAAATTATTGGGATTGGGGTACATGATGTGAAATTCACAAAGAATCTACAAAAAGTTTTAAAAAGTTAAGCAAGTCATGAGCATCAAGCAAGTAAACAGCAATCCTCCATGGCCTCTGCATCAGTTCCTGTCTGCAGGTTCCTGCCTTGAGTTTCTGTTCTTCTGTGATGGGTTATAAGCTGTAAGGTAAAAATAAACCCTTTCTTCCTCAAGGTGCTTTTGACCATGGTGTTTGTTATGCTTTGCATATACTTGGCCAGGGGAGTGGCACTATTAGAAGGTGTGGCCCTGTTGAAGTAGGCGTGGCACTGTGGATGTGGGCTTTAAGACCCTCATCCTAGCTGCCCTGAAGTGAATATTCTTCTAGCAGCCTTTCCTAGAAGATGTAAAACTCTTAGCTTCTCCTGCACCACTCCTGCCTAGATGCTGCCATGTTCCTGCCTTCATGATAATGGACTAAGCCTCTGAACCTGTAAACCAGCTCCACTTAAATGTTGTCCTTATAAGAGCTGCCTTGGTCATGGTGTCTGTTCACAGCAGTAAAACCCTAACTAAGACAGTGTTTATCACAGCAAACTGCCCGGCCTTCTGTGCTCTTTCCACCCACTCTTACACAGTGTTCTCTGAACCTTGGATGCAGGAGTTGTGTTATGGGTGTATCAATTAGGGCTGGGCATCCCACATCGAGTTTTTCTCTGCATTTTGACTAGTGACTTTCCGTAATGGTCACCTGCTGCCAAAAGAAACTAAGAGAAACCAATTTCAAGATACAAAAGAACGAATTGGGCCCCCAGTGTCACTGGTCCCCCCCAGGAAATGTTGGGAGGAAGCACTGAGGACTCCTAAAAACCAAGTGAAGGTAACTCAAGAAATGTAGCAAACGGAATAAAGAAATAATTGTCACTATCTCTATATTAGAGGGAACTTAAGTACCAGGAAAAGCTCACAGAAACCTAAGACAAAATTTCTGCCATAAGATAACAAGGACCCAAAACAGTTGTGGTCGTTGGCCAGTGAAGGATTGAGAATGTGGTTCAAAGATTTCAGAGAAAAGAAGAGGGTGGGAATTGGGGAGCGACACAATCAGGAAAGTACTTGCCTTGCAAGCTTGCAAACCCATGTTTGATTCCCAGAACCTGGATGGAAAGCTGGCTGTGGTGGCATGCACTTGTAATCTCAGGGTTGGGGGGGAGGAGGGTGAAGGTAGAAAAATCTTCAGGGATCATGACAGCCAGTCCAGCTGAATTAGTGAACTTCAGGCCAATGGGAAGCACTGTCTCAAGGGAAGTAGATAGCATTACTGAGGAAGGCATCTGAGATCATCCTCTACCCTCCACAAACACCCATGTATCTGCAAACATACAAGCATGCATGTACACATACACACATGTACACATATATGCACATGACTAAGAAAACAAGACAGGAGATGAGGTGTCATGGGGATAAAGCAAGTCTGGTTCAAAAAGAACACCTTACATTTCTGCCAATAAAACAAAATTCATCTCTGTGCTGTTACAGCAGCACCACCTTCCAGGACAAAACAGATTCCAGTTCTAAATATGTATGAGACAATAGAAAAGTTTATTATAACAGCAATAAGCAAATTAGCTGGGCCAGGGCAGAAGAAGCGTGACTGGATATATGGTGGTTCAGGGTAGGGTTACAGTAGCCAGAGCATTTCTCAAGGTAAGAGCTGATTATTGATCAAACTGGTTAAAAGGTTGGAGAGAGCTTCTAGAGGCACACCTGAACACAGCAAACATTGTGGTGTTGCCTGTTGAATTGCTAATTTGTGCTCATCCTGGGTTACTTGACTTGTGACAGTTGTTTTACCTTCAAAGGGCAGCTGGGGAACAATTTGATGCCATTCATGAAAATATAATTAAACAAACAAATCCATTGAGAACTGTATGCCATTTATCTCTGACTAAAGATCACCTCATGCAAAGAGTTGAACTTCCTAATAAAACATACAAGACAGTTATCCAAAAGATGAGTATCTTGTGTAGAAGCTGCAGGTGAAGATTACTGTTGAGAATCCAGAGGAGAAGTGGGTCCATCTTACAGTCATTTTCTGTGGGCTCCTGAGTGGCTTTCACTGAGGAAGAGCACAAGGTAGCAAGCAATAATACGTTCTGCTTTGGAGTTTCACAGATTGAAGATTGGTCAGTCTCCTGATAAGTCAATTGAACAACTGCCAATGGTAACATTTATTTCATTCCTTCATCCTGGAAGACAGAAACTAGAGCATTTGGGCATTGAGGAGTGAGCTCTGTAGGGCAGGGTTATCAAGGGAAATGCAGAAAAAAGAGATAAGGTCTAGTCTTATAGAATAAGTCTAGTCTTTCATAAACTGCTCGATGATAAAGGAAGCAATCTCCCATGCTTTTAAGATATATTCAAGTATCTTACTTGTGTTCTCAACTTCCCCCCTAGCATTTTGCTGCCTCTCTGTAAAGGCAACCTCCTTCTCTTTGAATTCCCTTTCCATACGTGCCTTTCTCCTTTCCCTCTCCAGTTCATCTTTCAGATCTCTAATCTCTTCTTCGTACTCCCGTCTTATCCGTGCTCTCTCTCTCTCCAGTTCCTCTCTGTAAAATTCTTGCTTCTTCCAGGTCTGTTTCTGAATCACAACTTCAGCACTTTCATACATCTTGTTAGTAAAGCATCTTCCACCATTTTCCCTCACCATGCTCTGGATCAAGGTCAACAGTTGCATCTTCTGCTCTTCCTTTTCAGCTCCTGATGCTTTGTTGTTGAACAAACAGTATCGATTCCAGAACTTATGGACCACCTCTTGAAGGAACTTAGGAGCTGTCTCTAAGTACTCTTGGATACTGGTGTCTTCCAAGTCATCTTTCCTGGTGAGCAAGAGAATCATGAATCTTCTAGCCTTTGTTCCTAACATGCTCAGAATTTTCTCTGTGGCCTTGTGGTCTTCCACAGTATAACGCCCCAGTGGAACCACCAGGAGCAGAGCATGAGGCCCTGGAGAGGTCAGGGCAACATAGCGAGTGATCTCCTTTTGTGTGTTAGCATCTGGTACCTCAGTGTCAAAAATACCAGGTGTATCCACGACAACAAGCTCTTTTCCATTCCAGGTGCTCACTCCTTTCTCACAGACCTTGGTAATGGATTTTGCACAAATGCCAGAATGAAACACTTTTTCCCCAAGGATGCTGTTCCCTGTTGAACTCTTTCCTGCTCCAGTTTTTCCAAGTAAGACAATTCTCAGTTGGGGAATTCCTTGATCTCGTCTTCCGAGCTCTAGAAAATCAAGGAAACAAAACCAAATGTTAGACTCAGCCTGCCCCCCCCCCCCCAATGGTTAAGCATATGAAGTCACACAAATCAATGCCCACTCTCTGGCTGCTTATGACCTTTCCCCACGTTGTCACCTCTGCCCTACCAGGGCCTACAGAAAGCCTGTGGGTCTAAACACCCGTTTTGAAAAGCCTGACAACTGGTCCCTCCCTTGATCTCTTTTCTTCACTGCTCTATTTTAATATTCTTTTTGAGCTCCTCATTCCAACCCTTTGTGATTCCCAAGCACCCAGCAGAGGAAATAAAGAGAATGGTGAATCACTTCTGGTAGCTGCCTCACTTATAGAATCCAGAGTGGAACACAAAATGTGAGTTTAGAGCATCTGCAGAAAAAAAAAACATTCTTTTTCCTGATTTATAATTTTAAATGACATTTTCTTTCAACTGAGAGCCAAGTAGGGGAGGATGTACAAGCCTTAAGTTAGGTTTCTCATGTTTGGGAACCAGAATCCCAGAATTAAAGAAGTCATATGACTGAGAACACTGCCTAAGACGACCTAGAAAAAACTGCAGGGGCAGTTCACATCAGTATTCCTTAACACAGTAGAGTGCCCCACCAGAAAGATCCTTGTGCGCATTGGTTTCTTGGTCATAGGAAGGAAGAATGGGAGAAGGCATCAATGGTAGCTACTGTGCCATAATTAGCCAGCGTTGACACCACATGGTGATTGTTAGACTAAACCCCTGCTCATCCCCTGCACAAGCTAGGAAACCCCCATCTTCCCTCCTTCCTCCAACCCCACCCACAAAGGGAAAGTTCCCTTGTCTGCTTGGCTGCTTGGAGAAAACTCCGGGCTAACTCGTCACCACTCCTGGTCTCTGAGTTTCCAGCAACCCCCCCAAAAGTGGCCACCTAGGAGCTCAGCTTTTGACCACGTATGGACACTATCCTAGCTCCTAGCTGGCCGGTCATCACTCTTCACCTAAATTCTATAAAATCCCCTTGCTTTAGTCTGGATGTGTGACTTCTCTGACCTCCACCTGTGAGATTAGTGAACCCACTAGAGAGCTGCCTCCTAAAAACCTGCCTTTATCTACTTTTAATCTGGTCTAATCTGACCTATATCTGCATTACTGGGAGAGAGAAAATGCCTATCAATGATGACCCAGGATTAGATTGCAGTACACACCCTCTCCTTCCCTTTCCTGAACGTCCTCCTCTTTGGGATGTAGATTTGCAACTCTTCTCAGTGAAGTGTAGCCAATGGTCTGGGTCTGGGGGACACTGTGACATGCTTTGGAGGACAGGCAAACAAATGTTCCTAAGCACAGTGGCCTGCCAGCTCCTTTGGCTCCTCTGCAGCTGCCATGTGAAGATACCTGGACTAATTTTATCTTATAGTAACAGCCAGGAGAGATCCCTCTACCCTGGCCTGCCCAAGAGCTAGTTTACTATACCAAAGCTTCTTAAAGCATGGGTTGTAACTTATTGTGGGGCCACAAAATTGAACATGGAGAGGAAGAGCAAAACTTAGCAACAGTAAAAGATTCTGAATGCACAATGACTAAAAAATATTTTGAAATCAAAGGTGTAATGAATTTGTAATGTCTCTGACAGCACCTGTGTTTTATGGTGAAACAGCAACCTTATTATTGACCAAACAAGATAAATACTTGCTCATACCTTGCAGCACCAATAAACACTGCCTGAGACATCTTGGACTTAGATTTGACACTAACACTGCTCTGTATTATGTACTTAGTGAATGGCATTCCTACAATTTCCTATTATAAATTTAAATATCAAACAATCCTAAAAACTGTTTGATATGCTCTATCTCCCAAGGTCAAATATTCAATCAAACTTTACTTTTGCAAAATAAAATAAAACCCAAGTATATCCACCTCACTCATGTGCAGACATGTTAAGTTGAAGTAAGACAACAATACATTGATTAACTTTAATTTTCTTATTTACTTTTCTAGTACATGGCATACACTTCTTTGGTGTTGTCAAAGACTAGTTGTTAAACACAACTTGTATGTAGCTATAGTATACAATGCATTGCTTTAAAAAAACTCACAAAATATAACAGCTCTATTGCTCATATTATTGTTTGTTGGTGAAAACACTTAAAATCTGCTTTCTTATGAACTGTAAAGTATAGTACTAAGTGTGTTCATTATGTTATACAATAGTTCTTCAAAATTTAGTCATCCTATCTAACCGAAACTCCGTGTGATATGAATGGGGCAAACATACTTTAATCTTTGAGAAACAGTAAATTATACATGCACATATATACATAGCAAATATATCTATCAAAAGTTTATTTTAAATTTTGTATGTTTGACTTGTAACCTATTTTATATACATGTGTACCTAGGGTCACATAAAAAGTTCTTGAGAAAAAAGCAGCATTGGGAGCAAATGTTTAAGAAGCCCTGAAGTACACATCTGTGAGTCTGCCAAGACTGACAGGGAACTATTACCTTGCCACAGGTACATGAGTGACACACCTGTGAGTCTATCGAGAGTCTAGCAGGAGCATGAGTCAGAGTCCAACTTTAACTAATGTGGTTTAAAGAAATGGTCAATGTTTTAAGCTATTATGTTGAAAGGTAGTTTGGTAAATGAGCAAAGTCTCAGCTGACGTTAATGAACATGGTGGGCGGGGGATCAGGGTGCTCAGTGGCACAGACGCATTTGCTGATTTGAATGGGGGCAATGGCAGCAGGGAGCCACGTGAGGGACCGATGACCCCCACATTGCTTTCTCTCAATTCAGGAAAGGACAGTGACCACAGAGGTAGGTCACAATCAGAGAGGCCACAGGCAGCCTTTCTGCCCATAGGAAAGAGGAAGAAGCTGTGCTGAAAGCAGGCATGATGGCTCACACCCATCACCTGGCACTGGAGAGACAGAAGCAGGGTGGCTGTCACAGGCTCCAAACTGGTCAAGGCCACAGTGTATGTGGAAACTCGTGTCAAGACAAACAAAAGAGAGAAAAGAAGGAAAGGGGGGGGGGGGCTATGCCAAGCTCTGGACCAGTGACAGACCAGCTGGATTTCTTCTGCTCGGCCTGAAGGACATATCCTAAGATAGTGTAGAGGGAGTCAAGAGGAGTGGGAGAACAGAGAAACAAAGAGAAATATGAGGGTGGAGTAATGGTTTTCTCCTGTTCAAGTGGAGACTGATGGTCAGGACAGGAGGGGCTGCACCCCTCCCTGCCTGCCTCCCCACTTCTCCTGCAGTTTGACCACCCTCTGTCCCACACCCCAACTCCTCTCACCATGGCTGCTCCTTGAATTTTCCGGGATGGATCCCACACCACTGTACTGGGCTTCCATTGCAGCTCAGTTCTCTGCAGATAAGGAAAAAGCCTTGGCAAGTTATGAAAAACACTTGCAACCCCACTTCCTGTAGCCAACACTAAACTTTTTGCCATAAACTCAGTACTTTGGTTTCTCCTGCCCCATCCCCAAAGCTCATCTCAGTATTTCATTTTGGAGCAGTTCAGCTTCTCCTTTCTGAGAAGCCCTCTCCAGTGCCTCTCTCCTGCAGCAGCACCAAGTCGAGACTCCAGCTTTTGAGGTCACTTGCTTTTGCTGTAACTGCATAGTAGCATTTCCTCATCAAATACATGGTTTTAACATGAAATTTTTTTCTAGCATGATTGTATCCTCTTAGACTATGTGACAGGAAACTTCCCAGGAGTAGACAAAGCACTGGACAAAGGGTGAGTCTTGAGAGGTCAGCTCGGGAACTTTGAGATATTCCACCAGGTCCCCTCCCACCTCCCAGCACATGGATGAAACAGGTTAGAAAGCATGTAGGCTGGAAGGGAGGGCTGATTAAGCTCCTGCTACCTCATTCCCTAAAGACCAATTAGTTTAAAAGTCACACTGTTCTGCCAATCATTGTGCCTAATGGCAACTGCTCTAAAATCCTATATAAGGTCCCTGAACAGGCTCCATGAGGTCGCCCTCCTGTCTTGGTATGTAGAGCGACCTCAGTATACGGATGAATCAATAAATTTCTCTTGCATTTTGCATCAATCCCCGACTCCGTGTGTCCATTTGGAGGGTCTTCAGTAAGTTAAGACTCCCCAGAGTCTTACAGTCTCAATTTACTAACCAAGCAAATTGACCTTCTTGGGTCTTTACCTCTCTCTGCTTGGTGGTGGCCTGTGCATACAGCCATCCTTCCTTGTTAACCAGGACACAGTCATGTAGAAACACTCAGCTCATTCTGAATGCTTCCTCTACCTACTACACATGAACATATTGGAAAACTATGGGGCCGACTATGACCAGGACAGGTTGGATGCTTCTTGATAAGGACAGAGTCCCCACACAGGGAGACAACAGTTACAAATATGAAGCAGAACACCAGATGCTTCTTTTGAAAGAGGCTCTTTATGCCTGAAGGCCAGGTGGGTAGAAGATAGCTTCTCATAAACTAAAAAGAAGCCACAAACTTACATAAAGCATTGGTTCTTAGCACAGAGTTGATTTGGTGATTAGCAAGGAGACCCAGTATCAATGGTAGATAATTTCTCAAAACTTTCTCGGGGTGGGGGGAGACAGAGGGCACAGGATGACAGAGGGGCTCTTTAGACACTAATTCATCTGTAAAACCTACAGTAAAACAGTACCTGTGTTTCTGTAAGTGCTAATTTCATTGACTAAGCTGCCCCCCCCCCGCCTATGACCAAACATCTACTACTAGCCTCAGAACTGTAGCCACAGTAAATGTAACCTCCCTACTTAGACCTACCTGGAGGGAGCTTAGCTCAGCTCTTCTAAGAACTGAGGAAAGAATTGTTTCCCCAAGAGGCAGGTTCACTAGGAAGCAGCTTAAAGGAAAAAGATAACAGCTAGTGCTGATTCTGACATTATGCCAGCTTGGTGGAGCTGTGCCAAGCTGAGTCTGTTAGGAATCCCTCATTCCCTACCTTCTCCCTGCCTGCTCCCTCCAAGCTAATCATTCATTCTCTTACTGGAAGAGTCAAGATAAATTTTTTTTGGACCAGTGAAGGAATGCTTTCTCCATAGAGAAAGTGTCCACAAAACAGTGAACCCTGAAGCACACACGAATTTGTAGAACCCAGCCTCCAACTCAGATTACCGCCTAAAATTATCAGGTTGGAAACAGAAACCAACGAGTACAATTCCCAAAAGCAGGTTTGCTAGGAGGTTTACTAGACACAGCCAAAAGAGAGGCCCCGTCCTTACCAAATTCAGCACCCACACTGTCCATCCGTACTCTCTTACCTGAAAATCTGAGTCCTGTGGCCTTCTCTGATGTTGCAACAATACAGAAAACAGAGTAGCAGAGAGGAAGCGAGGGGGAGGAACTGTGGAAATAGGAGTGTGCAAGGACCCGCCCATCTTCCTAGCCAGCTGCACTGCAGAGCTTTCTGCGGTCCTCTTGTTCTCTACCATCTCATATGGTACCCGGGGGCTGCTGGGGGCTGCTGAGCACTTGGAATGTGATAAATCAATAGTCACTGTTTTCATCGCCAGGACTGCAATATGGTCCATCTTAGTAAATAATGGGCAGTCAGCTCTTGTTTGGCAGAACGTTCTGTAAATATGAATGACAATGACTTGGTTGGCAGTGATATTGAATCTCCTGTGTGCTTACTTATTTAAAAAATGAGAGAAAGAATAATTGAGTAAGACAGAGACAGAGACAGAGAGAGAAAGGAACTCCTCGTTAATTGCATATAATAAAATGTACTTTTAATTTGGATATTTAGGTATTTTATACTTCATGTAATTCATACAGTTGGATTTAAATAGGACATCTCTGCCATACCCCTCCCCTCAGGGGTCAGGGCTCATTACAGAAGAGGGATGGGAACACTGGAGGCAGTGAACATCTGCAGGGAACCACTATTTGCTGGATATGACAAGGCCGTTTCACACACAAATTTGCACAGACCAAAACCCCAGTGCCAATGGGGAAGGGCCCATGAACTCTTGCCCCTAAGGAGCTGTGGTCAATTGATTGCTCTGTGTGTGTGTGTGTGTGTGTGTGTGTGTGTGTGTGTGTGTGTGTGTGTCTGTGTGTGTGTGTCTGTGTGTATCTGTGTGTCTGTGTGTGTGTGTGTCTGTGTGTGTGTGTGTGTGTGTGTGTGTGTGTGTGTGTGTGTGAAATCGTGAAGTTTTTCTCAAGAGCACTGCCCCTAAAAGGCTACCCATGTGTTGGCAGATGACCCACATCACTGCACATATGGCAGCACTAAGTGGTGTTTGGATTTTTTTTTAATGGGGGAAAGAGAGGACATGACATTGGGAAGGAAAGGAGAAAGCTAGAGAAGGAATCAGAGGGGAGAGAAACGGGAGTGGGAGTGACCCAAACACACTATGGGACGGTGTACGATTCTCTAACAATAAAGAATCATCGTCCTGCAACCAGATTTCTCCTTGTCCAACCCGTTCGTTTTCTCCTCTTCTCTGTTATTCTGCCTACTTTGGGGCTGATTCTTGTGTAATTTCACTTTTCTTTCCTCTTGCTGACTTTTTCAGGACAACTCTGTGTGGTGTGTGTGTGTGTGTGTGTGTGTGTGTGTGTGTGTGTGTGTGTGTGTGTGTGTTTGCTTCAGGCTCCATGCATACCTCTTCAACTTGGAACAGTCTTCTTTCAAATTCTATTCAATCTCTCCACCCACACACATATATATACATATACATACACATACACATATTAGAAGAACCTCACGTCCTCACGTCTCCACACTGTTTTCCTGTAGTTGACATTCACACAGGGACCACCAGCTCTGGGGAGTTACTCAGTCAGAGACCAGCAGGAAGAGCTTAGGTTTTGGATCCCTAACACAAATAAGAATAAGAGTGACGGGGGAGTGAGTCGGATTAGCAACCCTCCCACCAGAAAAATCTATTTATGAAGTGACTTTGATCCCCCAGGTTCATCTATGAAATGTGGTAACTTGGCACAGAGTCACCAAGCAACCAGGTGGTTCTGAGAGAGGCCCTGACAAACCTCAATTCTTTACCACAGGCCTTCTAAGCCTCCTCTCACCTTGCCATGCACTGCCCTGTGCACTGAAGGGTCCCATGAACTTGTAACCTTCAGTAATTGGAATGCTGGGAGCACAGACGTCCAGACAATCCCAATCCACACAGGCTATACTGGTCAGCAATAACACCTTCCAGCCCTACGGTTTATTTTTCAACAATTTCCATTCTGTGCCTTTTTCATGTTCCCTCTCTGCTACATAAACTGACATTTTTCAGTTCGTGAACTCCATTCTCAGACTTATACAAATTTCTGGTCCAACTCAGTCGAAGTTTTTTTGTGAAGAAACCAGGGGATGATTTTTCATAACAATGCTTGAGAAATTGTGGGCTTGAAGCTGATGTCAGCCCGTTTCCCAGAAGCCTTCCTGATGAGAGTTAAACAGTTGCTGTTAAATGTGCCCTGAGACCCTTCCTTCCTGCATCTGCCACAGACATTTCCTGTGCTAGCTCCTTCACCTTTGGCTTACTCATCTCATGAGTTGTCATTTACAGGGCAGAACGGTTAAGGTAGAGCAGCCATGCACACTTGACATTAACATGAGATGGTATCCAAACAGACTGTCGGGAGACACTGAGACATGAAGATCTCCAGGAGATTTGAGCTTGCTTAGCTGGACTCAGAGCTCTCCCTGGATGTCACTTTGGACTGGAATTGGTCCAAAGCAGAACTTAGTTCTGGCCACTCACAGCTCAGCCTTGAGCAAGTGTGATGTGTGTGCACTGATGCTACCTTTTAGAATCGTTGTAATGGAGTTTTAAAAGCCTGAACTACTAATAAAATACTTAGTAAGTTTATTATAACAATTATCAAAATTGCCCTGGACATGCATATGCGCTGGTCATTCTCCCTTCCTTCTCCTCCTTCCCACCCCCTCCACACTGCCTTCTTCCCTGCAAAGCTTTTTGTTTTGCCTTATATCTCACAGAACTTAGTAGGGCTGTTCACGTGACCACGAGTTTGGTGCTACACATTAAAGCCTGGCTTTATGTACCTCACTAGTGCGTACACAACTAGAGACTACACTCCTCCTCCATTCCTGTCCCCATTTCCAGAATCGGTTTAGTTAAGGGAGCAATGGCATCAATGGTCTTTCCAGGCTGTGAGCTTCTTTCAGATTGTTTAAACATTTTTACACATGTATGGGTGTACTGCCTGCATGTCTGTATGTGCCTGGAGCCCGCAGAGGCCGTAAGAGGGGGCCAGATCCCCTGGCAATGGACATATGCATGAACTTGCCAACAAACCAAAGTTAGTAATAAAAACAAAAAACAAATATATTTTATTATTATTTATTTTGAACCAGTAGCTATTTAAAATATCATTGAGAATACAGGGATGACCATGAGTAGATCTGTGTAATTATGTGGAAATATTCTGTGCATTTTGTTCTGCCATGTTTTATTTCTATTTAATAAAAGATCAGAGATTTCAAAGTCAAGATAAGCTGGCTTATGTAAAGTCAGCTCCAGGCAGCACTATGGTCTAGTACCTGTTAAGTACCACAGGCAGTCTCAGAGCCAACACACCTACTACCGTGATCAGAAGGCTTCTAAGGACACAAAAATGAAAGCTTTAGTATTAATGGCATCCAACACAAGTCCAAAAAGGTTGGAGGTCGGTAGTGAGTGAGACTGAATCACAAAAGGTGCTTCAGGTTCAGAAGTACTAGCTATGAAGACCTGGGTTTACTGCAGGATCAACTGGGGCACAGTGGAAATGGTGGGCCCTACAGTCTCCCCCTCCCCTAATCCAGAGTACTGCATTTCATTGCTTCCTAGGAAGATAATTATAAGGTTCTTTCCCAAAGATTAGAGCATCTCACAAAAGCCTTGCACATCCCAGCACCTAGGACTCATTCCACATAGTCATCTGTGTCTGCTCAGCCACCTGTAGTGGAACTCTGAGCCTGCTTTCCTAATGACTTACTTGTTTTAAATTTAAATCAAGTAAGTGGGGGAGGGTATGAGTGGGGCGTGTGTGTGTGTGTGTGTGTGTGTGTGTGTGTGTGTGTGTGTGTGTGTGTGTGTGTGTGTTGCCTGGCCATGTGTGGACTGTGAGTTTAAGTACCAGAGGAATGCAAAGGTATTGGATTCCCTGGAGCTGGAGCTGGAGCGACAGGTGGTTGTGAGCAGCCCCTCCGGGAGCTGGGAACAGAAGTTGGATCCTCTGTACGAGCAGTACACAGTCTTAGCTGCTGCGCCATCTTTCCAGTCCCTGTAACTTCTTCTGAGATAAAAAGGTAACCAGGCAGAACTGACATCTGAAGGAAGACGACAGCACAAGAGAGGCAAGAGGTGAAGAGGACAAGAAAATACAACCCTGCAGGAAATAGTCACCTCCTGATACAAAGGTGAGAAAACTAACCATGCAAACTGTCATTGGCAGCAATATGGGTAAGTCTGGAGGGCACTGTGCTAAGAAATGAAAAATAATTCCCATCTCATGCTCATATACAACCTAAAAAGCTCAACTGGGGTTTCGGGGTGCACAGCCACACTTGACAGACACATCTACAACAAAACTCCTGCATCTAAGGCTCAGAGAACATCTCAGGACCACGAAATATGCAGTGAGATTGTTTCTCCTAGAAATGACAAAAAAAAAAACAAAAAACAAAACAAAGCAAAACAACAACAACAAAAAAACTTCACCCATAATACGTCAACAACATGTGGCTGCCGAAACAAGACCTCCACAAGTTCAACACCAATAGACATGCTAACATGCAAGGGGGAACTCTCATAAAGTCTTTTCCCCAACAAAGAACCACAGGCAACTAAGCAACGCTGCAGCAGGAGCTGCGGGGATGTCCTCAGGGATGAGTCCCCTGATAGACTGCCCAATACCAAGTGGTCAGCACGGAAGTGTATACATACAGAGCCATTAAATAGGCTGAGCCACTTGTATTTATATATTTATGTATGCATACATGTGTAACAATAACAAGAGGAGAAGGCTATGAACTTGAAAGGGAGCAAGGAGGAACATGAGAGGAGTTAAAGGAAGGGAATGTAGGCGAGACATTATTTTAACTTCAGAACTTTTTTTTTTTTCCGAGACAGGGTTTCTCTGTGTAGCCCTGGCTGTCCTGGAACTCACTCTGTAGACCAGGCTGGCCTCGAACTCAGAAATCCACCTGCCTCTGCCTCCCAAGTGCTGGGATTAAAGGCATTTAACTTCAGAACTTAAAATTTCAAAGTCAGTTGGGCATGGGGCTCATGTCTATTAATTACCTTGGCATTCATATTTTTTAATTTATTTATTTATAGTAATACATACACACACATATATTTTTTAATTTATTTATTAATATTAATAAACACACACACACATATATATATGCCACAATGTCCACATGAAAAGCAAGCAATTTTATTTATCAATTATGCTTCAATCAGTCAAGACATGTAAGATATTACCATAACCATCTTCAGAAAATACAATATACTACATTAGCAAATAATGGCAAATTATAAAGAACCCACCAGAACTTGATAAGACCCTATTGCTAAAGACTCTACATACTGTTTGTACTATATGAAGAAATGAGGCAGGAACTAGGCTGAAGCTTCCCCCACTACAGGCTAGCTTTTAATGTTGCTGGGAGTTGCTATGTAAGCTGCTGGGGAAGAAAAGACATCAATAGTCTTAAGAAAACCCTATAAACTACAATGTCAACATGCCAGGCAGGCTGGGCCCACTTGTGCAGTGCTGGTGTAACTGCTATGGGGATAGCCAAATGCTTTCTGATGGATTTAAGGCCTGTTCACAGGAGGGAGCTCATGTGTGGTACCATAACCCCGACCAAAAGCCCAGGGCTGGGGAGGCCATGGACCGTAGTAGAGACTCACTGGCTTACTGTTTAGTTAAAATTGACATGGCACCAAACTGCAGTCTAAATATTTACACTCATAGATAAATGTTATTCTTATCTTTTATCAAAGAAGTCTCTCTTTGCAGAGAATAGGGGTGAATGCAGAGACCCAGGACTGGATGCTCAACCCTAAACAGACACTTACACCACTGCCTTTAAGGCCATTGCAATTGGGAGCTCACAGCAGCTATGGCTCAGGGCGACATAGGTGAAGAAGGAGCTCATGGGAAACTATTCCACCCTACTAATGGATTTGGAGAAAGGCAGATTCATTGTTTTCTCTTGTATTCCTCCTGGTAAGCCCACCCACCATGCTCTGATAGATGGTTCTAAACCTATTGTCACACACACACACACACACACACACACACACACATGGACCTAGTTAAATTCTATGGATCACAAAGCAAAAATGATACCAAAAAAAGAGGCACAAATATATTCAGAACACATGATATGTGTAATTGTATGAAACTGTCAAAGAACAAATGTCATTAATAAAAAAGAAATAAAATTTACATCACAACTTGTTCCAAAGTTTTGAAAGAAATTCTGTTATCTTCCGTAAAATATACTGAAATACATTCTCTTCAGCCTCTTTCTTCAAATTTCTTATTTTTTCATCATAATCTCTCTTTGCGGAAACAATTTGTGCCTCCTTGTCTTTCTCACCTTTCTTTTCTATGTTTTGGATTTCACTAATGAATTTTTGATTATAAATCTCCCTCAGATTCTCTTGACATTGTTTCAGCCTGTTATCTGTGTCCTCATATATCTTGTCAGAAAAGTAGGATCCGCCGTTTCTGACCACCATTCCCTCTATCATTTCTATCAGCTGCTGCACTTGATTTTCTTGCTCAGCCCCAACTGCTTTGTTATTAAAGGCCAGGCAGCGCTTCCCACACTGCGAGACGATATTATTTAGCTTTTCACCCGCTTCAGCTACAAAATTATCAAGGCTCTGGCCCTCAAGTTCTTCTTTGCGAATAAACAAGATGATCATGTACTTCATGGCTGCCTCCCCGAAAAGACCCTTGATCAGAGCAACAGTTTTCTGTTCCTCTTCAGTGTAGCGGTCCAGTCGCAAAACCAGGATAATGGCATGAGGCCCAGGGCAGGAGTAGAGGACGCAGCGGCTGATTTCTGAACATGTGGTTCTCATGGTCTCCTTGGTGTCAAAGAACCCAGGAGTGTCGACTACAAGAAGGTCTCTCCCCTTCCACGTCCTGGATGCTCTCTGGCAGGTCTTGGTCACAGCACAGGCACTAATCTTAGAATCAAATTGACGTCTCCCGAGGATGGTGTTGCCTGTAGCACTCTTTCCATTTCCAGTTTTCCCCACCAGAATGATCCTCACTTCAGTGTCTTTATGACCAGCCATGTCGAGGTAAGCTGACGCTGACGATCGGAATGCACAGATCTTAAGGAAGGGAAAGAGAGGAAATTTACCTGTTAGGTAAGTGGGAAGTACTCCCCCTCCTTTCTTTTTTCCTTCCCTCCCTGAGATTTTGCAATATTCTGTAGTTTTAAAAGACTGATGACCTGGATGCCATTGGACTGTTCCTGATGGTGGTACCCTAATGCTGGTACCACCTACCAATACTGGAACAGGTGCTCCTGGGCCATGCCCAGCGCCAGGTCTGGGTAGTGAGTGCACCCAAGTCACTACTGTGCCAAATACCTGAAAGCCCAAGCAGGCGCACACAGTGGCATGACTATAGTGGTCAACAGCTTACTATATATTTTATGAAAACCTAGGAGAGGCATTCAAAGACTTGAGACATAAAGCAAGTGTAAGGAAGTCAGAGGCAGGCAGGATCTCTGTGAGTTCAAGGCCAGCCTGGTCTATAGAGCAAGTTTCAGGTCAGGCAAGGCTATAAAGAGAACCACTATCTTAGACCAAAGAGGGGGAGAGAAAGTGGAATTGTTCCTCTCCCTACTTTGACCAGTACACAGTTAATATGTTAATTATTACAGTTAAATATCACACTGAAGCCAGAAATATGTTCACTTATCACATGTTAATAAATAAGAAACAAAAACCCCAAGAGTGTTAAAGCAATCCTGAATAACAAAAGAACTGGAAGAGGTGTTACCACCTCAGATTTCAGGGTGTACTACAGAGACATAGTAATAAAGAAAACAACAGGCAGGAAGCAAAACAGGGGCCCTGAGCCACAGGCTACCTTGGGTTCACCCTAGACTACGCTGTGCCTTCAGGCAGCTAATAGGGCCTCAGCAGCCCTCTTCAAGCCAAGGGTCACACAGGTACACATACAAATTTGTCTGTTGTACAATTAAGAGGAGTCAGCACACTGAGGTAAGAAACGTGACTTAAATGGATGGTCTGAGTTGTCTTCCAACTCTAAAGAACCTGCCTTGGAGACACAGAACTTTCTATAAAGGGTATCAGGCTACCCGCTGTGTTCTTCCCTACAGACACAGGCAACACTCCAGCTCATCTCCCTATAGCTCTTAGCCCCATCCCTCTCAGCAGCAGCCTCCTCCACAATACTTCCACGCCACAGATGCTCCAGTCCCTCTGCCTCTCACAGCTCCCTCTCTCCAGGTCTCTTCCAGCCAGACTCACCTTCTTCTGCAGGAATTGATGAGAGTTCAGGATCTCTCCAAGGAACCTGTTTAACCTGGTGCTTCTGCTTAACTATGAAGCAAAACTTCCTGCATTTTCTAATGCAGAGGTCAGGAAGTTCTATGGGCGGAGCCAATGAAAAAACTGTTTGTTTTTAAAGAAACAGAAATATTGTCTTGTAATTTAGTGGGTGCTTCGGCTTTGTCAAGTTGAAGCCTTTTCTCTGTATGTCTGTTATAATGCCAAAAGTTTCTAAATATTTTTTTAAATTATTGTTTTGGATTGTTTTTGATATTATAGTCTCATGTAGCCCAGGCTAGTCTTGAACTCACTCAAGGATGACCTCGAACTGAAAGCTGAGCACCTGGCAATTACTCAGTCCTTGAAGCTAGGTACCTCAACAGTTGGAGTTCTCTCAAGATTGTTGGTTCCCAAGGCAGATAAGGGATGGTAGGTAGAGCAGTGCCCTTTCCCTGGACTTCTCTCAGAGAGCTGGGCAGGAGTATGGCTGCTCCCTACCCAAATCAGGCTTTGGCCTACTCAACTCCATAGAGACAAAGACCACTTTGTGTTAGAGTCAGTTAAGCTTCTGTTTCCCTGCCAAAGAACTGGCTTAACATTTGCTGTCTTCAATCAAGTCTGCATATGCAAATTAGGTGTATTTGCTCCCTTGTTCTTTTGTCCTCCCCTCCCCCACTAGAGCTATTTAAGCTAGCCCTGCTACTTCAATAAATGAGCTATCCTCCAAAAGAGTCTCGTTGTCATTCATACCTGCCTTACTCACTACCAGGAAAGGTGAGTCTGCACCGGGGAAGGAACTACCTGGGAGGGAGAGATATGAGTTGCACTAAGCACTCAGCACCACTGAGTGGTTGTTGAACAAGTCAAGCTCACTGAGGAGCAGCTGGTTCTAAGAGCAGCAGGACCTAGAAGGTCTGACTTCACAATACAGGATTTTAAGGGTGCTTTAAGTTTCAGAGGGTTGGTTACGCCTGCGAGGCATTTTACAGTACAGTACAGGCATTCCTATGGAGGAGGGTGCCTGCCCCCACCCCCATGAGTTAGATGATGCTTGCTAGAGGTCCTAGAGAAAGAAAAAAAGACAAACAAAACAAAACAAAACAAAACAAACAAAACAAAAAAACATGTCACACACTCCCCATATGGAAACTACCGAAAATGAAAGCTATTTCTGTGGTATAATCGAGTCAAATCAGGGGGCTAACTAAAAAGTGACAACCCTGTAGCTGTGGCCTCTTCAGTCTCAGGAGACACTGAAGGGTACCAACATGGTCTTCATGTTCTGTTAAAGTGCTTCCCAATCCAAGTTGTCCAGAGTCCTCTGAGTGCCAAGGCCTGTGACGTTTCTTATAATTGAGATGGTGAAGGGACAAGGAGAACAGATTCCCAATCTGAGGTCGCTGGTCCAATGCATCAGAGACACCAGGAGGCAAGAAACACTTACTAATCGTATAGCTTTGTGAGTAACTGTGGAGAAAAAACTTAATACTAATGCTAGAGAGGCCTAGTCAGGAGAAGCAGAAGTCTTAGACAACATAGGCTGTAAAATGAAGCCCCGCCCCAAAACTAATGAAACAAAAAAGCTATAAAAACATGTTAATGAATTAAGATCTCTATGAAAATTATTTTAGCTATCCGTAGATAACTCCCAAAATTTCTGGCTTGGGAAAGCTTTGCACTAGACAGCCTTGGAGATGCCTTGGAGACTGCACAATATCAGACCTTACATATTTGACTCACTCCAGCAGATAGCTCAAGTTTTATCATTTATGAATTGAACTCTTTTCAAGAGAAGCTCCTGGCTTAGCTAGGCACACCCAGATATGTCTGTGTGCCGGAGGGAGTGCAATGCTTCCCCCTGCTGATATTCCTCCCCACAAATCTGTCCCGAGGTCTTTCTGGACCCCCTGCAGAACACTTTCACACTTGCCTCTTGGACAGAACTCCAAGATTCTGCTAGATTCTCATTCTCCAAATCTTGTGGCTGTTTCTTCATTTCTGGTGTCAGTTATTGAAGTTTGGTACTTTCCACATGCAAAATAGTTAATGACACAGGACTGTAGGGTGAGTCCTACTGAAGGCTATGAGGAGGGAAGAGGTGTCAGTGCAGAATGGAAATTCCCTAAGGTTGAATGGTAGCCAAGCCTGTGTGTGCTCAAAGACCCTCAGCCACAGACAGACTGTCAATGTATTCACTGAATGCCCCCCTTCTTTATATTGTGCCCAGTGGAGGGATAATGGGAAGGAACTCACCACCTGGAACAGTCTGAACCAGGACAAAGAGGTAGACTCGGAAATCATAGAGAATCACACACATAAGGATGAAGATTGCAGCCCTGGGATCATGGGAGAGAAACTGGAGAGATTCAGAGTCTGTTCCGGGCTGTAGTTAGCTGAGTTAGGGGGAAATGGGCTGGAAGAACAGACTAAAGAGAAAGTGTGCCTTTGTGCTCGGGGGCTCCTGTAATCAGGTACATATAGCCAGGCAGTGCTCAGTTGTATTGATGAGTGTGAGGATCAAGCATGATCAAGTCACTTAGGAAAGCCTCAGATCTGGGAAAAAGAACAACAGAGGTGGAAAGGAGGGACTAGGGCCCCCAGCACACACACCATATCCAGATGTGTCTAGACAAGCCAACTTTACTTTAACACACCGCTTAGAGGTTGGTCTCTTTTCCAGTTCTTCAACTTTCTTCTTCCTTGTTTCCTAGGGTAGGTAGGTCCCGAAGTCACTGAGTAAAGATTACAGTTCTCAGGGTTTGGTTCGCTTCTCCTGGGGAAAGCTACTGTCTGTAACTTCTGTTATGACCTGGAACCCAGGGGAAGTTTTACATTTGAGCTAAAGATTTCCTGGAGTGAACAGTCTAACATTCCCTTGGTCTTTTGCACTTGGAGCCCCTGAAAAGACATATCCAAGCATGCTCAGCACTCTCACAGTGTGACTCTAACTCAAGGTAGTGTGGTTGTTTCCTCTGGTGCTATTACTAAAAATCTAGATGTCACCCCAAAATGATTGACACAATTCACTATCAGACAAAATGTGCCTGCTTTGTCTCTAGACACTTGTCTGTCTCTCAAAGCATATACCTAGATAGATGTTCAATTCCTCGCAGACAGAAGCCTTGCTTTGTCACTATGAAGTCCTGTGCCTTGAAGTTTGCCTGATATTGTAGGTGGGTTTTTCCCAATTGCAGAAATGAGCACATGAATGAGGAAACCAAAATTGAGAGCCTTCTAAGAAACATAGGGTGGGGGAGATGAAGATGGCAAGAGATGAGAAGACACCTAGGGTAAGGGCCCTTCCCTGCAATGCATTCTGGCTGGTGTGTAAGCTCAGGGTAAGAAAGGGGTGGGGTCTGGAAGCTCCTGGGATGAAACAGCAGGACCTGGGTCCTGCATTTGGCTATGTCTCTCTGACCCTGTCCTGCTGGGAGCTCATAGCTTTGATCAGCCTGTCACTGGTTCCCATAGCATGAAGAGAAGATCCTAAACCTACTCTAGTTTCCACAAAATTGACACAGGATGGGAAATCAAGTACTAGGGTTAGCTTCACTCAACTTGTTCCCAGTGTTAGGAGGATAAGGGATTAACTGGGTATCAGTATCTGGAGTCAGGGAGATGACTGGGTGGGTAAAGACACAAGCTGCCAAACTTGATAAGCTGATTTCAACTCCTGAGCTCACATGATGGAGGGAAGGCATTAACTCCTGAAAGTTGACCTTCAGCCTCCATAGGACATGGTTGTATGTCCCCTAAGTAAAGAAAATGTAATAAAATATTAACCACGAGGAGGGGTATTCTCTTTAGGGAGCTGACTTAAGACAGGAGAGGTGACAGAGGGAAGAGGGTGAACTCTCTTCTCTAACTCTCTAACAACCCAGAGAAAACCCCATGTTATCTCCACCTTTGAGCAGTGTCCTAGACTGAGCACTTCCTGCATTTACACAAGGAGCATGTGGTGGGCTGCGGCCAACCCTTGTCTGAATCAACCCCTGTGCTCCACAGCCAACATCCTGTGTGGACAATAGGGTCAAAGCAGCATCAGGTCGGCCTGTGTGTGTAGGACCAGAGACCCTGGTAAACCCAGGGGTTATAAAGGAACACTTTGTTTATAAAAAGAAACGCTGAAGAAGCACCTGTAGGTGCACAGAGAATTCAGATGTACAAAAGAGAGATGGGGAAGAGCCTGAGCTCAGAGAGCCAAAAGCAGAAGGGAGGACCAGGCTTCCAAGGAGAGCAGGCAATGTGGGTTCTTCCCATTTGTACTGAAGGCTAGAACACAGGGCGAATCCCAAAGAAAAGCCTGTGTCTCTGACACAATGCTGCCGTATCTGGTCCTCAGACTCAGAGGTGGTCTATTGAGCCCGATAGGAGCTCCAGCTGAGGTTCATCCTGGTGGGCAGGACCTGGACAAGCCAGTGTGCCACTGGCAACAGCATCCTGAGCCAGAAGTCCTTCCACTCTAGGCAGAAGACTTTGCCTGTCACCAGAGCCTAGGAGGTGGACTGGCTGGCATGTGGAGGTGGTGAACACCCTAACATCATCAGCTCTGAGATCCCCTGTGTGTGGAGACAGCTTGCTACTTCATGTTGTCCGTGCTCAGGCCACACACACTGTGGCTAGTCACCCAGCTATATCGCGTCACCACATAGAACCCCCAGGCACTGGCCATTGTGAAGCAGGTGTTTGGGGAGCAGACAGTGGTATAGTGGTGTTCACTTACAAGGAAGAAATCACCTGGTCGGAGATTCTCTGCAGTATTACGTGAGCTGCAGGGACAACCAGGCATTGAGGGAGCTGGTAGCTGAGTGCAGGACTGCGTGTGCACTCTGGACAACCCTGCCACAGACAGTGAGCACGAGGCACAGGAAGAACAATTACCAAGCCTATTCAGGAGCCTTGTGAGGGAGCCGGCAGAGGTGGGGGTGGCAAGCTCACTACTCCAATAAGGTGTATGATTAGGTACAGGACCAACTCACCAAGGTGGCAGAGATGGTAGAGGCATGCATGCCGAGGCCCCTTCGCACCAGGCTGCTAGCCCAGACTGTGAGAGTGGCAGAAAATCCCTAAGACCTCTCTGAAATTAGGTGTGGCTGTCCTGCTAGGGTCCTCCCTGCTGTCCTAGTCCCTGCCCTACCAGAATCTACCCAGACCTTTGCCAAGATCAGTTCAACCTGACAGATGGCAAACCTACTTGGACCCATCTGTGGATGAGCATCTAGTGTCTATTTTGCATCTCAGGACTTAAAGGTTCTCTTTTCCTCCCTCACCTCACTGGAATCAACCAGCTGGAACTCTCAGCCACACCCACCTCCCAAGGCTTCCCTTAGTCAATCTGCCCTCTGCTCTTTTCTCTTCTGACCTCAGACTGCCTATCCCTGTCAGGAAGTTTCAGAGGGGGTGGCTTTGTTCTCGCATCCTCTCTTCCCCCACCACCGCTACCTAATATGGTTTGGGGCTTTTGCTCAGACTTGATTCTGTTCAACTTAGCTCTTTCATATGTGGGAAACACAAGCCACCAACACCATCTATAAAGACAATGCAGTTGAAAAATAATAAACAGGAACTGTCTGTGGCTGAGGGGAGAAGTGTGTTTTGCTAATAATAGCTAGATTTTTACATCCTTCATTTACTGGGTAGATGGCATGACTATTGTCAGAAATGGTAGGGAGGCATGCAAGAATGGATGCCCCCAGAGTGTCTTGTTAACATCATCCTGCCTCTTGTGAGATGTGAGACCTGAGGTACACTAATGCCTTGGTCTTAGGGAGAGGACAGTGAGGCAGTGGGAGAGGCTAGGCTCATGGTGTCAGGACAAACGTGGTGATGGAATGAAAAGCAGGAGTCTTTCCTAAAACAGCGACAATTGTATTTAAAGTAGTAAAAGAGGACTCATAATCAAGTGGCCTTGAGATTCTTCTAGATGGATGTTTTTTCAGCTCGTGGGTTGTGATCATTGGGAAACACACATTTCTGATGGTTAGGAACCTCCTCCTCGCTTTTAAGGATTTAGCCAATTTTCAAAGCCTGTTTAAGCTACAAAATCCAGAGTCTTCAGGATGTCTTTCTTGGTGCAGGAAGAGAGAGACATGAAGCCAAAGGGAATTCTGTGAGGAAGAAGAAGAGGATCCAGTGTAAAGAATAAGCACATGGTACATAAAGTATCAAAAATAAAAAAGGAGGAAAAAAAAAAAAAGAATAAGCACATGCCCAGTGTATCAGCACGACAGACACTGATGTGCCATTAACCCCTCCCACTCTGGTCAGGAGAGAGCTGTACTGTATGGGTGTTCTGTAGCATAGAACATAAATCCATTTCATCCAGTATTTCAGCATCAGCACTTCTGACATTGAAGATCAGGTGGGGTTCTGCTATAGAGGACCACTCAGTGCATTGTCCAGTGCCCTCAGTGAGCTGACTCTATTCCTGAAGTCTACCCTCTACAAGTCAGGAGCATCACAACAGAAATGTCTCCAGGAAAGGCATCATGTTCCCCTGCAGGACGAACCGCCCCTCCCCACTCCTGCTCCCATTTGAAAAGCCACTGCATTGCAGTGGTGACATCATATTGAAGAGTTAGGATGGACAATAGATGGTCAACATTCTGATGCTTGAGAGAGTATAAGAGCAACTCAGACTGCCAGATCAAAGGGGGACCCTTAGTAAGGATGGTTGCTACCTACTAAGATGCAGGAGACACTAAAACAAGGACCTCTGTATGCCATTCGTGTCCCCAGCAGGAAGAATACTTTGAGACCCAAGAAGCATCAAAAGAGTCACATCTACTATCATTGTCAATTATCACTGTAATTTGTGCTTCCGGTCCCCAAGCTCTGTGGGCTAGATTTTCCAGCTGTAGCAAAGTTGTCTGTGATGATTAATATTGATGTCAGCTTGACAGAATCCAGAATCACGCAGAGACAAACCTCTCAGTGTAATGGTGAGGGAGTTTCTAAACTGGGTTGAAGTGAGAAGATCCACCATAACTGTGGGCCACAACATTTCATGGGCTGGGGTCTCAGACTAAACAAAAAGAAGAAAGTGATCTGAGAACCACGGTTCATCCTTTTCTGCTTCCTAATCGTGGTCGAGAGATGACTAGTTGCCTCCTATTCCTGCCCCAATGCCTGCGCTGATAATATCGGACAGAGTGTACATTTAAACTATGAGCCAGAATAAGTTCTTCCTTCCCTCCCTTCTCCCTTCCTTCCTTAATTTATTGCTATCATGTGTTCAATCACAGCAAAGGGAAGAACTAATACAGAATCATCGAATGGTGAGCTATGGCTGCCGCCTGGACACTGTGGCTTCCTTGTGTTCACAAATAAGCAGGCATGAAGAAACCTCACCCTGGTGGGGTCAACCAGCTCTGGACAGTGAGAGGAAGTCATGTGGTACAAGAAACACAGAGGAACATATGTGCCTTTCCATCCCAGGACCGTCCCAGAAATGAGCAAAAACAGCCACCTCAGCTGAGGAGAATTATGGTCACCAAGGGCCCATTCTAATCCTTCAGGAGTGGTATTTTGTCACTCCAACAGGAAGGACCAAGTTGAACAAAGGTAAAAGCAGTTCAGGGACATCAAGAATAGGGAGTTAGGGAGGAGGGTGCTTACAGCCAACTGTAGTCAGAGACAGGTGGAATGCAGTGCCAAAGACTGCAGTTCAGCCTGGAAATCTTTCTTCAGTTTCCCTCAGGAAAAGGAGAATCTTGAAAGAAGAGATCCCTAGACACATGTGGGCAGTGAATGTACGTGGAGCTTTCCAACTAGCAGTGGCAGCTTTGAATGTTCTTCAAGAAGAAACTTATTACTCAGCTCCAAGGCATATGGCTAGCCAAGCTGGGGGTCACCAAAGGCAATGTTTTCAAGACTCACCTCACCTTTTGACGTGAAACTTCTTCCCAGGAAGCTTCAAGTCTAAAGATGAGCACAGCAGAGACGCTAATACACCTCCAGTGCAGGGCTCCCGACTGACCGATCTGCCCTGCAGAGCTCCTTGCCAAGCTGTTACGGGCTTGCTTTCCCGCCCTTACTCTATTCCTCCCTCATCTGTTCTCTACAGGCATCACCCCCTTGTAAACCTGCAGCTCTCCTGTCTCTTCCCATGTGCTTCTCAGAGCAACTGCCACACTCAGAAATAGACCTAAAGAAACCCTGTAGCGTGTGTTAGACCCTACAATAAGAATCGCCACACTGCTTATCCTGTGCATCCCTCCCATGCCCAGGTCCTAGTGTCACCTCTTCAGCCTGAGGTAGCTAGCAGGGATGTGGTTACTGCACTCAAACAAAAGGGAATCTCAGGGAAGAGTCACAACGATCAATCCTCCAGGCCTGAATCTTCCTGTTCCTGGTTCGAAGACTGTTCCCCTTCATTTTTTTCTTGGTGTGATAAAATGTCTAGGGCAGATAATCCTAGAGCTGGCATCATACAAGTCGTTTAAAAGACCCTTGGGCACTAGAGATGTGAAAAGCTCACCTTGGTCAAAATACGTAAATATTTCAGTGGCTTCTTTATACAATTAAGCTCTTTCTCTAAATCAAAAATAATTGTCAGCAGAAGGAAAGTGTAAGTCATAATCCAGTTCATCTTTATTATCTGATTCAACTCATATTTATACATACATTTTCTAGAAGTTAGTATGTTAAGTATGTGGCATTCAATGGTAGTTGGATTACTTCTTGGCCTCTTGGCAAAAATAAAGTAAAATATCAAAAACATTCTCAGACTTCATTATTAGTAGGTAGATCTTGAAGGTAACTAAACACATATGTTATAGATCTATGAAAATGGCTGATTTTTAAAGTTTCTGACCCTTAATACACCTTGGAGAAGACTTCATATTCTTCATCTCACTGCAAGCAATTTCCAGTAATCTTCTCAACCATGCACAGAATACCAGGAAATAAATTTCATATACCCTTGAAGCTGGGCACAAAGAATGAAGTTGGAATGTTGAGGCTGACAACTACCTTTGCCATGCTGTGCATACCTCTGTGTGTGTGTGTGTGTGTGTGTGTGTGTGTGTGTGTGTGTGTGTGTGTGTGTGTGTGTCTCAGAATACACTGGTTCTCAGGGTACTATCTTATTGGGCTTGATACTGACCTGAGCCTTGGGAACAGTGACAATCCTCTCTCTATCCAACTTACACTGGTGAAGTGGTTTTGACCCTTAATATCATATTTAAAACATTTCCAATATTCTCTACCACATTCTCTTTGTCTTCTAATTCCCTTCTGCCTGACTAACTTGACAATTTATCTACCCAAATACCTATATCCATCATGAGATGCATTTCTTTGAGAGGATTCACCCCACTAGTCCTTCCTCCTCTCATTCAACCCCACCTCTGTCTGATGGCATCCATAAATTGTCCCCAGGCCTTAAAACTGCTCACTTGAGGTCATTTAAATGGTATAGCAATTTGGTCTAGTTTTGATTTTAATTGATTCATCCATGAATTTGAATGCTCATCATAGTTCTTTTTGAGATCATTGGCTATTGCCAACAGATCTTTCACCTGGGTCTCCTGGTCTTGACCAGTTTCTTTGTTATTAAAGGCACAAACTCGCCCCTTGCACTTTTTAAGTATTCTTTTAAGAGCTTTGTTCTTTGTGTTATTAGTATAACCATGAAGGTCCCCATCCCCTAGGTCTTCCTTCCGTGTAAACAGCACAATCATATATTTCATAATGTTTTCCTCAAAACAGGCCTCTAGTTGCTCCACCACTGCCGCATCTTCCTGGGTGAACCGTCCCAACTGGAGTACCAGGACAAAAATCTTCATGCCTTCTTCACAGAGACCCAAACAGTGTTTGATCTCCTCCTTTAACCAGGAAGGATCCTTTTCAGTGCCAGGCATCTGGATGAATGATGGAGTATCCACAACCACAACATCCTGCCAGTCCAGTGTCCTCTTGCCACTCTGGCTCCTACTGGTGACTGGCTGAGCTCTGAGCTGAGAGAAGAAGGCAGGTCTCCCCAGGATAGTGTTCCCAGTTGCACTCTTTCCAGCCCCACTCCTTCCCAAGAGGATGATGTTTAAGAGTTCTGTTGCAGAAGAAATTGGGAAGGATTCATGACTGTGGGATGATGCAGGTTCACCTTTCCAAGTTATTTAGAGCACTAGTTTTCTCATTAAGCTCACAAGGCATCACCAAGCAGGTCTACCCCACACATGAGACTGGCTTCCCAGCTCATGTGGTCTAGGAACTCAACAGAGGGACTTAGACAATTCTCTGCCCAGTGCTCATCTATGAACATAGCATATCTCCTATCTCTGAATCTACTCTGCTCCCTTCTCCAGGCCCTCTTCTTAATCTCTAGTACCTAGGAGAAACAATGGCCTCTTATCTTTGCTGGATCTACTCCATATGTTTCATTTCTACCTTCTGTTCCTTCTGTGACTAAGTCTCCCTATTGCCAACTCCTGATAATCATAATGTCTTTGCAAAAGGTCTTTGAAGTATTTGAAAATCAAGTCTATACAATTGGATTTTCAGGAAAAAGCAATCACATATTCTATCAATAAATTATCAGTTGTGTTGATTGTCTCATACTAAAATTCATAAAAGCATGATGAGCTGAAGGAATTTTCTGGTTAAAATAAATGCCCAATAATACTGTTCTTTGTGGATTTGGTGATGGAGGGAAGTTTCCCTATAAATGGTATTTGCATGTGCAGAGAGATCTGATTACATTTACTCTTTTGGTGTTCCTAATGCCTTTTCACTTAGCTGTGTTCCTTCCCAGTGGTCCTCCATCATGAATCCCTTGTCAAGTCACTATTGTCTACCTTAAACCAAAGAGGGTGGATCCCATCTTGCTCTTCCTTCCAGGAACAACTAATGAGCTACTCATGCTGAACCCAGCCTCAGAGTTTTGCTTAAAGGTTTAAAATAGACCAAAGATCTGAACCAACACACACACACACACACACACACACACACACACACACACACACACACACCCTCCCAAACTCACATCACATATTCCAATCCCTACTTCGGTACTTAGAAAAGATTCAGTTGCCAAGCCTCTCTGAGATTTGATCTAATCTTTCTGCAATTTGAAGCCCTATTTCCATCAAGAGGCATGTTCAGCCAGTCCTGTTTCTTTCATGAAGTTGCTAATGTATTCTCCAGGTGTCTCTCTTTCTTCCCAGCCACCCAAATCCTACCAATTTCCTAAAACCTGTTTCAAATTGAGTTTCTGCACATGTTTTCTCCTGGCCTTCCCACTTCCCTGCACTTCTTTAAATGACTCCCTGGAACCTGACCCTCCTTGGGGAATGTGAAAGGGCAGTAAACAGTGATACCTACTCGGAGGACTGATCTTCTCCACAGGTAAGAGCTGGGATCACATCGTGCACCACATACTGCCATCTACCACAAGCATGCAGGCTCTGTCCTTGTCGTGTCTTAGCTCCTAACTCTCTTGCTCTAGTTGCTTCTTTTACTTTCTTAGTACACATATATAAGTGTTCATGTGTGTTTAAATGAACATGTGTGTGCAGGCATGTGTGTACAGTATGCATGGAGAGTCTGGAGAACAACCTTAGCTGTCATTCCTCAGCCATAGTCTAAGTTAGTTTTTGAGTCAGTCTCTCACTAGCCTAGAACTTGCTAAGTAGGTAAGGATGGCTGGCCAAGAAGTTCCAGAGAGCCATTTGTCACCGCCTCCCCAGCCCTGGGAATGCAGCATTCACCACCATGCCTGGCTTTTCTGACATGGGTTTTGGGGACCAAACTCAGGTCTTACGCTTGTAAGGCACATGAGTCATCTTCTAAGCCCTATTTATACTTTATTATAGTTTCCTATCTCCAGAGCAGTAAGGATCAAATAACCCAGAGGGAGTTCTATGTTAGGAGAAATGAAAAGCAAATCAATGTCCCAAAATTGTTGTCACTGAGCTGAGTGCTAAGTTCCAACAACAGCAGACTGCAAAAGCAAGAAGACTGGGAGAGGTTTCCATGCAGGAGAGGTGAGGTAGGGGTCAGGAAGAAATTAAAAGCTAGTTATGAGAGTGTACATTTAAAAAAACAAACTCATAACTTTAGGACAATTTGAAGACAAGACCATAGTATGCACCTGCTGGCTGGTTTTGAGACAGAGATAGGGTCACGTATAATCCAGGCAGGCCTTGAACTCACCATTCAGTCAATGAACTTGAACTTCTGCTCCTGCTGACTCTACTTCCCAAATGTTGGGGCTACAGTTAAACACCACCATGCCCAGTTGTTAACCTACTGGGAATCAACCTTAGTGCATGCTGGGTAAGCACTGTACTGAGCTACAGCCCAGCCTGGACCTTTTTTCACCCTCCCCATATCCTTCAGAAAGCAACAGCCCTAAGTCATGCTTTATATCCCAAGCACTGGACACAAAATCATTTCCTATGCTCAGCCATACCTTTCTCTCTGATGACGCAAGGCTTGTTGCCGTGGTTCTGCACCAGGCTCTCGATTTTGTTCAGTAGTTCGCCCACCTGGCTCTGTTCCTCCTCCTTGGTTGCTCGGTAGTTGAAGACTGTGTATCTTTCTTCAGATTTCTGGGTAAGGTTACAGAGAGTTTTCTTTACAATGTTATCTAGAGCCTGATCCTTAAAATCTTCTTTCCTGGTAAGGAGAATAATTGTGAACTTGGTGGATTTTTCTCCAAAAATACGTTTAATGATCCTGAACACATCGTCATCACTCTTTAAAGAAGAACCCAGTGGTGTCACCAGCAGAAAGGCATGGGGACCTGGAAAGGTGTACTTCTTGACATCAGACTCATTAAGCGTCCATGATGAGATCTCTGGAGAATCAATAATCAGAACTTTCTTCCCATTCCAGACCCTGCTGTGGGATGCAAAGGTCTCTGTGACCCGCTGCTTCTCACTGAATTGAACCTTAAAAACCTCCTTCCCCAGAATGATGTTTCCTGCTGCACTTTTCCCAACACCACGCTTCCCCATGAGAAGGACCCTCAGCTCTGGCATTTCTATATCCCAATCAGGACCTGTGATCCGAGGTTTCCTCTTCTTTGAACCTATGAGACAAGAAAAATAAAAATAGATCCAGCATCTCCTCCTGCAGTTGAATACAGTTGTGAACAGCTCTAACAGGCCTTACCCCTCTGATGGAGCAGGACTCTCATCTCGGGCACAGCCCGGCCATCCAGGCAGGAGCCATGGAGAGTAGGGAGGAACTAAGAGGAATCCAGGAAGCCCAGGGTTTCCCAGGAGAATGACTCTGCTAATTGAGCTTCCACTGGCCCTGATCCTTCAAAGGTATTATAGCATGAGGTCATTGGCTAAGGCAGGGGCTGTGACAATCTGATTATAAAATGCTCCTTAATTCACACAATAAAATACTCAGTTGTTGGTCTGGGTTTTTAAAACATGTATGAAACTCAAAATCATGCTGAATGGAAGAAATATGACATAAAACCTACGTTCTGTATGATTTCATTATCTGAAGTTCAGAACAGGACACACTAATCTATATTCATAAGAGTCTGGGGAGTGATTGTCTATCGGAGGAGGCTGTAAGAACTGTTGATCTTCACAGAGGAGAGAATATTATTTATGTATTAACCTTCTAGTAACACAGAAAATGCCTGACCATTTGTGTTTATTGTTGCATTATTTACAGTAAAATGACTAGCCTAGACATCCATCAACAGATAAACGAAGAAAATGTGATATGGGGCATATGGAGATAACTCCATTTGTAAAGGACTTTCCTTACAAGCATGAAGACTCTAGTTCATTGCCCAGAACCCACAAAAAATTAAAAATTTAAGTGTGGTGGTGCACAATTGTAATCCTAGCACTGTGTAGGCAAAAACAGATAGATACCTAGGGCACTTTGGCCAGATAATCTAATCTTCAGGCGAGTTCCAGGCCAGGAAGAGATCCTGTCTCAATAAAAAATTGTGTGGTACCTAAGGTGATATACAAGGTTGTCCTCTGGTCTGCACATTTACACACATACACAAACATGTTCACATATACATGCACACACATCGATGCCCACATATAAAAATGAGAACACTCACCCACATATGTATGTATCTATAATGGCTGTAATATATACATGTATATGTATATGTGTATAGTGTGCATATATACATATATGTATATTTACATACATATACACATATGTACATACATAAATGTAGATACACATATAGTTATATGTGTCTGTAATATTTTACACATGTAATATTACATATGTGTTACATGTATATGTAATAACACATGTGTAAAATATTACAGATACATGTAACATATGTGTATATATACATATTAAAGTCTAATTTGGCTGTAAAGAAGAATAAAATTATGTCTGGATAGAACTAAAAAAAATAAGTTCTTCCTATGTCCTTTTGGACAAATTGTTTCCTCCGCCCCACCTGTTCTACTCCTGCCATGCACCCAACAGACTGTATACCACACTACGGAGATCTATGCTGATCTGTGATCATTGCTGATCTCCCAAGAAATGGGAAAGCTCAGATATGCATCAACTAATGACTGGATAATAAAAATGTGTCACACATACACAATACTGACATGGTGTTCTTGGGAAGCAGGGAGCTGGGAAGGTGAATGAGAGTAGGCTCCCCGTAGAGGCAGGGGTGGAAGAACATAGGTAGGAGGGAAGTAGATAAGAGTAGAGGTTTAAGGAGGGAAGGGATGTGTACATTAAGGAGACGAGGGAATGCAAAGAGGATCAGCCAAAGCAAAAAGGCGATGGGAAACCTTACAGAGACCTACTGTCTTACAAACTCCTCCCAAGAAAACACAAAGGAGAAAACATATTATCATTTTCCATTTGTTATTCCTTTCAAAGGAGGCCTCCTTCAGTACAGGAGAGCCCACAAAGGGCAGCAGGTAGAAGCAGGTACTTGGAAAGAAGGCAGGAGACCTAGAGATGTTGGCTTTCTTACTCAGCGTCACATGGTAGATGCCGCACGCCCAGACCATGACCGTATGCAGCATGTCTGATGCAATACTAGTTGGAACTCCCAAAATATCTTCTACTGACTGCAAGGTCAGCAGTGGCCTCTCTCTAACTTACATCCTGAGGTCAAAAACTCATAAAGTTCCTAGCCTTAGATTTACCCCACTGCTTACTAGCACCCAATCCAAAATGATCCTGGTTCCCTCAGAACCACCTAATGCAAGCCAAGTCCCATTGCGCATCCTCTCCTGCCCCTGGCCTGGGTACTGTCACTGCCTTAGGTCAGTTAGACTGGTTTTGTTCCTGAGGGTTTGTACTAAAGGGCATTGACTGAATTTTGAATCCCAAAGCCTGTAAAAATCATTATGTTGATAAAACACCTTCATTCCTTAATTCTTATAAAAAAGAATGCCTTCCCTGGCCACTAATGTGCCTGCCAAGATACTACAAACTGTACACATAATATACATATCATTTAAAATACCTTGGAGACTGAAATACATGTATGTTATTTCCTAGCACATGATGTCAGTTACAATTATTGTTATTACTACTAAACGTCATAAGTTACTTTTTTATTATCTTGTACTTTAATAGGAAAGGATCTTGTCTGTGCGATTCACTGTGAAAGTTTCAGTTCTTACACAGGGTTGACCCAGAAATAAGATGAAATGTATCTGTGATTTCATAGGCTGGTATGCCCTCACCACAGACATTCTAGTTACTATTGTATAATGACCTATGTTGCTACACAGGACACACAACTAATGGAAGTCAGTACGAAGATGCTATGAGCTGGTGCCATCCATGAGGAGTGTTCCCTGGTCCTGAAGTAGAAATTTCTGGTTTCTTTGGAGACTCAGTTGTGTCATGTAATGTTTTTCTGGAAACTGCCTTATGAGAGGATGTTTTTTCCTGAAGCATTCCTGTGAGAGGATGTTTTACTAAGAACAGACACATGATGTCTTTCTGGAGGCAATCTGGAGAAAGGGCATGTGATGCTTTGCTAGAGCAGATGCTTGAGGGAACACGTGATCTTTGGAAAGGATATGAATATAGCCCAATGGATGGTGGATGATGCTGGATGGTGGTTGTGTGCCTTACCATTGTTTGTTGGGCTTTCATAAAGAGAAATGCACCAAAAAACTTCTGGTGGTGTCCTGGTGGCCTCTTGCTGCTTCTTCTGATTCTAGCCTATTGGCAGAGCCTTGCTGTTTCTTCTGGGTTAACCTGCCTTTGCTGATTTGTGAATGGCTTTTGTGAGTCCTACCATTGCTGATTCATGAATGGTGTTTGTGAGCCCTGCCATTGCTGATCCATGTTGGTGTTTTGCTAGAGGCCTGGACTGCTGACATCCTGACAGCAAAGATTGGACTGGCTCCCAAAGAACGATTTCTAATCAGGTTTACTTCTCCCGTGTCCTAATAACTTTTCTTTTCTACTTCCTCTGGTGGATGGTGGACTAGAGGGGAGGTTGAATGCTTATTAAAGTAGGTTGGAAAAAAAATGTATGCCTACATGGTCTCTGTCAGGAATACTAGACCCATGTCCAGGAAGAAGAAACTGAGTTAGGCAGAAAGCCATGGAAAGCAAGGCTGGCTCCATAGAACAACAGAGGAGGCCGGGGACACTCGCAATATGCAGCACCTTGACTACTGCCTCTCTACGGATTCCCACATGTCAGAAGTCCTCGGGGACAGCTGTGGACACCCACACATAATGAGTCTCCATGTATATTTTGTTTCTTACTTGTTAGCTTTTCACCTTTCTTTGGATGGGCAAAGCATTAACACTATATAGACATGAGTTTAAATGTTTAGGTGACCAACTTACCACACAGACTGTCTCCTTCATGTGTCACTCCATTCCCACAACCCTAGAAAATAAAGGGGAGGATGACATACACACATGCCTAAAGGAGGTCATCTTTTCACACAGTGACAGATGGAGACACAGTTGGAGACAGAATATTTGCTGATGGTCGCAGTAAGGTCACCATCTTCGATGTCCTTCATACACCTGTCCAATTTTCAATCTCACTGATGCTGTTGGACAGGCTCCCAGATATGGAGGCATTTCTAGTACCCCATTACTCCCTTGCTGCTCCCCAGGAGCCTCTGACATGAAGTTAAATCGAGAATACCTCACCAGGTATGGAAAATCAAACACATAACTAACATGAAAACAATACCTTTCAGTCTTGAAAATGGACTGTTCTTAGAAACTCCCTAGGCTCCACGTTCTATCTGTTAACACTCATGCCAGCCAGAAGAACCAGCCTCTGCTTCCCCTCCTGTTCTCATTCAGCTACTTTACTGCATTTGATTCTCTCTCCCTCCCTCCCTCCCTCCCTCCCTCCTTCCCTCCCTCCCTTTCTCTCTCTCTCTCTCTCTCTCTCTCATTTCAATATAAATATGCTATGCATAATATAAAAATTAATAATCTTCCATATCCAATTCACAAGTGGCTGCCATTAGCTCTTACATATCCTTTTATATTTCTCTGTGTTCACCAGGCTTGCTGTTCAGCAATTTGCTTGGTATTATAAACTTCATATCTGCACAAGTTAATAGAGATGGAGCTGCCCCACTCTTTTATTAGGAACAATCTACCTTATACTATGGGCATACATAATTCATGTAGCCATCCTCTCAGTGATAGGTCTTTGGGTTATTTCTGGTTGTGCTACTTCAGAAGATGCTGTAGTAGTCATTCAAGGTAGTCTATTGATTAGGGTTATATTCCTCACACCAGTCCTACCTGGACTCCGCTGCTTTCCATTTTTAAGGGCTCAAAATATGGCCCAGGGCTTTCCATCATCAAAAGTTCAATTGTATCAAGAAGCTTGAACACCTGCAGTGCCCGCTGCTTCTCGTCTGCCTTGTTGTTGAAAGTACAGCATTGTTGTCTTCCAACGTTTTTAATCAACTCCTTCAGCGGCTTCTTGCTTTCGATGTAGCTCTGCAGTGAGTCTTCCCCCAACTCATCTTCCCGAGTGAAGACCACAACCATGTGTCTGTAGGCTTTAGGGCCAAACTTACCCTGGATGCCCTCAATGGTCTCCCTGTCCTCCTCTGTATAGTGACCAATGGGAGTGACCAGGAGCAGCACATAGGGATCATTAGCTAAGAGCTCCAAGCACTGCCGCAGGTTCTCCTGCCTGACTTCCGGGCGGCTCAGTGAGGAGAAAAGATCCGGAGTATCGATGACAATGACCTGCTTCCCTCTTACTGAGACACTCTCACTCTGGAACCTGTGGGTTACCATGTGATTTCCGAACTTGGACTCAAACGCGGCTTTGCCCAGAATGGTGTTTCCCGTGGCGCTTTTGCCTGCGCCCCGTTTCCCTAGCAGGAGGAGCCGCAGTGTGGATGTTCCCTGGCTCTGCTGGAAGTTGCCCTCCTGATCCCGGCTGGCACTGTTGAGACAAGAGCAACACGTGAGTGCTCCATCCATGGCAAAAGGAGGGGACAAGAGGAAAGTTGTCCTCCTTGTTCCTGAGAATTTAAACCACGAGGTTGGGAGGCAGCTCCGCTGGAAGGTCTTGCTTCACAAGTGTGAAGCTTCCAAGCCCAACATTAGCAGGTGCTTGTAATCACAGAGCAGCAGAGACAGGCAGTCACCCTGACAGCAGCAGCCAGCTAGTCTAGCTTACAGTAGGGATTGAACCAAGGGCTTCGTGCTTTCTAGGTAAGCTAAGCCTCATCTCCAGCCCATGTGATCCTGATTATAAAGTTTGATATTTACTCTGGAGGGCTCGATGTACTCAGAAAATGTTAAGGAAGAACACAAAATCTCCATAAGCTCATCTCAGAAGGGGTCACTGCTAATGTATGCTTTCTTCATATAACTTCAAAAGCTGGGACAACATGTTAAGACATTAGAAGTTATTGGGATGAAATGAGCATAGTCTGTATGTAATTCAGACTCAGACTTGAGGTCCAGGGATAGAGTTTTGTGATTTAATGCATCCCCAAAAGTTGAAAACTTCAAACAACATTGCAGTAGTGCTGGGAGATGAGACCTAAGGGCTGACAAGGGCATGAAGCCTCTGTCGGCACAGCACTCGCACGTAGATTGATGTCATCTGCTGGGAGTGCATTACAGAGTATGAGGAAAGTGAGTTTGTAGTGCTGAAGAGATGACCTAGTAGTTAAGAGCATTGCTGCTCTTGTAGAGGGCCTGGGTTCAGTTCTCATCGCCCACGTGGTCATTCACAGCCATCTGCAACTCCAGTTCTAGAGGATCTGATTCCCTCTTTTGGCCTCTGCAGGAACTGTGTGCATGTGTTGCATACACATTTTTTAAGTAATTTCTTTAAGTGGGTCTGTACCCCTCCCTCTGCCTCTTATGTACCCACATTTCCCTTCTCCTTCTCATCATAGTACAATAATATGAAGGCCTTTGCCAGGTGTGGACCCCTTGATCTTAGATTTCCCAGCCTTAGATATTTGATGACATGAGTGCATAATGCACTAAGACAATCCACTGGGCCACCAAGTAGATGGACAACCAGCCCTCCATCCTTGTGGAATCTTAATTAGTGATTAGAAGTGGTTAGAAAGGTAATCTGGTTTCATGAAACAGTGTCCCTAACACCCGTGCTACAATCACACCACCTTCTCATTCCAGGTCAAAATCTGTGACCTAAGAGTGAGTCCTCTGCAACCAGTTGACAGAGCAAAGGAAGACCTATTTTGGCAGATGGTTCTGTACAACATGTGGGCACCACCAACAGAGGACAGCTACCTTACTGTGGCCCAGTCTTGGGCATCTCTTGAGGACATGTTGGAAGAATATTCTCCCCATGAGCAGAACATTGAGCAGTGCACCTTGTTCAATTACACTAAAAGAAGAAAGGGTCAGATATGTAACTATTCCCAACCCATAGGCTCCAGTCAACAATTTGACTGGATGGTGTGGATTTGGGAACAACATGGCTGGGAAGTCAGTGCTAAGTTGGTCTAGAAGAGGTATCTGGAAGGACTGCAGGAAAGACAACCAAGAGAACTTCTGAATGATCATCAAAAACTGACCTCAGCAAAGGAAGAGCTGGATCGTCAAGTTGGGAGAATGACCCATTCTGTTGGTGCCCATCAGCCTCTTCCCCAGTCACCCAACCATCAGCCAATAGGCTCATCACAGTGACCACAGTAACAGGGATAGAGACTATACATGGACCTGGTAATATCAAAGTACACAGTGTCATCTCTCCACAGCCAAGATTCATGGGTAGAAATCAAATGGGAATGAAACCACTTGACATCAGCAAAATCTTTGCTTCTAGTCCCCAAGACCTTACACTCTGTTAGTACAGAGGTCTTGGTTTCAGAGAACAGAATGCTTCCACCAGAAGACAATCATCACCCTATACTGGCAGTTAAGTCCATAAGTCTGTAAGTCCCTCTCTGTCTTCCCCAGATGTCACCCAAGGGTACCATGAGTTCAACCATTGGAAGGAGCTTCTGTGATACAGGGATTCATCTCACATCAAAGTGCAAGTGGTCACAGAGAAAAGAGATCGGAGAGGCCCCAGGCCCAGCAGGGGAAGAAATTTAGTCCTAGGCAGTGAGTCAGTCAGCATAAGAAAAGGAGTTAATAGGTGAGGGCCAGTTTGGATTTAAATGTACGTAAACTCAAGACTTCCTTCGATACACGACTAACTGGATCTTTCTGTGAAAGGACTGGAAAATGTTAGAAGAGAGAATAAGTACATAGACACTGCCATCTGCTTCTCCAGGAGACCAAGAGTTCCAATAACACCCGCTGACTTCTTTCTGGGAGTCCAACCCCTGGGACACTCCCTGCTGGATCTTGAACCTTCCCCTCTGCCACACTTCTGTCCTCCTCTTCCCCTTTAGGTGTGAAGCCCTCCCCCACAGACCTCCTGGCAGGCAACTGTTCCACACTCTTTCTTAGGAAGAGTACTGTACATTCCAACTAGATCTGGTTGGAGTGGCATGATTCCAGTCAGGGGAGACCTTTCTAGGCCTTTTGAAATCCAACCCAACACAGGGCAGACTGCCTTCCATGATCTAAACTCATCACCCCCCAAAGCTATAATAGCACACACACACACACACACACACACACACACACACACACACACACACACACAAACACACACACACACACACACACACACACACACACGAAACATACCTTGGTCTTTCCCCATGCCCTATTGATGCTTCCCAGCTTCTGTGCTCTGCCTGGCTTCCTGCAGCTTCTCCTTGGTGGGATGAAGTCGCCATCTCTACCCTCAGGTCAGTGGAAGCAAATCCTAAAAAGGGCCGCGAGCCATACAAGGAGAGTCAAAGATTTACCAGGTCACTCCAGTCTCCCTGGCAGGAGGATTTCCAAATATTTCTAGGAAGAAAGAGGTTTCTAGAAGCATGTCTTACATCAGTAGAGCCTGAGAAGGAGCTCAGAACACACAGGATGAACACGGAAGGGGCTTGGGGAGGGGCCGGTGTGAACACACAGGCACAGGTTTTCTGGAGATGCCCTTGGGTGCCACCATGTGGCAGAAGGCTGTGGGAGCAGTCATTCACACTGCTACAGACAGAAGATGGTTACAGAAAGGCCAGCATGGGTCTTGTCCTAGTAAGCTTCAGCTGTGAACGTGACACATATCTAGAGTCACCTAGGAAGAGAAAACCACAACCGAATGATTGCCCATAACAGACTGGGCCGTGGCTATATCTGAGAGGCATTTTCTTAATTGCCGATTTATATTAGAGTTCATCATGGTGGCCTGTGTCATTCCTTGGCAGGTGGCCTGAGCTGCATAAGAAAGGTAGTTGAGCAAGCCAGAGGGAAAAGCAAGCAGCATTCCTTCATGGTCTCAGCTTTAGCTCCTGTCTCCAGGTTCCCACCTTGAGCTGCTGCCCTGGCTTCTCTCCTGAAGATTATAACTTGTAGACTGAAATCAACCTTTTCCTTCTCAAGTTGCTTTTGGGCTTGATGTTTATTGCAGCAACAGAAAAGCAAAATAGAACAGGTCTATTCTTTGCAAATACCAAAATCAGAAGTTTTGGACAAAACCAGTTTGGGAGTAAATCCCAGCAGATTATCCTCTTGGCTCATCCCCACCACCACCTCACTCAGCCTGGAATGCTTACAAGATGTAGGTAAACTTACAAAGAAATCATTTGCTTTCTTCCAGAATAAAGTACTCCCTCATGGATAAGTCAAAGCTTTCCCCCCAGCTAGCAAAACGCAGAAATGTTTGAACCTGAGTGTTTTCAAGTGATTTACTGAGCTCACTGTGTCCCAGCAACCCAGTTCTTCCTAAGCAAGGGGCACACTGAGAACGACATGGTTTCCTTGTTAGAAATCTAAAGCGAGCCATGCTTATGCTATAAGGATCCTGAAGGATTTGGGGAACAGAGGACATACAGACTCATACACTAGCAAAGAAAACTGCCCCACCCAATGCCCCATGCCCACTCACCTCGCCTGCTTAATAAAGGAGGTCCATGCTAAGAACAGTCCACACCTCCCCTGGGCACTAGGTCAGTGCATAGAAAACCATCTCATTTAAAATGTTGAGGTGAAAACTGTAGACTAGCGCTGCAGGTGCCTGTGAGGACTGAGCTAAAGGCTAGCAAGCTCTTGCTGCTCCAGAACTGAGAAACCACAGACTCGGGGGATGGGGGCAGGAATCTTGGATGAAATAATAAGCTTAGGAGGAGTGCTTAAAGTAAAAATAAAGCCTCACACAACTTCTTCGAGATTTAGCAGGGTGACAACTGATTTGCTGAACTGGCCTTTGTGCAGAACGATCCTTCCGCAAGTTGATTTTGCTCTGAGGCCTTTCTAGTTTGGCTCTAAGGAAGGATGGGGGTCTCCTGCCCTCTAGTGGCCATGTGTAATTACACTAGGAGCAAATGAGAACCTCAAGGTCCCTGCTGACTCTCCTAGCTCTCAATAGGGACAGGACAAAGAGAGACTATAAACTAACAGAAATTGCATAGGGATAAAGATGTGGTCATGCAAGGAAGAGTCTACAGTGATCATGAACTGTGTTACACATGGCTAAACTTTGAGTCATGCACTTTAATCCTAGCACTTGGGAGGCAGAGGCCTGGAATTGGTCTATGCTTAGTTAACAGGCTCTGACCTTAAAATCCCACCAAGCCTCTCTCCCAGCATAAGTGAGCCCCATTTCTAGTTAACACTAACCAGTTCATTTCTTAACCTAACTGCCAATAACCAACTTTACTTTGAACCCTTTGCCTTCACTTAGCTGTTCTGAATACTTAGGTTAAGCTCTGTGTTGTCAAGGTATGAATTTTCTATCTTGATTCTAACTAAGCATATACGCTTATTCAATGTAGTCAACTTGTATGTTCTTTGAGTTTCTTCTTACAATGTTCAATAGTGTCCACCCCATGTAATTGCTTATGTGTCACTTGTGTGCAGGTGCAGGGGTTAGCCTGTATCTATGACTGACTTGGGTTTTAAAGATCTATTTTACTTAGCAGGTGGGAAGCACACATGAATATTGAGGTCAGAAGACAACCTGCAGGATTTAGTTCTCTCTTACCACCAGGGTTCTGGGAATTGAACTCAAGTTGGCAACAAATGCCTTAACCCACTGAGCCATCTTAACAGCCCTAGATTTATATGCTTGCTATCAGTATATATGCTCTGTATGCCATAGTAAAGTATATGTTAAGTGGTATGATTTCATGATAAAATATCTCCACCCTAAAAAAGATTTTGATGCAAGTGGCCTACAAATATGCAAGAGTACATGACAATTTTCAGACAAGCTGGGCTGCCTGGAAGAGGTCCAAAATAACCAAGCCACCTGGAAGAGGCTGCAGGCTGGGCAGTGAGCTCCAGGTTCCAGCTTTCATGAGCTGGTGGGCTTTGGGGATGAGTTGTCTTTGAGACATTTTTGATCCTGTAAGTAACCCCTCATCCACATGCCTGTAAACAATCCCAATAAAACTCACTGGTTCACCCAACTGGACTCTGGTGGCATCCTTGCTTTGGTCAGTTAGTCAGCTCCCTATGTGGGAGTAGACATTTGTCTCCCCAGGAGAAGTGTCACATAGCAAGCAGTAATAGAAAATGATTCCTATTGGAGTCCCATTTCACTCTCCAAAAAATGACACATAATATTTTAATCAGTGGAACCCTGACTTCTCACAAGACTGGTCTCTTTCTTTCTACCCCTGTCACAAATAGTAACTGGTACCTGGGGGAAAACATCATTCTGTTGGAAGAGAATTCAAAGAGATGCTGTATTGTTTTCCAATTTCTTTTATAATGTGATTGTCCATTTGCTTCCCCAAACTGGAATCTGGTGAAATACCAAAATAAAATGACAGATCAAACCATTATCCTCAAGTAAAATTTAATACAAAATAAAAATTGTATTAAAAAATAAATAGAAATTTAAAACAAAATAAAATAAGAATTAGATACAGAGGACTGACCTCTTCTAGACTTATAGCTTGCTACCCTGTATGAGATCATAGCTATGTAATCAAACTGGCCAGAAGAAAACTAGCTTCAAAGGCTGTATTATTTAATTTTCTATTGGTATAATAAAATACCGTACCAAAGCAACCCAGAAAAGAAAGAGTTTAGTTGGCTTAAAATTGCAGAGAGGCTGGGCAGTGGTGGCGCACGCCTTTAATCCCAGCACTTGGGAGGCAGAGGCAAGTGGATTTCTGAGTTCGAGGCCAGCCTGCTCTACAGAGTGAGTTCCAGGACGGCCAGGGCTATACAGAGAAACCCTGTCTCGAAAAACCCAACCCAAACCAAACTAAAATTGCAGAGAGGACGTATGGAGTCTTGAGTGAGAACAGCTGCCATAGGCTCCCGTGTGAATACTTGATTCAAGCAGTTCCTGGGTCTGTTTCCAGGGGCGAGGAGGCATGGCCTTGTTAGAGAAGATAGAGGACACCAAGGCGGCCTTTCTTTCCTCCAAGAACCAGCAAAATACGCACTGGAGGGCACTATTTCCTTCAAATGCCAGCGCAGCGTCCACGCCCGTGAGATTCTGCATCCTTCATAGCCCATTCATTGATGAATCCCAGACAAATTGCACTTTAAATAGGAAACAAAGGGCTGGGAGTAAAGCCCAGTGGTAGAGCACTTGCTTAGCATGCGAGGGGTCGATCCACAGACTGGAGGGGAAAGGGAAGTTAAATCAATTCCATCAAAGGGATGCAAGGACAGAAACAGCTTCGCTCCCAAACTGGTCTGTTTTCCAAAAAACACAGAAGAAAGAGTCTATGGATTTGGGGAGTCCTAGAAAATTATGAAAACTAAAGACTATTTTCACTCCAATTTTTTAAAAAAAGAAACCAGCAATAGTAACATTAATTAAATGTTTACAGTACAACGAATTTAATCAATTGTTAATATGATTTTCTCATATTATCAAACTCCTCAGTCAGCTGAATGATGGCCAAGAAAGCAGACAACTGACTAAAGTGAGCTGGACCCTGCTATGGGCAGGGTAAGTCTGGCTCCACACTTCAGGAGCTCAGCGCTCAGAGGTGAAGGGGAGACAATGTGGGCAGAGGGGGCACAGCAAACAAACAGGCAGGGCAAGTGCTACAGTCCACGAACCGAGCAGTGGGGATTTTGTTTTGTTTTGTCTTTTTGTCTTTTGTCATTTTTTTTCTCCCATCAAGAGTCTCTTTACCACAGGCCCAAAGCAAAACAGCCAAATGACCATGAACCAGACCTCCCTCCCAAACTGGGACCAAATAAACCTTCTGCTCTTCGCAAGCTGATTTTCTCCAGTATTTTGTTGTAATAACAGGAAGCTGCCCAACATGGAGGACATTAGTGGAGAATGCTAGTGGGAAATAAAAGCAGGCAACACAAAGAAAATAGATGTGTAATGATTTTGACAGTGTCTTGCCTCAAAGCCTTCTGAGACGTTGACAGTTAAAGAACTCTGGGATGCAGGAGCAAAATATTTCAGAACAACCACGCAGAGGGAAAACACAGAGGAGGGGCTTTCTGTGATGCCGTAGGAGTTTTAAATCATAACAAATGACAGGGAAAATATGCAAATAGCCTTGACTTTGATAGCTCTAAGTTTAAGTTTTCAATGTCACTGTGGTGCAGTGGTTAATATAAATCCAGTAGCAACTTCAAAGTCTTGAGTTTTGAACTTTTCTGGAGTAAGGTACACATGGTAAATTCTCTTGTACTTGGCAGCAGCATCAAGCCCCAACCCCCAGTCAGCCCTGCTGCTCCGCAGGGGACCGTGGTTTAGGTGTTAAACATGCTGGACCTGCAGGTTTCATCAGACGGTGATGGATTTAGCAGGAGAGAGCACCATCGTGAGTGAAGGGACATTTGTGTACTGAAGAGCTGGGGAATACGGGGGAGCAACAGAAATGACCAGGAAACATCTGTTCCCGTTTTGGTTGGTTTATCTTCCATTCTTTTAAGGAAGCCAGAGGACAGCTTCAGGTGTTTGTTTTGTTTTGTTTTGTTTTGTTTTGTTTTGTTTTGTGTTTATTTATTTACTTGTTTGTTTGTTTGTTTTGAGACAAGCTCTCATTGGCTGAAGCTCACCTACTAGGCTAGGCTGGCTGAGCAGCAAGCCTTGAGCATCTATCTACCTGCTTCACGGTCTCTAGGGACCAAGCTAAATTCCTCCTGCTTGCAGGTCAGGTACTTATGGCTGAGGTAGCTCGCCAGCCTTCTTTAAGCCCCGTTCTGAGGTTGAACCACCACTGTGTAAGTGAGAGGACACCCAGTCAGGGCACACCTGTAAATATATTTCTGGCTTTAATTTGCTAATGTTTTACTGGAGAGTTTGTAATTACAGTCCTGAGTGAGACTGGCCTAGCTTTCCTCTGTGGTACTGTCTTGTTATGGGAGTCTCCTTGCTTGACTTTGAAAGTGTTTCTCACATTCTCTGCAACTAACTATACAGGAAAGCCATTTAACGAGGTTGTGGGAATAAAGATCTTATTCTTCTACTAAAAATTCAACTATTCTGGGTAATTGCGACCCGGCATATATTCAGACTAGGTCCACTATAAGAATTTTTACAGTCGGGCAGTGGTGGCACACGCCTTTAATCCCAGCACCTGGGAGGCAGAGGCAGGTGGATTTCTGAGTTCGAGGCCAGCCTGGTCTACAGAGTGAGCTCCAGGACAGCCAGGGCTACACAGAGAAATCCTGTCTTGAAAAACCAAAAAAAAAAAAAAAAAAAAAAAAAGAATTTTTACAATTTCCTAGAAAATTGTCTGGTTTTGGTAAATGTGAAATTGTTTGAGGATTTGTCCATAGAATTCTGTGAGGTTTATAAAAGCATTGTGTCATCGTCATGTTCCACTCTGCCTCCTAACACTGTGTGGGTGCTATGTTCCTCTCTTCTCTCTCCGTACCCATAAGAGGTTGTCTGTTTTGTCTTTTCAAAGAAGTAGTTTTGATGTATTCTATTTGATATTATTCTATTCTGTAACCCACTTTTTTATTGTACCTTTTCTGTTTCTATTTTGACATTTTAATTTTTTTCCAGTGCTGGAGATCAAACCCAGAGCAAGTATTGGTGTTCTGCCTCTGAGCTATACCCTCCGTCTGCTTTTGCTAATTTAAATTGGATTATTGTTTGTTTGTTTGTTTGTTGTTATTGTTGTGTTGATGGAACTGTCCAGCTACTAGCCCAGGCTAGCAAGGAGCTTGCCCCTGCTGCCATCTTCAGTCTCTGGAGTTCTGCAGTACAAATGTGCGTCAACAGCCTGCACTTAAGCTGAGCTCTTCACTTTTATATTCCACATTTTCCTTCTTTTCTTTTCTTTTTTTTTATTTCTAAGGTAGAAGTATTTAATAGAATTATAAAAAAATAGCACTATGTCAAAATCAGAATAAGTAATCCTGGGTATATTTCCCTCTGCATACTTATATTCAATCATGGTTTCTAGCCATTCTTAAATTAACAAAGAACAATTACAGAATCAAGGTAGTGTGTCAACAGACGTGTTGTATTAAAGCTATCAGCCCCAGAAAACAGAAAACACAAAGTGAGTTTGTGCCACCCTTTGCAACTTCGTTGGGCATCAGAAAGTACTTTACTGTGATAAACCACCATCAGGACACTGTGGGTAAATCATCAGGTGACGTCTGCCCTTTGCTTTTAGAATTGCCAAGTTTAGCCATCCTGAAGGAGTAAAGACAAAAACACACCACTATATAAAGTATTAGTCATTTACTTTCTGCAGGATTTCTCTGAACTTCAGATTCTGGAGTAGGAAGATACCTTTTCACAGACTCCTGTAGATTTTAAGTATGATGCAAATTTTGACTGGCAGAATGTGGCAGATTTCCGGGATGCAGGTGGATCCTTAACCGAGGTCAAAGTGGAAGAGGAAAAAAGGGATCCGGCAGAGCCCGGAATTTGAGATTGGGGAGGAGGAAGAGATCCTGTCATCTGTCATCCCAGATTCCAGGATGGAAAACGAGCTCCCCGACTTCCCTCACATTGATGAGTTTTTCACCCTCAGTTCCACACCGTCCAGACCCACCTATGATGAGCCCCGTGTGCTCATGAACATAGAGAAACAGAAGCTGGAGCTCGAGAAACGCCGCTTGGACATAGAGGCAGAAAGGCTGCAGGTGGAGAAGGAGTGGCTGCAGATAGAGAAAGAGCGCCTGCGCCTCCTGGACCTGGAGCACGAGCGCCTGCAGCTGGAGAAGGAGAGGCTGCAGATCCAGAGAGAGAAGTGGAGGCTGCAGCTGGTCAGCACCGAGAAACCGGAGAACGAACTCGGCCAGGGGGAGAAGTCCATGCTGCAGCCACAGGACATCGAGGCGGAGAAGTTGAAACTGGAACGAGAGCGCCTACAGCTGGAAAAAGATCGGCTGTAGTTTTTGAAGTTTGAATCAGAGAAGCTGCAGATAGAAAAGGAGCGCTTGCAGGTGGAGAAGGAGAGACTGAGGATTCAGAAAGAAGGGCATTTGCCTTGACTGTTCGTAGTCCTCTGCTTAGCAAATGTTTATGAACTGTAGCTTTCCCCATCAGTTCATAGCAAGGTGATTCTGGATTAGCGACCCCATCACCACCCGTTTAATGTCAGCGTTTTTAGTAGAAGAACGATAGGAGTACATCGGTAGCTGTGTGCTTCACTAGTGTATCATGTAAACGCTCTGCCCAACATAAACAGAATAGCAGAGGACCTGCTAGACACTTCCACATTAGTAATACTGCATAGAGTCCTGTCTTATTCGTGCACCCCAAGTTTACAATGATGTCTACAGGAAAGTTTCTATCCAGTGATTGTCCAGTGGAGTTTGGGCTCCCAGAAGACTTTGGCATTGTGAGATGTGTTTTGGTGGTCAAAGTACATGGGTGTAGGCTGCTACCAGCCTCAGTAGAGGCTACAGGTTCTGCCACACACCATGGTTATCATAGTTGTATTCACAGGAAAGAATTACCCAGTCCAAAATGTCCTCAGTGCCAACTTCGAAAAACCTTATCTTTATAGCTTTGTTCTACAGTTTTAGAATATTAAAACTTCAAATATTTATGTGGTTAGATACTTAAATGGCCAAAACCATTTTAACTGTGAGACATTACTGTGTAGTATATTGAATTTAGGTGGAGATTGTAGGTCCTTTATTTAAGTGGTATTGTCTATCAGACTGAGATCTAGAAACCTGGGACCATCTGAGATTGTTTAAAACGAGTCACTTTGAAAGGCAATTGCCTTCAAGAATCAACACATGACTGGGAAGCTTTAGTTCCCCTCCTTTGAATCTGTTGTTATAATTTGAATACAGAATTCACCATCTCATTCATGTACTGAAATGTTATGTAAGAGAATGTCAGAAGCTAGTAAAAATGGTACCAGTGCCAAAACGGTGACAGTCGTCTATGATGTGGAACTGAATGAATTGCAGATTTTCCTTCTTTTCTAATGAATGTATTTACAGCTAGCATTTTCCTCTAATTACTATTTTAGTTATGCCTCACATGGTTTTTAATGTAATGTTCTCAGAGTTACATATTCATAAATATTATCTCTGCTGCAATTCGTTTCTTTGACCTGAATTTTTCCATATGTTTTTAAATCATGTACTATATAGAAGCTTTATTTGTAATATATGAGAGTCAATGACAATTTGAAAGTACCCAGGATTTACACTTTGGGACTCTGTCACCTGGTAGAGCTAAAGGATCAGGTCTTCTAGGCCCAAGGAAGCCATGCATGTGGTGTGGGCAGAAAGAAGTCTCCTCAAGAGGCACCTTGACCAGTCACATCAGCATCTGCCTGGGACACTCACAAGCAAGACAACAGGGAACAGGGGACAGATTGGTGGCAACGAGCTCTTCCCCTCACCCACCACAGACACATGGTGGAAACCCTACAACAAAAGGCAAGCTAAGGAGATAAAAGCACACAGACCTATTTCACATAAGCTTTGTGTGCCATGGCAGCCTTCGGAGATGAGAAACTCACAGAAGCAGGGAGGCCTGTTGACTGTCTATTCAGACAGTCAGTTCTGCTAGAATGTGACTGGAGAACAAAGGCTTGTTCTTAGCTAACAGTAACGAATGTCGGCAAGACCACTTGGATTCATTTCTCCCTGGCACCTCTATGGCTTTCCATCCTCCTTGTATAGGGAGGACTCCTCTGGAATGAAGGTGAAATGGCCTACTTTAGAGGTCAGAGATTCTTTTATGGTCACTTCAAGGAAGTAGGGAGAGGGGGAGGTGGAAGTGACCATCTGACAGCTGTCATTTTGTCAAATGTTAAGATCCAAATTAGGGGTGACATGTCCCCACCAAAGCCATGAACTGTAGTACAAAGAAGAGCAAGCATGAGCCATGGGACTGCAGCTACCAAGGGAAGCACATGGCTGGAGCTGCAGAAAGCCTTGGTCAGGGCATCCCACCCTGACAGCATGAACTACAGTTCTTTTGTGATCAAAAGCTGATGTAGTGTAGGCTTAGATACTTTAATTAGTGTTCTTTAACACTTCAATCGCCCTTCTAGCCCAACTACCAGAGGTAGGGGAAAAGGAAGGTTCATAGGAAACAGGGTTTAGAGACCTGTTTAGAAGTAGTTCTTTGGGGTGACTCCAATCTTTGTTGTCAGAATGTTAGCAGTCCAATCCAAAACTTTAAACATGAGTCAGTAGAGCCAGTCCAATCCAATTGGCTAACACCAAACAGTAGTAGCAATTCCATCCAGAAGAAACAATGAGGCTCTACTGAATTAGCACAAGTCCATAGAAGCCACAAGAAGCAATCAGAATACCACAAGGTGCATTTTTCTCTATAAAGTCATAAGTGAAAAATCAGTGAAGACCAGCAAAGCATTGCAAGGTGAGTCAATGCAAGAGCATCCTCTTACTGTCTGTGGGGTTATATTTATAGTCTTTCTAAACATCACACGCTCTCTCAAGCATCTGCTCCAGCAAAATATCACATGTCCTTCAGAAAAACACCATGTGTCTATTCCAGTAAAACATTCTCTCACGTGTCTGCTTCAGCAAAACATCCTCTCATAAGACAGCTTCCAGGAAAACATCACATGACACAACTGAGTTTCCAAAGAAAACAGAAATTTCCACGTCAGTGTGGCCTCTCCCAGCCTTCCCTCCTGGGGCCCACACTACCCCTGTAGAAAATTAATGGTATGCTGATACAGCCACTCTGCCCATCAGCCAATTCCTCTCAACTCTCAGGACATCTTGTGCACCTCCATGCCATCCTCTCCAGGAGCCTTCCTTGCCAAGGCTTCTGCAAAGACTCTCTTCAATCCACATGCTAATCTTGGGGCTCCCTACCAGTCCCCTAGCATTTCTCCAGGTGCCAGAGAGGACCAATTCAACACCTCATCAGGAAAATTCCAGCTTCTTCCTACACCCAAGGCCTCTATCCAGGCTGTACTCAGTTCATGGTGGCTATAAAGTGGAATAGTGACCACATGCTCAGAAGCAGCTGTGAAATGCTACAGAGTCCAAAAGCAGCCATGGGTATTCACTTACGACTTTCCAGAAACAAAGTCTGCTCCAAGGTGGCTCTCCTTGAATGCTGCTAGAAACTTCTAATGACTGAAGATTTCATGCCTAAAGGAAAAAAGACAATGTGCTGCAGTTCACCAAGCATCTGCCCCCAGGGCAGAGGTAATGGCTGTTTTAGTGGGAGCTGCAGCTGAGCCTTTGGAGGAGAAGAGGAACACCATCTTGAGACCCTTGCTACCTACTCCCAAAGACCCAGCTGCATGCATGGTTGGACAGGAGGGAATTTTCACATTCCCAAGGGCCTTGGACACAGCCCATGTGGACCTCTGCCCTTCACACTCAAAACATCCTCAGGTCAGCAGTCCAGACCCACACTCAGAAAAAAAAAAAAAAAAAGCCCAAGGTCGGCTCCTCTGTTCAGCTCTGATCAGAGATCAGAAACAGAAGATCAAAATGGTTAAAACCTTGGTCAAAGTCATACAGACCCTGGCTGTTCCCTCTAAACTCAACCCTCAACCCTGGTTTCCAGTTGAAAAGAACTTCTGTGCCTCCACTGGGGGTCCAGCCATCATTTGGATCCTTTCCCCAACTGTCATCTACCACCCATGAACCCAGTGACAATTCTTCACCGAAGACCCACAGCTGACCAGTATCACACAGAACTAGACATCTTCTGTGGACAAAAGCTTAGGTCTTCAAAGGCCTTGTCCCACACAATGCCGCATCCGGAAAGCAGAGCCTGAAACAGTAATCCTCATTTGGCAGTCTGAGAAATCTTAGGAAGGTTCTAGAGAAAAAGAGCAGCCGCAAACAGCACAGGACAGAGCAAGGACACCACAGCATCTCAGTAGGAGACCCCTTTCTGTTCTGCTCTCCTGGAAACTGAGCACAGGCTGCACCGCAGGGCTCCTTGCCTCTCCTGATCAGCTTCCAGTTGCCAGGTAGGTCAGGGTTTCAGTAACCCCCAGGCTAGGCAGCTGTAAGCCTTGTCTGTATTAATTCTCATTGCTATGACCAAATCCCTGCCAGGAAACAATTTAAGGGAGGGAGGAGTTATCTGCTTATAGTTCAAAGGAGTCATCTCATCATGAAGGGAAGACATGGCAGCAGTGGGAGGGTGCAACAGGAAGGCTTGCTGGCAGGAACAGAAGGAAGCCGGGGAGAATGAGGCAAAGCTTGTGGGCTGGGCAATTATTCGTAAACAATAAGTCTTACGAGTTTTTATTTCAGGAACTTGGATCCAAGTAAAAAAACCCATGGTGACACTACTGAGATAAGACCACCCACCCAAATCTAATGCTGGACCTCCACTCTGCTCCAAAGGCCTCAGGAGGTGCACACCTTGAGACAGTCAAAGGCTTTGAGGCATGCTTTCGGTTTTGCTGGCTATTAGAGTGAACTGCTGTACTGAGAAAAACAGCCAGCTTATGGAGGCATCTCCTGATTTTCACTAGGTTGGCAGACCCCATGCAGAAATAGTTGCAGACTACAAACTGCTCCAAACAGAGTCAAGCCCTAGACTTGATGAAAGCTGATGTGAACCAGTGCAGCTGATGGAATTGCTCTCTGTCTCTTCAGCTGGGTCAGCTAACCACATGTTTCTGGTGAATGCCCCATTGTCTGAATCCCCTCCTGGCCTTTGACTAGCATTCCAGCCTTCCGGGGCCCTGACAATGATGGTCTAATTTCAGCAGGAAGTTACAGAAGAGGGCACATCACCCTTTATCCTCAACAGGCTGGAATGTTAGGTCAAAAGAAAACTCCCTGGTGTAGGAGACAAAATGGCTACCCAGAATGCTTATTGGCATACCAGAAAAGAGACCTGTTAAAACCAAATAGACCCAGGTGTATTGTGGTGGTTTAAATCAGTTTAGCTCCTATAGACTCATGTGTCTGAATGCTTGGCCCATAGTGGCACAATTAGGAGGTGTGGCCTTGTTGGAGTAGCTGTAGCCTTCTTGGAGGTAGTTTATCACTGTGGGGGTGGGATTTGAGGTCTCATAAGCTCAAGGTACGCCCAGTGTGACAGTCTCCTCCTGGCTGCCTTTGGATCAAGATGTAGAACTGTCAGCTCCTCCAGCACCATGCCTGCCTGCACGCTGCCATACTTCCTGCCATATTTAGTCTATGAACTAAACCTCTGAAACTGTAGGCCAGCCCCAATTAAATCATTGCCTTTATAAGATTTGCCTTGGTCATGGTGTCTCTTCACAGCAATAAAACCCTAACTAAGACATCTATCAACAGGTAGATTCATTATCTGAAAACAGTTTTACAGTATAATTGGGCATTTGACCTACTCTGTGTGGAGCAAGGAAGTTATTGTGTGGCTTTGGAAGAAAATTATTACTTCAAACCATTCAGAAACCATTAGACATAATTTGGCTATACTTTAAAAAGATAAAATGCACCTGCACACACACACACACACACACACACACACACACACACACACACACACACACACACACAAGGACCTGTTCCTCCTGGATAGTAACTCTGGTATCAGCTATCACAACGCCTTTGACCCTTCTGTTTCTGCTCATTGCTATTGGCCCTTGTATCATTAATGCCTTAACTAGATACATAAATTCTCATCTGGGTACCATTAAGCTGATGGTTATTAGATCCCAATAGAAATAGGTACCCACCACAGAGTCAAGGATTTGACTCAAGATACAACTCATGGATGAATGTAATGACTAAAATTATGTTTTAAGTTTAAATTAGTGTGCTTAAGATTTATAAAACAAAATGCCTCTAACTTATAAGCCCCATTTGCCCATGGACAGATAACCTCCTGAAATTCTGGGGGCCGTTGTTCATGTAAGAAAACACGCTGTATGTTTTTGCTCTTATAAACAAGCTTGGTTACCCAACTGCACAGGGTATGCTTGATCACACATAGGTGCATGGTGTGTAAGCAAGAATTATGTCCGAAAGTATGCTTGCTCCTGATTGGATGAAGGCAGAAAGTACATAGCCTTACAGGTTTTCACTTTTTTAGCCTCCGACTAGTGTAATTTGGTCCCATACTCTGCAAAGACTGCTGTCCATTGTCCTGGCCAGTATTTAATAAAACTTACCTCAAATATTTATTTTTTTTAATGACAATATTAACTATCACAGTGGCCAGCATGCACCATAGCTGTAAAAGGAGAAGGGACTCTAAGAACACACACAGACATTCTCTCATTTGGGGTGAAGACAATGGGGCTTCCGTGTATCTGAGGACAGCAACTGAGGCAGGATGCACAGATGAGGACTAGGAAGGACACCTATGTTTCGGCCCAGGACCAAACATTTCTTAGATTTTCATTCTCTGCTGTGTCTTGTATCTGCCCATTTCCCATAAAGCCAGGCTGTGCAAGCCAGCTGAGGAGGGGCCCTACTGATGTGGCCAGTCCCTCCCCAGGACCATGACAGTGCTAACAGTACTGGCAGATGGACCTTTATACCCCACAACTTGCCCAAGGGGGGGACAATCATTTACATCTCCTCTTCCCTACATAGAGGTGATAGAGCCAGTGAAATGCCTGAGCCTCCTCAGATGGTAGACGTGGATGAACACAGCTCCCCGATGTGGATGGCATCTTCTTAAAATGAAGCTTCCAAACAGAGTCTGAGGTTGGACCCATGGCTTCACATACAAGCTCCCAGAAAACAGTGATGCTCTGGCCCAGATCACACACACCCATGGGTGCAAACACACACATGTATGCACACGTGTACACACATATACACACACACACACACACACACACACACACACATTCACGCCACTGCTCATCCCCTGTGATTTACTCACCATCCACTCAGCTCTGTTACCCACCCCCCATCCTCACACTGTGGGTGACAGGTAGGGCCCAGTGAAGGGTTGTGATTCAGAAGCCATTCATGTCTTCCCCAGGCCATAGCTCAGGCTGAGCCAGGTCTGTGACCATGTCTGAAGTTCACAAAGAGGAACTGAACTGGATCAACAGAGGCTGGGCCACAGCTGCTGCTTCTGCCGTGGGCGCTGTGGGGGCAGAGTAAGAGGAGGCTGGGCCCTGCCTTCAGCTCAGGCAATGTGAATGGAAGACATCAACCCTGACTACTCTACTCTCCATCCCTCACCTTAGAGCCAAGCTTCAAAGGCACTGGCCCAGACCAACATCCCACTCATGGCCCTCCTTGTCTAATGACAGAATCTCGAGTACTCCTAGCCATGGTTAGGCCCAAACCCGTACTGATGGTGGAGGTCCACCCAACATCAAGTGCTGTCTAGCACTTGCATTAGAGAAGATGTCTTTGACAGGCTCTACCTTAGGGCAAGGGTGTAGGTGTGCATCAATTCTATATGACTTGCTTGTTCTCACCACAGCTCTGTGAGGCAGCAAGCTGGCTCTCTTAGGGCTACAGTCAAGAAGAAATGTGACTGCCAAGTTTTCCTTTGGAGATGGCCCACCCCGGAATACAATTTCCTGACTCAAATCTCCTCCATGGCCCAGCTCTCACCTCACAGCTTTTGAGCAGGTGTTGTCCCATTTGGGACTGAGAATGACTGGAAGAAGCTGAAATGTTAGCCAGACTAAAACAGCAGTCCCTATCAGGACAGGGAGGCCTGTACTAACTCTGCTGGAGTTGATGACCTGCCACCTGTAGTCTTTGGCTACTATTCCATTTTGAACACAAGAACATGTGACCTTGAATGATTCTCCCCCAGAAGCGATAGAGGCTGAGATATAAGCCACTATCCTCTTCCCATCCATGTCCCCAAGAACTGCACCACATACAAGCTGTTGTAGAGGACATTTATTTGAGTCATCCAACAGATGTCAAGGACCTTTGGGAAAATCCAACCTGGACATCAATTCATGTGCACTCCTGTGTAGCCATGGTCTATATGTGTTGTGTGGGGGAGGGTGCCCTACCTGCTTCTACTACCCCCAACTTGCAAGGACCTGAGGCCTTGAGCATCTATTATTGATCCAAGGATTCAGCCCACAACCCAACACCATACACCTCTAGCTGACCCACGTGTACTCTCCCCTGGCACACAGCCCTCCACCTCAGAGGACCTCCAGCATTTGTTTCATCATCCAGTTGACAAGTGTCTTCCTGAGAGTTGGGAGCCCAGGCCTGGGCTAGACTCAGTAGAGGTTGAAGAAAAAATGACAGTCCCTTGCCCTCAGGAAGCTCAGTCTAGTGGGGACTCAAGGTGCACATGTACACACATAGCACATACACATACACAAACACAGAAGAAACAAGCACAAGACTAAACAGCACATAATACTCAGGGAGACACCAGGTGTTAACATGAGGACTGTTAAGAAGGAACATGGGCTGGGTGGGCTAGGCCCTGGTGAAGAAGTGGGTTTGGGAGCTGGGGAAGAACATTTCAGAGCAGTATAGGGGAAGGCGTGGCACATTTCAGCAGGGAAGAGACAAGCTGGGTAGCTATCTGAGGGACACGGTGAAGGCTCCTCTAAGTTAGCCAAGGAAAAGAGGTGCATGGAAGTTCCCAAGGTACAGGTAGCACCTCCCCTTTCTCCGATCTCAGTGACCCCAGAATAAGGCATAGGGGTTCAGTAAGAACCTGTGACCCAAACTGCATGGGGATTACAGGCAGTAAGACCCCAAGTCAGGAATCCAGAGGTTTCTACCAAGTCCTGATAGAAAAGAACGCCCCCCCCCCCTTTCCTAATGAATGGCTCATTCTAGGAAGGAAGAGAGACAGTTGTGGGCTCTTGACTGATCTGCTCATATGTGAGTATATGAGTCCTTGACCAGCAGTGGCCCAAGACCCTCACCTCCTAGTTGTACCCCTTCTTATTTAGGGGATGCACACAACTCCTCCATTGGCTTCTCCCACTGCTTAGACCCATAGGCACCATGTGCAGGGTTCTGGTGCCCCTCTACCCCCACCTTCCCGGGTGATGCCCACCTGGAGCTGCATGCCTGCCCAGTTAGGAGGTTGCATATGGCTAGTGGAAGCATGATTCCTTCTCCATGGAATACACACAGAGAAAATGATTTACCGACCCTTCAGCAGGCCAGCCTTCCCTTGAGACTGCACAGTGTGGTCAGAGCCAAAGTCAAGCAGAGGGCTCTACTGTAAAACCTTACAGCCTGTCAGACACAAAATGGGGGAAAGGAACCAAGCGTGGGAGCCAGTCTTGGTCAGTGTCTGGGGAGGGAAGCTGGCTCCAGAAATCCAGGGTACGGTCAGATCCAGAGAAGGGTCTGGATGGACTAAAAGGGGCTCAGCCTGAGAACTCTTTATGCCCAAACAAGTGGAGACCGGGAGGAGCGCGCCACACTTTTGTGGAGTAAGGAAAGGATGGGAGATGGAATCCCTAGGGCTGAGGTCTTTAGGCTGGAGTCCAGTGTCCTGAAACTGCTTGGCACTCTGAGTATGCAAGTTCTAGGAGAAGGTCCACAGCCTCCATCAGGTCTTAAAGAGCTACAAGCCCCTGAAGTGTTAACCTCTGAGATTTCTAGCTCAGAAAGGGCATAGAAGCCTTCACGTGCTGTTCACATCTTGAGGGAAGTTTGGCCTCTCAAGCCAAGTCTGCCATCAGCTTGTTGCAACAGTCACAACAGTCACTCCTTGTCCCTGCCCTTCAACCACGTGCTGAGCCAGGCTGGAGGAGAGAAGCACCTCTCCACACAGGTGCTGTCTGCCTCCACACCTGAGTTGAGGTCTAGGATCAGGAAGCCAAAAGAGGCTTGCCCAGCTGTGACTCAAGTCAGATCTGGGGAGTTTTCCCACCAAGACATGGAATCAGCCCCTAATTCCATGCTCTACCAACACAGGGCACCTCCAGAGGTAGGTCTTCTGAGGAGACATGTCCTCATGCCAGGAACACAGGACCTATGAGACTCCATTTTTAGTTTCCACGCCCAGATGCGCCCTGCAGGTCCTGGGCCACGAAGTCCTGTCCGCTTTGTATCTGTTCACAGAAGCAGAGACCATGATCAGTACATGGTAGTAACATGGCCTTGCCTACCAGCCCATCTGAACTGCATGGACACATTCACCTGACCCACTCTTAGTCTATTTGGGACCTTAAGAGAACCCTCTTACCACCACTCCCTAATAAAACACAGCCAAGATTAGCCTGTTTGCACATGATCTGTCTTGGATCTGGGTACTTGAGTGACTGACTAGCTTCTGATCTCCCAGGACCTTGTTAAATATTTTCTGCCACTAAATACTAGTCCACATTACAATAACCACCAGGGATCTCAGGCAGAGGCCAGTGATTCCAGGGAAGCCACATGGCGTTGGGGGTGGGACAGAGAGCAAAGGCAATGAACAGTCTCCAGCACCAAGGACAGGCCTGGCTGGAAGCAAGGGCTCAGGGAACAGAGACCTGCTCAGAGCCCCCAGCATCCTGACTTCATGTCCCTGCACCTGTCAAACCCAGTGATGCCCTACCCATGAGGGCCTATCACCTGGCCCCTGGCTACAAGCCCAGGTTCTCCCGACTGCACTTTCAAGAATTCAACAATAGAGTTGAAGGGTTTCCAGGTCCAAAATGGAAACCAAAGCCCAGACTTGACCTACTGTAGTAACACTAATTATTTGCTGTAATTTGGAACAAGTTTCGGGGAATCTTGGTTTCCTTGTTTGCCAAATGGCAGAAAAGATCAGTGCCTCAGAGTGACAACTTGTAAACAGGGGTCTTAGCATTCTTACCAGATGACCTTGGGCATCTTGGCGGAGGCCTCCCTTTTCATTACCTGAATGAACCTCAAGGTTCTGTGCATCCATCTGTCCTCCCAGAGCCCCTGTTCTCATTCTGAATCACAGGTCGGTGCTCCCTGTACTCGTGACAAATGTCCGGTGTACCTTCCCTCTGAACAAACCCTAGCCCTTGCTGTCCTGAAGCCATCCTTCCCCACCCCAACTCTTCCTACAGCGATTCTGTCCCTCTGGGACTCCGTACAAAGCCATGAAAGCCTCTTAGGTGAACCAGTCACCATCCCAACCTAGCAGGCTGTCCCGACTGTAGCCCGTATCTCTGTGCAGACACCTTGGCACTCTGTCACAGGCATTGAGTATGGGCTCCCAAGTGCCTGTACCTGGGGAGCCCACCAAGAGTGGAGCAGAGCACAACCCAGAACCAATTAGTACAACTCTCCAGACAAATGGCTTCACCTTCTGATAACAGTGAAGCCTCATGGCACCCCAGGGAAGAGGAAAAGTCTCTCATCTTCATCTCCAACTTACAGATAAGCAAACTGAGACATGGAGTGAAATGGCTTCTCAAGGCCACCAGACAGTGGGTGCAGGAGACTGAGGCTTTGAGGACCGAGCTTGCCGTGGCAAGTGGCTCTGTCCAAGTCGCTTTCAAGTCTTACATGCTGGGAACGAAGATCAGTAAGCAGCAAGTCATGGAGACCAACACAAGCCCCACCTCCCCATCCCGAGTCCTGATCTAGACAGCCAACACTACACATCCACTCCCCACTCCCACCACCCTCACACCTCAGGGGACTCTGGCCAACCCTGTGAGTCTCACCTGCTCTAGGCAGCCGGAGGTGGCAAACTAATGCAGGTGCCCAAAGCAGATACATGCAGCCAGCCAAGGGATCCAGGGGCAGGAAGAAAAGTGGGGTGGCCCCGAGACCTTTCAACACCCTAAACTGGCCCTGCCCCCCCCCCCCCCAGGAGCCCATCCAGACAGGGGACTGCAACTCAGCACCCTTGAATGTGGCTTCTGGATTGGAGGCAGCTGGTGGTGGCAGGTCTCCCACAAGTCATAGCACATGGCTCAAATGGGCCGCTTGGCTCTCAGGCCCGTGGCCATGGCTGCGCTGATGGGTCTTGAGCGAGCCCTCACGCGCGAAGCTCTTGCCGCAGCGAGGGCAGAAGTAGGGTCGCCGCTCCCCGAAGACACCGGGACGGCGCGGGTGCGGCGTGGGCATGCGCGCGTGGGTGCGCTGGTGGTTGAGTAGGAAGCGCGGCTCGCGGAAGCAGCGGCCGCACTGCGCGCACTGGTGCGGCTTCTCACCGCTGTGGATGCGCTGGTGCGTGAGCAGGTTCTGCTTGAGGCTGAAGCAGCGGCCGCACTCGGGGCAGGGGAAGGGCCGCTCGCCGGTGTGCGTGCGCTGGTGCACCTCCAGGTTGTGTTTGACGCTGAAAGCCTTGCCGCACTCGGGACACACGAAGGCGGCTGCGCGGCCAGCCCCCACGTGCGCCTTCTGGTGCCGCACCAGGCTAGGCTGCTGGGAGAAGGTCTGCCCGCAAAGTGGGCAGCGGTGGGACTGTTCCTCCGCCGGGTGGTGGATAACCAGGCCTTGATCGTCCCCCAGACCCTCCTCCCCGTCCCTTGTAGGGGACCCTCCCCTGGAGGACACCAGCTCTGTCATGGGCACTTCCAGATGCAATCACCAGCCCCTGGAGAAGCAGAAGCGGAGAGAAGGATCAAGGAAGATCCCAGGGTCAGCCATTCTCCAGCCTGAGGAATCACTCACTTCCCACAACCTCCAGTGTTTGCCCGGCTACAGTTTTCTTTTGTTTTGTTTCATCAGTCTGTCGTCCCGGGCTCTTCTCAAGAGCTACCTCCTTCTAGAAGTCTTCCCTGGCCTCTCCAGCATCCTCTTGCAGTCTGCTGCCTTGTGACCTTTATCATGTCCCTGGAATAACCTCAAGAACAGAGAGCTACCTTCTGATACAAGACACATCAAGCCCTGTGCCTTTGACATACAAAGACATGAACTAAAAACTGATGGAAAATTCTCTGGTGCTGCTTCTCTAGTTAGATGCCCAAGCATAGGAGGTGACCCAAAACCTTCAGGAAGGAAGGTCACCAAAGGCTTAAAGCAGGAAGTAAAAAGGTGACCTCCCTGGGTTAACCATTAAAAGTAGTCCCACTGTTTAACAAGATGAACCATGCTTTTGAAAAGTTGCAGGTCACTGAACCAAAGCAAGAGCTCCCAAGGAGACAGACCTGGTCCAAAGGCTGACCACCACACTCATCGCCCCAGCACTGGGCTCCCAGCATGCCTGGGGTAAAGATTGTCTTCCCAGACCACTATGCCTCTCTGAAATAGTTTCCCACTCCCCTCACAACATCCTGGACTAAGGAGAAGAACAGCATTGCTGAGCCCAGGTTTTTAAATGGGACAGTTGAAGCTGGGGGAAACCAACATACTTGTCCAAGGTCACACAGTAAGGTGAGCCAAGACTAGGCCTTACCTCTCCTGACTCACGTTTGAAATTGAAAATGTTTCAATATACTAGCTGCTCAGCAACTAAACATCCCTTGACACACACGCCTACCAACATCCCAGCCACCACAAACCCATTCATTCTCAAAGGGTCACCACTCTTCTAGGCATGGTGACTTGCTATCACCCCCATGCCTTGTAGAGCAACTGGGACCCACTCCATTCACTCCCTCCATCAGAAAAGCTTGTTTAGGGCTCCCTTCAAACCTCCCTTCAGCTTCTCCACACTTCCAGCCTCAGTCAATAAACCTGCAGGGTGGGGGTATGAGAGGCACCCTCTGTCTTCCCCTACCTTCAGGCCAGGGTGGAATTGGCATTCACCTAGAGAAAGGGATTAGAACCCATTGCCCTGTGGCTCCACCCATAATCTCTCGCCAGACATCTGTGCTGGCATTTGCAAAAGCAGACCCCATCAAAGTCTCCTTGGCTAATCTGAGCCAGGTCCTGTCATTGGGCAATCTTCCCTTCTAGACCTCTGACCAGGTCCCAGAGGGTCTAAAGCCATGGTTTTCCATCCCTCTCCCAAGTCCCTCCATCAGGTGCCACACTCACAGCCCAATCTGCAGTCTGCAGCAGTTTTTTTTCCTCAAGAGTCTGAGCGGCCCAAGGAAAACACAGTTAAGTCTCCCGCAGCGCTGCGCCCTTCTTCCCCGCCCCCAAAAAGCTGAAAAGCCTCCTGCAGCGCTGGTCTGGTCAAACCCTTTCATTAATCCTAAAAGCTCACCCCAGCCAGCGTGACTCTCACAGCCTTGTCAATTCAGGGGTCTGAGAAATGTGACAAGCTGTGCATCGTAACCCCACCCCTAGGAACACAAATAGGCCGCTACTCAGATGCCGCAGCCCACCCTGTTAGGCTGCCAGCCCCAGCTCCTGGGGGAACGCATGCAATCCACCCACCCCCGTGCCCGCAGCGCCCCCCGCGGGACCGCGGGAATGCGCGATCCTGAGTAAACAAGTAATTAAGTCGCGGCACAGTCACTCCCAGAAAGGACTTGCACGGCTCCGGGCAAATACGGTAGCACGCCCGCAGTGACGCGGCACCAAGGGTCCCCCACTGGCCTCGATAAATACGGTAACCTCCCTCCTGATCTTGGGCTCTAGCCTGGGACTCACGTGGCGCCGCCTCTGGAGCCCTTGCCTTTGCTGCAGCGCCGCAGTTGCCAGCTTCGTCGCAGCCGCACAGCAGCCCCATGAGGCTGGGAGGTCTAACGCGCCAACAGCCTGGCTGGCGGGGGGGGAAAGGGAGGCAGCGAGCGCTGCGCCTGCCTGGGAAAGAAAAGGGTCCAGATTCTGGGGCCAGTGTTGCCTTGCAGGAGGAGTCACCCCAGTGTCCCGACACCCCCATCCCGGGCCATCCTTCTCTCCGGAGGAGCACGATTTCATCTCCCTCATCCCTAGGCAGAAGCAGCCTAGCTAGGCTTTGAACCCTAGATGCCAGCTGGGACTCTGGGACCAGTGCACTTTTCCGGAGGAGCAACAAGGGAAAGAAGCAGGGGACCCAGTAATGGAGAGTCTCAGAGTCAAAACCCCATGAAGTCCCCTCCTGGGGACTATTGTGATCAAGCCAAAGCTGTCCCCAAATGAACTGTTTGTAACCTCCAGAGAAGTCAGGCATGGTGGCATGCATTTAATCCCAGCACTTTAGGCAGAGGCAAATCTCTGGAGTTCGAGGCCAGCTTTAACTACATATTGACTTCCATGCAGGTCAGTGCTATAGCAAGGCTCTGTCTCAAATGAATGGATAAAGAATGAATGAATGAATGAATGAATGCACGCACAGAAGCATCAGGTGTGAGAGGTAGCACTAAATTCCGGGTTCCCACGGCCATTTAATAATATCCCTGGCCTGTTCATATCCTGGCTTTTTACACCACCATTTCCCACGTATTATCTCATGGGTGTTGGAGACAAAGGCTTTTGACCTTGGCATTGTTTGCTTGATCCCAGGTTTGACTTAATCTTGCTAGCTATCTCGTAGCAGGCATTCCTTTGATTCCTTTCCGCCTGATATCAGATTATCTAGGGCATTGACCTTTAGGCTTG
>CM052700.1:88618132-88633724 GCA_028551405.1 Uromys caudimaculatus
AAAGTTAGAAACTGGTAAGGGGAGTGATCTCTGCTAACTTCTCATTTGCTTCTGCTTTCTTGACATTTTTATTATTATTAATGGTTTTATATTTACATGTGTACTCATAGTGTGTACTGTTCACATCCAGTCTCCTCTTCCCACACTTCCCAGCCTCTAGTAATTACCAGTTTATGTTCTTATCGATTTTTAAAAAAAAAAAAATCCCATGTGAAGTAATTATCTTTCTGTGTTTCATCCAATTTGATGCAAATTTCTTTATGGTTAAATGAAATTCCAGTGTGTGTGTGTGTGTGTGTGTGTGTGTGTGTGTGTGTGTGTGTGTGTGTGAATCACATCTTTTTTCAATCCATCCATTTGTTGAGCACCTATTTTGGTTCACAATAGTATCTCATCTATTGTGAATGCTATTCCAGTAAACACAGGCATGCAAGTACCTCCTTGATATTCTGATCTCATTTCCTTTGGATATGCAGCCCTATGTGGAATCTCTGTGTTTTATGGTAAATTTATTATATATTTTATATATTCATATAAGTTTATAAAAAATACATAAATATATAAAAATAACAATAAATATATAAAGATATTAATTTCTATTTATATATTTATATATTTATTGACAAGCCTGACTGTTCTCCATGGCTGTAGTAGTTAACATTTCCCTCATCAATGTATGAGTGCCTCCCACTATGTCTCACTAGCATTTATTATTCTTTGCTGTTTATAATGTCCATTCTAATTCAGGTGAGATGGCATTTTGTTGTTTTAGTTTGAATTTTCCTCAAGGTTAATTATACTGAGAATTTTCGTCCATTTATTGGCTACCTGCAGGTCTTCTGAGAAGTGTCTGCTCAGTCCATCTTTTCCTTTTGTTTGTTTGTTTTGCTGTTGTGTTATTGTTTTTTGTTTTGTTTTGTTTTTTGGATGGGATATTTTCTTTATTTATATTTCAAATGCTTTCCCCTTTCCAGGTCTCCCCTTCGGAAACCCTCTTTCTCATCTCCCTTCCCCCTGCCTCTATGAGGGTGCTCCCCCACCCACCCACTCCCATCCTACTCCCTGGCATTCCCCTACACTGGGGCTTCGAATGCCCTCAGCTCCTTCAGTCCCTTCTCCCACTCCTCCATCGGGTACCCCTGAGCTCAGTCCAATGGTTGGCTGAGAGTTTCCACCTCTGTATTTGTCAGGCTCTGGCAGAGCCTCTCAGGAGAGCTTTCTTTCTTTTATTCTTTATTGATTTTACTTTTCTCTGTGGTTAGGACCTCTAGTTCCTAATGTGGAGCAGAGGTTGAAGCCCCTGTCAGGTGAAGAGTTTACAGTTGTGTTCGTTCCTGTTGTGTGGCACCTCTTCCCTCTGTTTTCTCTCTGATGTAATTTCACTTTGAGGTCAAATTCAAAACACCCATCCTTAATACCAGTCTCCCGAAGTATCTTTTCTATATTTTGTTCTAGTGATTTCAGAGTTTCAGGTATTATATCTAGACCTTTGAACCATTCTGAGTTGGTTTTTATGGTGGATAGCAGATAGGGGCCAAGTTCCAGTCTTCTATATATACATGTCCAGTTTGGGGTGTGCCGTCTGTTGAAAAGGCTGTCCTCTCTACAGTGTATAATTTTAGCATCTCTGCCAAGAATCAGGTGGCTGAAAATGTGTGAATTTATTTCTGGATCCTCTGTTGTGTTTTACTGGTCAAAATGGTCAGTTTTATACTTTTCTATTCCTACGGCTATATTGTATTTCTTGGAAGCAGGTACATGGCACCTACAGCATGGCTTTTTGTGCTGGATGACTTTGTCAATGTGGGAGGTCTTTTGTGTTTCCATGTGAATTTTTGATTGCTTTTTCTAGTTACCTGAAGAATATCATTGGAATTTTGAATGAGAGTGATGTGTCTGTAAAGTGATTTCAGCAATACAGACATTTAAACTGTATTTTCTCCAATTCATGAACATAACCAGTCTTTCCATTTGTGTGTACATGCACACACATGTGTAGAGCTGTGTTTGTGTGTGTATCTACACACATGTGTTTTTTTCAATTTATTTCATCAGTGTTTTATAATTTTCTTTGCAGAGGTTCTTCACTTCCTAAGTTAAATTTATTTCTATGTGTCTTTGTGGCTATTGTGGATGAAATTGCTTTTATTTTAGTGTGTGCTATCTTAGAGTGTGCTATTTGAGTCCTGCATCTTAAATAAGTGGTATTTAAGCCCAGGCTTGTAGTGTTCAGCATGCAGAACTCATCTCTTTCCCATGGTGCTGTGTATCCAAGAGTAACAGGCCATGGATTATACCAGCCAAACTGCCTGCAAGTACCTAGCATTTAGAGATGTGAGTCCTTAGTGCTTCAGTCAATTTGTTTCTATTTTATTTAGCTGCTTTGAGCTTCATCCCAGTCTCTACCTCAGGTTTAATTTTTGTTTCATTTGGTCATTGTCACCGTGGAAAATGTTTACTCATAAGCTTCAGACCAGTGGGTGGATGGTGCTTGTTTTGTCGGAAGAGGACTTTCGACCCTTCTGCTCACAGAGGGAAGCACAGTTCTCTGCAGGACTCTGCAGCAGCCATTTTATGGTTTTCTTCACATACTGAACCTGAAACAGTTATTTCACACGTGGTTGATCATCTAACCACAGGGTTCGTCTCATGATAATGGTTGAACTCAGGAAGGACAAAGAGTCAAAATAAAAGGGGCTTTCCTAGCATGTTTGGAGAGAAAACTGTGGTTGTTGAGGAGCTTCTGAAAGGAGAAAAACAGCAGGTGAGAAGCCAGTGAACCCTTATCAGAGATCTCACCTAAGGCTCCTCCTAGGCTCACTTTGACCACAATTACCTGTTTACATACACTAAGGAAGTGGGTGACAAAGCAGAGGAACTGGAGGGGGGCCCAGTAAGAGAAACAGAACCCAGCTCCTGTGAGGCACAGTGAGGGGAAGGGACTGAGGTGATTTTTCATTTTCCATAAGAAAAATGTCAGGACCCTATCTGCCTGAACCTTGCTCCAAGTCCTCACAATCTGACTTCCATCTGCAGATCTTGCTACTCTTTGCTTCCTTTGATAATCTGAGAGCTTCTTACTGCCACTTGCCTTGGGGTATACTATATATAGCTATCTCAGCAGCTAGAGCACTTGATGCTCTTGCAAAGGACTTCTTGAACTACCAAACAGTAATTAATGAGCTAAGCCTCTGGCAGGAGTAAAGTTTTCCATCTCAACCAGTCCCCATCTTGTTTAATATGAAATACTGATGTCATGCCACAGACACCCACTACTAATATTCTCCTAGATATTAGCTATACTAAGCTAACAGTGGAAGAATCTAGAAGTTTGTTTTAGTTTAAGAACACAAGACAAGCTGTTCATCATTTGAGCAAAAAAGGTATACCTCTATCAGTCCACATCAAAGTTTATGTCAGGAGTTCAAGCAAGTGGGTACAACTGAGCTCCGCTGGGCCTCAGCAGGAGTGGCTCAAATGACTATGGATAGCAGAGAGATAAATAAGGGGACACGCCTGAACCTCTTGCTGTCACCTGTTCCTCAGTCCTCTGAGGTGTACTTTCGGAGGCAGGAGTGGGAGTTTCCACACCTTTCCAACCATTTCCCCCTGGTGAGTGTGCCAGAGCACTGTAAAGTCAGAGCAGTCTAAAGGTTGGCTCTGTTCACTATTAGGCTAATAACAGGGAAGATGGCCGATTCTATGTGAGCCCCTGCGTTCACAGATGCGCAAATGCCTCATGCTAGTAGTCCATTGCATTGTTACAGCAGCTCTGCTATGTCCACTCACCGAAGCAACAGCTCTGAATATGCTCAAGCAGCACTTAAAGAAGCATGCCATTGCATGTGCCTTTGAGGAATTGTCAGCAAACTCTGCAGATAGAGGCCTTGAATGAACCCTGGCCCACTCATAGCTCATACCAATTTTCTCCATTCCCAACACACTGTAGTTCAAAACAGAGGCCTCTCTTGTTCTGAATAGGACACATCTAATATAAAACTACATAGCAAAACACCAGATTGAAAAGACCTACATCATGATCTTAAGTAAGGAAGCCATCATGATATTCTTGGCTTTTTGCAAAGCCCTAGTAATTCCATGCAAACACCTCTAAAGGACTGCCAAGCAACTCTAACAATACATCCAGAGTTTCCATAAAGAGTAATAAAGTTAAATGTCAATCTAACAGTTTTCCACTCACCTCCACTGGAGGGACACTAAACTCGTAAGTAGGTAATGGCGTGAGTGCCTTCCATCTTTTCTACTATGCCTCTGAGAACATTCAGAAAATAGTTCAACACAACAGTGGGTTCATATGAAGATGGCATCTCATTAATTCACAAATGAAGAGTTTTGTGTATGAGCAGTTTGCATACATGTATATATGTATACCACATGCATGCCTGGTGCCCTTGGAGGCCAGAAGAGGGCATTAGATCCCCTGGAATTGGAGTTGTGAATACTCAGTTACAGATCGGGTCCTGAGCCATCATGTGGGTGCTGAGAATTGAACCCAGCTCCTCTGCAAGAATAGCAAGTGCTCTGAACTGATGAGCCATCTCTCCAGCTCCTAATTCACAAATTTTAAAAGGACCACTTAAGATGTATTTATCTACTCCTTAGCATGCATTTAAAAGTGGTTTGGGTGAGAAGAAGGAGGGGGCTGTCTGTAGAGTGTGAGGACACATTGGAGAAGGACATGGCACTACACAGTCCATGATCTGATCCAAGGAAGTGGCCACTGCCTTTACATCCTGACACTTGATCCTCCAGTAAAGGACAGCGACTTACATCTGACACCACAGATGGGGAACTCACAGGAGCCACATCTCTGTGCTGTGTGTGCTGACAGCACCCATCTCTCAGTAATGTCACGGTCTCACAATTCCTCAAGGGGAGCTTTGCTTTGCCTGTCTTTTCTGTGAAACTTTGACAGCCAGCCACATGCTGTCCCCATCTGCTCATAGTGTTAGCCTTCTGTCTAAACTCCTCCCCACAGTTACCTGGCAACAGCCAGGTAGGCCTGACCCACTATAAGAGGGGCTGCTTGCCCCCTCCTCTCTCTCTTGCTCTTGCTCTCTTGCTCCCTCTTGCCTTCTTGCTCCCCCTCTCTCCCCATTCCCTTCACCCCTCTCTCCACGTGGTCATGGCCGGCCCCTCTACTTCTCTACTCTCTCCCTCTCTCTGCCTCTACTACCCTCTTAACTCCCCTCCCCATGCCCTGAATAAACTCTATTCTACACTATACCATGGTGTGGCTGGTCCCTCAGGGGGAAGGGATGCCTTGGCATGGGCCCTCGGAGACACCCCCTTCCCCCAGACCTCACCACACCCCCATAGAACATATTCTTTCTCTTTATCTTTTTATAAACACATCACATAGGAAACCATTTTACTTCCCAGTGTGAAAAAGGGGATTCTCAAGATTGAAAACAAATTTGGTGAGCATGAGCTTGAGTCAGCATCTTTTCAGAGAGAAGCAGGGAGATGACTGTGTTCATTCTGCATCATCTTCCTGACAGGAAAAAGAAACGCCTTCGTGGAGCGTACAGCCACCAGGCTTCCGTGGGCTTCATCTCAAAGAATGATGTGGGGAAATTTTGATTGTAAGCAATTTATAGCAAATGATCCAGTTATGAGAGTTTCAGTATTTGGAGGCTGTATCCAGGTTAAATATCCTCTTAACTTATAATCACTCCAAAGGGTCTAAGACTTCCAACAAAGGACAGCAGGAAAATTAAGCTTAAAAGAGGTCACTGTAAAACTTGTCAGGACCACACCACAGTTTGGGATTTTTAAAAATATTAAATCCATTTGTACTTTCTACTTTGAAGTTATACATATCTTTATCTGTGCCCCTTACCTCACCAAACATAGAATTCTGTATCATCTTGCTAAAAAGTATGCCTTAGGCGAGCCTGGTGATTCAGGCTGTAATACCAGCTACCTGGGGAGGCTGAGACAGGAAGATGGCAAGTTCAAGGAATGTCTCAGCTACAGAGCAAAATTCAAGGTTAGCTTAGATTACTTAGACTGTCTTAAAAAGAAGTCCAGAGATATAGCTTAATGCTCCAGGACTTGCCTCGCATCCATCCCCAGTAATGAAAAATAAAACGGAGAAGAAAGTAAATACCATGACTGCCTCTCAAATGGTAGCTACAGGCCACATGAATGCAATATTCAATCGTATGAACTGAAATGTACAGCTTAGTCTCCCCATCACTCCAACCACACTGCAAAAGTTCATAGCCCTGGGAGCCTTGGGAACATTGCCATCATCAGAGAATCTTTGATTAAGCAGAAATGCTTCTCAAACAAGGACTGTGCAAGAAACCACAAACAGTTGTCAATGATTTCTTAATATGTCTGCAGTCTGAAACATTTCCCACAATTGCTTCAAACTGCAAGAATAAAATGAATTGTGAATTCAGACGTTCACAGTAAGCCCTGCTCGTTCATTTTAGCCAGGGCCTGTTCCTTCTTCCTCACGTTGGTCCTGTATCTGTCGACTTCTCTGGTCACATGTCTAGACAGTGAGTAGGACACTGGGAAGATGTTCCTTTTAAGGTTGGTGTTGCAAGGGCAAGAGTGGAGAGGGTAGGTCAAGGAAAAGCTTCCACCCTCTCTAGTAAGGGTTGAATCCAGGGCCTCCCACATGTTATGTCCTCAGGCCCTCTTTCAGTTGTTTTGAAAGTTGTCCAGGCTGGCCTTCAACTTATGATCCTCCTGCTCCGATCTCCCTAGAGTTGGACATGCCTATGCTTTTTGGGGATATCTTTAAAACTATACGGACACACCTCTCTTAAAATGGTTCAAACAATGAAGCAAGAGAAATTCTATCAGCATGCCCAACATGTAGGAGCAGCACAGAGACAGTCTCTCCTTCCAGCTGATCAGGAGCGTAGCCAACTAGCAGTACCCACTGTCTGGCTATCACCCTTGCCCAGTGACTGGCATTTGCTGAGGAGATGCTTCTGGGTTAAGTGTTTTCTTCAGGGGAAGTTTACATCCAATAACCGGCTGGTAGAATTATGAAACCCAGTCTCTTCACCTTCTATCTCAAGGTCTATGCAAACTGTAGAGTTCCCTATGGAGTCAACATTTGTTGTGACTGACTAAATCTGACTTGTCTTTATCCAATCCTGTGTTCTTTCCTTCCTCTCTCAGGTGTAAATCCCAAGGTGACTCCCTCATAGCTTCTTTCAGCATCATTGTATCTCCACCTCAACAGTCCATATGCCTTGGAACCCAACCTTTTTACACACACACACACACACACACACACGTGTGTGCACGCATGCACGAATACATACATAAATATACATACACAGAAACATAGTTTACAATATTAATAGATCAAAAGAAAAAAAAATCATGCAATTACTCCAACCATTAAAAGACATTTTTTAAATAACTCACACCTCCAAACACAGCCTTTATTTAGTCAAATAGGAATGAACAAAGCATGCATGCACTAACTTAAAGATTAGTCACTAATTACCAATATCAGTCTTAGTGATATTAGATATTCTATTCTTTTTAAATTTCTCTTTTTTGTTTCCTTTGGTACTTTATAGAACCCAGGTCTTTGCATATTCTAGGCAAATGCTGCTAGGCAAATGCTCTACCAGTGAGTTAAAACCCCTAGCCTTTGGTGGTTGTCTTATTTTGAGATGGGATCTTAAGAAGATTAAGTAGCCTAGAATGGCCTTAAATTTGCCATCCTCCAGTTTCAATTGAACACTATTTCATAGTAAGAGAAATCCTTAAAAAGCAAAATAAAAACAGAAACAATAAAAACAAAACAACAACAAACAACCAACACACACACACACACACACACACACACACACACACACACACACACATACATACACACACACACCAGAATATTAGCTGTAGTCAAATTCTAAAATAGAGTCAGCCAAGGAAGGCTCTGTTAACATGTTTGAGTCTACTAACCCTTCTGAACAGAGACAGCTTTTAGTCACAGAGAAGGTCGAGTGTGTGACTCCACAGAGGAATGCTAAGACCACAACTGCATGGAAAATGTTTCTGTCTCTTTAAGCCATCATCATCCGGTCTTTCTCTCAGTTTCCTGATCTCTAAGACCCAGGCAGCCTAGTGACTTCCTCTATGCTCAGCCCTGGGCACAAAGAGACTTCTGCACTCACAAGCAAAGGGAAGTCGAGGCTGGGGCTTCTCTGGGCCACTTCAGAGACTGTCAGCAAGAAAGGTGAGCCTGAGGCTGTGAGCTGGGGAGGAGAGGAGACTGGGCTGTGAGACCAAAGTGTATGCTGCCTACACACCTGCATTGTACAAAGCACTATGCACCACACCGTGCATGCGGCACGACAAGGGAAGGCTTCCAGGTGCTTTAGGATGGTCTGGGTTTCAACATGACAAGTTTGGACGGAGTCTGAGGAGTTCATATTTTGAACGACAAAACTTATCTTTTCCCACACTTCTTTCATACGGTAAGGGAAATGTATTCTAGATCTCCTTTCAGGAGCAAAGCACAGTTTAGAAGACAGCGTTCCTCAAGATGCACATTCAGCCAAGGCAAAAGATACTTCTGAGTCCCTATAAACCATGCTTTCAAGGCCACTCTTAATGCGCCATGGGTGTCCCTCAGACGTCTCTTCTCATTGCCTGTAGGAGGGGCTCTAGCAGACTTGAGCAGAGTGGAATTAGTCCTCCCTTGCCATGTAAACCTTTGCTTCCTGATTCGAGTTTGTCCCACTCCAACTACAGGGATACCTCTGTTTCTTCGTGTCTACCAGGAAGGGTTTAAGAAATAGCGATTTTCAAATTCTGGAAGCAGATTAAGCTTGTGAGAAATATCCCATTTGTTGTATCAGAACTACTGAAGATGGATCCAAGAAATGTGATGTTGAGGGGAACACGTAAATATTTCTTTAAAAAAAGAAAAACCATCAAGCTTGTAGGCAAGGAACTGGACTATTCTTGGGCTCTTTTAAGAATATAGAATTGCACGTGCTTTATGTTTCCAGATAATAAAAACATTTATCACCTGAGATTTCACTCAGTGCTTACTTTTCTCTTAGAAACTATTGGAAGGAAGCTCAGCCTCCACTCTGAACTCTGGGAGTCGTGGCGCCCTGCCCTGGATTTCCCATGGAGTCCCTGTACATGTTTTCTCATTTTCCTCCAGGACAAGCTCCTCCAGCTCCTGCAGAAGCCTTGTTCAGTGCTCTCAGTCTTATGGCTATTTCTTCATTTCTGATCTGTCGTTTATGAGCATTTGCTGATTTCTGCACACAGAACGGTGACATGGAATCACACAGTGAGTTCTACTGGAGGCTTTGGGAGATGGGAGGGGTACTAACTAGCCTAACCTGTTATCAAAGCCCTGCTGTGGGAGATAGGCTATTGAGTTAACATTTCCTTTCTCTGATGTTGTACCCACAGGAGGGAGAGAGGGAGGGAACATATCACCCATGGTGGAGACAAAGAGATGGATTCTGAAATGATAGAGAAATTCAGATAAGCACTCAGACAGGAATGTAGAACCAAAGCTATCACCAGAGAAAGGCCAGAGCAGGCTGGAGAGGCTGAATCTGATTTCTGGGCAGTCACTGGCTGAGACCTGATAGCTGGATAAGAGGCTAGAGCAGCAGACTGGGGGGATGCTGCTTTGGGCTTAGGGACTCCTGGGATCAGGCCTACGTGACCCGAAAGTGCTTAGCTGTATCAAATAATGTTGCAATCAGAACATAAATGTTTAAAGAAAAGGGCTTGGAGACTCAGAAGACAACTTTGTGGAGTTGGTTCTCTCCATCCATCTTTACTGAGGTCAGGAGAGCAAGCTCAGGTTGTCAAGCTAGTACTGCAACCATCTTTCTGGTCCCCCTAGATGTTATTCTTCAGAATTCAGATGCTATCTCTAAGAAGGAATAGCAGAATTTATTATGGTGGACAAAAGGTGCCCCCACTTGCCTGTAAACTGAAGCACACACCTAAATGTTCAGCTCCTTGCAGACAAAAGCCTTGCCTTGTAGCTCCAGAGTCCCCTGTTCTTTAGACTTTACCTGACTTTGTGGTTGGGTTTTGCTCAATTGCAGGAAAGAGCACATGAATAAGAACCAAAACTGAGAGCCTTCTAAGAAGCATGGGGGGAAGGAAGATGGCAAGAGATGAGGAAGTCGCCTATGGTAAGAGCCCTTCCTGGAAATGCACCCTGGCTTACCTGCAAGCTTGGGGTAAAAAAGGGGTGGAGCTTCCTCAGCTCTGGAAGCTGCTGGGATGAAACAGCAGGACTGTGTCTCTGGCTGTGTCTCTGACCTTGTCCTGCTGGGAGCTGAGAGCTTTGACCAACCTATTCGCACAGCATGAAGGGAGGATCCTAAAACTACTCTGGTTTCCACACAGAAAGACACAAAGGATGAGGAATTCAGAACTAGAGTGAGCTTCACTCACCAGGTCTCTGTTGTTAAAAGGATGGGGGATTAACTGGGTATTAGTATTTGGGAGATCAGGGAGATGACTGGGTGGGCAAAGGCACATGCTGCCAAACCTGATAAGCTGATTTCTACTCCAGAGTCAACATGATGGAAGAAAGGAACCAACTCCTGAAAGTTGACCTTTAGCCTCCACGGGACATAGTGGTAGGACCCCCAAGTAAATAAAATGTAATAAGATATTATCCAAGAGGAGGGGTATTCTCTTTAGGAAACTGGCTTAAGACAGGAGAGGTGAAAGAGGGAAGAAGGTAAACTCTCTTCTTTAACTCTCCAACAACCCATGTTATCTTTACCTTTAAGCTGTGTCCTAGACTGAGTACTTCCTGCTTTACACAAGGAACACGTGGTGGACTGCAGCCAATCCCATTGTCTAGGATTGAGGGACTCCCCTGTGCTTAATGGTCCGCATCTGGGGAGCAGTAGTGTCTCAATTCAGTATCAGGTCAGCCTGTGTTCAGAACCAGAGACCCTGGTAAACCCAGAAGTTATAAAGAAATATTTTGTGAAACGTCGGCGGGAGCATCTGCAGGTGTGCAGAGAATCAAAATGCAGAAAGGAGAGATGGGGGAAAAGCCTGAGCTCAGAGAACCCAAAGCAGATGAGAGCACCAGGCTTCCAAGGAGAGCAGGCAATGTGGGTCCTTCCCTTGTATGTGGAAGGCTTGAATACAAGCAGTGTCCCAGAGGAAAGCCTATGTCTCTGACTCAATGCTGCCAAATCTGATCCTCAGGCGCAGAGGAGGACTCCAGGGCCCCACAGGAGCCCCAGCTGAGACTCATCCTGGTGGGCAGGACTGGGACCGGCAAGAGTGCCACTGGCAACAGCATCCTGGGCCAGAAGTGTTTCCTGTCTAGGCTGGGGGCTGTGCCTGTCACCAGAAGTTGCATGTTGGCCAGCAGAAGGTGGGCTGGCAGGCAGGTGGAAGTGGTGGACACCCCCGACATCTTCAACTCTGAGACCCCGCGGACCGACCCTGGTTGCGTGGAGGCAGCCCGCTGCTTCGTGCTGTCGGCTCCCGGGCCGCACGCGCTGCTGCTGGTCTCCCAGCTGGGTCGCTTCACCACGCAGGACAGCCAGGCGCTGGCCGCGGTGAAACGGGTGTTCGGGAAGCAGGTGATGGAGCGCACTATCGTGGTGTTCACGCGCAAGGAGGACCTGGGCGGAGACTCCCTGCAGGATTACGTGCGCTGCACCGACAACAGCGCGCTGCGGGAGCTGGTGGCAGAGTGCGGGGGCCGCGTGTGCGCCCTCAACAACCGCGCCACAGGCAGCGAGCGCGAGGCTCAGGCTGAGCAGCTGCTGGGCCTGGTCGCGTGCTTGGTGAGGGAGCACGGGGACACGCACTACTCCAATGAGGTGTACGAGCTGGTGCAGGCCATGCGGTGTGCTGACCCCCAGGACCAACTCGCCAAGGTGGCGGAGATGATGGCTGCGCGCATGCAGAGGCGCACCAGGTTGCTTGCTGGGCTGTGGGGATGGCAGAAATCCTACCGGAAGGGCTGGAGAAGGGGTGTGATTGTCTTCCTGGGTGTGGCCCTCTTGATCTACCTGCTCTACAGAAAGGTCCCATGCCTTTGGGGACCAGAATAACAGATAAAGCTGGTCTTAGAAGGTGTTAGGAATAGGAAGGAGATCTTTTAAAAACTGAATACTTTGAACTCTGCTCAGAGCCTTAGTGATTCACAGTGCGGAAACATGACATCAACTTTGCTAAGGCTCTGTTGTGCTGAGTGCTTTAACTGTATGCATTCAGAGTCTTAAAAATAAAATTGTCTAACTAACGCTTCCTTTAGACATTTCATCATCCCTGTGGGCTATCCTTCCCTTAAAATAGTGAAATACACCCGGTAGCTTGTAAATGGGGGCAAAAATCATAGCTCAAAGAAAACACACATCTTCTTTTCCTTAAAAAAAAAAAGTTCTTATTTATTCTTTGAGAATTTCATATACTATATTTTGATCATATTCTCTCACTTTCCCTGAGTCTTCCAAATTCTCCCCACCTCCCTACTCACGGAACCTCATGGTTTGTTGGTTTGTTTGCTTTTGTTTTGTTTTTGTTGTTTGTCTTAACCACCAAACAATAACATGAAGTCCGATATACTCCTGAGCACGAAGCCTGCCGTGGGGTGTGGTTGATATACCCAGTGTCACTTCATTGAAGAAAACTGATTTTTCTTCTCCTAGGTGCCATAGTTTGTGAATAGCTCCTGACTGGAGTGGGACTTTGTGCCCACAAGCCTTTGTGGGGATTTGCATGGAAAACAGTTTCCTTGAAGTCATCTGCCACCTTTGGCTCTTACAGTCCTTCTGCCCTCTTTTCCACAGAGATGAGATAAGCCAGCCAGGGATTTCCTTCCAGTGTTCAAACCAAAGCACAGGGTCTGGAAATTGACTTCATTAATTGACATTAATAATGAGAGAACACTTCAAAAGAACACTTGCCATGACTTTTGAGGAGTTTAATTTGTTCCTGTGTGAAAAGATATTAAAGGTTTGTTGCAGGATTTTCCTTGTCCAATTACAGTAGTGCAATAGAAGCCCTGTGATTGGACAGGGAACAGGGAGGCAGAGCTAAGAGTTGTACAGGTGGGAGTGTCTTGGAGGAGAGAGGAGAAGGGAGATGGCAGCAGACGTGAAGTGGCGTAGCGCCACCGATGGTTATGTTATAAAGGTTAGAATTCTGGGATAATTTGTCTAATCTAGGTGGGCAGCTTTCATCATTATCAATTGGCTCTGAAATTATTGTATTGGCACCTTGTAAATTGTGTTTTTATTGATACATAAATCTGATTGGTTAACTATATGCTTAAGAGTTTTAATTCTACTGAGTAATTGGGTGTTGAGATGGCTGATCCCGGGGTGCGTGGGGTGTTGCGTGGTAGCGAGAGGAACTCGCCAACCCCCCCCCCCCATGGCGGGCAGGGGGATGGCCAAGTGAGACGCACCAGGCAGGAGCCCTGTGGCCCAGCCTGAGCTCTCCTGCCAGCCGGTTGTGGGCACTAGCGCGGGAACTCCATCCACTCTTTTTTATTATTTCCTGCAACAAAGGTTCTTTTTAAAAAGAATTATTTCAAGATGGACTTGATGGCACATGTCTGCTAGGAGGCATAAGCAGGAGGATCAGGTATTCCTCTCCCAGGGCCCTTGGTTCAATTCTTAGTACTGGGTGGTGGTGGTCTTCGTAGGATGATGTGAACTCTGGCCTCTGGCAGGTTTCTGAGATACTCCGAGCTTTTCTGATGAGTGAAGAGCCAAAGGTTGAATAAAAATCAAAATGGAAAAAAACATCTCTCCAATGGGACAGAACCATCCCTCGGAATTCTCATTTCTTTCTTAAAATAATTAATAATAATAATAATAATAATAATAATAATAATAATAATAAACCAAAATCCTTAGAACCTTTTGTTCGTCGTCTTTGCCTTTGCTTTGAGATGTATATCTTTTTAAAAAACTTTTTTCTGAGTTGAAGAGTGGGAGGATCTTGTGCTCTGTGCAGCCTCTCTTTGAAATGCAAACGTCAAGGAAGGTCAAGGCCCTACCTAGCTAATGTAGGTTGAAGCCTGACTGCAAGGCCCTCCCTGTTGCAGACCTTCCTCTTGCTTGCTCTAAGGACAGAAAAAGCTACTAGCATCTAGCAGACACCTTTGGTCACTACCTCGTTTAGGATAAAGGATGCTACCGAATCTTCTTGAGGAAGAGCTAAGGCTTTTTATTAGATTGACTCACACAGTGGCCTAGGCTGGCTTCTAACTCAAGGCAGTCCTCCTGCTTCAGCCCCCTGACAAACTGGGATAAGAATAAGCCACCATGCTCAGCTTCAGTTATGTCTTCTCTTGAAAATACATGCAGAGGGCTGTATCTATCTGGCTTTAAACTAACTCTGCGTCCCTTCTCCATCTCTCCTCCTTCCTCCCCTTTCCCCCACTTTCTGTGCAGTCTCTTAGTATGTCACCTCCCTAGACCCCTTGAAACCCTAGTGTTCACAAGCGAGAGCCAAGTATACTTCCCTGACAACAGAAAGCATAGTGGGGGAATTCTCTGAGATGAGAATCGCCCTGCATACGCCAGCACTGTGTTTTATGTTCAAGGCTTAAACTTAACAGGTGCAAAGGTTAAGAAATACTTCCCCCTGCTTCCAGCCCGCCTGGACATTCCATAGGCGAGAGAAACTCCACAATGACCACCTATGGCTTTGTCAAATAGCAAAGAAGGGGTAGCCAGCACCGGGTCTCCTGCCTGAGCTTAGCTGTCCTTAGAGAGGGGGCAGTCCAGGTTCTCTGGGACCAACGATGCTTTTCTGTCCCTCTTTAGGAGTTCAGAAGGCAGAGCCTGTTACTTGAGCCCCAGGGGCTTGTGGCAGTTCAGATTCTCAGCCTGGGTGCTGATGAGGAACCTGGGGCGCAGCACTTTTCCAGCCACAAGAGGGCTTTCTTGAAAAGGGGGGCTGTCTTCCACTTCTCAGCGTCAGGTTCCCAGGACTGTACACTCAACACCCCCTGAAGGGGAAATGAGTAGGGCAGGGAGGCTTTCCACAGGAAGTGATCATTTACTAAAGCAGTTCCACTGTGTTCTGGAGGCCTTCCACCTACCCGAGGTGATATAGTCTGCAGGGCAGTGTGTGTTCCGTCACCATGGGTTTTCTTCTTTTCCTGCCTTCGGACTCTGGATTCACGGCTCTCCAAGTAGCTGTTCTGTGAGAGCATCGCTCAGCAGGCACAGGTCCACTGCCTGCCTGTAAGGGACGCCTTGGGTAAGGAGGAACCCCACCACGGCGCTGACAGTCACTTGGGAGACGGGGAGTCGCTATGCACTCGGGTGAGCTTCGTGTATTGGGTTTCCTGGACAGTGAAAGAGCAGTGAATTGTCGGCGACAGCCTATGGTGGGACAGAGTTCTGAAATTTCCATGCCATCATCCCTAGGCACTAGGCTTTTCATCTTGCCACCTGTGCCTTTCTGAAGCCCTCAGGTAACAAAGGTGAACGAAAGCTCTTTCACTTTTGACGGAGGAGTCACTGAAGTCCCAGCGCCCACAGGCTTTCCCAAGCTCCCCCAGCAGGTGGAGCACATTTCTTCATTTTACCCCAGACTCTCCAAAGCCTAC
>CM052700.1:88634224-88645499 GCA_028551405.1 Uromys caudimaculatus
TCCCCAACCTACGGTTTCTCTCTACAGCACAGAGCTCCCGCTGGCGGGAACTCTGAACCTAGTCGCTAGCCTTTCTTGGAAGGGCCCTCCAAGACAAGGTGGGCAGCGAGCTCTTTGCACATGGGAGCTTCCAATTAACCATTTGCATCTGTAAAACGAGATCATAACATTGTTATTATCACATTTATAGATGAGAAAAGATTTTTAAAACGAAACACAAGGTGGCTTCCTCTAACACCCACAACTTTAAAAGTGGCAAAGGTCACATAAGAAATCTACCGGGATGGATGTTTAACCATACCAGGGCCGGTTATGAGTTCCTATGACATACACACCTTGACCTCTGACAGACATACTTCCTCCACATCCAGCTCCTGCTGCAGGAGCTGTCAACTGCCAAAGAAAATGAGTTTCATCTCTTAAGCAGGCCACAGGGAGAAATGGGGACACTTAGGGAAGACCACGGTTTTCAAAAGCAAACAGAGTAATCTATGGAGGGACAGGACCATACCCTCAGCAGCACTTTCTAGGTAAGCTATGCCAATGCAGAAAAGGAAAACACAGCTGGGGACAGGGATGGAGGCAGGGGATGCCATCCAAACCCCTGTGTCTCCGAGGGGAACGACAGGGGTGAGGCTGAATTTCAGCTGAGTCACGTCTGTCCTCCCATTCCACATGCAAGCACCTGGGCCCGGCCCAAGCCATCTTCATGTGCTGTGGCACACACAACAGTGTGACGACATGACGACATTCTGCATGCACAGCCATGCTTGCTTATCCAGGCAGGACAGTGGCCCACACGTGGCTACCACCATCATGTAAGAGTCACGAAGCAGCGAGAGCCTAGCAAAGGCCTGTGGGTCCTTTCTGCATGGGTGAAAGAGCTAACTCAGCAAGCCCTGCTCAGGCCTCAAGCTGCATTCACCCCAAGGCACACCAGACAGGTGGCTCACAATATTCCTGAGGCTCCTACAGATCACTGTGCTGGCCATCCTTGAGCGCCACCTGCACAGGAATAAATCTCTGGGACTTTCATCTCATTGCCTTCCAAGAGGTCTTACTCTCCCCAGATATCAGGCCATGGTCCCCACTACATCTCGCCCAATTGCCTGGTGCTGTCCCCACCAAGTTGTAAATTTCCAAGAGTAGGGCCTGTGTTTTAAGCATCCCTGTACCCCAAGAGTCCGTTGTAATGAGTCTTTTTCACTGTCTTTACAGTGAATACTACACGTTTACATGTACACCTGATATCTCCATGGGCAGCCATAGGGACAAGAGAATGGGGACCTGGAGGCTAAACTGCAGATCAAGCTACAACTTAGAGGGGTGTTAGGGGCTGGGGAGACCTGAGTATAGATGTAGGGCTCTGTTTGTGAGGTGTCATCTGTTGTCCCAAAGTTCTTTCTTCATATTTAAAGTCCAAGACAAGACCTATAACATCAGTTCATCATCAGCTCTTAACCTTCCTAAGGCTTCGATCCTTTAATACAGTTCATGTTGTATAAATAAATGCTACTTCATAACTGTATTTTTGCTACTGTTGTGAATCGTAACATAAATAGCTGAGATGCAGGATATCTGATCTGCGGCTCCAAAGGAGTCATGACACACAGGTCGAGAACTGCTGCTTCAGTGGCTCAAGGATTAATGCACTGATGGACTCATATGATGGAACATTGGAGGCGGGGCCTTGTTGGAGGAGTTGGCATTGGGGTGGGGGGGTTCCCATGAATGATATACCTTGTCCCTGACTCTATACTGTCTTTCTGCGTCCTGACTGCCTTAAGATGAGCAGCCTCCTTTGCCAGACACTCCTACCACCATGATATTCTGTCTCACGTCAGGCCCAACGAGACAGAGCCAGGTAAGCAAGGGCTGAGACCCAGCGATGCCCTTAGAACCACCTTTGTTGTTCTCAGGCACATTCACGGCAACAGGAAAACCAGTAATGCAGTTCCTCATAGAGACCAAGCTCTCTCAGGGAAATCCTTCTCCCCCTTTCCATAGTGCAATTGCTTTTCAGGTAGCCATACACAAAGCTTATTAGAATCATAACGGCAACTTCCAAGGAGTGCTTGCTGTGTGCTTCACCTGCCAAGGTCCCAAAGCCTCAACCCCAGAGCTGTAACTCTATCCTTTAAAAAAAAAAAAAAAGATTTATTTTGTTTATATGTGTACACTGTAACTGTGTTCAGACACACCAGAAGAGGGCATCGGATCCCATTACAGATGGTTGTGAGCCACCATGTGGTTCCTGGGAATTGAACTCAGGACCTCTGGAAGAGCAGCCATTGCTCTTAAATGCTGAGCCACCTCTCCAGCCCCCTCTAACTCTATCCTTGATTGACAACAACAAGACCCCACCTTTTCTAGATTAGGGCTACGGGTAAAGGGTGGGAGAAGGCAAGGCTTCTAGGTTTTTGCCAATAGAAGCACTATTACTACTAGGGTGCATCATTGCCTGGTGTAGTTGTTATATAAAATTCAAGTTGAAACTCAGGAACCAGGTGTGTGTGTGTGTGTGTGTGTGTGTGTGTGTGTGTGTGTGTGTGTGTGTACATGTGCGCGTATACTTAGTTGTTTTGGGTTTTTTTTGTTGTTGTTGCTGTTTTTGAAAACGGTCCCATGTAGCCCAACTCTGCCAGCTTTTCCACCAAGCCTCCCTGAGCAAAGATCTGCTCTCTCTCCAGGTTAGTGCACCTACTGGGCAGTTGCTCCTCAGGCCTCTGTATCCCACCCCCCACCTTTCCTCAATCAGCTTCCCATGGCAGATTGACTCTGGGCAGTGCACACTAAATCCTCCCAAGGATCCTGACCCCTCCCCCTTTGCTGTCAAACTTGATGCTTTGTTGCTTACCAAACGCCAGTCTCTCTTTGCTTACCATCTAACATCAGCCAGCTCCTCACAGAAGACAATGGTTCCAGGATCCAGCCCCAACCAGCTGATATGGCCTTTAGCAACCTTGGCCACAACACTCCTGCAGGCTTGCACTCACTTACCTGGCAGAGGACAGGATACAAACCCTTGGGGTCCTGTTTCCTTTCTCAGGGCTGGCTCTGATGTACTCCCCTCCCCCCTTAGTCTCTGCAGTGCTGCACAGTATCCCACATTGTAAACCTCTATGACAAGAACGACCTTGTCTTTGATTTCATGCCACCTCTTTGATACTCTCTGATCCACTTTACAAAGAAAGGAAATCAGAACTGAAGTTGACAGTTTTGTGCTTTCCTTGGAGGAGCCAACAGTTGTGACAACTGAGCTTAGGCTGACAGGAGGCCTGGACCTGCCATTAGTGTAGAACATGACTGGTGAACGAGTCCCAACTACCAACCTGTTTTCCTCCATGTCAACTGGCAATGTCACTGCTTAGCTCACATCACTGACCACATGGAATTAAATGAGATAATGAACAAGAAAGCCTTGCTAACAAGGCCAGGGCTGTAAGCCAGTTTTTCGAGAGTGAAGCATACGAAAACGATTCCCTAGAAGTCCTTCAGTGAGGACAGAGGCCATGTTCTAACCATCAAGCATGAATCCTGGCACACAGGTCTGTTAAGGAGCCAAGGCTTTGCAGACCCCACCTGATCAATATGCATATAAATTATAATTCAGGGATTTGACCCTGCTGCCCTGTGACCCTGTGAGACAGTCGCCTCGCAGAAAAGGTGAACAGGCATTCTCACCAGTTCACAAGCAGGGCTACAGCTAGGCCTGGTTAACACCGAGTCCTACTGACACTCCACTGTGATTTGACATTAAACACAGGCCATTTGTGGGAGAGAACCTATTCCATTGAAGGATGGAGCATATCTGATATCTTCAAGTGTTTCTGCAGAGTCTACCCTGATGGCAATGGTTCTCTAGCCCGAAATGGTGGTGCCCAGGAAGGCCTTTCAGGAGTAAGTCATCTTTTCAGGCTAGATTTAGGATTTGCTAGATGACAAAGAGGAAGACGCATGGAAGGATTCTGTTCTGATGTGATGCAAGACACTGGACGCCTCCTGGGAAGGGCAATGCAGGCTGGGTAGGAAGGGCAGGGTGTTAACAGGGAGGCAGGGGAAAACCTGCTTCTGGTGTGTGGGGGGAATTTGGGGGGTGAGGGGGTAGGACAGGGAACTCTTCAGGCTTAGCTTCCTGTTGGTACTCAGAGCTGATCAGCATGCCTCACCCAGTGCAGGACTCAGCCCAGTTTCGAATCAAAGAATTTGATCAAGAAAAGAGCAGGCCAGGTTTGAGGCTAAGCTTCACCGGTGTTATGCATCTCAGGGAGGTGCAATGGCTGCAGGGGTCTCGTTTGTCCTTCTGTAGCCTTCCCCTGATAACACTACAACTAAAGCTTCTCCAAAATAAAAGGCTAAACTAGTCTCCGTTTAGAGTGGTGATGAGAAGCCAAGCTGAACTCTGCACTTGGCATCCTCGGGAATACAGGCTCCAGGACACCTGCAAGTATAGTTCTCCCTCCTCCAGAACTTCACTGAGTCCCACCTTCCTCCTGCTTCCAGGGTATCCCATCCGAGCACTCATCTCCTGGAAGGAGTATACACCCAAGGCTACATAGCCTAGGCTGGAGCCCTGGCTTCTGTCAGCACCAGCACATCAGCCACCCTTCTTTAGAGGGACATGAGAGGTGACTTCAGAGGGATAAAGTGGGGACGGAGGATCAGTGTATGGGAAGAGACATGCAAGTGACATGAAGGAGAGTGGAGGACAGAAATCTACCCTCCAGCCTGGGCAAAAGGCAGGAGTGGGACACAGATGAATGGTAATACCCCCTGCACCACACACACACCACACACACACACACACACACACACACACACACACACACACACACACACCACCTTATCCTAGGGAGCTTGCACATCTGGGTTCCAGTAAGGATGATTCAGAAAGAACAGTGACACCGTGTGGAATATTCAGTCCTTCATTTTTCTCCAATACCAGTATGGGTAAGGACCCAAGTCATTCACAGAAATCCACACACTTGGCACAGACAGCCTGTTCTTGCATAGTCACTTTCCCAAGCAGCCAAGCTATGGATGACTGCACCACGACCCCCAATCATCATACACATTGCCAGTTAGGCCAATCTGCCCTACCTAACACCCCAAGCCATCAAACCATCCAGCATGGCTGGTTGGCACTGTCCTTGGTGCTGGGAAAATAATTACCCCTTCTTAGCCACAGCCTTTGTTCTACTGGTATCCTGTAGCTGTAACTGTCTTTCCCATGGGGACCAGCCCACTGACCATCTTGTAGCCTATGTGACAGGCTAGTGATACCACTGACAAGTTCCAGGTCATTTCACACATGGTGGCTTTCCTAGGGCCCCCAACAGCCCCCTTACAAGGTGCCTACGGCTGGGGGCCAATTCTAATGGTGCATTAACAATCACAACCCATCCTAGAACACTCCCGGCTTTGAGCTCACCTCCCCTCTAGGCACTTTTTAGGCTTCCTTTGAGATGCTTCTAGAATACCATCTTCAGGCCTCAGAACCTTGGTGAGTCTAACTCGGGGAGAACCTCCTGTTCCTGATACACACTCTACAGGCACACACTCCACCATCCACCACCATCAGCTGCACAGGGCACACTACAGCTCTTCCTCTGGGCCAGGGTGTGGTGCCTGAGTTCCACGATGGACACGCTGATGCTTGAGCAGATGCTGCTTTTGACGGAAGCCACGGCCACAGGCTGTGCACAGATAGGGTCTCTCGCCTGTGTGGTTGCGCCGGTGCCGTGTGAGGTTAGGCTTCTGGCTGAAACAGCGGCCGCAGTCCGGGCAGGCATAGGGCCGCTCACCGGTGTGGATGCGCTGGTGAATGGTGAGTGCTGACCACCATGAGAAGCTCTTGCCGCACTCGTTGCAGATGAACTGGCGCTGCTCACTGGGCACAGCCAGTGTCTCGCACCCCTGACCACACAGCACTCCTTTAGCACCCTGGGAACCTTGGGACTTCAGAGCCACATTCTGGGCAATCTCAGCTTGTGACTCAGAGCCGGGCACACCACCCTGGACTGCAGACTGCGAGCGCAGCAGCTCCGCAGCTGCATGTACACGCTGGTGGGCTCGCAGTGCTGCACGGCTGGGGCAGCTCTGGCCACAGCTGGTGCACCTTGCGGCCTGGGCGCCAGGCAGGTGCGTGCGCAGGTGCTTGAGCAGGTGCTGCTTCTGGCGGAAGCTGTGTCCACAGTGTGAGCAAGAGTGCGGCCGCTCACCAGTGTGGTTGCGTAGGTGCCTCGTGAGGTTGGGCTTCTGGCTGAAGCGGCGGCCACACTCAGGGCACACATAGGGCCGCTCACCCGTGTGGATGCGCTGATGGATGTTCAACGATGACCACCATGTGAAGCTCTTGCCGCAATCATTGCAGATGAACTGGCGCTGTTCGCTGGGACCTAAGCGGCTGTGGGCTGTTGTCCGGACACCATGCTGACCCCACCAACTCCGGCAGAGCCCCAGCCAGACCCACTCGGGGTGCCCACGTGGGGATCCTGAGCGCAGGCGACAAGCCCAGCGACGTGCTGCAGCATACCGGAGCATCTCGTATAAGTTGACACGGGCTCCCAGGCGGTTTCGGGCATGTGCTCGCTGGTGGATACGGAGGCCCACTTGGTGCCGAAAGCAGCGCTCACATTCTGGACACGTGTGAGTGTCAGGCCGAGAGTGTGTCTTCTGGTGCTTGAGTAGGTGCTGTTTCTGACTGAAGCGTCTCGTGCACTCTGGGCAGCAAAAGGGCCTCTCGCCCGTATGGTGACGCTGGTGGCGCACCAGGTTGGGCTTCTGGCTGAAGCTCTTGCCACACTTGCTGCAGAGGTAAGGCTTCTCGCCTGTGTGTGTGCGCTGGTGAATCTTCAGGGACGACCACCAGCTGAACCTCTTCCCACAATCCACGCACACAAAGTGACCCCCACCCGCAGAAAGTGAGGGGCTCAGAGGACCTGGAGCTGTCCCTGGAACTCGAGCAGCCAGTGGTGCATCCTGCTCAGGAAGTGGGGCCCACCGTGTACCCCCAATCTCCTCTTGTGATCCCAGAGCCCAGGGTCGCCCCATGGTCTGGCAGGATGGGAGACCACTCTGCTGCTGAAATATGTTTTCCTTGTCCTTCTCCGGAAGCACGGCCTGAGATGCTGCAGTGTGCAACGGCCACTCTGGCTTCTCTTGCTTGATCCTTGCCAGCCCATCTGCAGAGGCAAAGGGAGAAGTCAGTCTGGAATGCAAAAAGCCCAGAGAAGAAGAGGGTTGTGGACAGGGCAGCTGAAAGAGTGAAAGGCAAATAGCTTTAAATAAAGGGAAGAACGTGGATAAGAAAGAACAGGGATAGGGAAAGACTTGAAGGACCCTATATGGACAGGCTGTGGTTAGGGGTACCACACCCTGAGTCACTAACCTTTCCTGTTCACTGGCAGGGCCCCTGCTCCAATACAGTGAACACCCCACTGGTAAGACACCCCCAATTTAGCAAGTTCACCAAGAGTAAGTAAGTAGGTAGTCCCCAAAGGCTCTGAATGGGAAAACGTATTCCAAGCCCTTTCAATCAAGGTAATTCACTAGAGCTCGGAAACAGCTACCAGCCCATACCTTAAACACCCAAGCTTCTGGCAGTAAGAAGCCCTAGTGAAGACTGCTTCAGAAAAGACAGTATGGATGTGATCCGCTTTATGTGAACATCAGATCTGGGAAAAACTAATCAGTGAATTAGAAGCCAAGACCATGGCTCATTACAGAGGCACCGGTTCTGAGGTCGTATCGGTGTCCCTTGATGTGGGTCCTGGTCACAAAGCTGGGTTCGCTTTGTAAGAATTTATGGAGCTTGTAACTGTGCACCTTTCTATGTGTTACACTTCAGTAAGATGCTCACACCTGATAAAAGGAGGTATCGTGAAACAGCTGTGAGTCAAAAAAAGACTTGTGGACAACAGACTGCAGCAGCAGCACAGCAGCAGATTCAAAGAAGGGGTGTCGGTAAAGTCAAAAACAAAGACTAGCAAAAGTACAGAAGGAGTCCCAAAATCCTAAAATATTATAGCACTAAATCTGTAAATATAAAGTAATTAATTTTACCAGAAAATGCTAATTAAAATTTATTCCAGAGCAGATTAAAAGGTTTGGAGCTATGGCTCAATGGTTAAAGACACTGGTTATTCTTCCAGAGGTCCTAGGTTCAGTTCCCAGCACCCACAAAGCATCGCATAACCACCTGTAACTCCACTCTCAGGAGATCCGATGCTCCCTTCTGGTGTCTATGGGCACTGCATGCAGGTGATGCACAGATACATGCTGGCAAAACACACATACACATAAAAATAAAAACAGCATAGCACAGCAGTGCATACCTTTAATCCCAACACTTGGGAGGCAGAAGCAGGCAGAGCTTTGTGAGTTCAAGGCTACCCTGACCTACATAGTGAGTTCCAGGACAGTCAGGGCTATGTAGACCCTATCTTTACATTTTTTAAAATAAAAATAGGTTAAAAAATAATTTTAAAGAAGATCATGTTTTTAAAAAACAGATGTATAAACATTTATAAGAGGCAAATGTGAAAGCTGAATTCTAGCACCAAACCCGGTTATATACAACATGGCTGTATCAACACATTCTATAAAAAAATTCAAAGGAAGGTTTGGGAGATGGTTCAAAATTTAAGAGCATGTCCTGCTCTTCCCAGAGGACCTGAATTCAGTTCCAAGCACCCATGTGGAGTGGCTCACAACTAACTGGAACTCTAGCTCTAGGAAACCAGACATTGTCTTCTGTCTCTGTGGGAACCTGACACATGGACTCATAGACACACGCTCATCACTCATAAATAAAAATATCTTTTAATTTGTACGAAAGAATTGTTGCCAGCTCTGGAACTGTTTAGTAACTCAGAGGGAATAATGAGAGGCTGGGGATGGGAGCAGTCCACAAGACAAGCAAACAAGAATGGGGACAGGCAGGAAACTGGAGATGTGCTGCTCCTAGAACAAACACAGACATATGCAATCAAGTTCATCAGAGTCAGAAGTGATATATTATAGCCTAGCAGGGACTCTTTCCCCAGAAAAGCAAGGATGGCTTGATATAATTCTTGAGATTATCTTATTAAAAGTAAAGAAATCATGCGGGGTTGTAGAGTGCTTGCCTAGCAGCCACGAGGTCTGTAATTAATTCTCCAGTATTAAAAAAAAAAGTATGTCTTATGCCATTCTCAATAGATGAAGAAAAATCATAAGATAAAAATATCATTTCAGGAGGCAGGAGGGAAGCATTAGCAAACTAGGAATATAGGGAAATTCCAGTTAACAAAAAAAATGTGTTCTAAAATTCCAGCAAGCATTCTATTCAACAGCAAAGGATAGAAGACAGTGTTAAGAACAGAGTAAAGATACTTGTTATCATTGATGCTATTTAACCTTGTCCTCAAGGAATCAGTCAGACGATAGGGGAAACACAAAGATACTGACAAGAGGAAAAAAAACTCTCATGTGCTTAGGTGTGCCAGAGAATTCACTAACAAGTGGAAATACTGTAGTTCAGCAAGACTGTCAGGCACAAAGCTCTCAAAATTAGTCACTTTTTAAAGACTAACAATAGCCATTATAAAATAGCTGTGAATGCCTTAAAAAGCACACAAACCTTTTGTAAAGAAAACTACTAAACTTTACTGAGAGACAAAGGATTTGTGCTATTAGTATTAACTGTCACCTGGGAAGAGAGTTTTAATGAATCTATATCAAGTTGACCTGTGGGCATGTCTGTGGTGGATTGTCTTGATTATTAATGGAGGTGTGAAGACCCACCCTGATGCAGAAGGCACCATTTCAGGACCTGGGCTCTGGACTGTAAACATGAAGAAAGCTGAACTGAACGGCAGCAGCAGGCAGTTCTGGATGCTTTACTCTTGCTGTGCTCTGGACCGGATGTGATGTGACTGGCTGGTTCCCTGCCTGCCTTCCCCAGTGATGATCTGTAACCTGGCACTGTAAGTCAAATAAGCCGTTTCCTCTCTATGCTGCTTTGGTCAGGATATTTTGTCACAGCAAAAGAAGTGAAACTAGTACAGATCCCCAGGACAAATATATTCCGAAATGAAAAGGCAAATAATACTTAAACATGGCGGTCTCTAGGTTACTTTAATTGGCAGCATGTCAATCAGGGACAGTGATCTCTTCTCATTGAATAAACCTCAGATTCACTGCCGGGTTGGATACTTAGCACCAAATGCTTCCTTGGTCCAGATTTCAGGGCAGGTCAGGGGACAGTCCTATAATCAATTCAACTCATTACACTTGTGTATTCAAGTCCTGACAATATATAATTGAAGTTACTACTTCCTTCTAAAGCGTAATTCCATTGAAGTTAACTTACAAAACATATAATGTGTATAATTTGATAAGAAAATCCTTAAAAGGAAAAATTTGGTTCATACAATATTAAAAGTTAAGATGCTACCACAGAATTCTAACACTATCAGAAGCCTCAAGGCTGGCAAGGATGCAGAGCAGCAGGGACTCATTTCTGACAGTAGGAATGAAAAGTGACGATTCCTTCAAAAGACACTTCAGCAATATATTAAAGAGCTGTACGTGAGTTATGGTATAATCCAGCAATCAGTGTTGTAAGTATTGACACCCCCTCCAAAAAAACCAACAACAACAATTCCAAACAAGATGTCCTTGGAGGAGTGAGCAAATGGGGGAGGGGGGTTGAGGGGAAGATACTGCTATATGTACATAAGGAGTGATTCTTAGTAATAAAAAGAAATCCACTATCAGGTCATAGAAAGATGGGGGTCTGGGGAAACCTAAATGTATATTGCTAAGTGAAAAAAGCCAGTGTGAAAAGGCCGCCTGCTGTGTAGTTCCAGCTACACAACATTCTGGAAAAGGCAACTTCGACAAAAGGGAGCCGGCCATTCAGGTCAGAGGTAGGACGATGTTTGGGGTCAATGACACTACTCTATACTCTGTACCAAACCCACACAAAGTCCGGTTCCAAAGGTCAGCCCTCATGTACACTATGGACTTTGGGTAGTGACTAGTCAATATTGGCTCATCAATCACACTTCACTAAGGTAAAATGTCAACAAGAGAAAGGGGGGCCTCCACACTGCAGTTTTTCTGTTATCTGCTCTGAAACTAAAGTCCATTTAGGTGAGAAGATGCTTGACTGAAACCTTGCTGTGATGAGGTTGCTCCATCATAAACCTAGTGAGCTGATGCTGCTAGCCCAGGTATTGCACCAAAAAGAAAATTTAAAGAGCTAAGGACGTCACACACTAGACAAACA
>CM052700.1:88645599-88755601 GCA_028551405.1 Uromys caudimaculatus
TGCCATTCCCAGTCCCCCCCCCCCCCCCCGTTTTTGATCAAGGTGTGTGTGTCTTCAGCTGTCCCTTCACTCCACAATTATGGACTCTAATCCTCTGAAACCGTAAGTGAAATTAAATGCTTCTTCTTATAAGTTGCCTCGATAATGGTGTTTTATCACAGAAACAGAAAAGTAACTAAGACACTTTATTTCAGGGGAAAATACTTATGACAGATTCCTGGTACATAATGTTAATAAAAGTCAGTTCCAAATAAATTTTGGTCTTCCCTGTGCTTGCTCACGAGAATTCATTTTAATAAAGCCAGTGCTTTAGAAGGGAAGTGGTAACTTCAATTATATATCATCAGGACTTGAATACGCAAGTGTAATGAGTTGAATTGATTATAGGACTGTCCCCTGACCTGCACTGAAATCTGGACCAAGGAAGCATTTGGTGCTAATTATCCAACCTGGCAGTGAATCTGAGGTTTATTCAATGAGAAGAGATCACTGTCCCTGATTGACATGCTGCCAATTAAAGTAACCCAGAGACCCCCATGTTTAATGCCTTGCCTGGTTAAACTTGGTTTTGACACCCAACCAGAAAGATGATCCTGGGAAGAGATCTTCTCCATCCACCCACTGAAGGGTAGAGAGGAGTGTGGACAGCACAGATCCCTGCAGGTCCTACAGCTGAGGAAGGGGGTGCTTGAACCTCAGCCTGCCCAGAGGCCGATTACCTGGGGCTCAGATGTGATAAAAGCCTCTGGCCTGTAGGTACCTGTCCCCATTCATTATAACAAAATGATGCTCTCTTGTTGCCATGACAGGACTGCTACTAAGAGATGAGAGGGCCCTTCGCAGGAGGGGCTGTTGCAGGCTTGCAGAGGGCACCTATCAAGAGCACATGACCAGGTAGGAAAATTTTCCATTCCAAGCAGCACATGCCTGGGAAATCCCCAGGCTGCCTGCTGTTTGTCATCATAGCAGGCTGCAGAGAGATGAAGACCTTGAACTCTGAGTGACCCCAGGATCTACAGTAATCTGGATTCAATAAACACCAGCCTCTCTTAGCCAGCCATCCCACCCTGAGAGCTCATTCTCCAAATCTGACCAGCTGGAGAGACTTCAAGCCCCAGTTCCAGTACCAAAAACACACCCTGCTTTTTACCCAGCCTGCTGCTTATCTCTACCCCCCTGATTTTGCCTTTTTTTTTCTCCCAACATTAATGTCCTTGTTTTATTCTTTGGATGACCTTCAAAGTCCTGGTACCCACGTAAAATCCTACATCCTAGAAGATACTAGTTGAGGACATCAACTTACGTTTGATTCCAAGGAGGGCAAGGGGTCTGGGTGGGGAGGCCGATTCTCTTACCTGAGATGCTGCCAGCCAGGCTGCTCTCCATCCCGACAGGCCTCCTCCTGCATCAGTGCTGGTGAGGTGTCAGCCTTGCCACCTGGGAGGTAAGATGGAGAAAAGAGAAAGAACGGCCAATGACATGTGATCAAAACCATCTTCCCAGCCCCTCCCGTCTCATAGCCCAGGGGTGTGTGTGTGTGTGTGTGTGTGTGTGTGTGTGTGTGTGTGTGTGTGTGTGTGTGTGTGTTTGTTTGTTTGTTTGTTTGTTTTCCAGTTCTATCCACTCCCTCAGGTAAAAATGTACAGATGGGAAGGTTAAGTGAGCACAGTTCTCATGTACAAAGAGAAACTGGGCCCAAGAAAGAAGAGGCCTTGGCGTGCCCAGAGACACAAAGATGACTCAACAGCTGGACTGGATAAACATCAGTCTCCGAATCCCCACCCTAGAGCTTCAAGGCCCACCCCCTCAGCATGGGAAGAGAGTGTGTGAGGAACATTCCACCCAAGAACCAGCCACACCAGGTAAGGATAGATATGGGGGAACCTGTTAAAGAAGACACCTGGAGAGGCTGGGTTGTGACTCCATGTAGCAGAGCACTTCCCCAGCCATGTGCAGGGCCGGGACCTCAATCCCCAGCACTAACACCAAACCAAAAGCAACCCACATGTCCTAAGTCAGTGGGCCGCTCTTCCAACGCCCCAGAAACCCCTCCAGGACATCTCACCGCTGCTGTTGCTGCTGCAGCCGCTGCCACTGATGCCATCAACGCCACCAAGAACATGCTAGCTCACACTTCCTAGTTCATCGACCTTACTTCACACTCATCTTTTGAACACTCCCAACTGCTTCCCTTTATACCTGGGTTTGCTTGGATACCCCGGTCTGAGCTGCGCTGCTCTGCTCATCTCCACAATCTCTACCTGTCTCACTCTTGCTTCCTTCTTCTGCTTAAGTGCCACCTCACCAAAGTAGCTGGCTTGCCCTGGGACCTCCGTGGACAAGCTAACTCCTCTCACATTTCACCACCACCGCCCTCTATATTTAGGAGAGTGTGAGACAGGGTCTTGTGTAGCCCAGGCTAGCCTTGCTTATTGTGTACCCAAGGAAGACATGCAGTTTATGACCTCCCATTTCTATCTCCCTAGGGCTTCGATCACAGACCTGGGCCTGTCTTTTTTCTGTGGTGCTAGGGCTAGAACTCAAGGTTTCCAGGATGCTATTAACGCACTCACTCTACCAACTGAGCCACACACCCCCTCACCTCCAATACTTACTGGTTTGGGCATTTCCAAACACTCTGCCTGGCTTTGAGTCATGGCTCACAGTGGGCTTGTGCTACCCACCACAGAGACATGACTCTTCCCCTCCTGGCTTTACCCAGTAAGACCACCTTAACACAAGTAGTGGCTGTGTAGTTAGCTGCCTATGGAAACTCAAAGCTGACTTTCACGCTGGCCCTGGACAGGGGCTTCTTGGTACGTTTGATTAGAAAACCAACTCTGGGCCCTAGAGGCCCGAATAAAGACTAGCCTTTGATTTGATAATCCCCCAGGCCACCTTCCTGAGTCTACTTTGGGAGTACACCCCTCCCCCCACCTCCAATACTTCCTGGTTTGGGCATTTCCAAACACTCTGCCTGGCCCACAGGCCCACTGTCCAGGGGAGATGGATGCCTCCCTCTGGCAGGCTGACTGGAATAGAAATTTTTCTGTTATAAAAATATGACGTTTATTTTTAATTTGGATAAGGGCAATTATCTAACAGATGGCACCCAGTGACCGGGTGGATTCATAATGAGCTGCACGTGCCATCCTCCTGCCTGGGGACCAGCCATGATTTGTTGTGACAACATGTGTATGCAGTGGGACACATCTGCCTGGGCTATATCCGGAGCTTGGGTTCCACTGTCTGGCAATGTCATCATTCTTACTAATATTTATTCAATGAACAAAACAAACCTCTGCCTTTTACCCCTGTGGAGAGCTCTTCTGTGGAGGCTGCAGGTTTTGGCTGTGGCTGTTTCCCCATGAGGATCTAGGAAGAACTCCCACTGTGCATCCTCCTAGATACTGAAACCCACTGGTGGGCAGAGACGAGGGAGTAACAGGAAGCTAAAGGCAATCCCTACCTGAAGAGGCATCCGGGGAATGAGCTCCCTCTCGCCTCCACCCACTGCCTCCAGGTCCCTCCATGTGCGTTTCTGTATCCCACACTTTGGGGACCACCTCAAAAGGCCTTGAGAACTGCAAACAGAGAGGTCACCTAGCCCTGGGGAGACTCAGACAGAGTGAGTGAGGGTCAGGTCTCACCTACGCCACACAGGACAGTCTCTCAACCACCCAGTCAGAGCCCTGCCTTACCTACTTCTAAGAACTGATTCAAACACGGAACCAGAAGGGCTTCGGTTCCTGGTGACCCAGCCTGAGCACCACCTTAATGTCTGTCCAGGTCACACCAAGCAGGGGAAAAACAACTCTTCTGGGGTCTCAGCAGGGACAAATGTGGGAACAGAAGGAAGGAGACCCACACATGCTCAAAGGAGAGAAATAAGGAGGGGGGGAGACAGAAAATACAGAGATGGGGGAGGGAAGCCATGGCTTTTGAGACCTACTTCCTGTATGCTCAGATGTTACATGTCTGCAGAAAAATGTCCTAGGAAAACCAAGCCCAAGGCAGGCCCTGCACGTGGACACTCCTCTCAGGTCCCCCGTGCCACCACAGAGCCTTACCAAGTGTGTCTCTCATTCCATCTATTATTCTACCATGTCACTTTCTCATAACCCACCTGACACACCAGTCAGCTGACAAGAGTGAGCAGGTGAGCTGACTGTCCACCTAGCAGGACACAGAAGCTAAGGGACAGGTACACACGTACACACACACACACACACACACACACACACACACCCCTTCCTATATAACCTCAAGAGATAGGAACACAGGTTGGTCTATCACAGGGAGCCTGAACCCTAGTTTTGACACTCTCTTCCTTCTACCCCACCCACGAGTACCATAAGGACAGAACAGACAAGAAAAATCCCTGGTCACCTCCATCTTCCTGTGGCCTTCTCAAGCCTAGATACCCACACTGGGTCAGGTTGCAGTTTGGAAATGAACTCCCCTGATGGGAAGTCCCCAAACCACCAGCTGCTCTGCCAACTGCAGGAACACAAAGAGGGGACTGTGGCCTGCAGCAGGTGGTGGGGCCTGGGTCTAGGGAGATAACAGGAGACGTTGGTGTCAGCACAGACTGAAGCACACAACGTGTAGAAGTAGGAATGAGGCAAGACCAAGTGCCAGGGGACCTCGGGGACCTGTCAGGTCTCTTCACTCACCCCTCCCACAGTGCAGGACCCTGCCCAGGAACAGAAGTGAGAAGTGGACGGTACCTCACATCGCCTTCGTTAGCAGTAAAGCAGGACTTCTGATGTCAAAAGCCCAGCCACTGGTTTTCTCATCCCAGTGGTCCCACAAAGTCCTCATCCTGTTGAGCTCTTATATGTACCAATGACCCAGGAGACCCAGACAGGAGAGAGTCTGCCTTGGGCCCTCCCCATCTGCCAATCCCTTCTACCCTACTTCCATTTCTAACAGATACATCTTTCCTAGACCTCCCTGACCCTACCTCTCCTCAGAGCACCCCACCAGTGACAGCCTTCTGCTAGCCTGCTCTGCCTGCCTGCCTCACCAGGAAATTGCCAAGGAGCTGGGACAATCTGCATCGGGATAGGTGAGTACAACATCTGTATCTCTGTGCCCCGGGGGTTCTTAGATCTTCCCTTGGGGCAGAGGAGATGCATCACCCACATCTCCCCTCATCTGAGGAGGGGTAAGGGCTTCCTTAAACACCTTGACAGTGACCTGAGGAAAGAAAGAATGGGTGGACACAAGAACAAGGAGAATGTCACCAGTTGCTGAACATTAACTAAGTATCAAGCACTCAGCAAGCAAAGCCCACATCGTCATTTAGCAAAGGAAATCCTGTCTCCAAAAGGCTAAGTCATTGCTCAAGGTCCTGGATATGCTGGTGCCTAGATAGGGCTGGGGCAGCCTTGTCCCTGCTGGAGTACTCTCAGTAACTATGTAGCCTCCAAGAGAAGGCATGAGACTTGGAAGGCAACCCTAAACTCCCAGTCCCTCATCTTCAGGAGTTTGGTGTCTATGCCCAAATGTGTTCTTTAAATTCAAATAAGCTAGAGATGACTCAGCCCTGGCTGCTCCTCCAGAGGTTCAAATCCCAGCACCCACATGGCAGCTCACAATTGCCTATAACCCCAGTTCCAGGAAATCTGACACCCTCACACAGACATACATGCAAGCAAAACATTAATACAAATAAAATAAAAATAAAATCGTTTTTAAAATACAACAAAAACATCCTTAAATTCAAATAAATTAACTTTAGAATTCAGTCTCTCCATGACATTGATCAGTGTGAGTCAAAGGCCATGCGTGCTCACCCCACTATGACTAACAGCCAATGCACGCCTGTCTTTCAGGAGCTCTAGGAAGGCAGAGCTCTGCCCTGCTGGAGCCCTGACACAAAAGAGCCTACACAGACACTGAAATGACTGGTCAGTTAAATTGAAGACTTAAAAGCTGTCACTCCTTTGGCCCCATGCCTTTGTCACTAACAATAAATTTACTCTGCCTTGGAAAAGATTTCATTCAAACATGACCAAAGGCAAGCAGGAAACTGAAAAAAACACAAGCAAATGCACATAGAAGCAATACCTCCTATCCAAATCAGCTAAGGAGATGGAAGTTCAAAGACAGAGAACGGAGATCCAAGGGGAGACCTGCCACACTGCACAACAGACCAATTGCCCACAGTGTGCTTTCCAGATTCAGTTAGTCATGGCCAGCCTCACCTGGTGCAGTACATAAGACATTTGAAAGAACCAAGAACCTCATGGCATTCACTTTAGTACACTACCAGAACTGTTATATTGAATCATTAATTGACCTTACCCCCTCTCTGTTTCATTTATAAATCAAGCTATCAGATATGTGTGCTGGAAAAGACTAAATATGGTCCAATATTAGCAGCAGTTTCGAACATCACTGGGAGGCAGGCAACACTGGGACAGACAACATTGTCCCTTAGACAAGAGAGGGCTGGAGAACTATACATGTAAACACAGAGGAAAGTATCTTAAAACATAAGGCATAGGAGCTGGGGAGCTCTTGCTGCTCTTGCAGAGGATGGGATTCAATTTTCGGCACCCGCAATGATGACTGATAATCGTGTAATTCCTGGAACTGGATCCGACTCCCTCTTCTGATCTGTAGGCACTGCAGATATGTGGTGCATAGACATACACATAGGCAAAGAACTTAGACACAGAAAGTAAAAATAAGTCTCTTTTAAAAAGATACATTTCCAACAGTATCCAAGCAAGCCAATGTGAGGCACATCAACACAACCCTCTATACTGTCCGTTGTGACAACAGAAACTGAATCACTCATGAGGTACATCTTCTCAAAGCCAAATGGAGTCGTACGTTCATGTAACCCGAGCTTTCAGTAAACAAGAGCCCCAGGAGTTCAAGTCCAGCCTAAGCTACACATAAGTTCAACATAGCCTGGGCTACATGAATTCCTATTTAGAAAAAGGAAAAAAAAAAAAGAGTTTTTAAATATCCAAAGCCATATTAACACAGCTATTCACTCCAAAAACCAGAACTTAAGGAGGCAGGAACAGAAGCTGTGCAGCCTTGTGAGACATAAAAACCAGACTGTGCCCAGCAGCCCATGCAGTGGGAGAGCCAGCAGGGCCCTCACAGAAGCAAAGGGCCCTTTCCTGCTACCAACTCTAGGTGAGCTGTGTTACTCCGAGTTTCTCCACACTCAAGGCCGGCAAAGTTCTGCCAAGTCTCCACATCACACTTAGAATGGGAATCAGGAGCCTGGTACCCTGGGCCACCTGAGTCCAGATCTCACTGTATCTCACCGAAATGACTTCAAAAAACAAAACAACAACAAAAAAGTTTAATGTAGTAGTTCTCAACCTGTGGAACACGAACCCCTTTGGGGGTCGAATGACCTTTTCAATAAAGGTCGCCTAAGGCAATATCGGAAAACACAGACATTTACGTTATGATTCATAACAGCAGCAAAATTACAGTTATGAAAGTAGCAATGAAAATAACTTTATGGTTGGGGGTCAACACAGCATGAGGAACTGCATTAAAGCGTCACAGCATTAGGGAGGGTCAGAGCCACTGGCTTAGTGGGTAAAAGTGTTTTGACATGCAAGCCAGTTGACCAGAATCCACATGGTAGAGTAAGAGAACCAACTCCAAAAATTGTGTCCTCTGTCCTTGTCTGTCTCTCTCTCTGTCTCCCTTACACACACACACACACACACACACACACACACACACACACACTCGCACACACGCACACTCAATGAATAAACGAATAGTTTAAAGTTTTACTGAGTTTCTTGGTCGCTCCAAATCCATCTACCACCAGAACCCAAACTGATTTTTCTTCTCTCTTTCATTTTTTCTTTCTTTCTTTCTCTCACTCCCCCCAGACAGGGTTCCTTTGTAGCCCTGGTTGTCCTGAAACTTACTCTGTAGGCCAAACTGGCCTCAAATTCAGAGATCTGCCTACCTCTCCCTCCCAAGTGCTGGGATTAAAGGTGTGGCCACCATTTTACCTCGTGAGTATACAGTGAGCCATCACTGGCCAGCTCCAAACTGATTTTCTAAAACTGCAATTTTGACATTTTACTCCCTTAACATACTTCAAGAGTTCCCTGATACATGGAAATTTAGACAAAAATGCCTTGATAAGGCCATTCAAAATATAATCTTTGGTTAGCTTTCCCTATTGTCTCAGTCTATCACCCAATACCTAGATTTGGTATGTCCTCATCCACCTGCATACCTATAACTTGTCTGTCTTGCAGTGACCTGGCCCGTACACCCCTCCCTGGTCCATATCTGGGGTCACTTTGCCAGAGACAGACACCTTTTGGAGACTCAAAGCTACTGTTTAACTTATATGTCAGCCAAATGCTTTCTGTTACCATCAGAAGACCAAACATCCCAATACAGGATGCCTCTATGCCTAGCACAAAGTCCAGGCAACAGCCTTGTAAACCATTACAGAACACAGTTATGAAGGCTCATTTACATAAACGCCAGCCACAACTGATCGGCAGAAGCACAGAATCAAAGAGCCTTGGAACTGACAGGACACAAATGCTATGGAATGCTTTCATGTTATTGCTTAACACAACTAAAAAACAAAAACAAACAAATAAAAATGCAGAGCCTGGACAGTCACTTGCCTCCAGCCTCAGGTGACCACACCCAACTTCCCACTGCTGCTAGAGATCAGTCGGAATCTGTGTCGCCAGACACCACACCCACTGAGGATGCTGCGGTCATTTTACTTGAAAGATGTCTCTGTAGTCCGTCTGTCCGTCCCCCTCCCCCCCAAGACGCGCACACAGTTGTAACTTCTGTGTGTTTTCCTCTTGGTTGTTCTCCACCTCCATCCTCATCCCGGCTCACGGAATCGCTCACTTAGGGATCCCCTACTAGTCTTTCTGTGGCCAACTCTGGGATTGCTGCCCAAAGAAGCTCTTCTACACGGGGAGCAGACACAGACAGGGAACTCGGAGCAACTGGATGGCTCAGGAGCGTCAGCTTCTCGGCTCTCCAACGGTCCTACCCTCCTGACCTTACCTCCCTGGCCTGTTGCCTTCCCAGCCAACCTCAGGTCCCTCCCCACTAAGCTGGGCAGGGTGCTGGTGGTGCAGAAAAGTGGGGCCCAGAGCTGAAGTGCACGTGGGACCCGGGGCACCTCAAGGCCCAGGTCCCATCCTTCCTCTATAGCCCGGGACAGCGGAGCAGCACGGGAACAGCGGCCAGGCGCTAATCCGTCCCTGAACCGCCCCTCCCCGCCAGAATTGCACAGGGATTCGGAGGGAGGGGGCCTGAGAAATAAATACCTTTGACTTTGTGGCTAAGGTTAACAGGAACTGCTACCCAAGGGGCGACTTGGGTACCGGGCTCCGAGCCATGGCCAGTCCCGGGGCAGGCGGGGCAGGCGGGCGCGCGTGATTGGCTGGTCGCCCTGCACGGATTGGCTGCACGGCTCAGATGACACTCCCGGCCCTATTGGAGCAGCCCGCGGGGCGGACCCTTTGTTCTCCGGAGCCAATAGCCAGGGTCTGACCTCGCCTGTGGACGTGCGGCCCTAAGCATTGAATCAGTGAGCTGAACACTGCTGGGGTGGGAGAGGTTGTCCCCGATGCTCTGTGTTCCGCGACAGCGCGTTGTTGCTGTGCCGGTCCACGCGGTGCCTCCGATCTGCCCACCTTTGAGCGCTCTACTTCCAGCAAAAGTGCTTGTTCACATAGGTGCGGGGTACCGCGGTAGTGAGGTGCCATTTGGTGTCCTGGCTTGAAAGTCATCGCGGTCCACATAGAATACACCACTTTTAGGAGCCCGCTGGAAAGTACGTCTACTTTATTGTGACTCTTTTTCTTTACTCCCGGAAAGGTGTGTTTAGGTGGAATTGCTTACACTTGCCTGTTGCACATTGCAGGGCTCTTTTACCTCGTGAGTGTACAGTGAGCCATCACTAGCCAGCACATTAGCAGACCACACTGAGTCATGATAAATGATGTTTGGAGCTGTTTGGGAGTGGCTTTGGAAATCGTTGCATTCAGGGGAGCTTTATTCTAGCTGAGGAAACAGGTCTGAAGAGGTTACCCAACCGCATCTAATTTCACTGCGCACTAGGGTTCAGTCGGGCGAAATATCTTCTAGCTGCTAGCCAGGTCCAGACTGCCAAGGAGGGTGATTTGGTCCCAAACACCTCCAGGAAAGTGTTTTCATTCCCACCCTTTCCTATACATTTGATAGGAATTCCTCCCACCTCTGCCTCTAGTTTGGTCACAGCTGGGTAATCACATTGGGGTCAACTGGAGAGAAATTACATTTTTCTCTCCAAAGCTACTTTGAAGGTGCATTTGGGAGCAAAGTGGATGTCCTGTAACCCCTACCATGGCACCAATCTGTAACTGATCAAGCCTCTAGGCCCAGCTGCTGTTCAGCTGTTAAACACAGTGGAAACTGGGACCAAGTTTCTAGCCATTTTGGACTAAATTCATGTGTAGTAATCACAAGAGAGACTTCTGTTTCTGGACTTGGATGTGTTTGCCTGTGAAGTTGATGAATATGGTTTTCCACCTGCTTAGGTACCTTTCTGGATTTTCATTCCTACCTCTCAGATCCTCCACCAGCTAGTGTGCCCCAGGAGCAGCACTTCCAATCTAGAGTGACACTCTCCAGACTGACATTCAGGACCAAGGCTGTTTCAGGCATGGAAAGAATGAAGGTCAGTAAGTGAAGGCTAGCCTACCTTACACAATGAGATAGTGCATTCAAGGCCAGCCTGGAGCTGTATTAGACCCTGTCTCCAAAAAAACAAAAAGGCAAATTATGTGTTGATGCACATACATATGTACATACATACATATGTACATACATATGTACATACCCGGGGAAGTCTACATTATAAAATGTGTACGTGTATGGGGTTGCATATGAAGGTCAGAGGATCACATTATGTATCTTCAGGCACCTTCCATCTTGTTTGAGACAAGGTCTCTAATTGGCCTGGAACTTCAACAAGTAGGTTAGGTTAGCTGAGGTGACCAGAAAGACACTGGGCTCTCAGTACCTGTGGGATTACAATTGTGACCCACCATACTCAGCTTTTGTTTGGCCTCTGGGAAGCAACACTCCAGTCTTCATGTTTGCAAGGCATATATGTTCTACAAACTGAGCCATCTCCCCAAACCCAGCATTATACAACCAAAACCAGCACACTAAATTTTTTTTATATACAGTGGTGGTCAAGGCTTGATAGGGTGAGCTGGAAAGATGGCTCAGCAGTTAAGAGCACATGCTGCTCTTGCAGAGGAACCAGGTTTGATTCCTAGAATTCACGTTGTGGCTCACAACCATCCATAACTCCAGTTCAAGGGAGTCCAATACCCTCTCCTGGTCTGGCCTTCATGGGTACTAAGTACACACATGTACACAAACATACATGAAGGCAAACACAACACACACACACAACCTTTAAGACAAAAGGGGGCAGAAACAGATGGACATGAGTCTCAGCCTCTAGTAATTAGCATTCCAGGACTATGTGCAGTTGTTTGCATGAATTTGAAGGGAGAGCAAGAGCACCCAGATCAGCTCACCAGGTGGGATCAGATAGAACTTAGCAAAGTCCATTCACAAAATAAATAGTTATTCTTATGCACCACTGTTTGGAGATTGGTGCAGAGATGACAGGCGAGAGGGCCTGTTGGTGCCTGACAAGAATAGCAGCCAGCTGTGTGTGAAGCTATCAATGACAGATCTGTATTCAGCAGGCCAACCATGGAGGCCCTGCCAGACAAAAATCAAATCACCACCACCTGAGCTTAGGGGACCTGCTGACTCTGAGCTGACCCCAGAAAAGGCTGAGCTCATGTCTGTGGATCTGTAATCAGTGTTGGGGGTGTGTGAGCTGAAAGCTATCTTTGCTGCTCAGAGCACCTCTTTTCCCTTTCTCACAACACCCCGACAAGGCTACAGATGTAACCAAAGCATGCAAGTCCACCACCCTCCAAACCAGGCTCTCATGATGTGACATAAAGGCTGAAGTGCTAAGAAAAACAATGATGGTCCTGGATCTAATATTACAAAACCTCGGTTACAACATAAGCATCCTTGTTCTTTGGTGCTTTTGCCCAGCACAGAGTTTGCTGAGTCTGGGTATACCTACCTCTGCCTCCAGCAAGGCCTGGGGGGAGGACAGAGGACCACAGCTGCTTTCCAAGCACCATGGCCGGATTCCTTTTTAGGAAACAGTGATGTTTCTTCCCCCATCACCGCAGCTCCCACGGAAAAGACCACCACCAGCCAGTAGTTCTAAAACCAATCTTTATTCTCTAGTTTGTAAAGGAAGGTAAACGGTTGTTCTGTTTCAATCCAAGGAGCAAAACAAGGCCCAGTAGGCAGAAGTCATAAGAAAGCAGAATCCAATCATTCTAAGTAAGAATTTCTAACAATTAGACTCACCCTACAATAGAAGCAGTGCCTTCTGGAGGTAACAGTGCCCCAGCACCCAGGGGCATGGGTGGAGGCTGGCATCCACACCCTGGAAACCTTAAAAAGGAAATCTACCCAGAACCTTCCCTGCAGCCAAACCCCAGCTAGTCTTTCACATAACCCCTGAAGCTCTGAGAAGAGTTGGGGAGGGTCAGGGGATTAAAACAAAACCACCAGGAAGGCCTATACCTGGGGGAGAGTGGGCAGATAAAAAAGCCAGGCTGGTGAAGGAATAAAGACATGTCCTGGGAGGATAATATGCAAGAAATAGATGGAACTGTGAGCCATGGATGGATCTCTACACATCTGGGTACCTATGAGGAGGCACTGCAGAAGCATTCTGGTAAAAAGAAAAAGAAAGAAAAGAAACAGCTCAGCTTCACCTCTGTGGCTGCCTAACAAGCCAGCAGGTTCACCAAGATGCAGCTAGCCAGCCCATTTTCCTTGCCCCAGGATTCATTTACTAACGACTATACCACACCTACTTCCAAAAGGGGGGGGGGGGGGGAAATGACCTGAAGTAACTCAAAGTAAAGACTGGGGACATTAAGGCGTTAACACCAGAGGATGGAATGGCTCCCTTCCCACTGGTGACTAGTTGAGGACTCAAAGGGTAGATGGGGTTGCTATTGCTATTTTTCCAGGGTTCAGGGCAGTCTGAGTTGACCCTTAGAAAAACCAGCAGGGGGCCGACTAGCTCAAAGCCAGGTCCCCGAATTCTAAAATGGGTTCCCTGGACACCTGGGGAAAAGTCCATTCCTAAACAGATCTCTGTCTCCTCTATCCCTTTGGGCTATTCACCTGTTCCTCTAGCAGCATCAGTGTAGGTACCCCACCCGGGCCACTGACACCCTGTTGCCAAGGACATCCAGGCCTGTCTCCCTAGGCCTACGGCCCCACTCAGGCATCGTGCTTCCTCTGGTGCATCAAAAGTCGGTCCTCATCATCAAAGGTCTGGCCGCAGATGGCACAGCAGAAGGCACCATCCCGGATGTGGCTCTTCCGGTGTGTGATTAGGTTGGACTTCTGACTGAAGCTGCGATCACAGTCGGGGCAGGCATAGGGCCGCTCACCTGTGTGGATGCGCCGGTGGGACACCAGATTGGACTTCTGACTGAAAGCTTTGCCACAGTCGGGACACACATAGGGCTTCTCCCCTGTATGGATGCGTCGGTGCGCGGCCAGGTAGGGCTTGTGGCGGAAAGCCTTCCCGCAGTCCGGGCACACGAAGGGCCTCTCTGGTGCATGGTCGCGCCGGTGGGCTGCCAGGTGGCTGCCCTGTGAGAAACGGCGACCACACTCCTCGCAGGCGAAGGGCCGTTCGCCCGAGTGCACGCGTGAGTGCGCCACCAGGTGCGTCTTCTTGCCGAAGTTCTTGCCACACTCTGGACAGGTGAAGGGTCTCTCGCCTGTGTGCTGCCGCTGGTGTAATCGCAGGAAACGCTCCAGCCGGAAGCTGCGGCCGCAGTCGGTGCAGCTATGCAGGGGCGCAGGTGCTTCAGCCGGGGTCCGCGGGGACCCCAGGGGCACCCCAAGTGCAGGTTGTGCCATAGGTTCCGCTGCAATCTGGTGATTCCCGGTGTGGGGGGCAGCCTGCGTTGAGACCTCCGAGCGTTTGTGGATTTTGCTGTGCGACAACAGGTTGGGTTTGTGGCGGAAGCGGCGGCCACACTCGGTGCATGGATAGGGCTTCTCGCCGGTATGTATGCGCCGGTGCGACGTCAGGTAGGGCTTGTTGGTGAAACGCTTCCCGCACTCTGGGCACTGGTGTGGTCGCTCGCCAGTGTGCACGCGGCGGTGGGCGATCAGGTTGGGCTTGTGGCGGAAGCGCTTGCCGCAGCAGGCACACTGGAAGGGGCGGTCCACAGCGTCTCCACCAGGCCTGGGAGCAGTCACTGCAGGACGTCCTCGCGGACGAGGACCCAGGGTCTTGGCTGCTGCCTCCTCCAAGGCCTCAGCCACGTGCACCCGCTTGTGAACAACCAGCTGGTCCCATTGGGCAAAGCTCCGGCCACAGTTGCCGCATATGAAGGGCCGGGCCTCAGGGGCAGGGGGCTGGCACCTCCGCAGGTGAGCTCGAAGCTGTTTTTGTCTCCAGAAGCGTCTGTCGCATTCAGGACAAGAGATGGGCCGCTTTGAAGCTGAGTGAGCCCTCAGGTGCAGAACCAGTGCTACCCAGCCTCGAAAGCTATGCCCACATAGGTGACAGGTGAAACCCAGGTCAGGGACTGCAGAAGCATGAACCTGAAGATGCAGCGCTAAGAAGGGGGCGTGGCGAAAGCGCTGGTTGCACTCATGACAGGGCAAAGGCAGCCGGGCCTGGCACCGCCGAGTGTGAAGCCACAGGGCCACCCAGCCCGGGAAGCGCTTTCGACAGTGGGCACAACGATGGACCTTGCCTGGGGCTTGGCCTCCTGGTTGAGCTACTGATTTGCCCTGGTACCTCAACCCTCTGTTGTGCTGGGAGGACTCCTGGGAAGGTCCAGAAAAGAGCCAGGACTGAGCTGGGCCCATGGCCATGGGACCCCTGCAGCGCCGTTCCAGCATCGGTTCTTCCTCTGCTGAGGGTGGAAAAGCACAATCACTGCAGGAACTAACCCAGTTTCTCCCTTCCGACCCCAAGGAAGAAGAAACTCTACAAACTGCCATCACTTGTCTATTTTATGTGATATTTTTGTATCTTTATTGCCCTGGAAACTTCCAGAAGGAAGACATGTTGATACTCCTCGGGATTCTCCCATGGTATCTACCTTGTGTCAGGAAGACTTACAGAAAACATTCTTGAATATTCATATTGTCCCCCACCTATTGCAAAATCCCCGTTGCCTTTCCTGTGGCAGGCGCTTCCTTCTACCACATCAGAGCTCCCTACTTGACACATGAAGCAAGTCTGAGGCATAACATGGTAGCAGGACTTGCCCGAGGTGACATTAGCAAACCAAAGCTGGGGGACAGGATCTTGTGAACACCCAGGTCAGTGTGTGCTCCTCATTAACACCTAGGTGTGCAGAGATCTCCTCAAAAACCATCTGACTAAAACCTTGAGAAAGGTACTTTCAACCTCCCCAGCTCAGCTCTAAGCCTGGAGGGCAAGTGAGAACAGCCTTTCCTCAGACCTGGGAGGTGGGCAAGGTGCCTCTACTAGCACAGACTAATACCAGGCCACCACCTGTCCAGACTACCCAGTCTGCCTGCCAGCCCTTCTCCACCCACACCCAAGCAAGTGCAATTGGGACACGGGGGGTGGGGGGCACTTCTTAATCCAAGGAATACCCACAGTCTGCTGCCCCTCCCCCAGGGTGAGGGAGAACCCTGGCTCAGCACCTCCTAGGGGTGCTAGGGATTGCTGGGGTAAAGAAAGGGGTGGGAAGCCGAGATTTCAATCTCTGTCCCTTGCCTAGTCCTGCCCAAACCTGGCCAAAGACTGCCCCATCTGCAGCTATACCCTACAGGGGAGCCCAGATTCCTGAGAGCCTCCTACACAGAGTCAGTACAGGGGTGGCAGTAAGACTGCCCGGGAACCTTTCATGTCTGCTTGTGGCCTCTGTCCAGGCACAACCTCCTCTTTACAACCTGCTCTCATGTCTGCTTGTGGCCTCTGTCCAGGCACAACCTCCTCTTTACAACCTGCTCTCTTTTTGGGGACTACAGACATGACTCACAACTCCATCAAACCCCCCACCCCAACCCCCGCCTGAACCCAGGGAAGACTCCATGACATGAAAATGGATTCCTTCCCCAGTATGTCCCTGTCCTGCAAGTATAGGAGACATGAGCGCTGGAGTTATGGGTTGGTTTGAGGGCACAAGAGAGGCCAAACTCTACCCTGAAGACTGCAGAGCTGGGGATGAGGCTTTTTCCAGCTCCTTCTGGGGATGTTCCTGGGGATACTTCTGCTGCAGCGCCTGCTTCGGCCCACACTTCGGTAGCCCCCGGGTGTCAGAGAAAACTGTAGCAATAAAGACATCCCTATCCCCATGGCAGAGCTCAGACCTCTAACTGCTGAGAGGTCAGCCTTACCTGGGGAAGGGAGAAAAAAAACGAGTGTGAGGCTCTGCGCTCTGCCAGGGCAGGCTTGTGTCATCACCCAGTCCCTCCCAGATTCAAGGCTACAGGGTTCAGCTTTAAGCTCCATACCCAGCCTGGTCGAATGACCTAGCGGACACTGGACTAAAGCATGAATATGACCTTTCACTACAGAAGCACAGTGCTGCCTTTGGGGGCCACCTCCTAGCCTGGTAGGGCCACAGAAGAATTCTCCATCTGTAGCAAGGCTCTTTTTCGGGGACCAAAGGGCTGCCTAGGCAGTAACTCTGGAAGTCCTATTGGCTCCCCTTCCCCCACTCTCATCGCAACTTAAATTCCAGGCCTGTTTCCCGAGGATCTACGCAGCGAGCGCCAGCGTGCCCAGGACTCGCCAGAATCCCCTTGGGCATCTAGGGCAGCCCCGGGAGGCAGCAGGCCCCCACAATCCCCCCCTTTGTATCGGTGCGTTCTCCGTCCACATTCGCTGGCTTTGCTGGACCCGTTCCGACCAGCCAGTGGGCCATCTCGGGTCCCACGCACGGCGCAGCCCGCGGAGCCTGTGCGCAGGTGCGCTCGCCCCGCGCCGCAACACTCCCCCTCCCCATTCTCCGCGCGCGCGCACCCCACAGCCGCACACACTCACGGTCACGCGCCCCACAGGTGGAGCTGCCCCCGCACGCCCTCGGTGTACCCTGCGCCCCTACTTGACCCATACCTCTCCCGCGTGCTCTGCAGGGACGCGGCGCCGATCCATAGAGCACAAGGCCGGCCTCTGCGGCCGGTTCCCGGCCCGCAGCGGCGACAGCGGCAGGTTCGAGTTCACAACTGCCAGGCCCGTCCCCAACCTCCCCCCACGCGCCGGGTTCCCAGCTCCACGTGACTACAGGAGCTGCGGAGGGTCAGTCTCGGCTAGGCGGCCGCGGCCTGGGGGCGGGGCGGGCCAGGTCACCCCGCTGCTCTCCCGCTCGGGCACAAGGCCAGGGAGGGCCCCTGGCTCCGTCGCCATGGCAGCCACCAGCTCTGGTTTTGCCACCGGCCGGAGCTTCAGTTTCTTAACCCTCTGGCCCTGCAGAGGATGCTCGCCCCTGGGCCACCTTGTGACCAGGCTGTGGTCACTGCGTCTGGTCCACCCTTACTGGCTTTTTAAAGACTCAGAGCCAGAGAGAACTAGACAGGGCACCAACGGCTTTCCTGGCGTGGAGCCTGGGGCTTTGCCCAGGCCGCTCTAGCTTGGGGCTACAACGCAGCACCACGGCAACAGAGCGCATCTGGACGAAGAATGAATGGCCCGCAACTGTGAATTCTGCAAGGCCCTCTATTCCCACAACTAAGATCCGGAGTTGCCTGAGCTCTAGAGATGCAGGCCGGGCCCAGGTGGCTGTTGGCACAAGTGGGTCATTTACCCTTGAAAACGCACAGCAGCCAGCATGGCGTCTGCGGAGGCAGGTGCAAGCCTGTGGTGGTGACTCACCACCCACTAGCAGGTGGCCTTGGCTTTCCAAAAGAATCCCATCTTGGAGCTTCCAGACCAGTTCAATTTCGTGTCCTTTCATGCTTTCAACAGAGACAAGTTTTGAATTGTACAATTATTTTAAAAACACTTTTGAAATCTCTCCCATATGTAGGAAATAGAGGGTCATCTAGCCCTCTCATATATTAGCCTCCTAAAGTTAATTACATTCGGTATTTTGACACACTTGAGTGTTCTGAATAATATTTTATATTGGGGAAGCCTGGGGTAATCCCTTGCAATTGTATATGCTGGTTCTTCACTTAAGATATTGTAAGTTTTCTCCCATTTCATTGTTCTCTTATATATTCTTTCATATATTGTAATGGCTGGATAAATATGCAAATTGATTACACATTGTTCCTATATCCTTATAGATTAATGTCTCATTGTCCATGCCCAGGATCAAACTTTTGGAAGTAGAAACAGATGGTCAAAGACAAGGTATATATTTTTAAATGATCATCCAAGACTTATTAGTTATCCCTGAGAAATGTCCATTTTTCCATTTCCTTGACAACCTGGGCTATTTCCCCAAATTTAATTAAAATGGCTGTTTGCTTCAGTTTTTGTTTCTTGGATTACTGGTTTCCTGAATTGTTTCTTTTGCGTGATTTTTTTTTTAACCAGTTTATGCTGACTTTTGAGAATTTTCTATTTGCTCACTTTCAAGGCTAGGAAGTTGGTTTTGTTTGGGTTTCATGCTTAAAGATGTTCATTTGTCCTGTACGTGGAAAATATTTTCCCAAAAAGACTGTTCTTTTGGGGGGGTGGGAAGCAAGGTCTCACTCTGTAGACCCCACTGGCCTCATCCCCAGACCCGGTTGCCTGTTCCCCAAGTGCTGGAATTACAGCCATGGCCACCTCCCTCAGCAATGTTAATTTTTGAAGTGATAAAGTTTTGGTTTTATGTGCTAAAGCCTGCCCATCCTTTTCGTTCTAGTGTTCACCTTTCTGTTTGTGTTTGGGAAGTGATCTCCCCCAGGCCAAGCTACTCTTTATGTTGATAGTTTCATTGCAGAAGGTGGGTTTTAACACTTCATAGTTTCTGTATTCCCTACAGTGATTCTGTCTTATTTTGATTTTCAGATTTCTTGTCTAGAATTGCTCCTCTGTTTTTCCACATGAACTTTAGAACATGTCAATGTTATGAAACCCTGTTTGTGTTGGCAGAGAGTGGAGATGTGCATCTCTGCACTATTTGGGTCATACTTCTCTTACTGTGGAGTCCTTGATATGTGGGCTGCACACAGACCATTCACACTCCCCATAAAATACAGCTGAGATTATAGAGCTTCCCTTGCCACAAATATGGGAGGAGCATCCGCAGAGCCTGTGTCCAGCACAGCAGTTGCAGTAAGACCCACCTGGTTCACCCGCATGTTTTATAGAGTTGCTTAAACCCTCAGGGAGACTTGATTTTTCTGTCCATCGTGGTGATAAACTCTTCTCATACACAGCTCAACAGCCCTATGAAACAAACTCTCTGCTCCTCATTTTACAAATGACATTCTGAGATGTTTAGAGGCTTACTAGGGACCACACAGCTGCATGGTGGGTGATGGGAACACAGCAGCACTACCCAGCCTCACCCTTACCCACTGCAGTTGTTTGTGGGGAAAGCACTACAGCGCTGGGCCCAGCAGAGTAAGTGTAAAATGTAAAATGCACATGGCTGATGGGTGTGCAGGTCGGATGCCTCTGGATCACTACAGTTGTTTACTGCATTCTTGTGTGCAGATTGGATGCCTCAAGGATGCAGTTGTTTACTGCATTCTTGCAAGAGCCCCTCAAGCAGAATTCACACATACAAAGAAACCACTTCATCCCGTCTGTGATCAGCCCTTCTCCTTTCTTAAGCAAGGCCCTAAACCAGTGGTTCTCAATCTATGGGTTTCAAACCCCTTGGGAGTTGTATATCCAATATCCTGCATATCAGACATTTACATCGCAACTCATAACAGTAGTAAAATTACATTTATGAAATAGCAACAAAAATAATTTTATGGTTGGGGGTCACCACAACATAAGGAACTGTATTGAAGGGTCACAACATTTGGAAGGTTGAGAACCACTGCTCTAAAGCATTCCTTTTCTCCCCACTCCTAAAGGAAGTACCATGTTCCCCCAAGCACCTCCAATCACTAGATGCTACCTGTCCTTACTCCTGACCCAAATTAAAGAAACAGTGCTAGCCTTGACCCTGCAGGTAATGAATAGCAAGGACTTCAGCAAGGATTCCTGAGCCTTTGTACTGGTCAGAAATGTAAGGCCTTGGAGTTGGAGACTTCAGCCTGTACAGTGCCAGAGGAAGGAAGACACAGCCCAGCAGCCAGCCAAATGGCCAAGTGACCTATCCTAATGCAGAACGTCCCAGTTTTTGACATGTTTGCTGGAGCAGTACACAGCCAGACTAGGCTGAGGATCCACTCTTCTGGAAGATTCTGGTCTTTATTTTGAGTTATGTGACTGTAGGCATACATTCCAACCTACTTTAATAAGCATTCAACCTCCCCTCTAGTCCACCATCCACCAGAGGAAGTGGAAAAGAAAAGTTATTAGGACACAAGGGAAGTAAACCTGCTTAGAAATCGTCCTTTGGGGGAGTGTCCAATCTTTGCTGTCAGGATGTCAGCAGCCTCTAGCAAAACACCACACACAAACCAGCAGCTGTAGTCCAGTTCACTTGGCAGTAACCACACAGGAACCAGCAGCTGCAGACCTGTCCACTCGGCAGACACTGCACAGACCAGCAAGGAGCTGTCAGAAGGAGTCTCAAGGCTTGCCAAACAGCCAGGGTCCACAGAAGTGGCAAGAAGCCTCAAGAAGCCACAGGAGAAGTTCTTTGGCAAGTTTCTCTCAAATGGTGTCACTACAAGTACAGCTCAGTAAGACAATATAAGGCGAACCAATACATGTGTGTTGTTATCAAAGAATAGCGAGGCAGAGCAAGGCAAAACAATGTTCTAACTCCCACTGTCTGTGGGGCCATATTTATATCCTTCGTTACGTGTACTTTCACGTGTCTGCTATAGCAAAACATTCTTCCACCTGTGTCTGCTTCAGCAAAACATCATTTGACATAACTGACTTTCCAAAGAAACCAGAAGTTTCTGCTTCACATGGCTAAATGGGTAAGCAGCTGGAGGATGAAAAACATGTCTGAAGATGCCCACATACTGCTTAATAGCAACCTCAAGAATACCTCGGCAACGCTAGTTCATATATCCTGCAAATTTTTAATCAAAGTGAAAAATCTATTCTGCAGGCACTGAGTCTCCACGTGACCCAGACAGAAGTGATCCATGCTGACTTTCCAAAATGAGAGAGAGTGGCAAGAAGCTTTTAACTGTAGTGTATCATAATTGGAAATAAAGTCCTCGTTAATGATTTCTGAATGGCTGGCTGTTGAAAATCTGGAGATGGGGGGGTGGAGGGAGGGGAGACCCCACTGTAGTAGATTTCCTGTGATGTTGCATATTAACTGCTGCCTCTGACAACATGTGTGAGGCTGATCACAGGACCCCTGGAGCTGTTCCAGGAGAGAATGCAGAAAGCATATCTCACATAGACCTGGGTAAAGGACAAGACACTGGCTGTAACATCCTACACAACCCTGCCTCCTTGGTTCTCCCAGCTGGCAAACAAAAGAAAACAGTGGAAGAGACCAGAACAGGAATCTTCCAATACAAAGATTGCTACTGCTGGGCCAAGGACAATTAAGGAGTAGCTGCAGAAAGGCCCTCCGTCCTCCCTGGCCTGTTATGAGACAGAAGATGCCCACCACCGGAGAGCAACGGCACTGAGGACAGCCTGAAACCCTGAGACAGTATTAAAGTAAACCACCAAAAAGCTTTACTAGCTGCCCTGTATGGCCCCACCACCCTTTCACAAGTTGCCACCCCTAGAGGCTCCACGTCCTTTTCCTTGCCTTGCCACAGTCTGGGCTGGGGTAGAGCTCAGAGGCCATGATTACCAGGAAGGCCCGGGTTAGGTCTCCAACACAGTGGAAAACTGATGATAAAAAATTAGAAGTCACTCTTGTTTATGGCAACACTGAATAGGCTGAAATTCAAGGCTACCTTGTGGAGAACTGCTTGTCCCTTAGTGGCTCCCACCTGTGTCAAACGGGGGGGGGGGGGAATCTGATTTCCTCTGGCTAATCCAGATTGTGTTATAGGAGTTAGATCCAACTAAGACTCTGTTGGTTAAGGAAAGGAAAAGTCCTGACACAGCTGAAGCAAGTCTGGTGTAAGCGAGCAAGAATGGCTTATCCCCTCTAAAAGACACACTGACTGCCAGATCCAAGTCCTGCGGAGAGAGGTGGGGGAGGGGGATGGAGAAGCCTGGTGGTGGGAGACTTTAAGGATGACTGGGCTGGAAGAGGCTAAGGTCTTCCTTACAGGACAGGGTTGGTTCTCATGGAAACAGGTTGTCATAAAGCAAGAATATCTCTCGTGCCTTCTCTTCTATGCATGCCTGCACCGCCTCTTGAAGCCCACCACAATGTGAAATTCTAAACATCGTGAACTTCCCAGCCTCCAGGACGCTGAGCCAAAGTCAACCTCTTCCCTTGTAGCTATTTCATTACAATAGAAAACAAACTGACAGGCTAGGAATGGTGGCACACATCTATAATCTCCGCACTCAAGAGACCGAGGCAGGAGGATCTTAGATTTGAAGCTAGTCTGTGCCCAAAAAAAGAAAAGGACTGAGGATCTAGGTCAGTGGTAGAGTGCTTTCTGAGCACACATAAGGCCCTAGGTTCTGTTTCCATCACTAAAAATAACCAAAGAACAAGCATTCTGAAGCAGCCCCTGCCTTCCCAAAGGTTAGCATCTTAGATGGAAATGCTCTTGATGGCCTCTGTGGAAAAGACCAGAGTGCTTCAGCTATAATGTTCTAAAAATAGCTGCAGCTGCACGAAGACATGCATACTGCATGGGAAAGGGAGGCCATGAGAGCCCCAGCAGCCTCGGGTGGAGATCAGATGTCAGCTACAGGAGGCACTTTTCTATTGCATACCGAGTTCCTGGAGTCTATTCTGCTAGAAGAAACAGAATTCAGTTGGGAGGAAGGAAGCCAGCAGATACCTCAGGTTTCCTGCGGAGGAAGAGAGTACGTGTGGGTGCCCCACAGCCATGAGGCTCTGCTGCCCACACCCACTCTCCAGCTTCCACCTTGTTCCTTTCCCTTAATCAGTTTGACACTTTTAAAGGAGAATCAGGACAGACTGCATCCCTGCCTGAGGGCAGTACATCGCTCCCTTGCCCGTGTGTGTGTGTGTGTGTGTGTGTGTGTGTGTGTGTGTGTGTGTGTGTGTCTGTGTGTGTGTGTGTGTGTGTGTCTGTGTGTCTGTGTGTGTGTGTGTCTGTGTGTGTGTCTGTGTGTCTGTGTATGTGTCTGTGTCTGTGTGTGTGTGTGTGTGTGTGTTTCAGATGGGGTTCCATGTCACCTAGACTGGCCACAGATTTATTATGGAGCCAGGAATGGCCTTGAACTTCTTATCCTCCTGCCTTGTCTCCTTATGGTAGGATTACAGGTATATAACACCACGCACAGTTTAGGGGATGCTGGGGATTGAACCCAGGGCTTTGTGCATTCTCAGCAAACACTCTTATCAACTGAACCCAATCCCCATCCCTCCCTTGTAATTTTTAATAGCATCCAAGCCAACCACACACGAACTGATAGAACTAGCCACTTTCACAATCACAAATTGCTCCCAACAGACTTTGCTGTGCTGTCTGCCCAGATGATACCCTATGGTTCCCCTCGGGCTTCAGTTTTGCCTGGATTCAAATTTTATTCACCTGCCCCACCTCCACATGGCATTCCTCAGAGCTGTTGTAATAAAATGTCACCAGGTTGCGGCTTTGCAACTGCACTTACCCTTTCAAAAGTCCAAAATGAAATCAAGGTGTCTGATGGGCCAGCCACCTTCCTCCAAGGAGAACCTGTTCCCCAGCCTTGCCTCATCTGCAGCTGCATCCTCCTGTCCTTGGCTCATAGCCCCTTCTGCCATCTACAAAACAAAGTGTCCAGCCTCAATGTCACTTTGCTGCATGGAATTTCCATGCATCAACGTATAAAGGCAGGCGAGTGTGTCCAGATAATCCAGGATCACTATACCAGCAAATACAAGCAAAAAATCAGAAACAACATTTTGATTCTTTCTGGGCAAAAAGGAAAAAAATTCCCCATGCCAGGCTCCCCCTTGGCTAAGGCATTCACCCCAGAAAACTTGTAATTGAGAACTTCTGGCTATTTGAGGCCTGTTTAATTCTTTCTTAAAACTATGGTGCCTTTCTCCAAGGTAACCTACAGTGATCATCTTACACCAGGACAAAAGTCACCTCATGGAACTGTAATAATCAAAGAAACCCTAACCCTAACCCTAACCCTAACCCTAACCCTAACCCTAACCCTAACCCTAACCCTAACCCTAACCCTAACCCTAACCCTAACCCTAACCCTAACCCTAACCCTGAACCGATCCTCCATGCTCCAGGTGGTGGGGAATTTCTGAAGTCTCCAAATGGCAAGCCTATTTCCAGTCATAAAGATAGATGGTGGCATGCCTGTAAACTCAGCACTGAGGAAATATAGGCAGGAGGATCAGGAGTTCAAGGTCACCCTTAACGAGATAGTAAATTCCAGACCAGCCTGGCTACAGGAGACCTTGTCTTAAAACAAAGATACACACATGGTTCTCTTTGGACGCAGGCAGTAGAAGTGCAAGTGGCTTTCTCTAATCACCGATGGAATTTAGAGTGAAGTACCAGTGACAGACAGTGCAACCAGGTGCTCTTGCCTGAGGACTATTCATTCAGATGTGTAGCAGTTTGTGCATTCTCCTATGTAACAGATTTGAGGGTGGGTAATTTTTTAAATATCGTATTGGTTCTTTGTGAATTTTGCATCATACGACTCAATCCTACTCATCTCCCCACACCTCAAACCCATCCTCCACCCTTGCAACCTCTCCTGAAACAGAGAGAAACAAAAAACAAAACAAAAAAACTCTGTTATGGAAGCTGTAGTGTGTCATAAGGAGTCCCACAGTATAGCCTTTTGTCCACCCTTCCTTGCTTATGAATGTTCGTTGAAATGACTCATTGATCTGGTAAGAGGCCTCTGCCTTCTGCTACTATATCAATCCTGGAACTGCACTGGGACTCCTCCTGTCTATCTTGTTGTTGCCCTGTGTCATGGAGATCTTGCTTTGGATCTGTAGGACTGGTCCCTTCACACATTCCAGCAATTCTTAGATGGGCTGCATGTTGGGTTGGGCCAATTCAAAGCCCTGGATCTGGGCCTGAGAAGTATCTGAGCTGGTCAGCCCACCAGCTCTCCAGCACTGAGAGTGGGTAATGTTTTATATGGTTTTGGTTTGGATTTGGTTTTGGTTTGAGACAGGATATGTTGTCTAAGCTAGCTTGGAATTTGTAACACTCCTACCTCAGCCTCCCCACTGCTGGGATTACAGGCTGGAACCACCATGCCCAGCTCTCAACCTGGGGATTTATAAAAAACAGAGATTGACTTCTTATAGTTCTAGAAGCTGATAAGGTCAAAGTCAAAGGGCTCACACCTGATGAGAGCCTTTATAACGGACAGTGGAAGAACAAATGCTTTATATATAATCGCACTTGAGAGCAGTGGCAAGTAAGGCCCACATATCCCTTACCAGGAACCCACTCCCAGGATAACTAACCCACTCATCCAATAACAGCATCAATGTATTCTCTCAAGACCTACTCACCTTTTCAAGGCCCCAACTCTAACACTGCACATTGCAGGTTAAGTTTCTGGCATGTGCTTTAGAAGGTATAGGAGATACCTCTCTCAGTGCTGTGAAGGACCACCTGACACAAGCTCCTGAAGAGTTTATCATGATTTGAGGGTACAGTCCATCATTGCAGGAAGCAGAGCTAGCTGTAGCAGCAGGAGCCCAAGGCAGTTGATCACGTTGCCTGTGCAGTCGAGAAGCAGAGAGAGATGATGGCTGGTGATCAGCTTGCTTTCTCCTTCTATTCAACCTAAGAGCCCTGCCTGTGATGCCACTCACACTCAGCAGAGGTTTTCCTCAGCTAAACATCTCTGGAGACTCTCTTAAGACATTCCCAGAGGTGTGTCTTCTAGGCAATTCCAAGCCCAGACAAGGTGACAATGTAGATGAACCATCACAGGGGCAGTGACACTGTAGCAGTGTGTCCAGCAGGCTATGTAAGGGGGCCTATGTCCATGCTCTCAGCAGCTCTCATTGTAGTTTCAAACAAAGCTGTTTTCTCTCTTCTATCTTATCCAGAAGTTTTCCAAGTTACCATATTTCCCCCGATCTAATCTTTTATTATGATTATTATTACTATTAATATTAAAATATTTTAATATCTGCTTTGTTTTTCATTCATGTGTGTTGTGGCTGTGTGTGTGCATGTGCACACACATGCATGCAGATGCCTGAGGAGACCACAAGAGGGCAGGTGTGAGTTGCTGTATTGGCTGGTTTTGTGTGTCAACCTGACACAAGCTGGAGTTATCACAGAGAAAGGAGTTTCAGTTGAGAAAATGCCTCCATGAGATCCAGCAGTAAGGCATTTTCTCAATTAGTGATCAAGGGGGGAGGGCCTCTTGTGGGTGGTACCGTCTGTGGGATGGTAGTCTTGGGCTCTATAAGAAAGCTAGCTGAGCAAGCCAGGAGACGCAAGCCAGTAAGCAGCATCCCTCCATGGCCTCTGCATCAGCTCCTGCTTCCTGACATGCTTGAGTTCCAGTTCTGACTTCCTTTGGTGATGAACAGCAGCTTGGAAGTGTAAGCTCAATAAACCCTTTCCTCCCCAACTTGCATCTTGGTCATGATGTTTGTGCAGAAATAGAAATCCTGACTAAGACAGTTGCTTTATGTAGATGTTGGGACCTGAACTCAGGTCCTCAACAAGAACTGCAAATGTTCTTATGCCTGAGCCATCTCTCCAACCTCCTCACGTCACAACTCCTAGTTTGCATTTGCAAAGTGATTTTTTTTTTTTTTTTTTTTGTCATGTAAGGTAAGATTCCCAGATTTAGAAAAGGTCACCTTTGCAGTCTGTTGTAGGGTTGTAGGTCCTGTATCCACTCTGCCACAGGGCATGGCCTCTTGGTGAGGCAGGATGCAGGGAATTTGACCACACTTACCCCATGCCTTTGGGACAGTGCTCCAGGGGTGGGAAGGTGTAGTCTGCTGCACGGTACAGCCAGAGCTGGCTTGGGGATCCTGAGGCCTGCAAAGAGACTGGGGCCATGGGATTCCCAGGCTCTTGGACACCCAGACACAGAAAAGCTGAGAACAGAATCTGGGCCCGCAGGCTGGATCTGGCGGGGAGGGGGGATCTCCAGCAGCTCTGTAGGCAAAGGCCAACAGCGGATCCTGATGAGAAGAGGCTGTCCATGGTTTCAAGGCATTTATTGTCATGGCGGAAAGTGGATGAGTAAAATCATACCCCCCTTCTCATGGTGGGCCTGAGGTTAAATACCTTTTGCAGGGAGGAATGTCTAGAAAAGAAAGCTTATTGTCTAAGCCCCAGGCCTCTAGGCATCTCATTAGAATGGAGATCTGTCTTGAGCCTGTGTGACCTGTGGTCACATCTCTATTCCTATTGTCTTGGTCTGAGATGTTAGGGCTACATGTGGAGGGGCTTGGGGCATTGCCCTTATGGACTGATGGCCACAAATCTATGGGGGGGGCTATGGCTAGTGACAGGGGCCTGGTGCCCGGGAGCAGGCAAAGCTCCTACTGTCCCTTCAGGAACATTCGCTCAACAGGGGGCCAAGCTACCTCTCTCAGTCCACTGCCCCACAGTTGTAGTTAGCCCAACACACCATCTCCATGCCTTCTAGCCAGGGCTCAGCTGTAATGTTCTTCATAGCATCTGTTGGTGTAGTCAGACATTTACAAGGCTCTTTTCTTGCTCCCCACCACAAAACAAGCTATGAGAAGACAGATATTTGGTGCGTCGTTTCCACCAATGTTCAGCAGCATCTGGAAAGGTATCTGGCTCAAGTTACCTGCCCACCAGCTGCTTGTGGACAAAGGAACATGTCAATGTTAGCTCCACCCCATGGTTCTGCCAACCTAAAGAAACCACACACACTTGTGCCAGCTTCTTCCTTGACTGCTTTTGTTAAGCAGGGCATGGAAGTCTAAGAGCAAGAGAGTTAGTGCCACTATTCGAAGATAAAGAGTCAATCAGTCTACGAGAGCAGTAATGAACAAGACACAGAGTCTCTCAGACAGACTCTGTATCAGGGCCTTACCCACTGTTTCACCTGAAGCATTATTCCAGTCAAAATAACTGGGCACAAGACGCTTTGGAGAGCCTGGCCTCTGAAGAGGGTCTGACATCATGACCCAAGAACATACTTGGTGGAAGACACTCTGCAATTTACCTCCACACCTTTTTGTGGCATAGTCCAAGGTATTGGCCAGAAAACATTACATCATTAGGTGCTGCTCTAGAGAGAGAGAGAAAGTGCTTAGCTTGGTTTAAAAAGCCTTTCAAGATCAGACTATCTACTTTTGCATTAGCACACCTCTATTAATAACCTAGCTGGGATCCAGTAATACCTTATTCAATTTAATTTTTAAAAAATGGATTTAGGGGCTGTAGAGATAGCTCAGAAGTTAAGAGCACTGACTTTTCTCCCAGAGATCCGGAGTTCAATTCCCAGCAACCATATGGTGGCTCACAACCATCTGTAATGAGATCTGATGCCCTCTTGTGGTGTGTCTGAAGACACTGATAATTAACTCATATACATAAAATAAATAAATACATCTTTTTAAAAAATGGATTTGGAAGCCAGTGTGTTTATCTGCCCTTGCTTTAATATCTACTAAAAGCCAGATCTGGATACACTCAAGTCTGGCCAGTGTGATTCAGACCCTCCTCCTGGCTGAGGTCTGATCAAGATGTAGAACTCTCAGCTCCTCCAGCACCAAGTCGGCCTGCATGCTGCCATGCTTCTCACCATGATGATAATGGATTGAGCCTCTGAAACTAAGCCAGCCCCAATTAAATACTTTCCTTTATAAGAGTTACCTTGGTCATGTTGTTCCTTCACAGCAGTGAAACCCTAAGACACCCAGAGGTCAGAAGAGGCCACTGGGTCCCTGGAGCTGGAGTTATGGATTGAAGCTACTATGTTGGTGCTAAGAACTGAACCCAGGTCCTCTGCGAGAGCAATTGCTCTCCACTGATCCATATGTCAAACTTCTCCTTGATGCCATGAAGCACTCAGGTTGTGCTGTGAACAGAGGGAGACACTTTTCCTGCAAAGTCTGTGATGGAAATGTCAGTGGAAGCTTTGATGCGTCTACTTCTCAGATTGTTTTGTGCGAGATTAATATCCGAAATCAGGCACACATGGGCAGGGTCGTCACCCACGAGCTCATCCACGCGTTTGACCACTGCCGGGCTCACGCCCACTGGTTCACCAACATTAGACATCTGGCTGGCGTGCTTGGAGATTCGAGGCGCAAGCCTCAGTGGGGACTGCTCACTTGTGAACGAACTCTTCAGGCTGCATTTTGGATTAAAGCAACACCATCAGACTTGCGTGCAGGACAGAGCTGTTCTTTCTATCTTGGCGGTCCGGAACATCAGCAGAGAAGAGGCCCAGAAGGCTGTGGATGAAATCTTCCAGTCCTGTTTCAATGACCGAGAGCCCTTTGGCAGGATCCCGCATAACAAGACCTATGCCAGATATGCTCACAGGGACTTTCAGAACCGTGATCGCTACTACTCGAACATATGAAGACGGAAGACGGCGGGCTGTCTTTCGGACCGCCAAGGAACATGTGATTCTTCAGCACAGAGTATATAAATGTAAATGATCAGGCTCTATGCATAAAATGCAGAACGTGCTGATTTTAGCTTTTGACTACAAAAAAATAAACATGGCAAGGAGGAACTCCTTAAACTGCAGGGCAGAAATGAGATTTTTGTAGCTAGTCATTTAGTAAATAAAGTAAATAAATGACATTTTTGTATTTAAAAAAAAAAAAAAGCCAGATCTGGCTCAGAGATGGAAGGAAATTCTGTCTTGTCCTTGCAAAGGCTTTGGGGTGCAACAGAACACATGCATCACAGAGTGCTTTGTTCCCTGTGGTGGCAAGTGCTGTTGTTTTAGGTGTCATCTGTACTTGTTTACTAAATAACTAAAACCTTGGGCTGTGGCTCCTGCCTGCCCAAACACCCTTTCAGTAGAACCAGTTCAGTGACTTGAAAGAATTGCCACTGTGATGGTTTGAACGAAAGTCCCCCATAGACTCTAGCATTTGGATACTTGGTCCCTAGTTTGTGGCGCTGTTTAAGGGGGTTATGGGGAGGTGCAGCCTTGCTGAAGGAAATATGCCTCTAGAGGCAAGATGTGAGAATTGCAGCCGTCCAGGTCACTCTCTCTGCTTTGCGTTTCTGCTGAGTCCCCGGCTCCTGGACAGGGCACCTGCTACCATGCCCCCTCCTTATGAGCTCTCCTTGGGGCCTACCCAAGTAAGTTCTGCTTTCTGTGTCATGGTATCTTATCACAGCAACAGAAAGGAAACCAATACAATCGCCGTGACCCCAGTCTTTACCCTTTGGTTTGTTTCAAACCTGGGTGCATCTTCAGTTAGCTCAGAAACTTTGTCTTCATCAGATAAGCAGTCTGCCTTAACCTTCTTAGGATACCAGAAGACACAACTCAGCACCAATTAAGAAAGCTTTTTAAATTATATATTGTTTGGAACAGCAAAAAAAGTGATGTGTTTAACAACTACATAACAATATTCCATCAACATCTCCACCTGGTACCATACTAAAATTAACTTTAATTAACATCGCATATACAGTTTATGAATAGTATATTGTATCATAATATGTAGTATATCTAATGACCAAAAAATTTTTAAAAGACTTTACTTGAAAAAAGTCCAGCCTAGCTAGTCTTCTTGGTGTGCTCTATGCCAGCGAGATACCCTGTCTCCAAAGCAAGGTAAGTAATTTCTGTGGAATAACACTCAAGGTTTTCCTCTGCCCTCCACACACACGTGCACAAGGCACATTTGTACCCACCCCCTGCATATACACATACACACTGATAAAAATAAACTACCAAAGTGCCTCTCCCAGCTGAGATCCCCTGCCCTTGTCTGTGCCATGCTGGACGGCAGTTCTAACAAGCACATGTGTGGGACAGAAAACCAATGCCACAACCTGACATGAGCTTTGGTCAGAGTGGAGGGAGGAGACGTTCTTAGGGCTATGGCCTATGATGACGAAGGCTGTGGTCAGTCTGGAGAAAATTCTACAGCCCTGTAATTTGAAAACCTTTAGAACATCCCAACTGAAGAATAGTGGACATAGTTCCTGCTCAGCAGCTCCATCTAGTGGCAGATCTTTGAGTGTATAACGTGGTATCTGAATGGGGTTATCTTCAATACCCAGATTTGCATCTGTATTTTGACCACTTTGATTTTTAAGATTTCTCACTCATGAAGCAGGCATGAAATATCTACTTTATAATGATGGAAGTTCCTTTTGTTAGTTGTTACACTTTCTTAAAAGAGTAATTGCAAAGTTGTCAAAATGCATACACTTACATCAAAATTTCATTTCCTATTGAGGCAGTGGGGCAGGAAAAGAAAGTGCATGAGAGCTATGAGGAAGCATATGGAATGAGCTTGTTAGCAGAGAGAAAGACTAAAAACCTCAGGACTAGGGACCACCTATGTGAGACAGAGCGTGGGAAAAGCCCACATACATAAAAGCAGGAGCAGGCCAGCGCTATGGAAGAACTATGTCTCCACTTCCAGACAACATTCTGGGGTGCTATCCTACTGAGGTATACCCTGTCTCACATCCTTGGAGGGTGAATGAAACCATTCTTGGATGTTAAGACTAATTTGAATTCACTTGGAAAGGGTAACAGTAGATCTTTGGGTACTTCCCCAAGTCTACTGTCACAGTCCAACTCTTTGTCATGAGATGGTGGCCCATGACTGGCTTTACATCTTACCCAGTGACAGTAATAAAACAGAATTCCTACAAGGTTACAGACGATCTTGCTCAGCCAATCCAGAAAGGAATGTTAGCAGAGATAATCTATCTCCCAGGATTATCTCTCTTGCTTGACGTAGAAAGACAGACTGCAGAACTGCACGTAGTCCCCGTGGCTGCAACAATTTCCAAAGTCTCAAGCTCTCCATCCCGCCCTTCAAAGGGTTAGTCAGCTTCTTTCCCGGGTAGACCCCTCAGTTTGCTGAAGGAGAGAAGCTGCCCCTTGCTGTGTGTGCTAACAGTGACAGTCTTGTCGGTCGGAGGTCAGACTCTATCACTTTTCTACCTTCTGTGTCTTTATGCTGCCTCAGAAATCTAATAATTAGTGCCTAAGCCCAGGAAAGGCATCCAAGGCCTACTGGCAACCCAAGCCCTCCACGTGGGCCTCCCTTGTTCTCATCCACCGTGGTCCCCCACGTGGGTGAGCAGCACCCCATCTCTCTCAGGCAGCTTGTCCTTCACTCTCTTCGCCACACTTCTCCACTTGTGTCTGTCTTGCTCTGATGCAGTCTGACCTCCAGGTGGAAGGTCAATTCTCCATGGGATCAGACCATGAATCCAACATGGCCAAAATGTCAGGACAAGGAAATTCATGGATGCTAACTCAGAGGGGTTCTGGTTGGGTCTCCGGGGGTCCAGCAGTCTCACTCTGCCTTATCTGGAGACTCTCTTGGTCAAAGGTTCCAGGAGCTTTGAACAGGCCATGAGAACTGCTTGGTTGAGAGTTCCAGGAATCTCCACTGGCTCCTCATTCCCTCAACTCCTAGAAATAGAAAAATAGGGATGTCTCTCCTACTTTTCAGGACTCTTTAGTCAATTTAAAACCTAAAAGACGTCCTCAGGTGGCTGGATTTGGCCCATATTTTGTAACCTGGTTCTGTCCCCACCATGGGCTCTAACTTGTCTGCACCAAAAGACACAATCCTCAGCCTATCTGTAGGCTAATCTAAAAGAGCTCCTTTCGGGAGGCTTCAGGCTAGCCACATTTGTTTGGCTCTTCGTTCAAATCTGGCTTGAATACACACTGGACAATGGCTACTGCTAGCCTGGTTTAGAAAAATGGAATGGAGAATGGTTCAAGTCCCCACCTGCCCCCCCCCCACACACACACACACTATAAGTCCCAGCTCATCTTATTAACCCTTTCACCCCTGAGCTTAGCTCCCACTTGAAACCACATCCAGAGCCAGAATGCCAGCTGTTTCTACTGGGCCTCCAAGTCTGTTTCTCTCAACTGAGATAATTTTCTGCTTTTGAGACTCCCCTGCCTTATATCTATTGTCTGCCTTGGTCTCTGCCTCGCCGAGCCTGGACATGCTCACTTGTATTTTTATAATTTTCTGTTTGGTGACCTCTAGGTTACAGATATGTATATTATTGATATGAAAAATATTTGTTAGGTTTTTCAGGTTGTCTGCTTCCATCTGCGGATGGAACGGAAACAAACTGGTTGTGGCTTTCAAAATAAACAAACAAAAAAAGACCTTCTGTCTAAAACCTCTCAATAAAAATTCCAGCTGTGCCTGCTTAAAATAATCACAGCTGGGTTTAAGATAGGCAATGTCTTCAAACCTTCACCAGAATAGCCAGTCACTTCTCCCATCTGTAAGTAGTAGTATTATATGAGACGTCAAGGTTTTCTGGGTGTACAGGATAAAACTAAAGACATGGGCGGTGGTCCATCTACGCAGCAATGAAAAGGCTGTGAAATATTCCAAGTCCCAAATGTTGCCTAAAGCCTCCCCTTAGAAAATTTCCTTACAACAAATAGTGAATTTATTTGTTACTGTTAAGTCTCATAATAATTAAATTTTTTACTCAATAGAAACTTATAAAAATAAAATAGCTAAATGTTATTTTCTGAATACTACTCCCTCTTCTTGATTTTGTTTACAAAAAGATGTTCCCCCATTCAAGGTAATATCTTTTCAGCTCTTACTGAAATGTAAACTTTACCTCAAGATCTGCAAGACCATTATGTGTGTGGTTTAAAAAGTTGTAAAATTTCAAGCAGAGAAAAGTTAGTTTAAAACTTGTAACCAGCTGGGCAGTGGTGGCACACACCTTTGATCCCAGCACTCGGGAGGCAGAGGCAGGCGGATTTCTGAGTTCGAGGCCAGCCTGGTCTACAGAGTGAGTTCCAGGACAGCCAGGGCTACACAGAGAAACCCTGTCTCGAAAAACCAAAAGAAAAAAAAAAAAAAAAAGCTCATACTTAACAGAGATAAAATTATGAAATCCTAATTTTATAAAAGTTACTATTTTATTAAAAACTGTTGAAGATAATTAAAACATAAAAGTTAACAGTCACCTTTTATAAGTAACCAAATGCTCTAATGTGCTCAGAATTGTGTTTGTAGTCATGTTAAGTACAAATACAATTCATTAGAGAGACAAGCTTAGAGACTAATTTATATCTCCAATTATTTAGTCTTCTGAATATGCTACCAAAGTTAAGCCCAAAGCAAGGTTATAGTAAACTGAAATTTATTTAATGTAAAATAATATTCAAAATCAGGAATTTTTCAAAAACAGATTATGAAAAACTGAATGCTGAGTAAAGTGGCTTAAATTTATAACACACTTGCGTGGCAGGATGCCCTATGCTTGAGTAGCACCCTCTCCCATCAGAAGAGATTGCATGCTAGCCTCAACACACGATAAGGATAGGGCAGGGAAGGGGCTCAGACCTGCTGGAAGGCTGCTGCTTCTGTCGGAGGCTGGGTAGCCAGCCCAGGAACACCTCCTCCTTACCTATAAAAGATGCCTCACTCCTCATGTCTCACAGGACAGGGGATGGGTTCTCTTGCCTGCTGGAGGATTTCAGAGTCTGCGCCCACATCCAGAATGTCTCAAACAACAGAGAGACAAATAGCAATTATTCTGCCCTTGAATTGACACAGAAGGATGCTGAGGACAGGGGACCTTGTTCCTATGCCTACCACCAGCCTGGTGTGGGACTTGGATGCTAGTTCAATTGGTCATGCCTGTTAGCCTGTTATCCTAGTTTTTAACTCTGCCTCTCAGCAAATGATAACCTTGGGGTCCACATCATAACAGCCTGTGTTTCCTGAGTAAAAGCAGCCACCAGAAGCTCTGTCTTCAAGCTCACGGCTTTGGAGGCCACCAGAAGCTCTGTCTTCAAGCTCATAGCTTTGGAAAGCTATGCAGACTATCCAAGCAGTGTCTTTAGAAACCCTGCTAGACAGTGCTGTAAAAATGACTCGGTAGGATTTTGTTCCAGTCACAGTTACCTTATCCTTCTACAGAAGGAACCTGGCCCAGCCAGTTGTGCAATTGCATGTAACCTTATGTTAACTTACGTTCATCTTGATGTAAAATAAAAACTTTCTTAATAACTCTGTCTCTTAATGTTCCCACAGGCTGCACAGTTATTATCCCCTGAGTCATGTTCTGGGTCTTTGACATCTGGTAAGTTCTGGTGTGGCCCCTGGGATGACCCTCTCTGAGGCACTCTAACTGCCACCCCTTCTACAGTACCCACTTTGTCAGTGTGAAGCCGTTAAAAGATGGTGCAGTGCCCCAAACCCATGAAAGTAGTTCTAATGACGTTTAAGAGGGGAGCCAACGGCCATGGGCCATCCAGCTCATGCCTCTTCTAGCCGTTCTTTTCAGGACTCAGAATTAAAACAGCTGGACTAAAACCTCTTCACATCAATTAGCCTTATCTCACCAGCTCTCAGGAAAAAACTCACATTCCAGATCAGCTTAACATCCTTGAGGATGAACTCAATTCCTTGGCTGCTGCAGTACTCTGAGACTAGATCTTGCTAACCCTTAGTGTGGGATGTGTGTCCTCCTTCACGAATGATGCTGCTCCTGCACCTATACATTCTAACTGATCTGAAATGGGCCCTAAAGACACAAGAATCAGCCTCTTCTTATGCTTGGGCTTCTGGTTCCCTCCAACTCTGGCTCTTCCCCTGGATGGCTCATTTCCACCTTTTAGTTCTCCTCATACTTCCGGTTTTACCGCCTTTTAAATGATTTACTTACTGGACCTCCCCTCACCCCACAGCAGCTGCACTTCCCGATACATCTACAAAAATCCCCTTTAGATGCTGTGGAGAAACTCTGGCTCTAAGGAACTTTCATCCCATTCACCCCAGGCCAGATTTGCTGTCAGCCCTCAATTTTCTCCTTGCCCAGTCCTTCAGTGCTCCTGCTGCTTCTCCTGACTCACTCTGGTGCAGCATTCTTGGCAGTGGAACTTGTCAGTCACTGTTGTCCTGACTAACCTTGTACCCACTTCCTATCACAGCTCACTCTGCTTGTTCCGTCTCCATTTCTCTCAAACATCCACCTTTCTGGGAAATCTCTCAGTTTTACTCTATAACCAAAATGTCTGTTTACAGATCTCAAGAATTATTTTACAAACGTTCTAGAAATGCATAACAGGAATTGCATAATCCATCAAAGCCAATCAAGTTAAAATTCTCAGGCGGACAGTGGTGGCGCACGCCTTTAGTCCCAGCACTTGGGAGGCCGAGGCAGGTGGATTTCTGAGTTTGAGGCCAGCCTGATCTACAGAGTGAGTTCCAGGACATCCAGGACTACACAGAGAAACCCTGTCTTGAAAAACCAAATAATTAATTAATTAATTAAAGTTAAAATTAAAATAAAATAAAATTAAATTTTAAAAAAAGTTAAAACTCTCCCCCTGCTAAGGGACCAGAGGACCTTTCTTCAACTGATCCTGAACTATCGGCTCCTGAAGATAGCCCTCCTCAGCAGAAAACAGCTAAGAAAGGATCAATGTCCCCACCTCTGTTTTTTACACCATGGAGTTTAGAATGATAGAGTGCCTTGGTGACAAAACAAAATGCCTACAACATTAAAGATCATTTTACTCAGTCATCCCAGAAAAGAATGTTTGCAGAGTTAACCCCCCATGATCACTCTTGCTTGAATCATACAATTTCAGGAAAGACAGACTGCAGAATCACATGTAGCCCGCGGCTGCAACAATCCTTCTGTTCTTTAGATCTTCACTCTGCCCTATAAAGAGCTGCAACCTGCTTTTTCCCTCAGCAGATCACCTCAATTTCTTGAGAGGGAGGGGGAAAGAGAGGAAGGGGAGAGGGAGAGAGAGGGGTAGGGAAAGGAAGAGACAGACAGACAGAGACAGAGAGGGGGACACAGAGAGAGAAACTACCCCTTTTCTGTGTGCGCTAATAAACATGGTCCAATCAGCTGAGGGTCAGACTGCTGTCTTTTTAAGCTGCCTCAGAAACCTAACACCCGCCCTTTATAAAAACGGAGTTCATTATATAGATGACATAATGCTAACCTCTGAGCATTTTATGGGTTTAGAAAAGCACTTGATAAAAAAGGATGCCACGTGGGGTTAGAACGGAGAGGCTCAGGAAGATTGCGAGCAAGCTAAGATCCACATAGGGTGGGCTAATGGCTGTGTTTCCCAACCTGGGGGTCACAACATGTCAGATATCCCACATGTCAAATATTTACAATTCATAACAGTAGCAAAATTACAGTTATGAAGTAGCAACAAAACAGTTTTATGATGAGGAGTCACCACAACACGAGGAACTGTATTAAAGGGTCGCAGCACTGGGAGGGCTGAGAGCCACTGTGTTAGACATTACAGACGCTCCACAGGCTATAGCAGGGGCTATACAAAAGCAACCTGTGTGAATGATTCCAGTAGGATGTGTCACTCGTGGAAAGGGGCAGGCACCCCACACACAATGCTAAAACTGCAACTACCATCTGCATATAAAGCATTCCAGAGAATAGAAAACACAAGAAGCCACTCCCACCAACTTCAGAAGACTCACCAGCCTCACAGCCCCAAGAAGACCCACCAGCCTCAGAATCCTTGGGCTTGTTACAACAATCTGCTAAACCACAGCGGATTACTATGGAGTCCTAGGTGTGCAGAAATATGATTTATCTGAGGATATAAAAGGGATATAAAAGGAATTTCTGGTGCCTGTATTTATTTTTTTCCTTCATCTCGGCTCTCATTTTGGTCATAAGCATATAACATTCCTCTCTCAACCAGACAATTTCAACTGACTCTGATAAAGAAAATTCCCCTTCACTCTGCTTTCCACACAAACCCCCAGTGGCACTGTGTGTGTGTGTGTGTGTGTGTGTGTGTGTGTGTGTGTGTGTGTGCAACTTTTTTTAAAGATTGATTGATTGATTGATTGATTGATTGATTGATTGATTGATTTTGAGTACCTTGCTGCCTTCAGACACACCAGAAGAGGGCATTGGATCCCATTACAGATGGTTATGAGCCACCATGTGGTTGCTGGGAATTGAACTCAGGACCTCTGGAAGAGGTGTCAGTGCTCTTAACCACTGAGCCACCTCTCCAGCCCACGTGCAACTTTTTAAAGCATATAGAATTTAAAAACCAAATTATACACAGGCTGAGAAAGTTCAGAAGTTTAAAAAGGGGCAGTTTCCTTCCCTCATAAGAAAGTTTCTTTTCTTTCGAGAAAGGCACCATGCATCTATGCATGGGCACATGTGATTCGATTTTAGTTTTACCTCATGTGATTTATAACTCTATTATCTGCCATCCAATATGGCAGCCACCACCCACATACAGGTCTGCCAGCTTGACATGTGGCCCGTGTGACTGAGATATTAATAGTTGACTTTTAGAGGATGTTCAATTACGTTTCTGTGTTTGTAAGTGCAAGTGCCCTTGGCGGTCAGGTGCCCAGAGCCTGGAGCAAGGTTGCAGGTGGTCATGAGCTGCCTGAAACGGTGCTGAGAGTTAGACTCTGGAAGACCCACAAGCACTCCTCACTGCCGAGCCTTCTCCCCAGTACCAAAAATGTAGCGTTTTAAATGTATATTATAATGAATTGAGATTTTAAAAAAAATCAGTGAATTTATATTCACATCAAGGTCAAATTACTTCTAGCTAGAACAGAGACCACGGCATGTAAGCACAAGGAGCGGCCATTATGTCCGGGCAGTTCAGCTGCCCCGTCAGTTCCCAGCACCCTGCTCCCAGCCTCCTCTCTCAGCCTAGGATTGCTGTCCTTCTCACGCCCTTCCACACGCAGGATGTAGCTGCCATTTCTCTCAGTTCAAGTCCCACACTGGAAGAATTTTCTGGTCCTCAGTCCCCAGAGCATCCTCCAGTCTTGGGCTGGGAAACACTCGCTCTGTGTGTGCATATTGACCCTGGAACCCACAGCTCTTGGGAAACACAGTTACCATCTATGACAGTTATCTATTGTCAGTGTGACACAATCCACGGTCCCCTGGAAAGAATCTCAGTGGGAGACCGTATCTATCAGGCTGGCCTCTGGGCATGTCTGAGGGGTTGTCTTGATTATGAGTTGATGAGAAAGACATAGCCTGAAGGAGGATATCACCTGAGTGTGAATTATATGAATGAGTAGAAGCAGCTCCTGAGCAGGGGGCATGCGAGCATTCAGTACCTCTGTATTCTTGGCCATGGATGTGACCAGCTGCTTCAGGTCCTTACCTGGCTGCCCCAGAGTATAATATAGACTATAACCTGGACCTACAAACAGAAAAAACCCTTTCTTCCTCAAAGTTGCTTTTCTCAAAATATTCCATCACAGCAACAGAAACAAAACTGGCTCTCCATCTCACATCTCTGCTTACCGATAGCTGTGGACTGAAATGCCAGGAATGGGTTCTTGGCGATGAAGATCTTGCTGGTACCCTCAGAGTGCATGGTATAGACGCCCTTAGGTCCATATGAAGAATGCTGGCAAGGTGTGAACAATTCATGGAAAGAACTTATGTCCAGCGTTACCAGCCAGCCACTTTCCCTAAGTTTCCCACTGCATCCTCAACAACTGGAGCAAAGGGATCACGATCCCACCTTACAGACAAAAACTGGTCTGGCACACTGGGAAGCTGTATGGGGCCTTCCTTTGTTAGGCTTAGGGCTGTAACAACAGTCTTAGCAGGAGAGACTGCAGTGCTGTGGAACAAGCGCTGGTGGCTCGTGCACACTCAAGCACTGTATCACCCTAGAACCAGCTCCCAAGCCCTACGGAAAGATACTATTTCAAAGAGATACGTTTGTGTTATCATACTGTTGCAACATGGCACACGTCTTTAATGAGGGAGGCAGAGGCAGGCAGATGTCTGTGAGCTTGAGGCCAGCCTGGTCTACATAGTGAATTTCAGGCTGGCCAGGACCACACAATGAGACCATGTATTAAACAAAGAAAGATGAAAAGAAGTGGAGGGATGCAGGGAGGGAGGGAGGGCAGTGGGGAGGGAGGGCAGTGGGGAGGGAGGGACGGAGGGCAGTGGGGAGAAAGGGGGGAGGAGGAAGAAGAGGACGGGAGAAAAGGAAAGAATGAGAAAGAATTAAAATTTCCCTGGGGAATCTCATGTTGAAACAATGAAAAGGCTGGAGCCGAGTGCTAGCCAAGACAAACTTATGTTTCAGAAAGATCTCATACAGTCCTGGCAACTTGTCACCACCTTCCAAGGGGACTAGAGGAGGCACTGAAGGCTCAGTGATGAGTACAACCCAGGTGGGACTACAAGTTGACCACAAATAGTCATGCAGTCTTGGCAGTCTGCTTAAACCTGAACCTCAGAGACTGAAGAATGCCCAGTGGTTAAGTGTACTGGACAGTCTTCCAGAGGACCGAGGTTTGAATCCCAGCATGGTGGCTCACAATCTTCTGTAACTCTAGATCCAGGTAATCTGAAGCTTTCATCTGGCCTCTGTGGACAAAAGGCAGCATGCACATGTAATACAGAGACATACATACAGGCAAAACATTGATACACAAAAATAACAAAATACTTTTTAAAAAATTTAGTCTAAACTTTATGCCGATGCCTGAAAGACAGACTCTGGGGTTACTGTAGCTCTCGCCATCTTCCCAATATGACATTTGAGTAAATGTTTTTCTGCTTTCTCTATTTTTTTTTTCTGTAACTAAGGACTTATAGCAGAGCCTAGCTTACTGGGCCTGCAAGACACCACACTTTGACCCTAAGGTCTCTGATATCGATCCCAGGGAATGACAGGTACTGTTGATGATATGCAGTCTAGGTTTTCCCCATCTGCTCAAGGTACCCAGAAGTTGAGCCAACATTTGGACACTTTTCTCTGTCTCCCCTCGTGGGTTTCGGCAGCACAGGTTTTCCCAGCGCAGACTCCTGACACTCCAACAGCCCATGGAAGACCAGAAGTCATCCCACTTAGGATGCAGACTTCAGGAATGGCCAGGAAAAGCAGCATGTGGAGCCAACAAGGATAGGCGACAAGAGTGCATTTCCAGAAGGAATTTACTGACAGGAGAGTCTCAGCTGGGGATTTCCCTCACTCAGGAAAGGCGTAAGAAAAGGCAGCCCTGGGCAACAGAGACTGTAAAAGAAAGTTCTTCTGTCCCCTTCTCTGAGGGGGAGGGGAGGGAGCAATGCAGGAAGGGACTTATGAGGGTGGGGCTGGGTCAGGGCTGCAACTAGAATTTAAAGTGAATAAATTAATGAAAACAATAAAAGTGTAAGGAGGAGTGTAGGACCTTCAAACCACCCTTCAAGATCTGAAAATCATTCAGTTCCATGTTATTTTTCTAACCTAACATAAAAATGGCCTTATTTTTTTTCAGCTTATTCATTTAATGTTGTTTTTGACTGAAATTAAACTATCTTTAGTGGCAATAAATACTCAGAAGTAAAAAATAAATTTCGAAAAGGAAGTTCTTCAGAGAACATGTAGTCCTTCAACCCTCAGGGAAAAGGTCCACCTGGCCAGCAGAGATCTGGAAGGTTTCAGATAGTCAGACAGGAAGCACTGAGATAAGGCTTCTGCACTTGCTCACGTCCTTGGAGATTGAGCTGGAGAAATGAGCCAGGGTCGGGGGTCAGGTAGGCTAGTTGGGTGGAAGGTACTGGGTGGATGGAATTACAGCTAGAGAAGCACATCCAGCCCAGCAAGTCTATACATGGAGATCAGAAAGTTGGTGGCGGGTCCAAGGAACGAAGCTGGAAGCAGGACCACAGAAGGGAAGAGCCTGCTTGAAGCCCCTTCAAGGAAGAGACTGATGCCAGTCAAATAACCCGAGACATCAGGAAAGACGTGATAGATGTCTGGAAGGCAGATGAAGGCAGCAGCCAGTGACACAGGAGTTCTCTCACTGGACACACAGGACAAGCTGAAGCAGCAAACCTGATACCTTGGTACTGAAGGAGCCTCAGTTTCCCCACCTGTAGCTTTCTAGTGGGAGATCACCCGTTCAAGCAGGGTTCTATCAAAAACCACTCCCTCAAGTGATCACAGTCATGTGTTGAGAGATGACAGAATTCAAAGACTGAGGCTGGAGAAGAGGCAAAGGAGAGAAGCTATACACCATACTAGAACCCCAGGACTGGGTTGGGACTGGCATGGAGAAACAGCCACTGCTGGGGACAGTTGTCTTGACGGCAGTTGCAGCCTGGTGCGGGGAGGGTTAAGCATCTTGCAGTTCCCACCCGCCCTGGATCTGCTTGTCCTCCCACATTTACGTATTCTGGAAAATATTCAGCCTGCGGCCTGTCTCATTTGGTGCTCCAGGCCCTCCTCTCCTGTCCCCTCCTCCTCCTTTGGCTCAATGCAAGAGGAAGGTCAGGGAACTTTGGGAAACGGGAAACTCCAAAACTCCGGACTCTGGGAGAAGGGTCAGTGGGGAAAGGCGGGGCTTTGGGGACCAAGAGAGGAGAAAAAGGAGTTGAGAGGGTGAGAGGGGACAGCTGCCAGGGAGCTGTTCGAGGGACCGCACGGGAAAAGGCCTCGCTAAAGCAACAAACCTGATATTTTTCAAGGTACCAGAGAGAGGCTGGGGATTTGGGATATGGTGGGAAGACCCCAAAGGAGGAGAAAATGGCTCAGAAAAGAGGCTGTAGTGGCCACAGCCAGCAGGACTACTTCCCGGGGCTGTTGGCAGGGACCTCTAAAACTTTGCTGTCCCCAGGAAACAAGGGCTTGCAGAATGGGAATGGCTAGCTGGGTACCACTGGAGACTCAGAAAGGGACACTTCTGTCCCCAGGAATCAGTCAGGCCACCACCACCACAACTCCAAGAGCTGAGGACCACACACCATCTTTGCAGGACCATAGGACTGAGGTGAAGCCATGAAGTGCCTGCTGGTCTCCCTGGCCCTATGGCTGGGCACAGTGGGCATACACGGGACAGAGCTTGAGCTCAGCGACGCACAGCGCAGGGGCCTGCAGGTGGCTCTGGAGGAGTTCCACAGACACCCACCTGTGCAGTGGGCCTTCCAACAGACCAGTGTGGACAGCGCTGAAGACATGGTTAGTGGTGTGACTGGGTAGAGAATGGAGAGCTGGAGCCCCGGAGACCAGGAATTCCCAGAAAGCTTTACTGGGAAAGGTCCCCAGCCAGCCACCCTCCTAGGCTGTGCCAGTTCTAAGTTAAGGTGTTGGGGGAAAGGAGTAACATCCAGGAATTACCTGCTGGCCTTCTTGTCTGTCTGTCTGTCTATATGTATGTATGTAGGTCTTCTCAGCCGGCACCTTTGTGAGATTGGAATTTAAGCTCCAGCAGACCACCTGCCTCAAGAAGGACTGGAAAAAGCCAGAGTGCACAATCAAACCGAACGGGGTGAGTGAAGGGGCTCTGCCAGGGTAGGAACTGGATGGAGCCCAGAGAGGCGTTGTGCTCATCACTGGGGGCTGTCTGCAAAGAAGGGAGGATGGAGGGAAGAGGGAAATTTCTCCATCAGAGTGGGTCCTCCAAAAAAAGCTTCTCTTTGGAGTTTATCCTGTATCCTGGCCAGGATATATATAGGCAGTTCACTGAAGGGTTTCACAGTAATCGGCCACCCTAAGGGTGGCACTGCTGCAGTGGACTGACCATGGCTGGAGTTGCAGCACTTCTGAGTTAAGATTCTTGCTTTCTAATAGCTTTGTGGGTTCACTGAAGGTCCTTGTTCCCTCCAGGGGTTAAGGGAAGGGACTGGATTATACTGGTGATTTAGCAAGACCTTTTGTTCAAATTAAATCTTAAAGGAAAAGTGTAAATATGAGGCCAAGGTGATAAGGGCCCTTGCTGTGCAAGCACAGGACCTGAGTTTGAATCCCAGCACCCATATGAAAACAGCTGGGCGTGGTTACACAGGAGTATCCCCGAGGCTTGCTGGCTGCCAACCTAACTGTAGGTTCAGTAAGAGATTTTCTGCCAAGGGATATTCAAGCAGAGTGGTGAAGTGAGACACATACATGCACAGGCATGAGTATACATGCACACACACACGCACACGCCCCCACACACCAGAGAGAAAGAGACAGACACCATCTGGGTAAACTTCTTGCCTTTATACATGTTTGCACATTAACATAGGCACTTGTGAATATATCCATGCACTATACTGCCTATGAGCTGTGCACACATGCATGCTCACACAGGAATGATCCCTGCACAGGCTAAAGTGCTATAGTCTGGGGGCAAGCCAAGGGTAGCATACACTTGAAATGCCAGCATTGGTGAAGTTAAAGCAGGTGAACTGCAAGTTCTTAAGACTGTCTCCTATCCCAGAGTAAGCTGCAGGTCCACTGGCTTGCATGTCACCTTGTCCCTTGGATTTAGTTATGTTTATGTTGCTGTGATAAAATACCATGACCAAAACCAACTAATAATAGGAAAGATTTATTTTGGCTTAGGGTTCCAGAGGAATAAAAGTTCATCATGGTGGCGAGGCAGGGAGATGTGATGCCACCAGGCCTAGCCCCCAGAGCAGGAAGCTGAGAGCTCACAGGAAGCAGAGTGAACTGGGAGTGGTCCGAGGTTTGAAAGTCTTAAAGCCTGCCCCAGCGATGCACTTTCTCCATCAAGGTCCAATCTAAAACTTCCCAAACAGCACCAACTGGAGACCAACCAAGTATTCAGAAATCTGAGCCTGTGGGGAGCGCTCTTATTCAAATCACAGCATCCCTCCACTCTAGAGCAAGCCAGAAGGGAGTCCTCACCCTGCTTCTCATGTTCTCCTCCCCAGAGGAAGCGGAAATGCCTGGCCTGCATCAAACTGGACCCCAAGAATAAAGTTCTAGGCCGGATGGTCCATTGCCCAATACTGAAGCAAGGGTCTCAGGTAAGAAGGAAAAGAGGTTAGGGAGAGGCCTGGAGGGACAGATCAAATCTGGGTCTGTGGGAGAACAACAGGAAATGTGGGAAGAAGAGTGGGGTAGGGGGCAGCTGGGACATTCCCCTGGGGGTTGTGGCGGTGCCTCCCTTCCGAGGCACTGCTGCAGCGAACACTGGTTCCAGCAGGAGCCTCAGGAGTCCCAATGCAGTAAGATAGCCCAGGCCGGTGAGGACTCTCGCAGCTACTTCTTCCCTGGACAGTTTGCCTTCTCCAGGGCCCTGCGACACAAATAAGCCCTGGACAGGTAAGTGGCTAATGGGGAGAGCCAGCCCTTGGCATGGGGATTGGGCTGAGGGAGGAAGGGAAGGGACATGTGAAACGTGAAAAAAGCCAGGATCAGACCAAAACAACCTCCCGCGCACCCAATCTGGTTTTCCCCTCCTCTCTAGGACTTCATCTTACTTCCTGTATAGCTGTGGCAATACCCAGCAGAAGCATATGGCCTCCCAAAGACTTTCAACTCCCAGGCTAATAAAAATGCTGAGTCTGTTCCTTTCCAACCTTGTGTTGTTCTTCTTCCCTCAGCTCAACCTGTACATAGAAGGGAAGCTCAAAGACTCTGTGTGTGTGTGTGTGTGTGTGTGTGTGTGTGTGTGTGTGTGTGTGTGTGTGTGTGTGTTCACACTTCCTGCCTAGTACCAGGAAGAAGCAGGTAGGGTGAGTGTAGGAGCCTCTCACAGGACTAAAGCAGAAGTTCAGAAGCCCACGTATTTGCTGAAAAAGAGACAAGAAGTAATACATATAAGCAGAGAACTATTTAATCGGAGTTAGCAGGTAGCAAGTAACCTTACCCACAAAGCCTTAGGTTGGGCACCTGAGGGAGCCCAGGTTCAGCATGCCCAAAACCCCGGAGCCTGGCTGCATAGTGTATTTGCCAGATAGTGAGGGGATCTCCTTTACCTTCCAGAGGCGACCTGGAAAGTGTGCCCTTGTGGGTGTGGAAGGAGGGTAGGAAACGTCCTTGGGGAGATGTAGGAGTTAGGAAACTCAAGAAAGGGATGAATGAACAACCTAGTTGGCAGGGTCTGTGACCAGAAAAAACAAACAAATAAACAAACAAACAGAGAGGCAAGGGCATGGGGCAGGGAATGAATGTCTATGGTCAGACTACCTTGGCCATGACTTGCATTCAGAAGACAAAGGAAGAGGTGGTTTCTGCAGGGCTGAGAGCCTTCTGGGCCTGGGCCAAGCTATCACTGGCCTGACGATCCAGGTCAAGGCATTCCTGCAGTGTGTCCTGGAACTGCCGGCAGGCTTCCTCCAGAATGGAGCTGCTCCGGATGGGCCAGGGCTCCCAGTAGCCGGGCTCTACCCACGGCTGGGCCTTGATGGCTCTGGGGCCTGGGATGGAGCTGGAGCGAAAGGAACTGTCCAGGTCTCGGCATAACTGGTACAACTCACTGCCCCGCCCACTCACACGTTCCCCATCTATGACTTTGAGGCCAGGCAGCAGCTCTCGGACCACAGCCCAGTAGGAGGGATTTGCACATAGGGGGTTGCTGAGCCGGGCCAAAGGGTCCCGGAGCCTCAGGTGCTCCAGGCCCTGCAGCCCAGCCAGACACTGCAGCTGGCCAGGAGTGGTCAGCAGGTTACCAGCAGCATTGAGGCTCTGCAGGTTCTCACAGGCTGCTAGTGGCTCCAGCCCTGTCAGCCGATTATTGGAGACGTTGAGCACAGCCAGCTGGTGCAGGGATGCCAGTGGGCCCAGGTGGGTAAGTGCATTGCCTGATAGGTCAAGCCACTCAAGGTTCAGGCACTCCCCCAAACAACCCAGGTCCACCACCCCTAAACCCCTAAGTTTGAGCAACAGGATGGAATCCAGGGCAAACTCTCCAGAGTGGGACTTCAGCAGCTGGGGTGTGATACTCAGTGCCTCAGCCTCTCCTGGCTTCTCTCCAGGAGGTTCCATGATACTGAAGATGGTTCACAAGGCCAGGCCCTGGCAGTGCTGTTAGTCACAGGGATGCTGGTGCCTCTGAGGAACAGCTGTCTGCTCTCCCTCAATTCTTCTTGGGCCCTAAAGAGAGACAGACAGTCAGGCCAGCCTCTCCTGGGCATGGGTCCTGTGCAACAGGGAATTGCAGGATGTCATGCAGATGGCACGAAGTCCTTGTGCTCACAGAAACTAGGAATGTTAAAGACACAGGGTTATTTTTTTGGGGGAGGGAGAGAGAGAGAGAGAGAGAGAGAGAGAGAGAGAGAGAGAGAGAGAGGGAGGGAGGAAGGGGGGGAAGAGAGAGCGAGCTTGTTTTCCCACTCAGACATCCGGGAATAAATGTGGTCAGCAGCCTGGCCTCTGCTCTGTCTGTATGAATGAGACCACACCAGTCCTCCCCTGGAACCTTAAGATGGCATGTGTCGTCTATTTATAGAACCCATCTTTATGATAGAGGGGCATGTGCTTTGAAAAGAATTTCAATGTAGTTATGCCCTTAGCTTTATTGTGCACATGGGATTGTGCTACACCAGGAAACTGGTTTCCAAATAGTACTGAACTTGAATATGCCTAAAATAAACTGCCCAGTGTCAGACTCTGGAAGTTTGAACCAACACTGGCTACTTGAGTGTGTTGAACCAGAATTTCTTGTTTCACATGGAGAGACCCTCTGTTGCCATGGTGTTTAGAGAGACGCCCTCCCCCACAATGCGAACCCACCAGCCTTGATCCCCAGAGTAAATAGCCAATACCCAGGCAAGACCTGAGACCATCTTGGCAACCGGACAGGGTACAGCCCCAGCTTAGGGGAAGTGGCTCTGGCTGACTCCACTGGTCACACCATGTTACATGAGACTTAGGCCCCATATTGCCAGTTTGGTCCACCTCTCAAATCTGGACTGTGGACAAAAATATCATCACTTAACTTTTCCATTAACTATTATGATATATCTTTATTAACCCTAAAGGGTTTTTTTGAAAAGTTAATTTTTATTGATTGGTTGGTTTGTTGGTTTCTTTTTGTTTTTTAAGATAGGAAATTGAAGCTGGCTTTGAATTCTCACTCCTCCCGCCCTCCTCTACCCTACTCCACCCCCGAGAACTAGGATTACAGGGTTACACTCCTGGCTTAAATTTGTTTTAAAATAGACAACAGGTAATTACCACTTTCCTAGCATGCAGGCCCAAACAAGAATGCTGTAACTTCTTCCACTCACTCAAAACTGCTATTTCCATTTTCCCAACGTTATCACCATTTAAAATGGCATCCCAAGGATGCAGACCAACTTGCAGCTCTGGCTGGGGCTATAAGGCCTGAGGGGCAGGTTGACTTTTAATCCTGGGTACTGAGGAAACTGAAGTTAAGGAGGCAGGACAGGGTGGAAGTTAACAGAGAAGCTGCTGCTCCATCTCCAGGCAACCCCTATCCAAGTCTCTCCAGCTCCCCAACCAGCTCTTCTGCTTCAACATCACTTCTCAGAGATCAGCACGACGGCAATGGTCACTGTGTGCTGGACAGCACAGTGCTCCGGAAGGCATGGCATCATGGTAGCAAAGGGCAAGCTGGGGGAGGCAAGGGTCCAGGAAGCCATTTTGAAGCAAAAAAGGAGTGCCTAGCATAGCTCTGGAATGTGGTGGAGGGCCAGCAAGTCTTCAGCGGTGGGATGGTGAGCCCCAGTGGGTGTGACATCAGTGAGAGAAAACTGCCTGTGGGGAGGGTCAATGCCCGTGCTGCCCATAGAGGATACAGGTCACGTGGACAGGAAAACAAAAGCAGGCCTCATTCCAAACTGCAGACTTTGGCTGGGGGCCCAAACTCGGCAGTCTGAGCTAGGCAGGCAGTTACACCTGCACAAACCATTAGGACACTGCCACTGCCAATGCTCAGAGCTTGTGTGAGGTGCTGGTGACTCCCAAGACTAATTTTTACATGATCAGTGTTACTAAGTATCCCCTCCTCCAAGGAGACCAGGCTCACAGCACCATCCATCGGTGATTCCTGATAACTGGCAGTGTCTTCAAAGAGCTCTCCACAAATGCTTTGACAGGGCTGGGAATGGATCTTACACATTCTCTCAACAGTACAACTGAGGAGGGTATTCTTGTCTTCATGATAATCATCCCTCTGTCAACACTCCAGTGTACTCGGCCATGAACTTCCTGAAGAGCTTAGAGGAGACAAGGGCAAGGCTGGGCTACCCAGCAGCCCTGTGTTCCTGTATGTCCAGGAGCACATGGGAAGTAAGTAGGGGTGAAAACAAGAGTAAGCTGCTCAGGTCTACCCAGTAACAACTGTGTCACTGTCTCCTGTCCCCTCCAGGGACGGGACATCTGGGCAACATCTGGGTATTAGGGAAGCCCTTACAGCAGGACCAACAGCACTGGTAGACAAGACCTTCTGCTACACCTGCTCTGTCCCTCTGCCTCACCTGGGCTGCCCACAGATGGCCTCCTTTTCCACTCCAGCCCATGCTTACTAAGTGACTGAACAAGCCTAAGATATGGGACTACTCTGGAGATTTACACTGGTTGACAATAGTCCAACATAAAGCACAGAGATATAGCTGGTGTAAAGTCAATGAAAACAAGCAAAACTACTCTAATGTCTGGAATAGGCTCTAGGACCATGCTGCACAGAAGGCCTTGGGAATATAGGGTAAATTCCAAGCTCTAAGTCTCTGACAGTGTTTTAATTAAGGGGCTCCTAAAGGCTTGGCCCAGGCCCTGACTTCTTCCTCATGCCAGGGCACAAAAGCTTTTTTGTGTATTTCTTAAGGTGTCTGATGAACTATGGTGGTTTAAATGAAAATGGCCTCCATAGATTCATAGGGAGTGGCACCATTAGGAGGCGTGGCCTTGTTGGAGGAAGTGTGTCACTGGGGGTGGGCTTTGAAGTTTGAGATGCTCAAGCCAGGGACTGTGTCATTCTCTCTTCCTGTTGCCTGCCAATCCAGATGTAGAACTCTTGGCTACGTCTCCAGCACCTGTCTGCCTGTGTGCTGCCATGCTTCCCGTCATGATGATAATGGACTAAACCTCTGATCTGTAAGTCAGCCCCAATTAAATGCTTTACTTTAAAAGAGTTACCATGGTCATGGTCACATGCAATAGTAGTCCTGACTAAGACATGAACCATGAGGATGTCAACTTGTCCTGTCTCCACATCTTCCCTGGATGGTTTATCTCCAACCTGTCAATACTGATCACTCGGGTAAGCTGAAGGAAGGGCTGGATGGTTAGGTTAGAGGAGGTCTGGCCAACACTGAGCAGCAGAGGCTTGTCTTCTTTGGTTTCTTCTCCTCACCCTCTCATCTTTTGTTGGACACCTTCGTCTCAGGCTGCGCAAGCACCAATTAGCAACCACGGTTTCTGAAGCTTCCTTTTGGCTTACTCTGCCCAAGTGGCCCAGCACTCCACCTGGGAAGCAGTGGGGTAAAGACAAGATCTCTCAAAAGAACATGTTTTTCTTTACCCAATGTAGGCAGTTGGGTCAAGGATATATTCTCCCTGCTTCTCCAGGAAAACTCAGTCCTGGTCAGCTGAAAAGATGAATGTGCCACTTGGCAGAGAACAAGGGCTGCTTCTTTGTAAGGACAGGAAAAGTCTTTTTCATGCTTTTTTCAGGGGTCAGAGGTCCTGATTCCCCCCTTATATCCACAAGGCCATCGCATACCCAGAAACTCACTTTAGCCTCTCTTGGCAGGTCCTCCCTGGCAGCCTAGCTAAGTCTAGTGTGAGTCATGGCAGCTCTGCTGCTGAAGTCTGGCATGGGGTAAGCTGGGGTGGCACCTGGGTTCTTGGGTCTGGTCACAGGGGAGTTGGTACTTATAGCTGGGTCCTCCAATCTCATTGACCCTGGGATGTCTTCTCTAGGGAGACTTACCCCCTCCCCCATTTCCAATATGCCTGCAAACTTGGGGGAAGGAGAAGATGGGCCCCAAGATAGGTAGCAAGGCAAGACAAAAAGAATGGTTCTCAATCACCCTATGTCATTCTGGGGACTACAAGGACTGAGGCCATATGGAAAAGAAACAAACAGCATAAGTCAGTGTACTTTATGGATGCATCTTCTGTCAATTAAAAAGCCTATGGCCTGTGGCTTAGGCAGGAGATAAAGGTGAGACATCTGGGAGAAAGAAAGGATCCTGGGAGATTCTCCAGGGGGATATGACAAGATGGACAAATGTTACCTAAGTACAGGTAACCAGCCACGTGGCAGAATGTAGGCTAGAATAAATGGGATATTTTAAATTATATCTATTTAGAGAAGAGCCTAGCTATATGGCCAAGGTATTTGTAAATATATATTGAGTCTGAGTTTTATTTCTGGGAGCATGAGGCTGGAAGAACCGGACATAACTTTAACAAAATGGTACTCAAAGTGGAGCCTGAACTCATGTCCCTGAGATTAAGAGTCTCATGATCTATTGACTGAGCTAGCTGGACAAGAGGTCTAGTCTCTTAAAAAGCTTCCCAAAACTATACAAGAGGAACGCTGGGAGAGAGATTTCTTAGCCAAGGAGTCAGAACCTGCAGACATAGGACAAAAGAAGGCTTTTTAAAGAAGTCTTTACTACATTTAAAAAACAATACAAAAGTTGGGACTTCTCTCAAGGGCAGGGCAGCCAAAGGGAGGAACTAGGCTCCTGTTTACACACAGGCTGAAGGCAGCTGATACAGCAGCAGAGGACAAAACCTGTGGAGACTTTCCAAATCCACAGCTGCAGGATAAGCCACCTCAGGCTCTCCCAAGCTTGACACAGCAGGTTGGCCCAGTCCTGTACTATGGGAATTAATGCCCAATGCTCATGGCATGCAGGAATGCAGCCCTAGGTTGGCTGCTGTGGCCAGAATAGGGCAGAAGGCTAAAATGCCTCTCCCTGTAAACAAAGAGCAGAGGCCTGGCCAGGCACACACAGCATCTGAGCTAAATAACAGCAGACACAGGAGACAAAGACAGGCAGACCTGCGTAAATTCTAGACCAACCGAGTCTATGCAATAAAGTCAGGGCAGGACCCTCTGCTGATAGATTCAGACACTTAACAAATGATAGCCCAAAATCCAAAATGACACAGTTTTTTCCTTAAAGATACCATGTAGGTTTTCGCTATATATTTTGCAATAATAAGTAAAACTATCCTTAATAATTTAAAAAATACACATCAATCTTAAATTTATATATAAAAAGAAAAATATCAATATATTTATCTACATAGATATTAATTTCCAAAGAAGGAAGAAAAAGGTAAAAATTGGTATAAAAATGTTTTCAAGATACTAAATAAATAAATTCAGGCCTTGAACCCAATAATTGCGAAACAAAGACAAATAGGTTTCTTATGAGTTTGAGGCCAGCTTGATCCACAGAGCAAACTCAAAATCAGCCAGGCTATACAGAGAAACCCTGTCTCAATAAATAATAATAAGTGTTTTAAAGTGTTTTAATTGTTCTCATTATCAAAATGAAGGTGTTAGTTGTTTGTTTGTTTTCGAGACAGGGTTTCTCTGTGTAGCCCTGGCTGTCCTGGAGCTCACTCTGTAGACCAGGCTGGCCTCAAACTCAGAAATCCGCCTGCCTCTGCCTCCCAAGTGCTGGGATTAAAGGCGTGCGCCACCACCGCCCGGCAAAATGAAGGTGTTATAAGTTCTATGTTCAATCCTCTATGAGAGAGGTCAAAATAAAGCAGACCTAGGTACAAAAGGGACTGCTAAGCTGGATCAATCTATACTTTTGACTTCAGACTGCTAGACAAGGAACATGATACATCGGGAGAGAGGCTTTAGGTTTGTGTTAACAGGAAAGAAGAAAAGGCTTTGGACTCCTTCCAAAACAATAAGGATCAGATTTGATAGAGGGAGACCCCCTGAAGATCTTGGCTACAGACAAGAGAAAATCAAAAGAACCAAATGCACTGGTAATGTATATTGCTAAACTCTCTATTGAAACAACTCTGAAACTCGGTGGGACATACATATGTCTCCAGCCAGAACTTCAGCTTTGCACAACCAATGGATCTCGTTGGCCACAGAATCCTCAGAATCCATCACGCCATCCTTTCATATGGCATGAATGAAGATTTATATTGCAGTTTGGTTATAGGATCAAAGTAGCTCATAAAGAAAGACAATTGTCTTTCACCTGCTCAAACAAGGAACAAAAAAATCATCTTTAACTGACGTGTATAAATTGTACATTCCATGCAATGTGTTAACGTAGAAGTACACATTACCCCTAAAAGCTTCATGTTCAAAAACAGAAAAAGAAAAGAAACAAGAATGCAGCCCTAATGAAGTTCACCCTCAGGAGTGCTGAGATGCCGAGACCTGCTGTTCAAGCTCCCCGATTGATCCTTCCTCAAACTGATGCTGTTTCCAGAGACTTGCTTCTGGAAGAGCTTCAAGAAGCACTGCTGATCCCAGATGGCCTCGGTTCATCCAGTCGTACAGACTGCTCCAGTCAGGACTTCAGTTAAGCCCCGAGCTTCCCCACCACATAGAGAATGGACAACAAATGATGCCAGCTACCTTTCTTTTGACTTAACCATTTTTCCAATTTCCTTTTGGGCCCCCAAGGAGGAATTATTTGCCCCAATTCAGCAGCAAACAATTATAAAAAGACCATCATCTAGTCCCTTAAGTTGGGGCGGATGGTTTTAGTTACTTTATGAGTAATATATATGCTGTCATTTTAGGGGCTGGTTATCAATAATTATGGTCTTGGACAGGAAATAAACAAAATAGGAAGCTTCGACTCAGGGATTTCTATCTTCCCTTTCTTCTTCTTTATCCTTCTTGGGCATATAGAAATATAAAAAATTAGACAAATAGGGGTAGATTATTGAATCTACTCTTAAATAAAGAAACATTTTATAACCATAATCTTATATTGGCAGAGATCTTTATATTTTGATGCTGAATTGAGATTATATTTTGCTACATTGGTTCAGAATTTTGTATATTGATACAGGTTTAAGGTTTTCATGGGTATATATTTTTATATTTTGATACAAAATTTAAGGTTAATTTTGTTACAACTTACTGTATATTATGTTTATCCTCTTAAATAGGCCTTGAGCCTATGCAACTCATTAGAGGATGGTCTAAAAAAATAGTCAGATAGTCATATTAGATACTAGTTTAGGCAACTGAAGTGGAGACTTCTAGTTTCTTTGGAAAGTCAGTTATGTGCTGGGACACACAGGTGAAAGGATGTCTTGCTAAAGCAAACCCGTGAAAGACTGTTTTCCTGAAGCAGACACAGGCGAAAGGATGTTTGGATATAGCAGACGCGTGAAAGGACTCTTGATGAAGAAGTGTAAATATGACCCCACAGACGGTGGGAGACAGGCACTGAGCTTTGGTTTGTTTATTCTGCCTTACCATTCTTCACTAATGACATGCATGTATTGGTTCACCTTACATAGCTTGTTGAGCTCAACTTATGGTAATGCTGCCATTGAGAGAAACTCTCCTAAGAACTGCGTGTAAGTTTCCTGTGGCAGCTTGTTGATTGCACTGCTTTGCCTCGGGTCAGTTGGTGAGCCTGGCAGTTTCTTCAGATTGAACTGCAGCTGCTGGTTTATGCCTGATGTCTGGCTGCTGAAAGGACCAGACTGTAGCTGTTGGATCATGGGTGGTGTCTGCCTGCCTAGAGGACTGGTCTGCAGCTGCTGAGTCATATTTGGTGTTTGCTACAAAACTGAACTGCTATGAAACAAGATCAAGCTTGACCCCAAAGAGCTATTGCTGAACAGGTCCCCTTCCCCCATAGCCTAATAACTTTTCACTTCCACTACCTCTGCTGGGTGGTAGAGGCAAGGTTAAACCCTATTAAAAGTAGGTTGCAAAAAAATTCATGCCTACAGGTAATTACAATAAAATGTTTTCAAGGTTATTCAGATAGTAATTAGCTAAGAATAAACAATGTTCAACAATTCAGATATGCTATAAATAGATAAATGGTCGTCAAAGACTCAGAGATCCACAGAAAATGACGTTTAAAATTATTTCATTATTAAAAGCTCTTTTGACTGAGACAGGTCTGCTCCAGACAGTATCCCCATTCCCCTTCAAAGAAGATGATGGGCACCAATAACCTCCATATGGAGTTGCTTCAATTGCAGCAAGCTAGCCACTGGGCAAAGAAAATGCCCATGCTTCAACTATGGACAAATATGTTCAAAAAGGACAAACGGACGCATGGAAGTTGATTGCCCAGCTCTGCTAAAACAGGGTAAGCAAGGCCTTCATAATCCCTGCTTCACATAAGATCTTCCTAGGCCAGAAGACTGAAGTTGAATGCTCCAACATTATAGAGCATATTGGGGACTGTCCAGGCAACCAGCTGTCTCTATCCCTTCCTAATATTTGGAAGCTGCATCCCAGTGCTTCCTTATGTACTCAGGAAATATTTATCCCTTCTCAAGTCTCTGATGGAGTTGAAGACTAGATAGTTATGGTCTCACAATTAAGCTTAGTTGTTTAGGATTTAAGACTTTACTCTAGGTCTAAGATGTTTTTAGTATGGTAATGCAAATTAAGATAGAAATTGAGTTAGGTTACAATTTTTTAAATAGGATAATAAAAAGTTTTCCTTAATTGCCAAATACTATGGATTGGACATTGTAAATGTATACCATACCTTATACTTTCCATATTTGTTTCATAATTGTTATAACTATATCCAATTTATATTTGAAGGAAAAGAAGCCTTTTATTGGGCTAAAAAGGGGAATTGTAGAGAGAATATTTTCTAAATTCTATGGATGCATCACCTGTCAATTACAAAGCCTATGCTTAGGCAGGAAATAGAAGTGAGACATCCAGGAGAGAGAGAATTCTGGGAAAGAGCCAGGCGGAGATTGCCAGAATGATGTGACTAGACAGACGCAGGGTACCTGAACACAGGTAACCAGTCACATGGCAGAACGTAGGCTAAAATAAATGGGATATTTTAAGCTATATCTAGTCAGAGAAGAACCTGGCTATATGGCCAAGGTATTTATAAATATATATTGAGTCTGAGCCTTATTTCTGGGAATATGGGGCTGGGAAGAAGAACTGGACATAACTTCAACACCCATCAAAGTTGGTAAGAAGCAACCTCAGGACATCACCCTTATAAGGCCATCACCTCCTTGGCAAGGTGTGATTCCACTCTTCTAGCTAGGTCCCATGGTCCCCTGCTCACTGAATCTGTGTTCATAATCTTTGCCAAACCAAGTGCTGTTGTTTTGTTTTGTTTTGTCTTTTTTTAGTGTCTGAGGTCAGAAGTACTTGATCTTTTCATTTTGTGGTCATTCACAACACAAACTAGAGATAGAGCCAAACTGAGGTTATGACGGGCACTGTCCATGGCAGGGACTAACCTCAGGAGTGAGCAATGTGTTTCTGGGGCTTCAGAGCTCCAGATCTCTGGATCCTCACCATGTGGGCTGCTCTTGGTACCAAGAGTCCAGGGACAATGTGCCACATGGCTCTTTACCTACTAATTTAGTAGCTAACCTGCAGAGTCCTAGGAGAGAGACTTTGCTCATTTCCTCTGCAGCTCCTTCTCTGGAAGCCAGTTGTGAAGAAACCTCACAGGATAGGTATGCTGTCCAGCAGCAGGACCCTTTCTCATGTTCATTTCAGTGTCATACTGTCCCAGAGGACTGCTTATCCTTCACCTCCCAAGCCTGTGAACCCTTCTTCTCTATGGCTCTTGCCCAGGCCTGCAGTGCTACCATGGCATCGACTTAATGGGGAGTGCCTGACTGCTTCCACCCTTTGGAAAGCCCTTTGCCTTCCATCACAGAATGCCACATTTTCTTGTATTTCCTCCCATTTCTGACCCCTCAGTCCCTTACATAGCATACTCTTCCTCTAAGTGCCCCTTAAGTGATGTCCCTTAGGCTGCCTCTATAGGCCCTGTTACTGAACAGTCTCCAGGCTGCTCTGCTCATCACCCACCATCAAATCAAGGTTCACAACTCATTTTTCAGCCTCTGAAGCTCTATCTTGGTACAGGGATGCCTGGCTTCCTAGATGCTCAAGCCTAACACTATGCATGGTCCTTATGGTAGTTTGAAGAAAAATGGCTCCCATAGGCTCAGAGGGAGCCTATTAGAAGGCATGGCCTTGTTAGAGAAAGATTTCAAATGCTTAAGGGGGTCCAGCATCCCACTCTCTGCCTGTAGATGAGGATGTAGAACTCTCAGCTCCTTCTCCAGCACCATGTCTGCCTGCATGCCACCATGCTTCCTGCCATGATAATGGACTGAACCTCTGAACTCTAAGCCAGACACAATGAAAGGCTTTCCTTTATAAGAGTTGCTATGGGCAATGTGTCTGTTCAGAGCAATAAACCCTTAGACAGAATTTGGACTAGGATATTGTTGTGGTTGGCCTGACCATGCTTTTGCTTGGGGGAAGATGAAACACTTTGGGACTGTGGACAAGAAAAGTGATCGGACAGTTTAAGTGAGGCTTAATGGGCCACACTAGTAGGAGCATGAAAGACAGTGGTGATGAGGGTGATTCAAACTGTGCAGGTCCAGATCAACAGGTTTCAGAGGAGAAGATTAATATGTGGCCTAGAAATCATTCTTGTCATATTTTGGTGGAAAATGTAGTCTTTTTCTGTCTTTGTTTAATAATCTGCCTGAAGCTAAATTGAAGAGTTATGGATTAGCAGCTTTGGCACAGAAAATTTGCAGACAGCCTAGTATAGACTGTGTTGTTTGGTTATTAATGGCCATGCTGATGGCCACTACTCTATAATGAAAAGAGGCAAAGCTAAGAAAGAAACAAAAACCAAAAAACAAATGTACAGTCTGCAGAGAAGGGGGGCACTAGGAAGTGTAGCCAGGTTAAGACCTGGTGCTAGGTGCAATGAAGGGAGTGATGGCCTCAGAGTGAGATCCCACCCAGCCAGGCTGCTGATCTGTGAAAAGGAATTAAAGAAAACCTAAGGCCAGACATGGTGGTACACACTTTTAATCCCAGCACATAGAAGGCAGAGGCTGTCAGATCTCTGAGTTTGAGGTCAATCTGGTCAACAGAGTAAGTTCCACAACAACCAAGCTAGGGCGGAGAAGGGAAAAACTGAAAACAGAAAGCTCTCAAAGATGTAAATTTTTTGCTCCATTTTCTATGCTTAAAATGACAGCATGACTATACATGCAGCACTTGGGAGGCAGAGGCAGGAGCTCAGTCATAGGCTAGCCAAGACTAAGTATTAAACATAAAGTTTGGGGTGGAGGCACATATCTTTAATCCTAGCACTTGGAAGCAGAGGCAGGATGGCCTTGTGAGTTTGAGGCCAGTCTGATCTACAAGCAAGTTCTAGGACAGCCAAAGCTGCACAGAGAAACTCGGTCTCAAAAAACAAAAAAACAAGCAAGCAAGCAAACAAACAACAACAAAAAGTAGTGGAAAGAGGAGTTGTTTGGAAACTCAGAGAGAGAGTACTTGCCCGGTACATGCAATGCCCTGGGTTCAATCTCCAGTACCAAAAAACAAGTAACAAGAGTAACTGTCCAGTTGACAAGTTCAGCTCAAGAAATGTAGAAATGGTGACCTGGAGATGTTAGCAGCAAACCTCTCTCCTAGTGTCTTTGTTAGGATTTCTACTGCTGTGATGAAACACCTTGACCAAAAAGCAACTTGTGGAGGAAAGGGTTTATGTGACTTCTACTTTCCAAACCTCACTGTTCATCACTGAAGGAAGTCAGGACAGGAATTCAAGCAGGACAGGAACCTGGAGGCAGGAACCTGATGCAGTGGTCATGGAGGGGTGCTACTTACTGGCTTGCTTCTCATGGCTTGTTCAGTCTGCTTTCTTATAGAACCTGAGACTATCAGTCCAGGGGTACACCACCCAGAATGGGCTGGGCTCTTCTCCATTGATCACTAATTAAGAAAATGTCTGGATCTTATGGAGGCAATTTTCTCAATTGAGGCTCCCTCTCTGATGACTCTAGCTTGCATCAAGTTGACATAAAAACAGCCAGTACAAGGCCTAGCATGTACAAGGTCCTGGATTCAATCCTCAGTGCACACACATACAAAGGAAAAGAAAAAATTTAGACTCATCACAGCAGGCCTGGGAAAGTGAAGGGTGGAAACAATTCAGAGGTAGATTATCCAGAGCTGAGAAGCAGAGGAAGAAGGGACAAAAAGACCCCCTAATAATCCTATTTGCTCACAAAGGTCTGTGCAGATCAACTGAGTTTGGGTTTTTTTTTTTTTTTAACACATCTTCAGGCATATTTTTACAGAAATGAGGAGCTCTGGGAGTGGAGGGCAGCTGCCTGGATAAGGCTGGAAATATGGAGCAGACAGAGGCGGGACAGGCCCAGTGATAACAAAGGCAATGGGAGCAGCACAGGAAAACGTTAGATAGGGACTCTAGGAAAGCAAGGGGAGAGAATTTACAAAAGCTATAGTCATGACGAAGGAGTCTGGGCCCTGCAGTGAGAAGCATGGCAGAGGTAGGCACAGCCATCTGATGGTTTTCAAGGGGACTTATTCCAGGGTGTAGTGGCTATTCCTGATTGTCAACTTGACTATACCTGGAATGAACTACGATCCAGAATTAGAAGGCTCACCTGTGATCTAGATCTTGAGTCTGGAAGACACAAGTTTCAGGTGTGGTGGTACACACACCTTTAGTCTGGGCCATACCTGCTGCTGGAGACCTACATAAGGACATTAGAAGAAGGAAGAGTCACTCTTCTTCCCTGTGAGCCTTGTGGGACTAAGCGACTGCTAGATCCTTGGATTTTCATTCACAGCTGCTACTGACCATTGTTGGGGAATTGGACGACAGACTGTAAGTCACCAACAAATTCCGTTACTATATAGAGACTACCTATAAGTTCTGTGACTCTAGAGAACCCTAATATAAATTGATACCAGGAGTGGGGTACTCCTGTGACAACCTGACCATGTTTTGGGGAGGACTGTGGAAGGACTTTGGAACTTTGGGCTAGAAGATCCATTCGGTGTTAAGAGCTCTGTGGGATGTTGTGTAGGAGCTTGGAAGATAATGTTGAGAACAGTGCAGAAGATGGAGGCCTGGCTTGTGAATTTTCAGAGAGAAGATTAAAGACTCTTATCAGGGCCATTGCTATTTTGACTGTGAAGTTTCTGTGGTTTTGGTTAGCTGGGGCTGAAGGATCAGCTGTGATTAACAAAATACCAGAACTACTAAAGCAAAACCATTGCATTACTGGGACTATTGATGCTGGTTAGCTGGAGCTGGGAAATTGGCGGTGATTGGGAAGAGACCAGCATCATTGAGGTAAAATCTTCTGAGAAGTGTTTTCTGAGAGCAAGCCAGTAAGTTAACATTCCTCCATGGCCTGTGCATCAGCTCCTGCTTCCTAACTGACTTGAGTTCCAGTCCCGACTTCCTTTGGTGATGAACGGCAATGTGGAAGTGTAAGCTGAATAAACCCTTTCCTCCTCAACTTGCTTCTTGGCCATGATGTTTGTGCAGGAATAGAAACCTTGACTAAGACACAGGGCTTCCTCAGATACCAAAGGACCTATACCAAAGGACACTGTACAGAACCCACACACCTCCTGCTCTGTATCACCAATGAAGTTGAGAACACTGTATTGCTTCGAGACTCAAAACAAGAAAAAAGTTTGTATGTGTTCAGTACTTGTTTCTAGTTTGTCGTTTGTCTTTCTAAAAATTTACTCCTAATGGTTATAGAACTTGCTGGTGCAAACCTTTGGCAGGTCCACTGGTGTGCTGAGAATACAGGAATGCTGGAGGGGCAGAGGAAGGGAAAGACTTGGCAGTGTTTCTCAGATGGAGTTCAGGTGCCGGGGGAAAGAGGTGAAATAAGAGGTGAGACACGTGGGAAAGGTTGGGATGCGTGAAAATAGTGAGGACTCGTATTTCTTCTGACAGACGAGGAAACAGGATGGTCTACAGGCAGGCAAGTCAATGAAGGGATGTGAGATGGGAAACTGTAACTGTCCAGAGTCCAAAGCCTTGAGTCCCCCAGAAAAGCCACATAATTGTAAAACCAGCAACCTGCAGATGAGTAATCTTTTGGCATCTGTTCACCTGGACTAGGAGATGCCTCAGCACATCCCATGTGTTGTCTGAGTAGATTAGGACTTTCTCTTGACTATTTTGCCAATCCTCCCCAGCATGCCCAGATGGGACCTGGCTTCCTAATTCTACCCTGCTGCACCGCACAAGCAGTGTTCTGTTCAACACATCCATGGGCATTCCACAGTTCCACTATATACAGGCTTGCCAGCTTCCTCTTCTCTCACACTCCTACACTGGGGAAAGAAGATGCTATAGTCTCCCACCCCACCTGGGAACTTAAGCCACCTGGTGGGGGATGTTTTAAATAACACTCGACCATCTTCTGAGCTTACACTAGCAAAAGTGACAAAAACACGGATAAGTTCCTCCTGGAAGACTACACTTCCCAGCTTCCTTTGGGGACTGCCGAAGTCATTTCCACCCATTTCTGCCCCCAGTAAGGGGTCGCATCCCTTCTTCCTTTGTAGGCATTTTTGCCATCTGCATACCTTGGTGACAAAATGCTCCCTCATCGTGAAAGAACAAGACCGAGACTTTCTTTCCGCTTTTCTCTCTACGGCTGCTCTTTTAAAATAATCCAGCACACTAGCAGAAACCTTGTTATTTATACCCAGAAGCTGTGATTGTGGGCTAGAGCGCGTCCTGGCTCCTGGCAACCAAGGCAGCACCCACCTCACCAAACAGGACTGTTACCGGTATAAGCGTTCTGTCTGTAACTGCACTGGGAGCAGTTCCTGGAGTTAAGGGCGTGGCCACTAACCGCCGGCGGTTCCGGAAGAATCTAGCATCCCCAAACAAACGAAGAACACGTAACTCTACTTCTGGCGCAGGCCCAGCGGATCCGGAACCAGCGAAAGGCCGGAAGGGGCGGGGAGCGGTGCGACACAGGAAAAGTTGTTTTTAAGGGACGCTGCGGCTGGCTGGGTACGCAAGTGACGCAGATTACACGACCAGAGGAACTTCTGGCTCTTTGTGCTGGAGCCCGCGGGCAGTGCTGCGGGAGGATTTTGTTCCTATTAGTTTGGTCATTAGTACATTTGACGGAGCGACATTGGGAAAGGTATTTATAGGTCCTTAACGAATATGTGTTCGGTGACGTTCAGTGTGCCGGACTTCAGGCCAATAGTGACCTAGATTTTCTTATCTAGCACCGTTAAATGGTGGTCGGTGCCCGGTGCATGCTCACCTACCCCTGTCCGAGCCCTGCACAGCACCGCGGTGCAGTCATGCTTACTGCTTAGCACTGCAGACAAATGGCGCCACAATGATGATAAGAAGGACCCTACGTGGAAACCTTACCCATATTTTTAGAAAACTACCTCAGAATGTTTCTTGAGACAAATATGCACTGCCTGGTGATATTCCCAAAGGCCTTGCCCCCAGAGATGTCACCAACGCAAACTGCCACCTTTGCAAATGACATTGTCCAACGGATAAAGAAATCACCTTAACTGGGCTCAAGGGAGAATGCCTTTCACTTTCTTTCACAGGCCACTTGGAAATGTCTACATTGAGAGGGTTTTCCATCTTCTGATGCTTTCTGTGCACTTCAGACAAAGCAATTCCAGTTCAGTCCACATCCTTCCAGCCTGGGCTGGCTAAGAATAGACACAGTTTTGTTGTTCACATCTTTGCACCGAATCACAGTGCAAAGTCCTTAACGAATACGTGTTTGGTGACATTCAGTCTGCTGGGATGCAGGCCAGTGGTGACCTAGATTTTCTAATCCGTTAAATGGTGCCCAGTACCCATTTGATCTCACTTGAATTTCTCCATGTGATGAACCAGCCTGATTCTATTTTAAGATTAGAAGCTGTAAGTGTTCCTTCTCAGATGGGAAGGTGTGGAACCCCAAGAACCACACAGCTCTTAGCAAAGAGAGTGTCCCAATGGAAGGGTAGACATGGGAGCCTAGGAACCACACAGCTCAGAGGTGGGACAGTGTCCCAATAGAAGGGCATTCTGAGACACAGGAGCCCAGGAACCACATAGCTCTGAGAGGAAGTCTCCTCAGCAAGCAGCATTGCAGCTCCCAGGGAAGGACATCCCCAGCTGAGCTCAGGAGCCTCAGCACCGCTCCACTTCTCTTTGTTGCTTCTTGGCTTCTTCTGATGCTAAAAAGCATCACACCAGGCATCAAATCTCATAAAAGATCTTCACTGGAGGGTCCAGAGAGAGAGGGGACAAATCCCGGAGTGGCTGCCTCTGCTTCCAGGAGCAGACAGTAAGGCTGTTGAACAAAGGACAAGGCTTATATAGGATTTCTTAGGGCAAAGCTTTTCAGGGCAGAGATTTCCAGAGTGAGGATTGGTGGGATTTCAAGTCCTGAGCCTGGGGAGCTCAGGGATTGGTGAGTTTTCCTGTTCTGGGATTGGTGGGGTTTCATGCTCAGGGATTGGTGGGGTTTGGTGGGAAGCTCGGGGATTGGTGGGGTTTTCTGCTCAGGGATTGGCAGCATTTTTCACCTCCCTTTCCCTGCTTTGGGCCCGTCACTGAGGCAACATCACTGTTGAGCTGCTTGGGGAAGCTAGAGAGGCGGTGTCGCCACCGTGGACAACTCCTGCAGTGGTGTTTCATGAAGGTAGTAGGCTGAGTCAGGAAAGAAAGGGCCACCACCATGGACAGCTCCTATGACTGCCTTAGGCACATCACTTAGGAACTAAAGATCAAAGAAAGTTCATTCCTGTTTTCTGTAAAACTTGAATTTGACCCTGTCTTGACCCTATTCTAGAATTTTTCCACACACGATACCCAGACCTCCACACTGATAATATAAGGTGTTCTGCCAAATAATTTTGAGATATTCCGCCAAGTTCCTACGTACCAAAAATCCTTGGAATCCCCTACCTTTGCAGTTTGGGGGCTATTTAAAAAATCTCATTTTTCCTGTGTTCAGAGCTGTTCTCTCAAACTCCACTTTAAGGAGACAGCCCTGTCTGACAGAAAATAAAGCTTGCTTAATTTGACCAAAAATTTTGAGTTGGTGGTCTTTACTTTCACTAGGTGGAATTAACACGCATTTCAGAAATGGGGTGTTCATTTCTCCATTAAACAGGGAAAACACAGAGCATGTTACAGTAAGAAACATTTAGAGTGCTAAAGAAAAATTGTCAAAAGACCTAAGACAGGAAGGAAAATTATTCAAGAAGGAACTAGCCACTGGCAATAGCTAAAGATTTTCATGGTAGAGCATTTGCCATGTGTGAGATCCTGGGTTCCATCCTCTCACCACCATGACAGTGGGTGTTGCAGTAGGGGAGAGAGGACATACTCAAATCCTGACAAAACTAGGACAGTGGGAGATGCATAGCCCATACACAGAAGTGCATGCACAGAAAACCACCAAGGGATTTAGACTGCAAAACTACACTCCGAAACATGTTTAGACATATCTGTCTTGGTGTCATCAACGCACTCTTTCATGCTTTACTTAGACTTTTTGATATTTTGCTTTTGGGAGTTAAGTCTTTAGCCCTGCCCCCTACAACTTTATTTTTGTGTGTGGTCTGAGGTAGATAATGTGTCTTTTTCTATTTAGAAACCAAATTCTCCCAGTCTGCTATTTCCCTGCTGGTTGTTCTGGCCCCTCCTGTGCAATGTACCTGATCTATTCCTACTCCCAATGTCTGTTCTTACAGCTTTCTGCTCTGTTCTTGTTGTCTGTCCCTACATAAATACCTGTCTGTACTTATCCTCCTGCTCCTGCTCCTCATTCTTCTCCTTTTATTTTTTAAAACTTTTTGTTGATTTGCGAATTTCACAGCATGCACTCCGATCCCACTTACCTCCATATCTGCCCTCTGCCTTAGCAAACTCCCCCTCAAAAGAAAACAAAAAAAATGAAAATAAAAAATAAGAAAAAAGATCTTGCATGGAAGCTGCAGTGTGTCACGATGTGTCACACTGTATAATACCCTTTTGTCCACACATCTTTACTTACAAATGTTGCTCAGATTCAAGGCCTCTGGCTTCTGCTACACTGTCAGGATGGAGATCCTGCCACTTTTGTTCTGGGGTAGATGTTGGGGTGGGCCAACTCAAACCCTGGATCTAGGCCTGGGTGGTAGCTGAGTTGATCAGCCCACCAGGTCTACTGCGCCTGCACTGCCAGGGCCAGCTCTCCTGATTTGCCCAGGTGAGGGACAGGGCCAGCAGGCAGGAGAGCTATCCCACACCCACACCACCAAGGCTAGGTGTCCGGCACTGTTCTTTTTTAAAGTGTAATCTAGATCTAATAGATGCTCTAATTTCCCAAGTGTGCACTTCAGTAAGTTTTGACAAATTTATCCAAATGTATCCATTTAACTACTACAGTCAAAATATAGGCCGTGATATTTTCCAGCTAACTCCCAACCACATCCCCCAAGTGACTGGTAATCTCGTTGTTAAAGATTAGATTAAATTTTTCTAGTCTCTTTCTCTCCTTCTCTTTTCAGTTTTGGTTGGTTGGTTGGTTGGTTTTGTGGGTTTGGTGTTTTGTTTTGTTTTGTTTTGTTTTGTTTTGTTTTGTTTTGTTTTGTTTTGTTTTGAGACAGGGTCTTACTATGTAGCTCTGGATGTCCTGGAACTCACATATAGACCAGGCTAGACTTGAACTCACAGAGATCCTTCTGCCTCTGGCTCCCAAAGTGCTGGGATTAAAGGCACGCACCACTATGCCCAGCTTCTGGTCTCTTGTGTAGCTGGAACTATATGGTATTGCTATGGAATGGATGCTCGTGCCTCTCTCCAGCAACCACTCTTATTTTGAAGTTGTTACTTATAGGTGATGAGGCCTTTGGGAGGTGATTGTCTTGAAAATATAGTTTTTGAGTGCATTTAATGCCCTACATAAAGAGACCGGGAGAGCTTAGCTTGTTCTTCACCATAGAAAACATGTTAGAAGTCACTGTTTATAAAGGAGAAATCCAGACCCTCACTGGACACCAAATCTGCTAGCACTTTGATCTTGAACTTTCTAGACTCTAAAACTGTGAGAAATAAATGTCTTTAGTTTATAAGTCACCAGCCCATAGTATGTTGGAGATTGGTTCTAAGGCTTTGATCCAATGGAGAATCTGCATGTCCAGATGCTAAAGGTCCTTGTCCCCAATTGGTTTTTGATCAATCAATAAAGATGCCAACAGCCAATGGTTGGACACAGAGCAGGACACTTAGAGTTGCACAGGGGAGGACACAGAGAGGAACGGGACAGAATCGCCATGACATTATACATTATAATTAATGTTAATATTTCAACTTAATCTCCATAGCTTCTGGATTCTTCCCACCTTCCCTTAGATACCTCCTCTACTGCACAACATTTTTTTCCTGTTTCCTTTTAATATGTCTGTAGGTTCATTTAACTTGTTGAATCTCATGATCCATTGGCACTGACTCTACCACTGGGGTTCAGACGTTACTGATAGACTCACTTTCCTTGTGGATTTGGTTGGATGTGCTCACACATTCCTAACTCTAAGGTGTGCTATTTCTGGACTCTTATTTTCTTCCATTGTCCTAAATCCCATTGAGTTCTCTAACGGTCATATACCAACAACAGACTTTGAAAAGTATAGATTTATTATACTGTGCACACGCTGTGTGTGTGTGTGTGTGTGTGTGTGTGTGTGTGTGTGTGTGTGTGTGTGTGTGTGTGTTGAAACAGAGTCATATTTTATTGCCCTGACTTTTTTGGAACTTTCTATAAATTAGGCTGGCCTTCAACTTGCAACAATCCTCCTGCCTCTGTCTCCTGAATGCCAGGATTGCAAATATGTACCAGGACTAGACTTTTTTTTTTTTTTAAAGAGGTAGACAAGATGCATGTCTTGTACTCCAAGACATAGCCCGGGCTGGCTTGGAACTTATTATCCTCTTGCCTCTGCTTCCTACATGCTAGAGCTAACTACAGGAACACATCCACCTTAAATGTATCATATTTCTATAACTGAAAACATCAGCATCTCTCTCAGCAGCCCCCTCACAGAGAGATAGGACTATCCTGGGTTTTTTTTACATGTTTATTTTTCCAAAAAAACAACACAATCAGCACCAATCTGTGGCCACTCCCTCCTCTCTGCCCTCCCAAAGCACTTGAGAAGATCATTGTTGTGGTTTGAATAACAAATGCCCCCCAGAAGCTCATGCATTGAACATTTGTCCCCAGTTGGTGGCACTGTTTAGGGAGCTTTTAGGAGGTAGAGCCTTGCTGGGGGAAGTACATCTCTAGAGGTGGGTTTGAAGATTTTCTAGTAGCCTGGTCCCACTTTCTGTCTGCTCCCTCCTCTCTTTCTGCTTCCTGTGTGTGGATGAAGAATGTGATCAGCCAGCTTCCTGCTTCTGCCTCCAGGTCTTCCCCACCATGATGGACTATCCTTCTGGAACCATAAGCCAAAATATATTCTTTTCTCCATTAAGTTGCTTTTTTTGGTGTTGGTATTTTATCATAGCAACAGAAAAGTAATATAACCACACATTTAGAAATTACAGATACTTACCACAGACACAGAAATACAGACTGAACAGGCTCCAAGTGTTTCAGCACTGAACTCTTGGGTGGTTCTTTCTAAAGCACTTAAGCTGTTAGTATTTCTTTTGTCAGGTGGGTCAGCAAGAGCAGTGGACTGAGATCCTGGCAGAATCTGATGTGGCACAGAGCTCAAAACACTAATATGTTAAAATAATGTGGTGGGTATTTGTGCCAGTATTTGACTGACCAGGCACTTGAGTCCACTTTCCCAGTTCCGGGTCACAGCCTCTGTGAAGCATGAGCTACTCTTACCTCATTGATTCAGCTTTGAGGCTGGAACTCAAAATGTGTCCTGGCGCTGGCGCTGGTGCTGGTGCCTGCCCACAGTGTTCTCTTGGGAGACTTGGTGGAGTGGGGCAGAGCTTGGGGAGACAAAATCTATTTGCTGAATTGATTGTGCAGACAAAGGTCAAGGTTGATGCCTTAGGTCACAACTGGTGAGACCACAGAAACCAGGGTCTCCTGCCTGAGAAGACATGGATGGGGAAGTGAGTTTGCACCCCAAAACGTGCCATACCTTTTTGGGAGTAGAGCTCTGAGCTTCTCAGAAAGAGCAAGACCTGAGCTGCTACCATGGTCTTTTATCTTGAATGTGGGATCAACACAGAGGTACCCTGCATTGGTGCTTCCTGTCCCCCAGAATGGTCAGACAAAAGGTGACAAACACCCTAGGGTGTCTCCTTTCCTTAGTTCCACAGCCTTCTTTCACAGAGCTCTAGGGCAAAGGCCAAACTTAAAAACTGCTGATGAATCAATGTTCTAAAGTTTTGCTTCCCACTGTGTGTGAGAGAGGGAGGGTTGGGGACAGGAAAAGGCTTCCCCAGGGAACATCAAAATAACTAGACACATTTATAGCTGTTATAACTAGAAGCAGGGAAAGGTAGTCTGATGTTGTCTTGTAGGTAGAGTCAGGGGTGCTGCTAAGTATCCAGGAACTCACAGGCTACTTACTCCCCAAAGCCCTAAAATCCATCTAATTACCTAGGGCAAACTTCATTCCTTCAAGGCCAAAAAACCCAGCTGAGATTCTTGAGGGCCTCTTTTGGAACCAGAACTCTTAGGATCTGGGTCTGGTTTAAAATGTAGAGTCTGGGCCAGCAGATGATTTAGTGGGTAAAAGCACTTGCTGCCAAATTTGATGACCTTAGCTTGATCAGGTATAAGATAGCCAACTCCTGAAACATAACCTCTGACCTCCACATGCATACCATGACACACACACACACACACACACACACAGAGAGAGAGAGAGAGAGAGAGAGAGAGAGAGAGAGAGAGAGAGAGAGAAATGGTAAAATGTGATATAAAAACTACTTTTTCACAGAGTGCCATGCTTTGGAATATACATACATTGTGGAATGTCTAACTTAAGCTAGTTATTAGATGTATTATCACACAAACATTCTGTTGAGGTGAGACTGCTTCAAATCTACATCCACCAATTTTCTAGTAATCAATATGTTGTTAATAACTAGTTGCCATGTTTACACAAGACTTCTTGATTATACTCTTTTTGCCTTACCATAATGCTGCATGTGTTCCCAGCATCTCCCCAGGGAGAGACTTGTTAACCAGAGTGTGGCCTGGATTCACACAGGACCATGGTCATCTGCTCCCACTTTTCTGATGTTACAAGTTGAATGGAACAAGAGCCTCTGTGAACTTACCATGTTCCCAGAAACCCAGAGTTTCATAAACAGTGAAGTCACTCAGGCAGGGAGCCTTCAGAGGCAGCCACACCCACAAGGACTCACATTCAGCCTCACAGTTCCAGATTTTTCAACAATTGGGAGCAGGGGGAGGCATGAAGCAAACAAAATCACCTGCAAGCCACATGCCACAGTTTCTGGGGAGACAAAAACAGCTCCTACTCCCTCTACCTAGTGAGAACCTGGGCCCGTGGATTCCCTGCCAACAGTTGGACTGTACCAGTTCTGTGATGCTGAAACACAACAGTGTCACAGGAAGTTGTAAGGAGGCCTGGAACATGGGCAATAATGCTGCAGCCTCTTAGTTTTTTGCCTTTTGGTCTCCCAAGCAGTATCAGATCTGTAGGGACTGCTCAGTAAACATCAGCCAGCATTGCTATTAAAGGAGGATGTTTTGTGCAGGTGTGGTATGGGCTGAAGAACCATCACTGCTCCTGCTCAAACCTATTGATAAAGCCCTGATCTTGAATATCAGCAGCCCCACCAAATATTGCATATATTGGACTACCTTTCTGCCCCCTATACACACTACCCTCTGCTGGCCATTTGAGGCTTAAATTTGCTCAGGCCACCTCTATATTTCTCAATGGACTTTCCAATGGGTATGATTGATGGTCTCTACTCCAAGTTCCCATTTTGGTCCTGCCATGGCTCAGAACTACTATATCCTACACCACAGCCCCTTTGTGAATATTTTTAATCTAGAGACATTCTGTGAGACTCTGATGACCTCTACCTCCCCCATAGGGAGCAAAAACAGGAGCAACTTTAGCACAGCCCCTTGGAAGCCTAAAGCCAAGTCCTGTGAACCACTCATTTGAAATGTCCTGTCCTCAGGCCTGGGATGACCTGGTTCCCTCTGTCCCCCCCCCCCCTCCTCTCAGGCAGAAAGCTGGGTAGGCAGATCTCAGCCTCAGATCTTTGGCTATGAGGAAGGCTACTTTTGGGGACATGGGGCCCGCTTTTCTGCACAAGCCTGGAGCCATGCACATTGTCTTTCAGGGCAGAAGCAAGGTGGCCAGAGTGCATGTGAACCCTAATCCTTATGCTCCTGCCGGCTTTGTGTCAGCGTCCCTGACACTAAAAACAGCTCAGCAGCAAGTCCCTCCTGCTTCCACGATGTCTATGTATACATCTCCAGTAACCTACTAGTGTCTCTTGCAAGGACTTGAATAGTATTCACCATAAATGCCCTCCTCACGGAGGACATGATCTCTCCTAACCTCTAGGAGAGCAAAGACCTAACTTCTCTCATTATGAGCCACCAAAATCACAGTCAGCCTCATTTCAAGGGCATCTCTGACCTGTTTTGTGAGACAGGGTTGTAGGCACAAATTTTTTGCAACCTATTTTTAATAAGGTTTCAACTTCTCCTCTACCCAGAAGAGGTAGTGGAAGAGAAAAGTTTATTAGGATAATGGGGGAAGGGGCCCTGTTCAGCAGTAGTTCTTTGGGGATGAGCTTGACCTTCTTGGGCAGCAGTTCAGTCCCATGGCAAACACCAAACATGACTCAGCAGCTGCAGATCAGTCCTCTAGCAGGCAGACAAGAGGCATGAACCAGCAGCTACAGTCCAGTCCTTTCAGCAAGCAGACACCAGGCAGCTGTAGTTCAATCCTGAAGAAACCGCCAGGCTCACCAACCGGCCCGAGGCAAGGCCGCAGAAGCAGCAAGCTGCCACAGAAACCTCATGAGCAGTTCCTGGGTGAGTTTCTCTCAATGTCCATGTTACCACAAGTTGAGCTCAACAACACTATGTAAGGCGAACCAATACATGCATGTCATTAGTAAAGAACAGTGAGGTGGAGCAAACCAAAGCTCAGTGCTCGTCTCCCACCGTCTGTGGGGTCATATTTATACTTCTTCATCAAGAGTCCTTTCATGTGTCTGCTATATCCAAACATCCTTTCACCTGTGTCTGCTTCAGGAAAACAGTCTTTCACATGTTTGCTTTAGCAAGACATCCTTTCACCTGTGTGCCCCAGCAAACCATCATTTGGCATAACTAACTTTCTGAAGAACTAGAAGTTTCCACTTCACAGGGTTTAAGTAGTCCAGACTGGCCATGCAGTCAGTATTCTTATGACTCTGTCTCCTGAGTGCAGGGATTACAGGTATGTGCCACCACACTGGACTTAACCAGCCCTCTGTAACCTGACCTTTCTTTTTCCTAATTTGACCTGAGCCCCTGATCACACCTCTCCCGACTCTCTTATTCGCTCAAATGTTCTCTCCCTACCAAAAAGATGTGATGGGAGTTCAGAGCCCTCTCTAGAGAGGCTGTTAAATGAAATCTATTGGAGCTTGAATGACCAGTCTTCTCTGTATTTTTAATGTGTGTGTGCGTGTGTGGGGGTGCATGCATGTATCTCTGTGTGTGAGAGTGTGAGTGTGCACACACATGCATGTATCTGGGAGGGTGGGTGCCGTAGTGGACATGTGAGGATCAGACAACATCTTGCAGGACATGGTTCTTCAGTTGCATAGGTTCAGGGGATCAGACTTCACAGCAAGTGCCTTTACTCAACGAGCCATTTCACAGGCCACCTTTTGTGTAGTTTTGATGAAGCCCCCTGCTAGTCCTGCATATTCCTACCTTGAGCGTGAAGGGAAAGGCCCCGATAGAACATAGATCTTGGCAAAGGTATGGGGGACCTAATCTTACCTGAGGGTGAGTAGGCATGTAGTCTCAGCCCCCTCTCCTGGCCCTGCTGTGTTAGAGTCTATAACTAATATGGGCCTGAATTCCCCTTAGTGTGTAGCTATCTGGCTTAGATAAATTCTCTGCTTGAGACCTCATAGCTTTCTCCAAGCTCACATACAGCTGGAGGCCAGAGGGACTCCCTGGAAGCTCATACTCTAGGCTCTGTGAGGGTCTTCCCATAAGTACTTGCTTTAAACAGCTTGTCCTATGCCTGACACATATGTTCTCCATCCTGGACCCCAGGAAAAGCAAGTGCCTGGGTCAAAGTCTTCATCTATCTACACAGCTCGCTGACCTCTCTGTAAATGGCTTGAGTGTGCTTACACTGTGGGAACCAATAGTAGTAGTATCTTTGTTTCTATGGCTGTCTTCTGACCATGGCAGGGCGTTCTCTGTCTCTGCAGCTCTAAATGGAACCAATGGATGCACAGAAAAAAGGAAACTACACAGGAGAAAGCCACAGAAAGTGAGTTGCTGCCAGGCCTGAGCAGGCCAGAGCAGGTCTCCCAGGCACCCAGTGAGCATTTCTTCAGTCTCCACCCTCCAAGAACAGATGCTGCTGCCAGGGAGCTCAGTGACTTTTGGTCACAGACATATACATCTGGTAGCACCCAAAGGACTGCTGTCAAACCAGCACCAAGAAGTTCCAAGTCCAGAACAACAACTGGAAGGAGGAAGCAGCTATGTGCAGAGAAGCCACCTCTAGACCCTGCCCGGGGCCAAAGAGGATCTCAGGCACCCCAGACCTGAAGCCCTGACAACAGGCATGCAGCAGGCTGGGCCTGGCTGGGTTCCAGTAGGAAAAGCTAAAGAAATGGTCCCATACACCCAGGATCAGGGAAGGTCAGTGGCTGAGGTGCCACTTGAATAAGCCTTGGTCTTCCTCTCCTGGGCAGGTACTGGACCATGCACTGGAAAGTCAGTAGAGACAGACTCCCCTCAAGAAAGCCCCTTTGCCTGTCCCCAGAACCACCAGTAAACAGAAAACATCTGAGTAGAGAGGACAAACAGACAAACCAAAAACATGTGGCAGCTGGCAAACTGAGCAGAGGCCAGAGTTTGGCTACTAAATCAATCTTGCATCACCATGATTTATTAGACAGGAATCAGCTTTTCAACACAAGTCATGCTCACCCCACAGGAAGGCGTCAGGAGTCAGGGTAGGATGGGATGGGTTGCCCACAGTGGCCCCAACTGAAGATCTGAGCAACCAGCACACCTAATGTCCAGGAATCTCAGCTATAGTGTATTCTGCTGCCTGCCTCTCCCAAAATGACCCCTACAAGGGGAGGAAGACCAAATAAATAGTCAATAGATAATCAAGGCTGGGCTTTTCTTCCCCTGGGAACCTAGACAGCCACTAGCTAGGAACCATGGATTGTGTAGGGCTCTATCCTAGCTCTGGCAACTCAGGCAAAAATGCCCTACTCACCCTCTCAGAGGGGAGAGGGCGTGGGCTGGAGGTGTCTCCTGTGGCTTACATTTTCTGTCTCTCACTGTGCCTGGCACAGAGCCATATGAGCTTGGGAACAGAGGGTCTCAGAAGCTAGGGAGGCATAGTGCCAGGAGTGCCCCATAAACATCACCTGTGTCTGCCCCCCAACCTCAACTCCAAATCTCCTCAATGGTATTGGGACCAGATCTGGGATCTGCCCCACCACAATCCAATGAAGAGTGGCAAAAATGGTTGTACCCTGACTGACAGGTACTAGGGAGGGAGTGAGCTTATCTACAGAGGGAGAGGAAAGTGACTAGAACATTCCAAAGACACACCATCTCCCTCCCATGCTGAGTGACTGCCCTGCTACTAAAGGCTAAACACGGAGGCTTCGACCCTGACTTGCTGTGACTGCTTCTTTAGGCCATCAGCATCTCCAGGAATGTCACATCTAGAGGTGTCAGATACTAAATGGATAATCCACTTCAGAGCTGGAGGAGGCCTGTGACTCTGACCCAATATTTCAACACGGAAGAGACAGAGTTGAAAAGCTTGGAGATTTGGGGCCACATGTTCCTTCTCCACAAAGACTCGTGTCCTTTCTGGGACTGGGCTGAGTCCTGCCTTCTGCTCCCTGGATGAAAATAGATCCCAGCAGGTCCAGCTTCTCAGCCAGGATCTTCTTGGAAGAGAGAAGTGCCAAGTGTGGGGATTTAAGCTCAGGTTAGCTCCCACTGTGGCTGACTGAGCATGGGGCTTTCCCAAAATGGAGGCCCTCTAATGGCTGGGAACACAGGGGAGACTGAAACTGGGTTGGCTCTGGGGGTGTGGATCCCACAGCACGCTGGCAGAGAGAGTACAAAACGGTCATACTGATGGGTGGGGCCAGTGGGAATGCAGGGTCTCCAGGGACATCAAGGCTGGCCATTCACAGCAGGGCGTCTGAAAAGCATAGGGCATTAAGAGTTACCACCACCGAGACATCCCTTCACCTCCCCAACCCCTCCCCCCCAATTCCTTGGCAAGCTCCCTCAGCCTACTCTTGTCCCTACCTGTCACCTCCCTCTGTCCCATTTGGCCTCTTACTTACATGCCCAGCATCAACTTACAGATGGGTCTCACACATACCTTATGGGCTGGCAGTCCTACAACTGAGCTGTGTGTTTGAGACTCAGGAAGCTTACTAAGAACAGGAACTAGAGGCCCCAACTCTCCGTCCCTCTTAGGAGCTAGCATTGCCTCTCATTCCCCTTGCTAAATAAACTAATTCCTGAATCCAAAGAAAGCCCCTGTGGTGGCCCTGATCCCCTTCCTCCCGCCACAGGCCCCTCAGTTTGCCCTCAAGTCAGTCCTTCCCTTCAGTACCTGGGGCCAGAAGCCAGCTGATCACTCCCAGTGGTCACTCCCACAAGAAACGCACGTACCAGATGGTCTCATTCTTCAGTTGTGGCCCAAACAGGGGGTTCAGTTGGGCCAAGATGGCGATGAGCCAGCTGCCAGGGATAGCAGAGTGAGGGGTACTGGACACAGAAGGGACCCATCATGCCCAACATACCAAGGGAAGACTTGGCTATCCTCTCTTTTAGAGAGCATGACAGGGTCTGTGTCCTGGTTGGTACAGGGAATGGGTTCAGGATTTGGGAATTTTGATGTGAGTTTATTTGATTTTCTCTAAGTATATAATATCCCTGAGCTGGGGCTAGACCCAGGGTGAGGGTGTCCTTGGGCCTTAAGAAGCCACCCCAGATCTGTCACACACTCTGCTGCCCCCTGGTGGTTACACTGGCTCTATTACAAACACCCAGCATTCATTAATAGTATGATGCCCTGATTTCTGTGTGACTGAGTCCAGAGCAGAGCATGAAAACTGTGTTTGATCAACCAATCTGGAGGATTCTGATGCCCATGTGGAGCAGATACTACTGAACTTGTCACAGCTGGGGGTCCCACTGTATCTCACAGCTCAGCTGGGGGCACTACAAAACTGCAACTGTCAACTGAGAGGCAGAATCAGACCCAGCTAGTAGTCACCACAGCCCCCGGCTCCTGGTGAGGGCAATACTCACAAGAGGTAACAGCAGACAGCAGTAGCTACCAGCATGGTGATGATCACCCTGGAAGGGCAAAACAGGAAAAGCAACCTTGGTGCATAGGGCCAGAGCAACAGTTCCCTGGGTCAGCCCTCCTGGTGCTACCTGGACACGATGCTGAGTCCACTTCGAGTAAGAATTACAGGGTCGTCTACATCCAAACTATGTTGCAAGTCTCTCCCTTCTCCGCCAGCAAACACCTCTCCATCTGCATGCTGGAGAAGACTTTGTCCATGGTCCATCTGTGGCAGCCCACCAGAGGATGGCCTCAAAATTCATCCAGCAACATCAAAGAAAACAGACCACAGAACAGGGCAAGAAGCAAGGAGAGAGCCACTGTTGACAGAGGCCGGGCTGTTATAGAAAGCAGGGGCTTTGGACCCACTCAGGAGATCAACGAGAGAGGCTTACAACACAGCTGGAGAGACAAGTAGGAGCTCACCAAGACTTTCAGGAGAGATGATATGGGGTGATTACAAAGAAAAGTTGTAGAGTCCAGTTCAAATCCTGTGTGTGTGTGTGTGTGTGTGTGTGTGTGTGTGTGTGTGTGTGTGTGTGTACACATGTGTGCTGGCTCCCAAAGGCCAGAAAGGGCCTCAGATCTCCTGGAGCCATAGTTAAAACAGTTGTGAGTCTCTCAATGTGGGTGCCAGATTCTGGTCCTCTAGAAGCAGAAGGTGCTCTGTCCAGCAACCTCTCCAGCAGCCTTCAGACTTGTAGGAATAAAGGCAATGCCCATCCGTCTATGCCTCCAGTTTAGGCTAAATCGATTCCATGGCAGAGCCTAAGCAAGTCAAGGTGGTGCTGAACAGATTAGTGCCCAAGCCCTCCCTTTTACATCACAAGGCAGCTTGGACCGCTCCTGGCTGGGCAGTGGACAATCAGTGCTGAGACAATGGACAAAGGGCAAAGTGTGAGGGCTCCATGACTTGAGAGGCTAACTGGAGGGGACTGGTAAATGGTGCAGAAATCTGCTAGGAACCTTCCAAAAATGAAGGCAGCTAAAATCATCCAGTATGCCCAGCATGCCCAGGACATAGCTTAGGGCAATCCTCACACGAGTCTTACAAAGCAGGTGCTGCCATTGCCCCTGATTTCCTCAGTGAAGAAACTGAGGCCTGCCATCTGCCCAATGTCACACAAGAATGGCAAGAATAACACATTAGTGCCCATATGCAGCCTTTACCGACTGCACGGGTGTGGATGACCTTTAACCACCTGCTTGCCCTGATTTCTGAATCTACCCATTCACCCAGCCCTCTGGCCTGTTTCCTGGCTGCCCCAGCCCAGGTGCAGAGATCTGGAAGAACTCATGTAGGAGCGTTTCTATGAGGGCATGAAGTGCAGGGTAGCAAGCCGGGGTCCCAGAGTGAATGGGCGAGCCCAGCTAGGGGACAGGGAAGCGTCTGCAGGGAATCGAGGCCTGCTCTCCTTTCTTACCCGCGATTGGGTCCTTTGGGCACGAACCAGGGCCCAGCGATGCCGATGAGACCCCAGAATGTGGTGAAGATGATGACAGGGAGGGCAAAGGAATGGGCTGTCATGGCTGGGTGCGCGATGCTCAGGTAGGGTATCGGAACGAACGGCGGACTCTCTAAGCAGGTGCAAGCCCCAGCAGAGGGCGGTGAGCATGCGCAACGGGATCCCAGTTGGGGAGGCCCTGGACCGAGCGAATCTGCGCTCGCGCGTCTCTGAACCCCATCCGCTGGGAACGCAGCCTGCTCAAGAGCTGTCAATCAGAACCAAGGGCGGGACTTCTGAGGAATCTTTCCCTTGATTGGCTGAGTAGAGTTTGCTCTGTCGCAGGTGGTTCCAGGCTTGGGTTTGGGCTTTCATTTCTTATTCCCACTAGGACATGGCAGGTTGCTTGCAGTGCTCGAGCAGTCCAAGGTGACTGGGGACAGGGTGGGAGGAGACCCTAGCCAGAGCGGGGGTTGCGTGGGGACCACAACAGTTTCGACCAGGGGACTTCGTGGAGCTGAGAGGCCACAAACTTGGCCTGAGCTAAAGCCTCCCCTCAGTGAAGTGAACTTTGCACCCCCTAGCAGTCCCGTGCAGAGCTCATTGCTTCACGAACCTTGGGGATACCCAGCCTCTGGTTCAGGCCACTGATAGACTATTCTTCCTCTATGGTAGGGGTTCAGGAGATCTGTGTGAAACATAGCAAGACTTGGGACACTTGAGGCCAGCCACTCCTGAAGGGCTACAGTCCGGGTGGGACCTGGAGGGGGAAACTAAGTCAGCACAGCAATCATTCTTGAAAGGAGGTCTGCAGCAGCTGGGGACAGATCTTATGTTTCACTGGGAACCATCTCCAAGTCCCTGTACACCCAGCCTACCTGTGCAAACTTAGACACTGAGTTTCTGGTTATCTGTATGAAGAAGAAAGATGAAGGCCTATCTTACACTAAGTCCAGATTGGAAAGACATCGTGGAAGGCCTCTCAGGAAAATTCCACAACAGGGTGGCCCAGACAGGTAGTTAGCTTTGCTCACAGAACTTGACAGGCAAGAGCCAACACTGGTACTCTGTCCATCTATCTTCATAATGGACTCTGACATTTTTCCCCCACAGGTATGCTTCCTGGATTTTCTGTAGCAAGTCCCCAAAGTCTAACAGTTGCTGCTGCAGGGAGAGATTAAAGTGGCAGCAGGAACACAGACTCCCTGGGACTTCCTGTATGGATTAATTTTCTCATTGTTCTGACTAAATAAATTTAAGGAAGGGTTTATTTTGGCTCGAATTTCACCATGGTGGGGAAGACGCTGGGGCAGTTGATCACACTGCATCCATAGTCAAGAAGCAAAGAGAGACGAACACTGGTGCTCAGCTTGCTCTGTTTTACTCAGTTTGGGATCCCAACCCGTAGAATCAGCTGCCCAGAAGAATGAGCTTGTGTCTTCCACCTCAATTAACCCAATACAGACATGCCTAGAGATTTGTTTCCTAGGTGATTCTAGATCAGTTAACGGTGTTGTACCACACTCTGCAGACAGCATTATCTCGCTGCCCTTACCAGAGCTGCAGGACTTCCGTGTTCTTAGCCCCACATGGGGTCACTTCTGAGTCAGGATGCTGACTCACTTAACCCCAGCTGTGCCATCTTGCTGCCACTGCCCAGAGGTCTCGCTGGGACTATAGGAGGAAGATGCTGAGAGTTACTGCTTTGCTACACTGCAGCTACATTGCCTTCTCACAGCTAGACAGCCATGTAGGAGAAGAGTCTAGATAAACATAGAGGCAACTGACATCCCCTAATGATTCTGTGGGTGGAAAATCCCAAGGCCAAACTTGATCCTGGGTTCTTTAGGTCACTGGAAAAGTTGGCCAGCCTGAGCCAATGTGGTAAGAACTTCAAGAGCTACATAGACATGGTCACTGTGACAAATTCTGGGAGAGGGGATTTTCTGTGAATCTATGTGCCAGAGGCCTTCCATCTAATCCGAGGGGACCTCTGAACGCACAGGAGGACCCAGCTGATTAGGGTATACATACCAAAAGCACAGGCAGTATCTTCTCTCCAGCCAGCTCTATAGAGCCTGAATGTGGATCAGGACCTTAAGAAACACCAGAAAACTACTGCTGGGAGATCTCTGTCCCCAAATGTGGCCAGCACTCCACCTATGGCAGATGCCTAGTCGCCTGCAGAACCACAGGCCACAAAGCATTTCTGCTGTAGTGACTTGTGTTGTCTGAGATAGGGTTTCCTCCTTCTGTGTCTTCCATGTCTGTGATTACAGGTTTGTGGCATCGTGCCCAGCTCTTTTTGCTGTAACAGGACAGATGATAGGCTCTAGGCAGCACACCTGCACAGGGGCCCCTGGCAGTTGTCTATGGAAAAAGGCTAAATGACGAGTCACTTTCGTCATCCATGCTTGGGTGCAGAGGTGAATGTACCCTTGGGCACTGAGGGTGGCAAGTTATGGACAGAAGCAGCATTCTAAGAGCCAAGTGAGAAGTCCAGGGGTGGGAATGACAAGGGAAAGCCTTCTCGGGTCTGAGGATTATGTTTACCCATGGTTAGACTCACACTGAGGAGGCTCTGCCTTGGAATCCCCAACAGACACTGACACCAGGAAGGTACGATGCATCAGGTGGCTGCACCCTGGATTCCTCTCACACTTGGAGAAGGCAGAGGCACAGCAGGCTCCCAGGTCTCAGCTCACTACACTCACCTTCCAGCACGTCCCTGGAAGAGGCTACCTTGCTTCATGGCAGGTGCTGTCTTCTCTGGAGCTTTCCTAAGAAAATGCAAGGCCCACCCCAGTGGAGACTGCCTATGGCTACCTGTTTCTAAACTACATCCACCTACCTCCTTGGAAGGCCAGGGAGGATTCTCCAGCATCACTGTGGGCTGCCTAAGTCAGCAGCTACACAGCTGCAGCCCGACACATGCTGTTGCCTCAGTGGTGCTTTAGTACCACTGAAAACCACACACGTGCTGATACGATAGGACTGAGCCTCCTGGCCAGAGGTTTGGCAGTCACCCAGCATCTGTGCCACTTGGTCCCATCCTGCCAGGAGAGCGAGTGGAGGGCACGTGACCCCTGGGCAGAGCTACAGAGGACATCCTGAAGCGGTCCACTATGAATTCTTTTGAGTGGTGTCATGGATTTGGTACTGCTGGGGAAAAGGGGCGGCTTTCCCTTGAAAGCCTGGCTTTTGGATGAAGTCCTCTGACAACTATATGTGCTGAACAGCGGTGAGCATGGACACTTGATCTAACTCTCAGGGTGCACTTCTCTCTCACCTCCATCTCACTCAAGATTCAGAGAGGAAGTATAAAGACAACAATAAAGTCAAACTCTGCTTTATTCAAATAGCAAAAGTTAAGACTTGAACATGGTTTTTAAACCTAATTTGTACATCCTTGAAACCAGGAGCCCAGAATACCCCAAACCAGTCATCTTTGTTCCTGGCTACACAGATGCCAGTCTGAGTGAAATGATGACCCCATACTGTCCTGACCACACTTAGCACTCTAGGGACTTGCCCTTTGTGGTACCAGGTCTGGAGGTGGCTACACTCTACTTGGCTGAGCTTCCTCACTTCCCCAAGTCTCTATGGCTACTGAAATCAAAGTGCTGAGTCCAATGTTGGCTAATTGGAGCAGCCCAGTGGGCACCAGTTACCAGAAGAGGGGAGGGATACATACCAGGAAATATACAAGATGAGCACAGGCAGGAGCCAGGTGTGGTACAAGCTTTAATCCCAGCACCTGGAGGTAAAGGCACATGGATCTCTGTGAGTTCAAGGCCAGCCTCATACATACATAGCAAGTTTCGGGGCAGCTGAGGCTGCATAAAGACAGACAGGTAAAGTGGGGGAGGGAGTGTCAAGCATCTTAAAAGGCAGGAAAGGAGTGGGAGCCAGGGCTGAGGCCAGAGGGGCAGTGCCTCCTCCTCCTCACAATGCCCTCTGGCTTATTGTCCCCTGAGGGGAAACCAGAAGCACCCAATGAAATGCAGCCACACCTAAGAGCAAAACAGGACCAGCCTGAGCCAGGCTGCAAGGTGAGGGTGCTTACCATGTGCCCCCCTTCAGGGCCTAAGCACAAACATTGCTTCTCTGTCCTGAGCTAGCAAAGGATCAAAAAAAAACCTGAGTGAGACATCTAGGCTAAGAAACCTGCTCTGTGCATGACGAAGACCCTGTGTTTCTTAGCCTAGAAACACCGGGCTCCATATCAGGAGTACTGGTGTGGAGAAGACAGGGTGCTTCTCCACCTGGTAGCCACCTCAGCTCCCCAGACCTCATTCCGGAAACCATGGTTACGTCACACAGGACTGCTGTCTTGCTCAGGGCATTTTTAAAGGAAAGGGGCTTGCGGAAGCCACACAGATGGCTCAACCCTGACGGAAAATCCCTGGGCTCTGAGAAGGTTTTGCCTGGGTCACCTCCTAGATTTGGAGCCAAAGGCCTGTCTGCCCCTTTCCTGCAAGCCCCTAGGCTAGTTAGGGGATGCTCTTGAGCAGGAACTGTGCACTGCACACCAAGGCTAAACTGGGGCGGAAAGCCATAAGATCTGCATAAGGCACCTGGGTGCAGAATCTCTGGGGCTTTCAGCACCTGCTGGAAGGAGTAGGTAGGTAGCTGTGTGCTTATGGCATAGACCAGGGGTCTAGAGCAGACAGGCAGCAAGCAAGGTTCCTGCACATTTAAAATGAGCAGGAGACAGAGGCAAGGGGCCCTTCCATTGGGCAATTCTCCAAAGTGAAGCCAAAGAAGACAAAGCCTAAAAAGTTCATCCTAGCCAAATAAGCAACCACTGAACCTGCAAGGTCAGGCTGCCCTGGAAAGAATATGCTTCAGTTCACCATAAAGGGGGAGATGGGAGAGGGCCCAAAGACCTAGTTTTACTGAAGGCCCTTCTATGACAGTGGAAGTGTCCATTACGCTAGATGACACCCACAAAGATCCTGGGGAAGTTTATGAGAAACTACAGTAGCTGCTGAGCTGGTTCGGGGAGTATGAGTCTACACGTCCAGGATGGGGAACATCTACCAAGCTCTGGTGCTTCCTAGCATTCTGCAGGGCATTCTACAGGACAGGTGCATCTGTCTCGTGGACAGTATGTGAGGACAGCACTTCTTTCTACAGTATGACTCCAGTGGCAAAGCTGATACCTTTACCGCTAAGGACAAGTACAGGGCAGGAGCAGCTGAGTGCTCTAGACAAGCCCTTTTCTCCAGGACTGTGAGGCTCCCACTGACTACTGCTATAGCTACAGGGTGCCAACAAGCACTTGGATTCTCTGTGGAAACCACATGAGGAGTGAAAATGAGGCACAGAAAAGAGGAAGAGATTAATCATGGCACATTGTCTGCAGACGAGCTGGCCTGGATGCAACACCTTCCAGCTCCCACCTCTTGTGTATCTCTCAGGAAACTGTATCAGGAACCACAGCAGCCAACCCAAGGGTTCAGAAGTGGGGAGGGAACACCAGGCTCCCTTCAGAGGAAGCATGCTTTACTACGTAGGATATGTGGTGAGACCACCTTCCTCATGCTCTGTGCAAAGGATGCTGGTCTGTGTCATGCTAAAGGCAGGCCTTGAGGGGTGGGGTCTCCTTGATTCTACTGTATGAGTGGTTCATAATGGCCAATCCTGGGAACTTCTGCAGTAGGCCAAGGTCCCTGGAGCACAGTCATTAACCGTCAAATGGCCTTCCTCATTTGTGCCAGAGATGTAGAGAACTAGGGTGCTCCTTTCACCCACCACCCCTACTCCCCCACTTCAGGAAAGTCCTCTGCCAACGGAATATGTGGGATGAACTCTCTCATGGCAGGATTCTTTGGGCAAAATGGACTTGAGGTAAGTGCTTGTCTGGCATGCTTTTGCACTGCGAGGCACGGCTGCACCTTGGGGGCCTTGCCCCTTGGGATGTCTGCTTCAACCCTTTGTTACTGCCCACATTCTGAGCCCATAAGCTATCACACCAGGACAGCCTAGAATCTTCAGAAAGCCTCTCTCCAGAATCCAGGGGCCCCAAAGCCTTGTCTAGGCCACTACTCTTCAAGTCCACAGGGTCTTTGAGATGGTATAGGGTACAGGAACCTTCACCATGTGATTTTTCTAAACCTCACACTCCTCGATGGATGTCTTCTGGGCCATGGAGTCCTCCTGACAAAGTGCTGCCATCCCCTCCTTCGTGAGTCCTGTATCTGTGGAGGAGGCAATGGTAAGTACACTGAGCATAGATGAGTGCCTTCCCCAGCCTGCATCTAAGACTGGTTAAAGGTAACACCAAAACCAACCAGACAGGCCAGCCCTGCAATCTGCACTATTCACCTACCTGCTCTGCTTGGTCCTTTCCCTGAGGGCAAAGGACTGGGTTGGGGGGCTTTGTCCTTAGGGGACATCTGGAAATGTCTGGAGGTTCTTTTGGTTGTCATAACTGGGATGCAGGTACTGGTATTCCAGAGAGGAATTAATGGGTTAGAGGCCAGGGACCTGCAAGCATCCAGTGCATAGGAACCCACTGCAAGGAGCTTTTGGGCCCCAAATGTCCACAAGGCCGGCTAGGGTGGTGGCAACACCACACATGCTTGAGTGTCTCCTTGTGGGTGCCAGTCTCATCAGCCCCATGGAGAGGACAGCTTTCTCCAAGGCATTGCTCCCAGCTTCTCCTCCCTCACCCCGTGCAAGAGGCAGACTCAAACCCCTCTTTGCTATCACAGGGAAGGAAATACACCTACTTCCTGTCCATTTGTGGTTCCAGAGCCATCAATCTTTCCACAAAGCCTCGGTCACCCTGATACTCAAGCCAATGACCACAGACTCCAAGGGAAAAAACAAAACCCTCTGTGTTCCCGCTGAGCAATGTGGAGAAGCCCTCATAGGAGTGTGGGCCATGGTCTCCATGAGGACTGGAGGAAAGGGTAATTTCCCATTCAGTTTTGGTATTCAGTCCTCTGATAGACACAACCCCACCCTCAGGCTGATGGCTAACTGAAGGCTCCCAGGCTCCCAGGGATTCCCACAGATGCCCCAGATGGTATAGCTCTACATACCATTTCCTTCACAGCCACCCTGACCCACACTAATCTCTTCTTTCCCTAAACCCTGTTGTCTGGCTCAAAGTCAACCCAACCCAGCCTGGAACATGATACCAACCCTGCCTGACATCTCCAGCCCTTGAACTTAAGTTCCAGCAGTGGGCTTTATCTTAGCAGCAAATGCTCTACTGGTCGGACTGCTATGTGTTAACTCACTCCTAGATGAAAATCACAGCGACAGGACACTGGCCTGCAGGGGAGCTAGACCTAGAACTGGGGCAGATGACCCCAAAACTGCATGTTCTTTACACTGTCCTGAGGCTGAACACTGTGTAGGAGACACACCAGCTTCCCTTCTCCTCCAGGCCTCGGGAAGACCAAGGCCCGCAGTCCCATGCTCAGAGGGAACACAGAGCGTTTGTCTCCTAGCCCTTTTCTAGCCGGTCACCTTCCTACTGTTCCCACTGTTATCTGACCTCTGAGCCTGTGGTCACTGGCAGTGGGCTTGAGTATCAGGGGTGACTGAGGCTCTGTGGAAGACTGACAGCCTTGGCACCACAAATGGACAGAAGTAGATGAGTCTGCTCAGGCACTCTGAATTACCCCACAGGCTCTTCCTTTGTGGGCTGACTTACTCAGACTCTGGCTCAGTGTGGGTCTGGGAGCATGAGGGGCTCCACTTTGTTTCCCACACTAATGATTTTGCATACTTACTGGCATGGGAGTGGGTAGGCGCCCGGGCACAGGCATAGATGTGGCTGAAGCGGCGTCCTGAAGAGGTCAGATACCAGTGCTGGATGGCTGGCTGAGGGTCATACTCTGTAACTGCCACACCATTCACTGCTGTCATCATGAGTGTGTTGAGCACCTCATTGGAGAGTTTGGTTCTCTCATCGGTCCTGATCCTGCTCATGGCCTTGAACCCCCGTTCACAGCAGGAAGTGGAGATGGGTACACTGACCACCACAGCCATGAGTCTGCTCAGCAGAGGGAATCTGCAGTGCTGAGTCAGGGCATTCTTACACAGCACGGAGAATGGAAGGTTCTGGGTAGTTGCTTTCAAGCTCAGCCATTCCCTCAGCAGTGCTTCCTCGCTGTATCCCACCGGGAGAGAAAGTGCAAAGTACCTGGCAAGGCTGAGAATGTCATCATTCCCAAAGCAGGCCAGTTCAGTCCCACTAGGCCAGGCCGTGGTGTTGAACACCTCCATGTTCCTGAGCTGTGCAGGCCGGTCTACACCAAACCTCTGAAGGAGGTACTTGGTTCCAGTCAGAATCATTCTCTCCCTGTCTGCCTGGAATCGCTGCTCAGCCATCTCTACTCTGTTCAGGAAGATGCCATGGAGCTGCCCATCCTGGAAGCCAGCATTGAACTCTTCTTCTTTGGGCCCTGCCTGTTGGCGGAGACTCTCCAGTGCCACATAGGCATGCCCCAGGGTCGAATTCAGCTCTGTGACCAGCACAAGATCCTTCTGGCATACCTCAGACAGAGGCCTATAGATGCTCAGAAAATCCAAAAGGAAGTGGCAGAACTTGGTGAAATGGAAGCCCTTCAGCAGCTTCAGCATGCCTTTGGCCCTCTGACCAGTCTGGCCCCCAGCCTCCGCCACACTCTGGAGGTGCCTAGCCAGGGCAGGCCAGCTCACGATGAATGCATTCAGAGTGCTCCTTTTGCTGGCCACCCACCTGACAGTGCTCAAGTCCTTCAGACGAACGATTTCCTGCTCCAGCAGGGCGGCAACACCCTGCAGCTCACTGAGCCTCTTGTTTGAGGACTGATAGAACTTGAAGACAGTCCGGATGTGTCGGTCACACTTCCTCACCAGATCAATGTTACCACAAGCATCCACCACAGCCACATGCAGCCGATGGGCCACACTGTGCACAGGCAGCAGCTGAGGGATGAGCTCCCGGAACTTCTCCATGAGGCCTCCCTTACAGCTCAGCATGGCAGACCCATCAGTCCCCAGACCCACCACCCAGCCAGGCTTCCGGAAAGGGATATCCAGCTCATCCAGGGCAGCAATGATGGTCTCAAAGTACCCATCTACTGTCTCACTGGAGAGAGGGGCCAGGGTGATGTAGGACTCCTTCACCTCCATCTGCTTCAAGTAGCGCATGTATATCCCCACGTAGGCCTGGCTGGAGGAGCCCATGCAGCTGTCCAATAGCAGGCTCACACACGGGGAGTTCCGGATGTCTCTTAGGATTTCCTTCTTCAGAGTCTCAGAGATATACTTGATGAACTGGGTACATGCAGTGCGGTTCCGGTACTTGTCTAACAGTGCGGTGCCAGTGTTCTGCAGTTGTTGCAAGACCTTCTCGAAGTCATTCAGAGGCCTGGAGTGATAGGCAATGGAGTAGGCAGCACTGAAGAAGTGCTCCATGTTAGCCATGAGGTCCCTGGAGATCTCTGGGGTGAGAGTAGGCTGACGGCTGTCATCTCTGACCTCCACGGTGTTGACGCACAGTTTGTGCGCCTTACTGACCTCATGGTATTTTAAAGTTTCCACTTTAAAAGGCCCAGTGTAACCTCGGACCAAGCGGGACGACTTGTCATGGAGAGTTGGTCTTTCTATGCAAACAGAGCAGAACAGCTTAGTCTCTTTGGAGTCCACTACTAACCAGGGAAACTGCCCAAACCATGACCTCTGAATGGAACGGGGCCTGTATGTGCTCTTGACATTCCTGGATCCAGCCACGTCTCCACACATGCTGGGAGGGCGGAGCGAGCTACGTGTCTCCACAGAGACTGGGTGTGAGGAGGCCTGGGTCTGCGTGTTGGCTTCTCTCACTTCCACCATCTTCTTTCTCCCTTTGAAGAAATTAAATTATGCTTGGTTTGTTGTTCTGAGTCCTGTGGTCTACTGGCTAAGATACCTACATTGAATAAGTGCCCCTTGTATAAAACAGAGAAGCTGAACACCATCCCTCTTCTAGAGATGGCTGCTAGCCTCTACGAGCCCTCCCCAGCATTACCAGTGAAGGCCAACCTGGCTCCCCAACAGACGAAGCAGACCCTTGTTTGTTCTTTTGCTGGCTTCCCCACCTACTCACCCCGATACCACAGGAACTTAATCAATCACCCTTGGCCACAGACAGCATTAGATTAAACAGGCAACTTTAATCTTCTTGTGAAGCTTCACAAACAAGCAAGGTTAAATTCAAGCACCTTCATCCTCTCATGAGTCTCCGAAAGCATGTTAAGACTAACACAGAGTGGCTACTGGCCAGTGAATGATGGACAGGGGTAGCTCACACAAGCCATAGAACTGTCACTGTTCCCCAGGAGGAAAGGAGAGGAGTGCTCAGAGTCAGGCCCACCCCACTCCTCTCGTCCAGTGTCTCCCATTTGCCTCTTCCCACCAGCTCTGGCACAGCTCCGTCAACAATCTGCTCAACAGAGGACCCTATTTTTTCTGCACTGTCCCAGTGGCCTAGACTGTTCTACAATCTCAGGTACGGTTAGTTCTTTATTCATCTTTGTCTGCCTGTGGCCTAGTAATATAAGAGGTTCAGGATAAGCATGGCTGAACTCAGGTTGTGTGGCTTCCCATAGCTACAGGTGTCCAGTCTTGTGCCTTTTAGAAGTTGATGGAGCCAGACTCACCTAGGGAGCGACTTTTCCCTGACTTTAACCCATTAGGGTCCTTGATCCAGGGTGCAGATCTCTGTTCCAGTTTTGTGATCAAGTCTGGCTTGGCAGCAGGAGGTTCTGTTGCAGAAATAAAGAATCATACTATCACTGGTCTGGCAGAGCACATAGCTCACCACAAGCTAGACCTGGCCCTGTAATAGGCAGAGATGACTGGGTTCTGTCCTTGGTAAAGGCCAGTTAGTGGGGCAGACTTAGAACATACTCATCTGAACGCCAAAGCAGGAGCCAGGGAAGACTAATCCTTAGCCAGGATGGATTACTTCTCTGGCCAGTCATGGGAAGCAAGAGCCAGTGAGATGCTTCCAGGAAAGCACCTGGGGTCAGGGAGAAGGGGCAGGAGAGAGAGAGCAGGAGAACGATGCTCAGATGCAACGCAAAGCCTATGCAGGGGCTGAGGTTGCCACCAACAGCTAGCTGCGCTTGAGCCCATATAACTCAGCTGGTTTTGTGTACAGGTGGCTAGCTGCACATCTTTGCATGGAAGGCCTTTCAAGATCTCTACCATCTGCAATGGAGCCTGAAATGAGATTAGGAGAGTTACACACTACTCTTTACTTAGCTCAGTAAACTGCTTTCTTACTTAATGTGAAAATCCATTCCTTTCCTGCTTTTGTATGTCTGTGAAGGTGTGCAAACAAGGATCAGCAAGGTGGCTCAGCGGGGAAAGGCGCTTGCCACCGAGCCTCATGACCTGAGTTAAATTCCCTGGAACCACATGGTGATAAGAAACTACTCCCAAGGCTGTTCTCTCTCTCTCTCTCTCTCTCTCTCTCTCTCTCTCTCTCTCTCTCTCTCTCACACACACACACACACACACACACACACACACACACACACGCCATGGCATGTACGTGCCCTGCCATACACAGAGACAAGGACACACATGCGCGCACACACAAATAATGTTTAGAATACATAGAAGTAACTAGTAGTTTTGAGTGCTTCTGGGAGGAACTGAAGGAGTGTTTATCACTTGAATGTTCGTATGCACAACGTGTATTTGTGTGTTTACATATTTACTTTTAATAAAAACTAAGTAGGCAAATGATTACAGTGCGGCAGACTGAACTGGTGTCCTTTTTTTTTTTTTTTTTTTAAAGATTTATTTTATTTATATGAGTACACTGTAGCTGTCCTCAGACACACCAGAAGAGGGCATCAGATCCTATTAAAGATGGTTGTGAGCCACCATGTGGTTGCTGGGAATTGAACTCAGGACCTTTGGAAGAGCAGTCAGTGCTCTTAACCACTGAGCCATCTCTCCAGCCCCTGGTGTCCGTCTTAAAATGGCTTTGAAAGAAGACCGAAGGAATAACACAAACCTAGAGAAACACTGTGCAAGACAGACCAGGAGACAGAAGATGCAGCAGAGCTGCCCCACAAGGGTGGCCGAGGTGGTCTGCAGCACAGAACCCCAGACCAATTCAGAAGCAGGCCCTGGAGGGCAGGATTGGGTGGGCTGTCAGGGAGTCATCAATGAGTAAGGAATGAGCAGGTGAACAGAGCAGAGGCATGGCCAACGCTTGCTCAGACCCCAAGGGGGGGCCAGGAAACAGTACCATCTTGGGGGAAGAAGAATGGAGATGGAGTATCCAGGAAAATCTTCCAAGAGAAATCCTAGACCCCAGGACACTGAAAAGTAAAGGACAGGTTGTGGAAAACATTTTTTAGTTCACAGGCTCATGGGTACACTGCTAGGCAAGAAGCCCTGGCTGGGCTTGTACCTTCTGCACCAGTAACAGAAAGGGGCCTGTGTGTGAGTGTGTGTATGAGTGTGTGTGCATGTGTGCGTGTGTGTGTGTGTGTGTGTGTGTGTGTGTGTGTGTGTGTGTGTACTTCCTTTCCTTGCAAACACCAATGTATACTGACTTTTCCAGTTTCTTCTATGACTCACTCAAGCTAAAGCTGGTCTGCTGGTCCTTACAGTGTCACCTACCCTTAAATGATTCCAGCCATGTACAGAGCTTCCTGTTGGCTTCTAAGGCTTTTTTAAATTAGTTGTTGCTGTTGTTATTATTATTATTATGAAATAGGGTTTCTATATAGTCCTGGATGTCCTGGAATTCAATATGTAGACCAGCTGTCCTGGAATAGAGAGATCAGCCTGCCTCTGCCTCTCACAGTGCTCAGATTAAAGGAGTATGCTACCACACTCAACAAGGTTTTGTTTTTAAATTGGAATGAACTTAGAAAATATTAGCTTAAGAAAACTGTCCTATATGAAAACAAGCAGGGGAAAGTACTAGAAGATCTAGATATATTACAGGGATCATGGAACCTTAAAGCAGGAGCTAAGAATTAATCCTGAGGATTGTAATAGGCCTCAGCAGTTAAGATCACTTCCTGCTCTTCTAGAGCACCAAGTTCAGTTTCCAGCACCCACCCTGGTGGCTCACAACTGCCCCTAAGTCCAGCTCCAGGTACACACATGGCAGACGCACACAAACATACACATAAATAAAAATAAATCTCTCTTAAAAGCATTTACCTATGTATATGAGTGTTCTGTCTGCACGTGTGTCTGTGTGCCATGTGTGTACCTGGTGTCCTCAGAGGTCTTTGGATTAGAGTTATACAAGTGAGAGCCACCATGTGGTTGATGGGAATCAAACCCACGTCCTTTGGAAGAGCAGCAAATGTTCTTAACCCTGAGCCCTCTCTTCCACCCCCAAATTAATATTATTTAAAAATAAAGGACCTTAAGAAAAAGAATTAGGGCTGGAGAGATGGCTCAGTGGTTAAGAGCACTGGCTGCTCTTCCAGAGGTTCTGAGTTCAATTCCCAGCAACCACATGGTGGCTCAGAACCATCTGTAATGAGATCTGATGCCCTCTTCTATCATGCAGGTGTACATGTAAATAGAACACTCATATACACAAATAAGTAAATCTTTAAAAAAAGAAAAAGGCAAAGAATTAATATCTATGGTAACAAAGCCATGACAGTGCTTCAGGAAAGAAGACAGGGGGCTCAGAAACAAAAGCAGAAACAGAAAATTCCAAAACACAGAATCATTGGGAAATAAAAAAGCAGGAAATGGAGAAAAAGAAACAAAACAGCCTTGTCTAGCCTCAATAGAAGAAGATGCACCTAGTCTTACTGCAACGTGGTGTGCAGGCTGGTGGATATCCAGGGGAGGCCTCCTCAGATGGGAAGGGGAGAGGGGAGAGGCAGAGGATACAAAGTAAATTAATAACTCAATAAAAAAGAACATTTTTATAAAAAATTGAAGATCTACAGAAGAGCTGTTGGCATATTTGAAAAAGAAAAACAGAAAACTCCAAAGGAGGGGGGGAACAAAACTGAATTGATAGGAAAAAAAAGCAGAAAATAGAGAAAAAGAAACAAAACACAGTCTTGTCTAGGAAGTATCTGACTAACAGAAGAGTTTTGAGAAAAAAAGAAAAAATAAATAAAAGAAATCACTGCAGAAATCTCACGAGGACACCTTCCCCAGCTATGGCGCTAGGGAGGGAGCCATTGAGCCAACACTAACAATACCAGCTGCAGGCACGCCATGAACACCTTAGTACAACGGACTAGACTTTCAACAGTGATTATTACTTTTCATTGTGCACATGTCTGTGGTGGGTATGAGTACACGGTACACGAGTGACCAGAGGTGTAAGATCCCCAGGCTGGAGTTCCAGGCAGCTGAGAGCAGCAGATGCGGCTGCATCTGGGTGGGGTACCAGGAGCCATCTGTGGGTAAGTCACGAACAGAGCAGAGTCCTCTGCAGGATCAGGTCATGTTCTGACTGCTGTGCCGCTGGGATAGATTTTAAAGGCTCTCAGAGGAGAAGTAATGCGTTGTGTTCAAAGATTAAGGAGTAAGACGATTCAACTTCTCAGCAGTATCAGTAAAAACACAGAAGAGCAGGGCTTTCAAACCATGCTAAGGAAATGGTTTCCATCTGGAATCCCACAAGCATCAAATCGTCCCTCTGTCCTGTGGATACCATGGAGGCACCTGCAAGTCTGTAGTGTCTTAAAAAGAAGCTTTTGCATCTACTGCTTGTTAGGAAGCTACCTGAAGAGGCGTCACTGAAATGTCCACAGGAGGGACAGATCCAGAAAGCAGGAAAGTGGCCACGTGACAAGGGAGTCGCTAAGCTGCAGCTGTGTGGAAGGCCAAGTAACTAGTCTGGCAACTCGTTTAGGAAGGTCCAAGAGGAGAGCACCCAGACAACCAATGAATTTGACAGGCCTCAGGACGTGTGGCCACAGGGAAAGGCCGCAGAGAAGCAAGTACAAAAAAAAAAAAAGATTTACCCCCCAAAAATATGAAAAACTTCTACAGTGAAGGACAAAGCACAATGTAGCACTCGGCAGAAAGCAACACACAAACACAATTAGGCAAATAACTTACATTGACAGAACCGTAAAAGTGTGCTGTGCCTGCTCTGAGAGGGTGGAGGGGAGAGAGGTGGGCCTGGGTGTCTTCATCCTCCACAGTAGGAACCACTAGGTAACATCTAAAATTAAACCAGGAAGAGCAATGAACACGTGCAGCAGGGTGCTTACATATGACTCTGTCTACCTACTTGGGTTGAAGACATCAAATACGAGGCACCAGGGCCAGGAAGATGGCTCAGCAGGTAAAAGTACTTCCACCAAGCATAATACCTGGGTTCAATGTCTGTGACCTAGACACTGGAACGAGAACCAAATTCCCACAAGCTGTCCTCTGACTGCTAGGCATGCACACATACACAATAAACTCTAAATAAATAAAATATAATTCTAAAAGAGTTGAAATGGAGTTGTTGCCTCTAACAGGGCAACAAGGGTCCTACTAGACACTGCAGGATAGCAAATAAAAAGCCCAGTGCCAAAAATGGGTTTCTTCTTTTGGAGTTGGCCAGTTGGATACCACAGACCCTCAACCATCACAGAATGCGTGAAGGACACTGATTATCTTCCAGAACTTGAGAGTGAGATGCTATTGCTATATACACCGCATACTTGAGTCATAGAACAGGGAGAAATCAAGCTGGTAATGACCTAGAAGCTTTGTCCCAATTGGTTAACACTCAGTATGAGAAGGTACCATGCACACTACTGGGAGGGGTTGGGGGGGGAGTAACCACCCATTTTACCCACTCATGAACCCTGCATGCTACAAGAATGACTGGCCTGGCAAGACATGCCCACTGGTGCAATAGTAAGGTAAATGTCACAAGAGTAACCAATCACTCGCTGACTACTGTTATTAGTAGTTCCTAAGATAGACTCTATACCTGACACCATTACTGAGGCTAAGAACCTGTGGCTAGACAGGTCATAGGCCCTAGGGCAGAACAATTATTATCATTCTACTAAGTGAACATAGTATTTAACAACCTGCTTATCAGAATACCTATAGATTAGTGCATCTCTCAACCCTCATCAGAAAAGTTTCTTTCTTCACTCAGTAGATGACAATTAACGGAGACCCACAAGTGGTCAATGTGCAGGCCATAAAGACCGAAGTGCTCAGCTCCCCACAGCTATATCAACACACACCCCCAAGGCTCAGGGATCACTGCAGAAAAGGGAGCAGAAAGATCGTAAACGCCAGTGTTTCCCCGACACAGCTGTGCAGCTGCATATATGAACAAGGGTAGCTGTGACAGCATGCACAAGACTGAGCACGCTCAAGTCAGACAAAAATTCAAGCACTGGGAGGGGAGGTAGGCACACAGTTCCACCTCTAATGCCATTTGATGAGAAAGGGAGAGGGATAGCCCCTGCTAAGTTGGCCATGCCCAAATGAAAGGCCATACACCCAAAAGCATAAATTGGACTCAATGAGTTGTTTGGGTTTTTTGTTTTTAATGATACAAAGTTAGGTGGGTAAGGAAGGGGTGAGGATCTGGGAAGAGTTGGGGCAGCAGGGTGAATACAATCAAAACATTTTGTACAAAAATTATCAAATAGCTAATTTTTAAAAAAGAGGCACCTGCCACCTTCCATTCTGAAGCAGGGTCATGGCACAAACACAGAAAGCACAGTGCTGCTCTCTCCTGCAAAGAGAGAGAGTCAGAGAGCCAACACTCGAGAGCTCAGGAAGTGAGGTGCTGGAGATGTCTGGTGGAAAGCTGTGAAATGAACTGTGAGCCTCTCCCCCTGCTGGAGGGAAGGTGGGGACTGGACCACTACCTTTCTCCTGTGGCTGTGAAGCTGGTCACAAGAACAGCTGAGGGTGGTGCTTGGTTAATGGCCAGCAAGAAAACCAAGCCCTCAGTGCCTCAACCACACAGAGGATTCTACCACTATCGGGAATGAGCCCTTCCTCCACAGGTCCTCTCAGGCAGAACCTCCTGGCCAGAACCTTGATTCTGGGCCTAGGAGAAACAAAGTAGGGAGCCCAGTTGAGCTCACTTGGCCTGACCTGGAGAACTTCAAGACAGTAAAGATTTCTGATCCTTCCTGGCTACTCTCATCCCCAGGGTGATGAGGTCCACCCCAAATATGAATCTAAAAGACTGTAGCCCTAGCTTGCTCTGCCCCTCTGGCTCTGGGCTACCCTAACCTGAAGGCATACTCCTGTGACCAGCTTTGGAGAAGTTGCCCTCTGGCTTCCCCTCGGTGATTCCAACATGCCTACCTTTCTCCAGGGCAGAGCTTCCCTCTCAGTTTTGGTTTCCATTTAGTGATACAACTTCTTCCCAGCTACACGGGGCTGGCATTTAATCACAGCACTCCAGAGGCAGAGGCTGGCGGATCTCTGTGATACCAAGGCTGGCCTGGTCTACAGCTTACAGAGTTAGTTCCAGGACAGCCAGGAATACAAAGAAACCCTGTCTTAAAACAAACAAACAAACAGACAGACAGACACTCTTTCAGAGAAGGCACTGCTAACCTGAAGTAAGCAACCTGACTGCTTAGCACATGATGCCTTCTTTACTGGGTAAGGGGCTGGGGATGCCCGTGGCGTGCTTGCCCAGTATGCACCACATGCTGAGTTCAGTCCTGTCTTAGGGTTTTACTGCTGTGAACAGAAACCATGACCAAGGCAACTCTTATAAAGATGACATTTAATTGGGGCTGGCTTACAGGTTCTGAGATTCAGTCCATTATCATCAGGGCAGGAGCATGGCAGTGTCCAGGCAGAAGTGGAGCTGCAGGAGCTGATAGTCCCACCTCTTGTTCTGAAGGCAGCTAGCAGAAGACTGGCTTCCGGGCAGCTAGGAAGGGGCATTAAAGCCCACGCCCACAGTGACACACCTGCTCCAACAAGGCCACACCTCCTAATAGTGCCACTCCCCAGACCAAGCATATAGAAACCATCACAAATCCCTAACACAGCATAAACCTGCTGTGGTGATGCATGTCTATAGATTTAACATCTAGGAGGTGAAGCAGGAGGATTAGAAGCTCAGTGTCATCTTCAACTACACAGTGAATTTGAGGTCGGCCTAATATACATGAGACCCTGTCTCAAACAACCAAACCAGACCAAAAAAAAAAAACCAAAACCAAAACCAAAAAAACCCACCTAGGTCAGCCTGGATGTTTCTCTTACTGACAACTAACTATCTTGCTCCTCAGTCTCCCTCTCTCTCTCTCTCTCTCTCTCTTCTTTTCTTCTTCTTTTTTTTTTCACAGAGTCTCAGGCTGGCCTCTCAAACCCTTGATCCATCTACCTTGGCCTCTTGAGTCTTGGGTGGGATTAGGATTACAGATACGCACCACCATGCTCAAGGACAATTTTAGTTTCTTACCAGTTAAATGTAAATTAGGTATCTAGATGTTTTCTGGCAGGAAGCAAGAGACCTCATTAAACACGATCAAAGTGTGAAAACAGAATGTAAAACATGGAAATAAAGGAGCAGTCAGATATTTTGCAGAGTGACAAACAAGACAGTTCTAAGTGAATTTATCCAAAAATGAAAGACTGACAAGAAACACTGACAGTGGAACAGGCACAGTTAACACTGACAGCGGAACAGGCACATTAACACTGACAGCGGAACAGGCACATTAACACTGACAGCGGAACAGGCACATTAACACTGAGAGCGGAACAGGCACAGTTAACACTGACAGCGGAACAGGCACAGTTAACACTGACAGCGGAACAGGCACAGTTAACACTGACAGCGGAACAGGCACAGTTAACACTGACAGCGGAACAGGCACAGTTAACACTGACAGTGGAACAGGCACAGTTAACACTGACAGTGGAACAGGCACAGTTAACACTGACAGTGGAACAGGCACAGTTAACACTGACAGTGGAACAGGCACAGTTAACACTGAGAGCAGAACAGGCGGTGGATGGAACTCAGAGGGAGAGTGCTTGTCCAGCATGCTCCAGGCACTGGGTGCCATCCCAAATGCCATGAAAAATCAGATAGAGCCAAGCCCTCTTCTCTATGAGAAAATGACTATCCTCTGTAGGCCCAGTGCTGTTGGAACAACCAGGTGCTAGTGACTGACAGGTGGGGGGCTATAACTAGAAGTCTGTATCTGTTGAAAATCTCTGACCCATACAACAGCTAAGCGGTTGGAAATTAATGTTAAACTGATTGCACCAAACTGAAATGTCTGTGTGAAAACAGGTCCAGGGCAGGAGATGTAGCTCAGTAGTTGTGCTGGCCAGTCTTATGTCAACCTGACACAAGCGAGGGTCATCAGAGAAGAGGGGGCCTCAGTTGAGAAGATGCCTCCATAAGCTTGAGCTATAGGCAAGCCTGCAAGACATTTCTCTTAATTAATGTTTGATGGGATAGAACCCAGTCTATATCAGGTGGTGCCATCCCTGGGCTGATGGGCCTGGACTTTAGAAGAAAGCAGGTGAAGCAAGCCAGTAATATGCCTCCATGGCCTCTGCATCAGCCCCAGGTTCCTGCCCTGTTTGAGTTCCTGTCCTGACTTCCTTTGATGAAGTTTGTAATATGGAAATGTAAGACAAATAAACCCCTTCCTGCCCCAGTAGCTTTGCTCATGGTGTTTTGTTACAGCACGAGAAATCCTAAGACAACTTACAGCAATAGTAACCCTAACACAGTGATTGTCTTAGTTAGGGTTTCTACTTCTGTGAAGAGAAACTACGATCACTGCAACTCTTATAAAGAAGAGCATTTAATTAGGTCTGGTTTACAGTTCAGATACTGTCATGGTGGGAAGCATGACGGCACACAGACATGGCGCTAGAGACTGGCTGAGAGTTCTATATCCAAATGGACAGGCAGCAGGAAGAGAGTAACAATGGCCCTGGATTAAGCATCTGAAACCTCAAAGCCCAGCCCCAGTAACACTCTTCCTCCAACAAGGCCACACCTACTCCAACCAAACCACACTTCCTAATAGTGCCACTCCCTGTGAGCCTATGGGGGCCATTTTCAATCAAACCACCACAGCGGTAAAGCAACTGCCTAGAATGAGTGCAGCCTTCTTCTGTTCCATCCTTAGCACCACAAACCAAAATAAAAGCCACATTCAAGAATGACAAACTCTGAAGTAACATTTTCCCCATTTTAACTCTGTAATTGTCTTTCCCATTACAAACTCTGAGAAGCGAGGGGGGCGGGATTAAACTAAAGGGAGAACAAAGAAAGTGTGTGGCCTAAATGTCCGTCCACTTCTCACTAAGGTGACAGAATCAACAGTGACCTACAGGGAAGGTGAGAAAGAGACAGACCATCCATTAGCTGGGGGCAGGGGAGAAAGACTTAAAGACTGGAATTTCACACTGCTTGAACTTTCAGTGACCTTGTGTTATGTGGTGCCATCATTTTAATACCAACATGATGAACTTGAGCCTGTCTATTCAAAGCAAGGGAGTCCAACTAGTAACACACATACACAGTAGGGATCTTATCTGCATCCAACTAGTAACACACATACACAGTAGGGATCTTATCTGCATCCAACTAGTAACACACATACACAGTAGGGATCTTATCTGCATCCAACTAGTAACACACATACACAGTAGGGATCTTATCTGCATCCGACGCACACTCAGTTCAAAACAGTAGGGTTCAGTTTGGACATTTATCATATAAATGATTTCAATCTGGAGCTGTTCTCATGTGGAAGATATTACGGCCTACTTGCAGAACTGGTTTAAGTATCATATCAAACATACACAAAGCTTTCAACATCGGACCAGTCCTTGGCAGACATTCAGGCCACAGAAAAGCCGCTGCCTCCACTTCCAGAATTGAGGGGGAAAAATTACTAAAAGAGAACTATGAAGCACTCCTATATACACAAATCATACTACTTTGATATGAGACACAGGGGACAAAAAATATCTTGCTGCCTAGCTGTAAAGTTGTGGTGCTGATGCTCTGAAAGCATGTCACATTCACAGGTGCCCAGACCTCGGGGACAAACACGAATCCTCTGTCACCATGCGAGAATGACTACTTAAGTAACTTCTGAAATGTCCAGGGAGCCATCTAAGCACTGCAAACAACTGGAGGGGTGTACTGCAGGGGCAGAGCACTAACCTAGCACACACAAGCCCTGGATTCAAACTTCAGACCACACACACGTAAGAATAATTATGAAACTATGAATAATGATAAAAACAAGTATATAGAAGAAGAATGTTAGAAAGTAGAGCTAGAGAGACGGCTCAGTGGTTAAGAGCACTGCCTGTTCTTCCAGAGGACCCAGGTTCAATTCCCAGCACTCACATGGCAGCTCACAACCCATCTGTACCTCCAGTTCCAGGGGATGTGACGCCCTCTTCTCCACCAGCACTGCAAACATATGATACACAGATACCCATGCAGACAAAACACTCATACACACTAAAAAGAAAAAGAAAAAAGAAAAAAGTTTTAGGAAGTAATCCAGATTACAGCTGTAGCACAAACAAAGGAACACACCAATCGAGAAGTCATTCCACAGCAGAAGTTATGAAAGGTCTGCTGCAGCTCCTCTGTGGTACAGGGGCCTGCCTGCCAACTCCTGCTGCAGTGCACGCGAGTTAGGAAACACCAGTCCAAGAACACAGCAGCTCTCTCCCCATCTGATGTTGTACGGCGAGCTGGGTGTCTGACACAGTGATGCAAAGTGAAGAGGAGAAACCCTCCAAGGCCCAGGCCTTCTGACATTAATGCCCAGGCCATGGTGCTGGCTGGAAAAGATGGCAGAGCCTCAGGCTATTGAGATAGAGTGGGAACCCTGAGAGGTCCCTTTGTCTTCAGGCTCTGCTCATGCCATTCATATCCTCTGTCCCTCCCCCATTCAGGGGACCTGGATTTATGTCCCTTGTAACACTTCCCTCCCACACCCAGACTTGTCCTACATCAGTAGACAGGAGCCCCAGGGTACTCTTCCAGACCTCTTCTGGAACTAGCTGTTCCAGTTTCACTCAAAGGCCTGCTGATGCCACTAGGCCACTGGTCCCTAAAAGCCCCTGGACACCAGCATATGGCTGATAGTCAAAGAGTGGGAGTGGAAGATGTGTAGATGCATGGACAGGAAGATGAATGAAGAGGTGACACAGTGCAGTGACCCAAAGCAGGCAGTGTTCTGAGGGACAAAAGACAGGCTCATTCTCTACCCATAAGGAAAGGGCAAAAATGGGAGAAGGCCACGGCATGAGGTGCCTGAGCCAATGACAGCAGAGTACAAAAGCCAACGAAAGCTTTACCCAGGGAAGCCAGCAGCTCATAACTCATCTGCATCACATCTCTGTACAGCTCCTTCTGCTGCTTGTCTAGCAGGCTCCACTCCTCCCGAGAGAAATACACGGCCAAGTCCTCAAACGCTGCAGGGAGCACCCCCGGCACCCTGGAATCCTTCGACCACTCCTTGTCAGGAGGCTCCTGCAACAAAAAGCAGCATTACTCAGCCCACTGTTGGAGTGAGACACAAGGCATGTCTGCAGCCTTCTGAAGACACCTTTCTCCTGGAAAGCCCACCCAGAGGCCCAGGAACGAATTCCCTGCTGAAAGTCATCAAATCCACAAGCTCCAGATAGTAGTTAAACCAAACTGGCTCAGTCAGACTAAAGATCTTCAAGAAAGAAACACTCACAGGAAAACAGCACCTCTGATTGTACATGGCCACCTGGAGTCCCAAGGTCACCTAATACCCACGGTGGCTGTAGAGGGGACTGCTGGTCTCCATGATCCCCCAATTGGATGTGAAGGAAGAGGCAGTTAAAAAGAACTAGAGACACTTATAACTGAGGAGGGCTTTACCCACACCACACTCCTAGAGTCCTGAAGCTCCGAAGATCAGACCTGTTATTAGTACCTCCTAACATTGAGAGCAAGAAGAGCAGGAGAAGAAGCTTTGCTCTTCCTCGGAAGTCTGGAAAAGCTCGACCACTGCAGAAGGCTCCCTACGATGTTATCTGAGGAACAGCTGAGCTACCCACTGACACCCTGATCACGAACCATTTACTGTTAAATCCTACTTGCTGGCAATGGTTAAGAACTGGAGAACATTTGAGTCACTCAAAGATTCCAATGAACAGTTTCCTTAGCTACCGACTCTCCAGGAAATTAGGTAAACGTGGAATAAATGAAAGGTGAGTATTATCATCCACTGGGGTCCAGCAGACCTATACCAAATGAAAGGAAAGTGCAGAGGCCAGCACCGGCCACAATGGCTTGTGGATTTTGGACTCTAGAAAGTCACTTCTCTCTGAGCTACAGTTTTCTCCAAACATGGTGAATTTAGCAAACCTTAGACACGGCTCATCACTTGTGAAAACTCTGTGACATTAAAAAGTTAAAGATAAACCAGGTGGGTGACTCACACCTTTAATCCCAGCACTCAGGAAGCAGAAGCAGGCAGATCTCTGTGAGCTGGAGGCCAGCCTGGTCTACAGAGCAAGTTCCTGGATGGCCAGGGCAGTTATACAGAGAAATCCTGTCTTGAAAAAAAGAGAAAAAAGTTGAAGATATGGACCTTCACAGCATGGCCTATGCTTAGTTTGTGATGGCAGACTGTTTCCTGAGTTCTTGGATAAAGATTACTGTTCCTTCTGTGAGAAGTTAGGTTTGGGCTTTTCGGTCTGCAAAACAGAAGATAATCCAGCAGTTGTCCTAATTAAATGACTTAATACCTGTAAAGCATTTTAAAGTAATGTGAGTCAGGGGGCTGGAGACACACTCACTAGTTAAGAGCACTTGCTGCTCCTCCAGAAGACATTAGCTCAGTTCCCAGCACCCACATGGCAGCTCCTAATGTTTATGACTTCAGTTCCAGGGCATCTGATACCCTCTTCTGGCTTCCACAGGAACTGCACATATGTGATGCACAAACACATGTAGGCAGACACTCACATATATAAAATAAAAATAAATAAAAATATCAAAAAATATAAAAGAGCTGTGCTCTGGTAACCCCAGATGTCACACTGTGCTCTGGTGAAGCCAGATGTCACTCTGTGCTCTGGTGACCCTAGATGTCACACTGTGCTCTAGTGACCCAGATGTCAGTGCTGAGTATTGCTACTATTTTTTTTCTCCATCGCCATCATGTATTTTATGTCACTTTCAGTATGGAGCCCTCTCTACGGCACAACAATCAATAAACGTGTTACCTGGCTGCAGAAATCAATACTGTCCTTAAATAATGTGCTGCTGTTTGAGGGACTGAGGATGTCACTGCTAATTTCTTTTTGCCTCAGATCTGACTCACAGTCTGAATACAATGCAGGGATGGCTCCACTCCCTGAAGCGTCCTCTGGTTCAGCTTGTGGGCTAGACAGGAGCTCATCTGGGCCATCAAAGTCTCCCAGAGGCCCTGGCAGGTAGGGTGTGGGGTCGTCTGCAGTGAGGAGGTGTTTAGGGCTGGACAGGATATCTGCAGGACTCTCCCTGAGACTCTGAAGGTGGGCTGCCCAGATGGGGTCCTTGGCGGCCAGGGCATTGACACAGAATATGTGGGTCTTGCTCTTGGCGTGGTATTTGAGAGTTTCCACCTTGAATGGTCCCGTGTAGCCTTCTATTAATCGTGACCTTCTGTCCCCGACAAAGGGGTATTCTCGGCAGACAGCACAAGACAGAGCTGTCTGTTCCTCATTCATGATCAACCATGGAAACTTTGTAAACCACGACTTCTGGACAGAGCGGGGCTGTGGGGGTTTCTTGTTCCCTCCTGTCCAGTCTTCCTCCGCTGTGCTGCTCTCTGTGTTGAAGTGAGCATGACAAGCTTTCTTTTGAGGTGGTAGGCATTCTCCTTTCTCTCTGGTGGAACCCTGCACATCCATCTCTTCCATGCAGTGCCCATGGCTTTTTCCTTTTGAGGAAAGAGAAAAATGAAATTAGAAATCCTATGGTCTGAGAGCCATCAAGTATACAGAAGGTAGAAGGACATACTCAGTCTAAAAATAACACCACTTCCTCTCTACTTAATCTAAAGATTATAACATAATATTATAATATTATAATCGAGTTCTCGACTTTCGCTTATCTCAGACTCCTTATACATATCTTGCCTCATCCAGAAAGAAAACAAACAGGTGTGCTTTAAGAAAAAGTTTTCTTTCAAAAAAAAAAAAAAATGTAAAGGTAGATACATTGGATCAAATGGTGATCACTGCGCTTTGATCAAAGCCACCTCAGAAGCCTGTCCTAGGTTCAGAGCTTACGTAGGATAGAACTCCGAGGGCATAGAAACACAGGGTTTAGAGAGATCACAGAACTGGACCGCACTGTCGATCTGTAGGAACTCTGGGTGGGCCTGATAGAGAGGCCCCGGCACTCTGCTCAGGTACTGTAAGGCAAGACAGCCACCTATCCCCTGGGCACAGTACAACCCCAGGACGGATAGCATTTGGTAAACTGCAATGCCCCTCACAGTACAACAGAGGCTGTGTTCCAGAACCCTGGCAGATGCCTGGGTCACAGAGGGCCCCAGACTCTCTCTATACTGTGTTTTCTCCATCTGTACATAAAAGTGATAACATTTCATTTATAAATTAGATGTAGTAAGCAAATAACAATAGCAAAACAACATAATAATATTGTAATTAAAGTTATGGAAATATGGTCTTTCTTCTTCAAAATACCTTCCTGTACTATATTAGCCATGGTTGACAGGCAGTTATCTGAAACTATGGAGCGGCATCATGGATAAAAGGGGGTACACACTGCAAATCAATGGGGCTTAGTGCAGTTCTACCTAGTGATGCAGATGGTGCTCAGGGCTCAGCTCCCTCCATTACACCTTAACCTTTCAAAGTTCAAAACTCTCACGCCCTCAGGAAGACTTTTCTTCTTCAAACTAAACTGGAACTTTCTTTCTATACAGGAAATGAAATAGACAATTTTAACTCCCCTGACACCACTTCTTAGGCACCAACCTAAATTTCAGTGGTCAGTGGCCAAGGGCTCGGTATTTTTGTTCAGTCTACAAAACCAAACACAAAGCTATTTACAGCCATTACGACCAAAATGAAGAGCCACGCAAGGGGAGACAAATGTGCCTCTGTGTTTCTTTGCAGTCACAGCAGTCCAAAGATGCCTGTGGTCTATCTGAGGAAACCACAAGAGAGAGCAAACTCTGTGGATCTGACTAACACAAGGCATGGGCCCTACTCCCTGTGTTCTCACAAGAGGAACTGCATTAACTCCGTGGTCTCCTAAACACAGATGCCAACCCTGTGATTTAGCAAACAGTTGCTCATTTGTTTCTTCATTCACTTAGTGACAGTTTTACTACTACCGTGTGCCAGGCGCTGTTCTGGGCACCAAAAATAAAGCAGGAGGTGAGACAGTCATACCCCCTTAGAATTTCCAGTATAAAACAAACATATGCTAAAGGGCAAAAATCACAGGAAGTGGTTGAGAGGGCAGAGTACAAGGTCAGGCAAGGGTAGCATTCAGACAAGGTAACGTCTGTGGGAAGGACAGTGTTCCTCCTGTGCTTGGTGGAGAACAGGCAGACAGGAGCTTGGCCTTACTGTTCCCACTCTGCTCCTTGTCAGTAGGTACCCCACGGCCTCTATGCATACACCACATTCACCAAGATGATGGTTCAGAAGATTCCTCTGGCCCTGGAAGCTGCCTAGCCATGGCTTGGTCGCTTGCCCAAAACCACAGAATAGCTCAGGATTGGCAGCAGTTGGTTCTGAGTTGGGAACACAGAAGAGCCATGAGGGCTTGGCTCCAAGTCCTAACATGGAAAGGGAGGGGTTCTGCCTGGGACATCCTCAGTGTTGTGAGGCTGTAGGTGGTGTAAGAAAGTGGGAACCAAGTGGTCTGGCTTAGTGGTTTAGAAACGCTGCTGTGAGACCCCTAAGAGAATGGGGAGCAGGCAAAACCAAGGAGGGGCACAGGCAAAGCTAAAATGACATTAAGTCATCAGTTCACAGGGCTGGAGAGATGGCTCGGTAGTTAAGATCACTGGCTGAGTCAAAGGACCTGACCCAGCTCCTAGCACTCACATGGCAGTTTGCAACCATCTATAACTCTAGTTCCAGGGGATCTGACTCCCTCCTCTGCCCCCTGTGGGCACCTGGCACACATATGGTGTACAGACATACATGCATATATAATAAAAGGCAACTATGTGGGACACAGACCCAGCACTGGCACATAGTCCCTCCCACCTGCCAAGAGATGCCAGAGAGCTGTATGTGTACATGAAAACTCCCTATGGCTCAATGTTGGCAACTTAAACACATTAAAGAGTCCAAACTAAAATAGTGAAAGTCGAAACAACAAAGCAAAGTGGAACACAACTCCCACTGTGAGCCAAAGCTGGCCTGTGAGCTACTGCTTTACAACCTGAAGCTTCAGGGACTTGGTGGTTTTCATCTGTATTTAGCAGGCATGGAGACAGGACCCAGACTAGCTACAATCCCACCACCCACACAACGCTGAGGTTACAGCTCCCATACCTTCACCCACCCTATGTGGAATGAGAAAGGCATGAGCAACAGTCATTAAGCTGCATTCAACAAACACACGGTAATTACTTCATGCAAGGGGCTCAGGGCTATGGGGTGTAGTTCAGTTGATACAGTGCTTGCCTAGAAACGACAGGTGTCCGAGTTCAATCCCATTACTTGAGGAGGTAGATGCAGGAAGATCAGAAATTTAAGGTCATTCTTGACTATATAGGGAATTTAAGGCCAGCCTGAGCTATATGAAACTATTAGATCTTAGAATTTTTCAGATTTTTAAGTATCTGCACTTTACTAGTAGAGCATCCTAATATAAAATACCTCAAAAATCAAATGAGTGTGAGTTTCAGAGTTTGGAGTGTTTTAGACTGCAGATTTTTCAATTATGGATACTTGATCTAGAATAGAACATATGTGGGCACAAACATTTTGAACACAATTACTTCTGCTCTTGGCACAAAAGGTAGCACAAAAGCAGAGAAAAGTATATTTAAAAATTAAAACAGAAGAGATGAAAAATACCTACATTTGTACAAAGTTTCTGGATAAGTTCATTTAATCTCATTAAATTGTCTTAAGAAGAAAATCAAGGCCTCAGAGGTCGAAAGCACTTGAGTATCAATGTGTGGAGCTGGAGAGAGATGAGGTTTGCACTCCACAGATCTACAGGCTGTTTCCCACCCTGCACAGTGAAACAGCTCAAAGCACTAAGCAGTCAGGCATTCCCTATTTATCCTGCCCAACTTAAAAAGAGAAGAAAAGGACTGGGCTTGAGCAGACGGCAAAGTTACCCAGAGAAGCCAAAGAATTGCAAAAGATTCTCCAGGATGTCCTGGCCCAGATGAGGCATTGACCTAGACTGGCAGTGGTAGTAGAGATGCAGGAATCCATACCTAGAGATGCTGTCAGTTTGTCAGAAGTAGAGCAGTCCTTCTGTGGCTTGCCCAGCAGCATCCATTCTTCCTCCAGCAAGTACAGGGTGATGTCATCAAAGGTCACAGGAACCTGCAAGGAAAAAACCCTGCTAAGTGTCAAGTCCCTATGGGACACATCTTCCACACTGGCGGTCAGAGCTCCTGCTCCCTGGGTTTACCAATGTGTGGGATGGGGTAGGAAGCATGATCGATATACGTGCACAACCTGCAACCAATCTCTCTTGCTGTATGGGCGCAGACCACCGTGGGGAAACACTAGGAAGTCCCACCCTGAACTCAGTCTTCTTTACGAGGCTGACCTAGGAAATCTATATTTTTACATTCTGTATATGTTCACTCACATATGTGTGAACTTTTAGACCAGAAATTGATGTCAGGTGTCTTTCTCTATTGCTCCATTTTAAAAAATAAATTTTTGTTTACAATATGTATGTGTATGAGTATTTTGCCTGCATGTATGTACATGTACATGCATGCCTAGTGCCTGGGAAAGTCAGAAGAGGGTGTCAGATCCCCTGGAACTGGAGTTAGATGGTTGTGATCCACCATATAGGTGCCGGGAACTGACCTTGAATCCCCTGCAAGAGCAACAAGTATCCTTAACTGCAGAACCATCCGTCTAAGCCCCAGAAAAAAAAATGCTTTATATCATTCTCATCATTGAAGTAGAATTACTATTATTTGGTATATGACTTACCAAAGTTTTGTCTACAATTATGCAAAAACTGAACAGCTTTAAAAGCAGTCGTAGGGGCCAGCAAAAAGGCTCAGCAGGTAAAGACACTTGCAGCAAAACCTGATGGCCTGAGTTAGGTCCCCAGAAGCCAGAGTATTGACTCCTGCAGTCTGTTCTCTGATTCACCCACATACACGCATACGACATAGTAATACACAGTAGTGGAGTAATGATGCTGCAAAACAGTCCCTTAAAAGAAGCATCTGAGCCTCTGAGCCCTGAGTCTTCCAAAGGCCCCTGAAAGGAAGCCAGCCAGGAATGAGGCACATGCAAAGAGCCCAGGGGAATAGTGTGGAGAAGTGGGAGAGGACCTGATCACATGGAAGGTAGATCCCGGGATGAATGCTGCACACCAGGACCAGAGTCTATTCCTGTGGGCGCAAGTTTAAAAGAGAGTCTGTGACCCGAAGATACAGTAGAGCACACCTGCCCAGCATCGGGGAGACTGCGGCAGGACGAGATCAAGGTCAGCCTGTCATACATACATAGTGAGACCCTAGCTCTCAAAACACACCAACCAGCAAATGAAAAACACAACTCTTGTGACCAGGGACATAAGGCTTCTTTTTCTTGTTGCTTCCCCAGGTTGAGAAGGTGCCATGATGAAGGCTGATGGCCCTATCCCCTTAGCAGCACAGCCAGGCAGAAACTGAATGTGGAACAAATTGTCTTTTCAGCCAGAGTGATCCACAAATACCTGGCATCCCCCTTTTAAGCTACATATGGCAAACACCTTCCGCTTCCGTAGTATAAAACCTCAAATCTGCTTGAATAAGAGAAATCCCTTACCTATGTAGGATGCAAAGTGTGCCTGAATATTCTATTTTAGCAGGTTTCTCTATTTAGCACCAAACCCCTCTCATTGTGAAGCTCAGCCCTCTTCTCTCTTCCTTACCCCACAGGAGTCATTCCTCTTCCCATCCCTCTACCTACCTTGCAGCAGTCTGAGTTCTTATTCTACCCAGGCCTTTGTCGTTTTACTGGTTTGCAATGTATCTTCACTGCTTTCACAGTGTTCCTTTCTCCCATAGTTTGAATGAAAATGGCCCCCATAGGCTCATAGGAAGTGGCACTCTTAGAAAGTGTGGCCTTGTTGGGATGGGTGTGGCCTTGTTAGAGGAAGTGTGTCACTGGGGGTGGGCTTTGAGGTTTGAGATGCTCCAGCCAGGCCCAGACTAGAATCAAGAGAGTAATTTCTGAGATTTGAGATGTTTCAATTAGTGGTTGGACCTGAAAAAAAAAATCAAATTCTTTTGATTCCTCCAAGATATCTGCATTCCTCTCTTTCCTTGTTAAAGGTTAAGGAAGACTACTACTGAGCAGAAGAGCTTGGAAATCAACCTTAAATCACTTTCCCTGCGCCATTTCCTCATCTGAATCCAGGTTCCATCTAAGCCAATCTGAAGAAACTGTCCAAGAGAAAGGGACATTCCTTTTCGTGTGTGCCTGTGTGTAAACACAGGCTGGCCAAAAGCTTTCATTCCTTACGGATCCAGTTGAGCTTGATCTCTGTAGCTAGTGGACTGAAGGAAAGGGAGAGTGGGAGAGATGCTTAAACAAAACAAACAAAAACAACTGCTTTTCTAAGGCAGAAACCTTTCCAGATGAAATCACAGCACCAGACATACTCCTCACCTTTCCTCTTTTGTAGGCCAACCTTTCCAGGCTCGCCAAGTTACTCAAGTGGGAACTACAGGAGAGTTCCCCGTGGAATAAGGTTCCTTCCTATGTGTTCTTGTACTTATAATATCTTATTCAATGCAAATCTCATCGTACAAATGGTTATTAAATGGACACTGAGGGAGGGGAGAGGGACAAAATGGGAGAGAAAATTCTCGTAGCACTTGAAAAGATGTGTTGAGAAAATTACTCCGTGCCCCACCCCACTCCCCGCCCCCCAAAAAAAAACCTCAAGAAAGGTTGCAAAGCTGAGGATGTAGCTCAGTGGGTAGAGCCCTTGTCCATTCCATCTAAGGCCCAGAGTCTGATCCTCAGCACTCCTAGCTCTATACAAAAGAACTGGCTACCAAAAACACTACCAAAGACCTTAATCCTAAGAGGCTGCCTGTCCCTCTGCCAGTGTGCTTACAAGCTAGCAACCCTGTTAAGCAAGGTTCCCTCCTCTGCTCTGGACCACTTTCAACCCTGCCCCATCTCCCATCTCAAAGCCTCTTCTTGCCCAAAGCCTTGAAGCAAGTTTGTGGAGTGTGTTTCTAAACCATGTCCACATTCTTCATGATGTAGATAAACTAGAAATGGAAGTATGCAAGAAAATCCAGAAGCCTTTTTTTCCCCCTCTCCTATCGTGAGAAGAAGGAACTAAGCAGCTCCAGGCAATTACTTCATTTCTCAGTTGCCCACCCTTTGGCACCCACTAGTGTCCTATCTCCAGCCTCTACGTCTTATAAGCAAGTCTTCTTCAAAACGCCAAAAACCAAGGAAGGGAAACCAGAAGCACTTTGACATCATTATGCTTGGCGAGCCCCCACCTCGGGACCACTGGCAGAGCCGCCACAAGCAGGGGGTGGATGACCCGAGGGAGGAGTATGGAGTGGGATGCTCAGATCTGGAGGAGTAAGTGCCTCTTAGACGAGGCAGGTAAGTGAACTCTTCCCTGCAAGGTTAGCTCATCTGCTAGCCCGAAGGGAGAGTGGCCCCGTGCCTTTCCCGTCCTACCTTCCCCGACTTCCCGAGCTCCACGGCCGTGCAGACCCCCTCCCTCCAGGCCTGTTCCAAGTCCACCGCGGCCCACTCCGGACTTGGGCTCCCGGAGCCGAGACGACTGGGCAAGGAGACACGCGGCACCAAACTAATCTCTCCTACAGCGGGAAGCAGCAGCTCAGTCGCTGGCTCAAGTAGTGGTGAGTTGGACTAGTGTCGTACTAGCGCAGTCTTTACAGCTGCGGCTTCCCAGAGGCAGAGAGGGTCACGGGAAATGTAGTCCCGCCTGGAGAGTCCTGATAGGACTTGTGGTCCACTCCAGCCAGCACACAGGTCAGCAGGCCAACAAGTTTAATCAAGAAGAGCAATACTCCTTCCGTACATATCTTTATTTGTTTCTTAAAAAAAACAAAAAAACAAAAAAAAACAGAACAATAACACAGCATGTCACCTGTTAGCCCAGGCTGGCCTTGAACTCCTTATTCTCCTGCCTAGCCTCTTGAGTGCTGTTGATTATAGCCTAGACCATCATGCTGATTGGTGGGGGTTGGGGGAAAGTGGAGGTACACATCTGTGCGGGTGCCTCTGTAGCTGTTCTTGGCTACTTTGTGAGTCCTTTTTTCCACCCTTTATCCCCCTAGTTTCATCCCCTAACACTAGAGAGGTGAGAAAGAATAGAGGGGAGAGACAAAGATCCTTGAATCTAATTTCTTTCTTCTTGTTTCTTCTTTGAGCATGACTACAAACAAACCACAACCAACACACACATACCCCTCCCCCAAAGACCACCAACCAACCTATCAGGCCTCTAGTATTTCTATACCCTCTGAAAAGGTCCCAGAATTCTAAAAGTCACACAACTGCAGAAACTCTCTGCAGCTGGCAAAACCATGGCTCTGCGAGAACACCAGGCAAATCATAGTCTCTGTGGACAGTCTGAGGCAGTCTCTTATCCCCACATCATGGATTAAAATGAAAACACATTCTTACAATGTTTCTGTGTTTTTTAAAGAAACC
>CM052700.1:88755701-88824600 GCA_028551405.1 Uromys caudimaculatus
AGAGAGAGAGAGAGAGAGAGAGAGAGAGAGAGAGAGAGAGAGAGAGAGAGAGGGGTAGAGGCCAGCCATGAGCACATGGAGAGAAAGGGGGAAGGGAATGGGGAGAGAGTGGGAGCAGGAAGGTAAGAGCAAGAACAAGAGAGCAAGAGAGAGAGAGGAGGAGGCAAGCAGCCCCTTTTATAGTGAGTCACACATACCTAGCTATTGCTAAGTAACTGTGGGGTGGAGCTTAGACAGAATGCTAACAGCAGGTATAGCTCTTTATAGGCTATCTTTACACAGCCTATACCTTAGATTTCGAGACAGAGTCTGTGGTGGGTTGAACATGCTTAGCCCAGGGAGTGGCACTATTAGGAGGTGTGACCTTGTTGGAGGAAGTGTGTCACTGTGGGGGTGGACAATGAGACCCTCCTTCTAACCACATGAGAGCCAGTCTTCTCCTAGCAGCCTTCAGATGAAGATATAGAACTCTCAGCTTCTCCTGCACCATGCCTGCCTGGATGCTGCCAAGCTCTGGCCTTGATGATACTGGACTGACTCTCTGAACTATAAGCCAGCCCCAATTAAATGTTGTCCTATAAAAGTTGCCTTGGTCATGGTGTATGTTCACAGCAGTAAAACCCTAACTAAATAGGGTCTCTCACTGAACCTGGAGCTGACTTTTCTACAAGACTAACTGGCCAACAATAGAGAGACTATCTCTGTACTTCCAGTGCTGGGGTTATAAGTGAGGACTGTCCAGCCCACCTTCTATATACGTGCTGGGGATATAAAAACCCACACAAAGACGTGTGCAAAAATGTTCATAATAACTTTATGCACAATAGAAAAAGCAACAGGAATGTCTATCAACTGGCAAATACACAGGCAAGCCATAAGGAATGTCTGTCAACGAACAGAGCATAGTCATTTTGCAGGTGATCCATGCAATGGTTACTAATTAGCAGCAAAAGGGAATGAACCACAGTTACACGTTATGTCTGTGAACCTTGGAATTGTCAGGTTAACTGAAAGAGGCCAGGCCTTTACATGAAATGTCCAGAAGGGACAATTCTGTTGAGATGAAAAGCAGATTAGTGCTTGCCCTGTGGCTAGAAGTAGGAGAGGTTGATGGTCAGTGGGCAGGAAACAATGAAAATGTTCTAAACCTGGATGGAGGTGATCTTTGTATAGCTCAAATTACTTCCTTCTAAAGTCATTAAAGTTTAAGGTTAAATTGCAAGAATTTCAGGGTGTGGTACCTCTCACCATTAATCCAAGTACTCGGGAGGCAGAGAAGGTGGATTTCTGTAGAGTTTAAGGCCATCCTGGTCTATGTAGAGAGTTCCAGGCCAGCCAGGGTTACACAGGGAGACCATGTCTTGAAAACCACACACTTGTGTATACACACACGGAATTTCAGGGAACGTGAGACCTCCAGTTCTGGGATTTTCGAAAACCCTATGTGGAAGTGGATTCTCCCTTTCGTAACTCCCTTCCTAGTCATCTTCCTGGTGTTATTATTTGTCCCCTGCCTGATTAATCTTGTTTCCACATTCCTTCAACAACAAATACAAAAAAATTCTAGCCAAACTATTAATCAGTTCCTGTTACAGGATTACCAGCTGCTGTCCACAGAGGAACCTGATGCAAATGTTTACCAGGTGGACCCCGATGGTGAAAGTTAGCTACACCTCAAAATTGACAATGCCCCTACACAGCAGGAAGCAGTTTAAGAGACACGACGCCCTGATTCCCTTTTCATCATCAGTTTCCCCCTCCCTTTTTTCTCCTTGTTTTTATAATAAATAATAAGAAGGAAGGTATGTTGGCATCAGGACCGCCAAACCAGTGATGTCACACCCAGGCAACAGCATGACCCGCCCACCTGTTGCCAAGGCAATAGCCACCATATTCCCAGAATTCACTTGGCCCACAGCCCACCTTTACCTGTGGCTATGTCACTCTCTCTATATGAACGGAAGACCCCTCTGATCTCTCTCTCTTTTCCCTTTCTCTTCTTGCTGCTACCTTGCCACCCCCCTCTTCCAATAAACCCCCCACGTGGAACTGTTTGGCCTGGTGTGGTTTCTGGAGCCCCGCGACCATTCTCGCCGACCATAATGCCGCCCATACCAGACCAGATCATTTCCTATTATAGCAACACACACACACACACACACACACACACACACACACACACAGGCAGGGAGAGTTTCTTTCCATATAAATTACAGTTCAGTAAAACTGCTGTCAAGAGGAGGATTGCTTAAATGTTCCAGAGTTCTGTGTTGTGATGGAATCACACTGGGTTGAAGGATGTGACCGAGGACACTCAGGTCTAACACAGGAGCTCCTCAGACTTTAGAGTCAGCCCTGTCCTACTAGAGCTGAAGAAACTGGGGCAGAGGTGGAGAGTGACTTATTCAAGCCACAGTGGGCACCGTGATGAATGTATGGTGGGTCCATCAGAGCGGCTGTTCAGGTCCAGGCTGAACTCTCCCTCCTCTCCCCTGATGGTACCAGAACAGAGACCATACAATAGCTTGTCAGCACGAGTTGCCAGCATTACTTTATTTGGAATGTGCTAATGCCAGAGCATGGTTCACAGGTCATAGATGGGTAACCAGGCACTGAAGGAAGTGGGGACCACTACCGAGCCCTGTGGTCGCAAGGGAGACAACAGTGGCTGCATCCAGCAGAGCCTGTCAGTGCTTTGAGAAATCACCACCTGCAGACAGAATTTTGAGATGGGCCAGTGAGAGGCAGCATAGTCAAGTGAGGCAGGATGGGGCAGGGGAGAGGCAGTGGAGGATGAGACAGAGCTGGCTGAAGGAAGTGCAGCCAGCTCTAGCCCCCACCTAGGTTGTGTCCTTGTCCTTCCTCTGCATCTTCTCCACACTTGGCAATACGGCATGACTTCAGTTAGTACACATCAAATATGTACCTTAACCTGCCAGGTACTTCACATGCATACCCTTCCAGAGTCCTCCCTGAAAGCCCGTGTAGATATCAGGCCCATTTAAGGGATGGCATTGTGGGTACTGACCTCAGTGGAAGACTGAGATTTGAACCAAGCTTACATGTAAATTGGAAAGGAAATAGGCAGAATGTTGAGGAGGAGAAGGGATCACAGTGGACTGGCAAAACCCAAGGAAGAATGGGACCACGTGCTGCGCATGTTGCTAAGGCCTCTTAAGGAGAACTCTGATCTGGCCTCCGCTGGTCCTGTGGAGCCCCTGCCCACTAGGAGCCCTGCCCTCTCCTCCCAGGCCAGACCCACCCTGACAGGCACTGCACTGGCAGCTGTGAATCATTGGCAACACCACTGGCTCTGTTCGGCCATCAGGGCAAAGGAGGTTCAGGATCCGCACGGGGCTGTCGGGATCCAGTCTGTAGCTACAGCAGTCGCACTGGCTCTGCAGGTAGGGTTCCTGGGCAAGAGAGGCTGGTTTAGAGTGTAGGGAACCAAGTGGGGTTTTCCTCCCTTCCCCCTGGCCTTTCCCTTCCAGAGGAAGGGCCAAGTTCCAATGACCCCAGACTCCCAAGGTAGCTTGGCCTCCCAAGGAGCCCATTTTCTTACTCCAGCCCCAGCACATCTGAACACCCAATGAATGGATGCATCAGGGTAAGGATGTGACTTCCACCCTTAAGGGCACCTAGATGAAAACGGGCTAATCATGCATGGAATTGCCAGCAAGCCCTACGTGCACACTTGGGATCCTAAGCATAGAGTGCTGCCTTCCAGAGCAGACCCTCCTGCCCAACTATAGTGACTTAATTTTACCTGTAATCTTCGTATAGCTAATAACTCTTTCAGACACTCATACAGTATCAAGTTCAAAATGGCAAAGGTTATCATCTCCTAACTGTTCCTTTTCTCTTTCTTTACTCTGTCTTTTAAAAGTTCCAAATGTGCTTTGAGGAAGCATCCCAGGAAGGCACCCAGACCAGCAGCACCACAGCGCAGGACTGAGGGGCAGCATTTCTGGGAACCAGAGAGAGAGCACCATTGTCTTCCAGTACCAGCTAACCCAGTTTGGTGGAAGCAGAGGGGAACGGACTTAAGAATGGATACGAGGTGCTGGGGGTCAGGATCTGGTCTCCATGCAAAGGAATGCCAGTGGCCCAAGTTACAATCTCCAGGTTGGAAGCTAAGGAAGCCAGGGGGTAAAGCTAGGACCAAGGGGAGCAAGCAGAGAAAGCTTGATTCTGGACTTGCTCAGGTGTAGACATTACAGGGAAAGTCCAGGAGGGCCTGTCTATAAAAGGCCAACTCTGGGTGCCCTCCTGCAGTGAACATGATAGGTCTAGCCTTAGCTACTTTCCTTCCTCAAGCCTTTCTTTGCGGACATCTTGGCTTATTGGCTGAGAGGCATACTCTGGAGATGTGTGTATACCACAACCTTGGAGAAGAGCTCTGACACTCCATAGCCCCAGTTCTGTCAGCTCTGAGAATAGACTATGTTCCTCATGTTCTCTGGGTTTTTCCCAAGTCCTCAGATAGTGTCAAGCCCCCCCCCCCCCGAGTCACTGGCTGACCTGCCCCATGGAACTTTATGACAGCCCCCAGCTCACCTCAGTCATGACATTGGTGCTGGACCTGCAGTGTCCACTGCAGTAGCTCACTTCTACCTGATCCAGGTGGCAGGGACCCTTGGTGAGGTTTCTGAGTTCTGTAAGGTACCTGCAGGAGACTGGCTCCTCCTCTGGAGGTGAGGGAGTAGCACCAGGACAGAGGAAGAGGCTATGACTGAGGTGGAGGGGGGAACTTTAGGGCAGAGCCTGGGATAAGGGAGCCACTATGATCCCCATGCAGGCAAGCCTGGAGAAGGCAGGAACATAGCAGGCTGAACATGAGATTGTGAGGCAGAAAGGTACAGACCAGGGAAAGGCATTATACAGATTCCCCAACTTCCGTACCCAGAGTGTCCTGCTGACAAATGGGACAACAGCTCCCTTGCTCCTGTGCGATGACTTCACCCTACAGAGAGCCACCCACAATTCACATAGGAGGACATGTCATCACCCCACACTGCCTGCCTGTGCAGAGACCCCAAGACCAGTCACAGATGGAAGGTACTAAGGGGCTGCCAAGAGGGCTGCAGGGCCACGGGGTACCTGAGCACAGCGGAGTTCCGGGCAGTGTGCAGTACAAACGCTTCTCCCATGGAGGCAGTGGCAGCTCTCACAGGCCTCCTGCCATTCAGATCCAGGCTGCAGGACAGGAAACGCTCTAGTTGGTCGCTCTCAGATTTTCTTTTCTTTTTAAAAATATTTTATTCTTATTTTTAAACGTGTGTGTGTACTTGTGGAGAGCAGAAGAGGGCTCAGATCCCCTGGAGCTGGAGTTATAGATGGTTGTGAGCCACCAGCTGTGGGTGCTGGGAACTAAACTCAGATCCTCTGCAAGAGCAATACATGCCTTAATCTTTAGTCTCCTGCTCACTCCCATGCCCCCGGGATTTCCATGGTAACATCTCAGTTCTAAATCCAACCTGGGAGGTCCAGCCAGAGCAATGGCCCAGGACTGGAGTCTGGCTAAGAGCCAGGGGGGATTTCAACCTAGGGCCAGCTGGTGGTTCCTGAGAAGGCAGAGCTTGCCTGCTACTGCAGGGCTGGGAATAGGAAGTCAAAAAGAAGTACGGCTACAGATCAGTAGATGGGGAGTCCTTGGACAAGAAAAGAGGGTGTTGTCTTACCAAATGGGGACTCCCATGGTGCCAACATTCACAGTGGTCTTCAGGAACACAGACACCTGTCTGGCTGCGGAAGTACCCCAGCTGACACATGCAGCCTGGAACCTGTGCCTGAGTGCAGTTGCTCCAAGCCTGTGTCATGTTCATTTCCGGGCATGTCTTCTCGCAAGGCCCCAGCTCCCCATGCTGCCATATTTCCCCAGGAGGGCACTCTGTAGGAAGACCATCTACTTGCTGTCTCTGTCAGCTCTGGAGCCAACCTGGATCACCCACTCCACTAGACATGCCTTGGTTCTGGAGCCAACCTAGATCACCCATTCCACTAGACATGCCTTGGGTAGTTAACCTGACCTCTTCCTTTGCCACCTCCTGGCTCCAGCTGCCACCTATCAGCTATGCCTCTCCCTCTGACCCATTCATCAAACACTGGGCCCAGACAGTCCTCATTCTATAACCAATTCTGTCCACCTCACCTCTGCATTTGCAGTACCCTGTCACATCCTAAGGGGGCTGCCAGGAACTCAGTCAGTCTCCTGTCTTTACTTGTTCTGGTGGCTGGCCCACTTTCGTTCAGCAGCCAGGCTTGGTGCTTCGGAACTTGCAAAACCTATGTCTGAATCTACAGATCCCAGCGTGGCAAAGGTGGGCAGCACCAGAAGTTGAATGCTGAGGATCTGGGGTTTCCCAAGCCAGATCCCTCCTTTCCACTCACCCCTCTGGACCTCAGAAGGAAGCACCATTTAATTCCTGGCCTCACTCATATAGCCTGGCTCAGTATACATGAACTGTATTGGCAAATACCACCATCAGTAGAAAAGACAAACAGGGTGCTCTGGGATTGCGGAGTAGGGAGAACTGGGCCTCAGGGCAGGGAAGTAGTCCTTGTGGACAAGAAGCAGGCCATTTCCCAAAGCAAGTAGTTTAGCCTAATGTTGTAGATAGGGCCTTCTTTCCCTGAGCAGTCTTGATTTTGGAGGGGGAAGGACAGCCATGACTCACCTTGACAGTCCGTATGTGAGCAGATGAAGGCTCCACCTTGACAGGTGCTAAGAAGACAGAAGCAACTGCTCAGAAGCCCCCTGCCCCTCCTCTGCACCCCATTCTCAACAACCCTGCCCTCCAGCCAAGCTCCAGGACCTTACCAGTGTGTGCAGTTCCAAGTGAGCACAGTCCCTGAGGGCAGCTCCCGGGCCTGCTCTTCCAAGGGTAGGGTGAGGCCCCAGGGTAGGGAAAGCTGGGTGCAGGGACAGGCCTCAGGGGGAGTGCACATGCCATTGTGTAGCAGCTGAGGCAGACAGGTTCAGTTACAGTTGGATCTGGCCCTATGCCTCCCCAACTGCATTGCCCTCCATTCCCTCTCCCACAGAAACCAGAATGCAGAGGCCACACGTACCTGCCCCCCAGGGCAGCCACAACCAAGTTGGCAGGGTTCCCGCACACAGATGGTGCCAGGCCACAAGTGGGAGCAGAAGCTTGGGCACAAAGTGGCACAGGTACTGAGCACCTGCCCAGGTGGGCACTCTGAGAAACACACATATGCAGTGAGAAGGGTACTTGCAGGTTACAGAGGGTCTCTTCTACCTACTGCACGGGGCCAGCAAAGATGGAGGACTGTATAAATGAATTATCCTTACTATAAATATAAAGGATGAGTTAATAAGGCAGCTATATTTATTTACCTTATGCTATTCCCCACTAACCACACAAAAGAATTAAGATTTATTCAAAACTGCACCTCAATAGCTGAGTAATTAAATGATCTACCTTGACCTCCTACGCTAATCTGGCTACCTCCCAGCCCCATCCCATGATACTTACATATTATTATTGACCTGGCCCTTCGGACCCCTTCTTCATGGCTCCAATTCTCCCATCCTCCTGCTCCACCCCCATCTCCCTCTCTCTGCTGGTGGATATCCCGCCCCATTCACTATTCTGCCCAGTCATTGGGTGGTCGTCATTTATTGACAAGTCAGAGAATACAGCATAAGAACTGTTTACACAACCTCGAGACAGGGGATTCTTGGTATAACCATTACAATGCCCTGTCCCAATTGAAATGGTATATGGGGGCAGAGAAATCAGCATTTGAATAACCCAAGGGTAATCTTTACAAAGCAAACAAAACATTCTGCCTACAGGGCTGTGTAACCCCAGGCCCAGGGCACTCACCTGGGCAGGCTTGCAGGTTACACTCTTGCCATTGCTGCAGATCCAGGGCCTGGCATGGTACACTCTCAGGGTGCTCCTCACAGCTCCTGTGGCGCATCATGGTGCCCCCACCACAGACAGCTGAGCACTCACTCCAGGCTGACCAAGGTCCCAGGACTGGACACTCAGGGTATGGACACATCAGGGTCCCGTTGATGCATGTGCTATGGACAATGGGCACACCCAAGGTCTCAGACCCCAAGTTGTGACAAACAGCTTTCATTTCACAGCATTGCCCATGGCCTTGACCTGCCCCATGCCACCCACCCAAAGCCCTTAGCCTGGGTTGGCAGCATGGCAGCATACCAATTATGGCAGTCCAGCTGGACCACCTGTGTGGGAGCCAGCTCCCATGAGGCATTGGCACTGGGCAGGCCACAGCGGCAAGAGGAGATGGGCACACAGTGTCCATCCTGTACCAGTTGACCAGGGGGACATCGGCAGCCTGCGAGAGGCAAAGGAGATTCAATGCTTTAAAAAGACGTGAACGTGTGGAAGGGCGATTTACTGTTAAGGAGGGAAGCTGGGGAAATGAAGAAAAGGAATGGGGGCGTGACTCATTATCTTGTATAAAATTAATACATGTTAACAAAAAGGTTATAAAATCCTACATTTGGATAAGGTTTACATAATGGGTCCCTTCAGCAGCTAGACTGGATCCAAAGCTGGTCTCACCCTCTGGCCATGCGTAGGAGACGCCTCTGTGCTCCCCTATACAGCACATTGTTTTGAGACAGGATCTTGCCATGTAACCTAGGCTGGCCTTAAACTCAAAATGTATCCAAGCTAGCCTCAAACTCATAGCAATCCTCATGCCTCAGGCTCTCAAACGACACACATTTACAGATGTGTGTCACCACATCTGGTTTTGATGGAGCCACTAGGAGGGACTCAAAATGGTTGCTGGAAGTGACTCAAGGACTTACTTTCTTCCTCTGTCATGATCGATAGCCTGACCTTTTCCTTACTCTACCCCTGCTGCTGTAGTGAAGAGAGTCTGGGCTTCCCAGATTCCCCAGGCCAGGTACCTGGGCTGCAGGGCCCCTGTAGACACTGAACACCATCCCAGAGGTCAGCACAGCTGCGAGGGCACTGGTTGGCACAGTCAAGGGTAAACACAGTGCCCCTGGTCTCACAGCTCTCTCCTAGGGTTCAGAAGTAAAAGTGTGTATTGGGGGCACTCTTGCCCACCCCAACCCCCAGCAGACCAGAGGGTCTATAAACCACCAGGCCAGAGGCACCAATCCCCCTCAGGGGCCATTTCCAATGTCCCAGTCTCCACATCCTTGGGATGCTGGGATACTGGTTACCTGGGCAAGATCCCATATTGCAGCTTTCTGTTTGAGCCCAGGGTCCATGGCATTCTCCCTGAGAGGTGTCTCTTGCCTCTCTCCAGCGCAGCTTGAATCCTCCACTGCAGGGCACTTGGCAGGGGCTCCAAGGTCCCCAAGGTCCCCACTGGCATGTGTCTTGGAAGGAAAAATTAAAATGGAAATCAGTGGCTCAGGCCCCACCTGTCTGAGGCCTTGTCTCCTCCCCCTGACAGTCCCTTTTGTTTTTCCCAACTGCTACTGTTATGCCATCAAGTCTCAAATCCAGCCAGCCTTAGAGGCAAGCAAGCAGGAGGCTTAGCAGACTGCCCCACTCCTAAGGATTGAAATGAACCTGTGACTAGCCCCATCTAGACAACCCCCTGCTGCTAGCATGCCAGACCCATCCTGTCTGCTGGCCTATATCCCTCCTTTACCATTGCAGACTCCAGGGTCAGGGCAGAGGCGTTGCTGGCTGAGAGGCACAGTGCAAAGAGCAGGATCTCCTGCCCAGGGCCTCCCTGTCTCAGGGTCCAAGCAGAGGCGGTGCCGGTACTGCTCAGAAGCCAGCAGAGTGACTGAGGGTGGAGGGAGGCCTGATGTGTTCAGAGGCCAGTGCCCCTCCAGGGCAGTTCTGGAGGCAGGGGCTAGGGCACTTTGGGGTAGGCAGGGCCCACAAGGTGACCACTCTGACCATCCAGTCAGAGGCAGAAGACCTAGAAGGGTAAAGAGTTTGTGCTGATCTCAGGAAATTTTCAACCCAGAAAGTCCAGTAGGCAGGCAGAAAGAGCTCAGGGTCATGACCAATAGGAAAGACTAAGAAAGGTGTCAGGACAGGAGAGGATACTATTTGTCTAGGACTGTCCTGGCCTTAGCAATGCAGGCTCCATGTCCTGAAGTTGCCCAGCCCTGGGCTAACAGTGACAGGTCTCCTAAGGCCAGGATTACCTGCACACCCTTGGCTGGAACACTGCAGCTCTCCACTCCAGCATACGCTGTAGGAGGAACACATCAGGGTCGGCTTTCGGAAATAGAGATTTGCTGAGCCTATGGCTCATCAGCCTGAGAGCTGGGTGCTCTGGTGCAAGATGAAAGAGCTTTAAAGTTGGGCATCTTGGGGTCACTTGCTCTCAGGTTGGCTTCTGCTGGGTCGGGGTACCCTTGCCCCCCCACTTCTGCCCCGCTTTCCCCTGTTACTCACCATTCCTTACAGCCTAGCTGCAGGCGGTCCCCAGGGGCCAGGGTCACCCTAGCTCCCTCTCCTGAGGTATGCCAGCAGTTACACTGCTCTGGGAGAATACAGCCTCCAGCCTGCTCCAGCAGGCCCTGTGCAGAAGGAAAAATCAACTTGGGACTACGAAGGGACCACTGTCACCTATGTGCCCTGTACCATGCTGGCTTCTTGCCGTGTACATGTGTGTGGTGACAAGGTCGGGAGACCTTCCCAGCATAGAAGCGATGTGTTCCCTATGGGCGGGCACCCTAGAGAGGGGAGCCGAGGGGGATGTTGGGCAGAGCACCCCCTTCTTGAGTGTCTCACCATCTTCTGGAACTCACCTTGGGGCAGTAGCAGCCAGGCTGACAAGGTGGCAGGTCCTGGCAGAGCTGATGGCTCAGATGTGTGGCACAGAGGCCAGCACAGGGGAAGCCACAAGGCTGGAACTCAAAGGGAGGTGGGCAGCTGTCCTCTGGAGGGAGAGGGAGGAATGCTGGTGGAGAGACAGGCCATGAGCACCATCTCCCACAAAACAGAGCACATGCTACATGGTCCCAGTGACACCTTTGAGAGGTCACTTGGTGATAGACAGTACAAGACTGTTCTTCTGCTGCCTGCCAAGACTATTGTCACCAACCTTTCCATTGGCTCCCACTTAGCTCATGTGCCCCAGGAAGTAATAGGATGGTTGGGCCCCAAGATCCAGGAAACTGCAAGGAGGAGGGACTGTGGGGGTCAGAATTGTGGTGGCTACTCCAGGGACTGGCAGGTGGGAAACAAAGGGACAAGATGAGGGACAGCTTCACTAGAAGCCAGGTGAGATAACCTGCCTCTAAGGCAGCTACAAGCAGATAAAACACAGCTGTTGAGTGGGAAATCACAATGAGGAAGGTAGCTAGTGGGTGGGGCAGAGCAAGCGTGTTCTCAGGGCAAGGGTCAGCGCAAACCCTGGGCATTTGTACTGACCCTCTTCCCACTCAGCTCCTTGACTTCTCATTCCTGGGCCTTACCTGAGCAGTTGCCAATGGAGCAAGGTCGGAAGTGGCCATCCAGACGGGTGCAAGGGGTGCCCTCTCCAGCCTGACCAGGTGCTGGCACCTGATGTCGGTAACGCTGCTGCACCAGGACCTTACAGGAGCAGCGTGTCCAGCTGCTCCAGTCACTCCACGTGCAGTCCTCTAGAGATGGGCAGGGAAGTAGGCTCGGGGGCAGGGGGTGTCCAACATCATCCCCTGTGCCCACACCCCTCCCCTCAGCTGGAAAGGGGAAAGAGGAAGTCCTGGGTTCTGAAAGACCAGTGAAGAAAAGCAGAGGAACAACTCACCCTGGCAGGGCCCTGGGTAGCAGGCCTGGGTGTCCAGGCCTGAGAATGTGTCATTACACTCGGAGTCCTCTTTGGTCAGCAGACAGGGGCAGGATCCAGAGCGGGAGGCTAGACCTGTGCCACAGCTGCGGGAACAGGGTCCCCACGGTTCCCAAGAGCAGATCTCTAGCAGCCGCAGGCACAGCTGCTGCCCGCAGTGCTGGGTCTGGGTGTCTGGGCCCTGGCAAGATAGGCTCCCATGCTGAGGGGCTGACACCATACAGGATCGAGTGCGAACCTGGCTTCCCCCTCCACATGAGACAGAGCAGTAGGACCAGGAGGACCACATTGTCCAGCCTCCAGGCACTGTAAGAGGGCAAGGAGAGGTTAGAGTAGTGAGGTGGGGGGTAGTGAAGACTCAGAGGTGAGGTTGGGATCCTTGTAGCACAGGGTGTGGCACTATGTGTGTGTGGGGGGGGAAGAGAGGGCATAGAAGAGATAAGCTACAAGACATAAGGCCAGTAAGGGGGTGCTGAGGGGGTAGGGAACAGGATGAAACCCAAACCTGCACAGTCAGCGTCTTTGCAGATCACTCCCTCTGGGGTGCAGGAGCTAGAAAAGAGCCTGGATTCAGAGTCATGCTGTCCAGCAGGACAGTGGGTCACCCTTTCCTGGACCATGCTTACCACTGCTGACATTCTCCGTGCAGCCAGCTGTCCCCCAGAACATGAAGGTGGGCTTCATGTAGGCACAGGGGTGGGCAGGGGGCCTCAGGGCAAGGCTGGCTCTGTGACTGCTCCTTCTGACACTCCAGGGCCCACGAGCCTGATGTGGAGGACCTGGGCAGGAGCAGAAGCAAAGGCGGTGGGAGGCGGGTGGCAGACAATGCATGCCCTACATAATCTTGGCTTCAAGGGGGGAAAGTCCAGGGTGAGCATGATAGTAGCTAAGAAAAGGTCTAGGTGACCAACAACTGGACCAGGACCCAGGATGAAGCAAAGTCACTGATGAAACCAGGAAGCACCCAGGAATTCTGTCAGAGAGGACATGCCAGGCAGGAGACCCTTGTCACCCAGGCCCATACCTAAAGCGACTCTGTTGCCCCTGAGGTCCACATGAGTGACTGCAGGAACTCCAGGCAGACCAGTGGCTCCAGGCACAGTGGACAGGAGGTGGGCAGGGCTGATCAGTGCAGGAGAGTTGCCCAGCCTGACAGGAGCAGTTGTGGCAGGCATCCTGATGCTGGCTCCCTGGGGCCCAGCTGCGGCCCTGGGCATCTGTGCATTCACAGTGCTCAACTGGCACGCAGCCTCCATCCTGCTCCAGAAACCCTGGGGGGAGGGAGCAGATTGATGTTTGTGGTATCTAGACCACACCTGCCATCCCACTGAGCTACCCTGAGGTGCCAGAAAGATCTCTAGCATGTACCTTCAGAGCAGCGACAGCCCAACTGGCAGGCCTGGTCCTCCTGACACATGACTCCCTCCTGCAGGTCTGAGCAGCTGTAGGGGCAGTGGTTAGCACAGCTCACCATCTCCATGCCCGCTGGGCAGCCTTCCTCTGTAGGGGATAAGCCCAATGTCAAGAGTATATGGGTACCCCAAGACCCCTGTGGTGATTTGAATAGGAATAGCCCCCATAGACTCATGTTTTTCAATGCTTGGCCCATAGAGAGAAGCAGTATTAGGAAGTGCAGCCTTTGGCCTTGTTGGAGGAAATGAGTCACTGTGGTGGCAAGCTTGAGGTCTCTTATGCTCAGGCTCTGCACAGTGTTAAATCCTACTGCCTGTGGATCAAGATGTAGAACTCTCAGCTCCTTTGGCACCAAGCCTATAGCTTCCATGTTTCCCACCACGATGATAATGGATTAAATCTCTAAAATTGTAAGCCAGCCCCAATTAAACGTTTTCCTATATAAGAGTTGCTGTGGTCATGGTGTCTCGTCACAGCAATAAAACCCAAACCAAGATAACCCCTCTCTCTTTCCTATCAGGACTCCTAGAGGCTTCAGGGTTCATTCCTCCTGTCCCCCCCCCCCCCCGTATCAGTATGAACTAAAACAGGAGGGGCTTGGCAGAGCCCTGGCGTTAAGGTAGTCTAAGTACACAGAGCACTCCTCTCACTTCCAGTAAGTTCTCAGAACCTAGCTGGTCATCCGATTCGTGTTCATGAAGCTAGACTACATATGTCCATCTCAGAAGCTAACATTCTCACCTAATGATTCATGGCCCTGGTCTGAAGTGTGAGACAGGGTGCAGTATGAATGGGGATCTCCTGAAAAATGGGTCTTGGAGTAACCAAGTCCCTTAGGGCTGGGAGCATTGGAAGAAAGAGCTGAAGCTAAGAGAGGAGTGGAGAAGAGGGGGTGGGGAGGAGGGCTCAATTATAGTCTCTGGTTGAGTTTAAACCTGAGAGTGCCACATATACCCTTGACTGCACACTGCAAGCTCGCAGAAACTTTGCCTGGGCTAAGTGGTTTCCAGCAGTCAAAAGGGAAGACAAGGCTGGGAAGATGTCTGAGGGATGAGCCAGATAGTTGGTAGATCTGTGCGTCCCACTCTCAGCCACAAAGGATCCAGATACACATAGGATGTCCCTGCCCAGTACCCAGATCCAGCCATCCCTTCCCTGAGCATCACTGTTTTCCTTAGTAGCCCGCAAAGTAACAGCCCATCCCATGGGTACAGAAGAAATGAAGTTAGAAGTGGGGGTGGAGAGAGCTTTGTGGAATTAAGCTTAGTAGGCAGGAAGTAGCTGTCACCACTGCAGTACCACAGGGCATGGGATTGCAGGACCGGACATGGTGCCTCTCCCCAACACAGGATGCTCCCCCATTCTTGGGTGGTGGGCTAGAGCAGCTTCTGCTCCTCAAAGATCGACCTCCTCCACAGCTGCGATCACACCAGGACCAGGGACTCCAGTGGGACCAGCCCCCAGGCACTAGTAAAAAGGGAATAGTTCTGTCAGGGCTTGGCTTAGGCAGAGGGCCCCACATGAGCCAGGAGATGACTGTGGCATGATCACGAAGGCTAATGCAAGGCATCAGAGCTTCTCAGGGGCAGGGGCAGGGGCAGGGAGGAGCCTGAAGCAGGCTACTCTTTGTCCTTAGCTCCCCTCACCCGGACAAGCACGAAGGTTGCAGAAGCGACGTTCCTGGTATGCAGTCAGGATGTCAGGACACCAGTGTCCACCAGGCCCAGGAGGGTGATATGCTCGTAGTCGACGCTGCTGGCCCACCCCACAGCTGCGGGAGCAAGGCTCCCATGGGGCCCAAGATGTCCAGAAACAGTTTCCTGACCCACAGCCAGGGCCAGGGCACAGGGGTGGTACTGCATAATGAGAAAGATCTGGAGCCAGCAGAACCTGTCCCAGGCTCTCCTACCTGCCCAGCTCAGGTTCAGGTTTCCTCACCTGGGCCAGCTGTGATCTCACCCACACCCGGGGCTCCTGTTCTGTATCTGATACTGATGCGTGTATGGTTTTGGCAACTGGGTCTGCATGCCTTGTTCTCATAGAGAACTGAAATCCCTGACTCATGGGGCTGCTGAAGGATGAGGAACAACCCCACAGACAGTACACACACACACACACACACATACACACACACACACACACACACACACACACACACGAAAGGACGGACGGACGGACAGAGGAAGGAACCTGCTAGACTTGGCAGAGCTCAGAGTAGTTGCTAGGGTTAGTAAAGTGAACAAGAGGCCTAGAATCAGACACTGATCTGAGATTAGATTAGGTCATTCAATTGTTCTAGGGGAATTGTGTGTTGAGCTCTAGGTGTGGGTTTAGATCATTTGTTTAAAGGCAGTGATTAGGGCCCCAGAGTTTAGCTTCACAGTCATACCTGTACATGAGGGTAGGTTGCACGGACGTTCCTGTGAGGAGTCCCCTACTGTACAGTTAGCCAAACAGAGGCGTGTGCGGCTGCGCCATGCTGGGTGAGCAGGGTCTGTGCAACTGTGGGAACAGGGAGACCATGGAGACCATGGGCCCCAGCCATCTGTGGGAAGGAGGGGGAGAGGAAAGAGTGAGTATACTTCCAAGTAGTCAGCCACTGTTCTCCAGCCCTACCAGGAAGTAGGATGAGGAGGGGGGAGGCCCAAAGACAGGCCATACTGGAGAGGCGCAGGAAGATGGGCTACCTGCAAGGCCTGTCACTGGCTCCACTGTGGACTCTGCAGTCCCTGTATAAAAGGAAACATTGCTCAGAAGTGTTTGAGGGCCTGCAATGTACCCTCCCAGCAGCAAACACTGTAGAACATGTGCTAAGATCTCCAGAAGTGCTGGATGGAGACCCAAACAAAAGTCTAGAGCTATTGGGTAAAAGGAAGGAAAATCCAGAGATACCAGTAGGAATAAACAGATACAGGAGAGGAAAAAGACAAGCTCAGCCATACCTGGTCAGGCAGGTATCTGCCTAGCTCCTTCCTGTTTCCCTTACCAGGGCATTCCGGGCTGAAGCAGTATTCCAGGTCCTGCAGGGGCCCACGGCAGCTAAATCCACCAGGCACAAGTGTGGGAAGCACACATTGGCGGGTTCGGGTGCGGGTACCCAGCCCACCACAAGAGCGGGAACAAAGGCTCCACATGCCCCAGGGACCAAAGTTGCCATGTTCTCTGGAGCATTCCTTCATAGAGCAAGACAGCTTCCCATGAACACAGGAGCTGGGGGAAGCACAGGCATGAGAGAGAGGACAAAGTGGCCAAGGAGGCCCAGCCAGGCTAGAGGACAGAGCTCAGGGTTCCCTATCCACACCCTCTAATCCCCCCCCCTTTAACCCCTACCCCACATTTTAGCCCAGTCTCCACCTTGCTGGTTCCCCTACCAGTTTCCACAGACTGTTTGAAGCATCTGGCCTGGGGGCAACTCATCTCCAGGTCCAAGGGGCTTGCCCTCATCTCCCAGAAGGGTTGGATAGGATCTGAGGGCAGTGCTAGCAAACCCCAGCTCCTGCAGCAGCAAGACTGTCAACACACAGGGGCACTCCTGGGTGGGTGAACAGAAGGAGATAGTAACATCTCCCAGGAGGCTTCCTATTGGATATCTGTACACAGCCTCTAGTGAGACTTGGGGAAAGAGAGGGAATGGTAACAGGAGGGAGGACCTTGGCCTCAGGAGACATTTCCCAGTACACATAGAACTGAGGGCCTGTAAGCTGTGAGCCAGCCTAAGAGTCAGCCATCTTTCTCTACAGAACAGGACACAGGCAGGAGGCATTGGCAGAGGCTCCAAGACTCTAAGACTCAGTAAGGCAGAAAGAATCCTGCCAGGAATCAGAGGACTCTGGATATCTCAGTATGAGACCAACACTGGTGTTCAATGTCCTCCTGACACTGGAGCAGCCCTTTCTCCTTCAGGCTCAGTGTCATAATCTCTTAGTTGAGGAAATGGAGCCAGAAAACATCAGGATCTGACTGGCAGAGGCCACCAGGGTTAGGTGTGGAATCCCAGAGCACCTATCTGTTGGACTCAACAGAGAAGAGGGAGCAAGCACCTGCTTGCCATCTGTCCCCACAGCTGGAGACAGGGATCTGGGGCCAGATAAGGTGAAGGTGTGTGGGGTCTTTCCCTCACAATGACATGGCAGAGAAGAGAGGGGCGATGAAGATCCTCAGTCCCTGACACAGAAGATAGGGCTGCTGGTCCATGTGCCATGTGCAGTTATGGGAGCCCAGCAGGAAAGGCCTCTCAAGTTTGAGTGCTACTTAAGGTCCCATGACAAAGGGGGCTGTCTAAGAGGCCACAGATACCTTTGGGGTAGGGAGCTGCCAGATGCCAGGGGCAGTGGACACAGCCTCAGGCTCCTGGCCAGCTGAGTTCTCACCTGGACACAGGCCAAGTGATGCTGAAAGGTGCCCTCTGGACAGTGACACCCCTCCTCACAGCTCTCAGAAAAGCAGGCCACCTGTCCGGTGACATGAGCACAGGAGAAGGGGCATCCCTCGCTGGGCTGGCATTCCCGGTATAGTCGGCCTGCGGGGCAGCCTGTCTCTGAGACAACATTAGAGTCAGTGCCCTGTCTGATCCCGATCTTACTCCCTACCTCTGTGCCCACCATTTCTATAAGCCTGAGAGTCATAGTGTCCACTCTCTTGGCAGTGTCCCTTCCCCAAAGGCTCCCCCATGATCTAGCTGTCTCCTCCTTTACTTGCTCATAACTAACAAGGAAGAGAATGATGGCGGACAGAAAGAGGATTCTGCAGGCACTCAGAGTCAGGCCCAAGGAACCTGACAGGACTCAAGGCTAAAGGATCATTGGGTAGAGGATGGCTGGACTCACCTCTGCAGACATGGATGTGGCAAATTCGGCTCTGCTGAGCCAGCCCAGGGCATGGAGGTCGGGCACATTGCCTGGACCGTAGCTGCTCCCCTCCCCCACAGGAAACACTGCATTTCTCCCAGGGCCCCCAGGAGCTCCATACCCCAGGACCAGGGCAGCTGGGCACCTCATGGCACTGCAGGACACCTGACACACAGGTGCTGGGGACAAGGAAAGGGGCTTCAGCAACAGGGCCTGGTCCACGTCCTTGAAGGCACCATTGTCAGCTCCACAGCTCACTCCTGACATACTTACCAGTTGTCACAGGGCCCAGTTACCACCTCTCCAGGTTCTAGACTCTCCCAGGAGCTGAGTGTGGATCCTACTGACCGGCTTCGGTTCTCAGGGATCCCTGAAGGCCACAGGAGTAAGAGTGAAGACTAGACAGCACAACAGCCTTGACTTGCCCCTCATCCAACACTCCTGCGTTCTAGAACCCCTTCCAACATTGCCCAAGTCCTGAAGGAAGGAGATGCAAACCTGGACTAGTCCAGGGTACGGGAAATGCAGGGCTTCCAGTTCCCAACCTACAGCCTGGGCCTGGGCCCCATGCGTAGAGGAGATACCAAGCCAGGTAGAGTGGTACTGCAGCTCAATGGGCTGCTGGCGGAAGGGGTGGCAGGGGTGAGGGGAAGGGAGGTACTACTGACCCATGGCTCTAGGCTGGAAGTGGCAGTGACAGTCAGCTGGAAACACACAGAGCCCATCCTGGGAGAGCTGGCCTGGGGGACACCCACAGCCCGACTGGCAGCCTGCCGAAACTGGCTGGCATGTACTGCCAAGGGACAGATCCTGACAGGAATGAGGACATGGCTGCCCACAGGGTAAGAGATCCTGGCCCCCTCCACAATCTAGGAAGAAAGTGAAAGAGACAGTGTTAAGGAGCTATCCCAAGAGGTAAAAGCCTCCTGTTATGCCTACACTGGCCCTGCCCTGACACATCACCCAGAACCATGGGCGAGTACCTTGAGGCTGCCCTTTGAATAGTTCTATGTACAGTGGTAGTCTGAGGCAGAGGCAGCGTGTCTCTAGACCTACAAGGGACTCTCCCTTATCCCACCCCCAAAGCCTTCACCTGTACACAGGGCAGAGCTGTTCCGACAAGGGCGACTCTGCTGATGGCCCCCAAGACAGGGCATGCCTCCGTCAGAGGTGGGGGGATGGCTGCACATCCGGCTCCGATAGGACCGCCCCAGGCATGCATCACAGGGAGACCATGGCCCCCAAGGGCTCCAGGCTCCATCCACTGCACCAAGGAGATAGAATCATCTGTCTTGGAAGACCCAGGAGGCCTTAGGTCTTACATTTGGGGCTTCTGGGATCGGGTCACCGGCCTCATGGGAACATCGCACCTGGGCATGCAGTGGGGTTAGGGCAGGCCTCCATTTGATGCTGCACTCCTGTTTCCCCTGCCTCCTCAGGGCATGGGGCACCCCCATGCTGGGGTGCAGGGCAGACACAGGCTCTGGAGCGGGTCCTTGTTTGTCCCCTGCAGGGCTGGGAGCACGCGGTCCACTCCGACCACGGACACCAGTCTCCAGACACTGTGAATGGTAGGGTAGGCATTGGAGATAGTTGATATAATCCCGAGATTACTCTCCTTACACTCCTACTCCCCTCCGCACCCCGCAAGCTAGCACATACCTTGGCAGGGAAGGTCTGTGCAGTTAAGCCTCCCCTCCATGCAGGTGCTGGGCAAGAGCAGAGCCAGAGGAAAAGATCACAGTTTAGAATGGTCCAGACCACCACAAACTCATCTGTCTTCTGCTTCCTTCCTTTCCATCTTTGCACCTTCATGGTGAAGTCTATTCCCTTCTTCCTATTCTCTTATTCTTTGAAGTCTACCTGTCCCATCAGCTGGCCTTTTGGGATAGCACAACAGGTGTGCTGTATTTGGTAATGACTATAGGTGACTTGCAGGTAAGTGAAGGCAGGCAGCAGGAATAAACACTCTATCTGTTGCTTGTTCTCTCCTCAGGAACAAATACTCAGCCCTCAGCAGACACATGGAACTGGCTGCCTCAGTTTCCCCTCCTATTAGACAGGTGTTATGGGGTCTGCTCTACATCTCCAGGGCTTAGATGCACAGACACCAGGCAAACCACTCTTGTTAGCAAGCTGCCTCCTGTCCCAGGAATACAGCATGGCCTCTCACCAGTGGTTACAGCCATCGGGCCTCATCAACTGAGTGCCTGGATGGTGGCGCTTCCCGGTCAGCAGGTCCAGGCAGCTGCAGTGACTGGGCTGCACGCAGATGGCCCCATCAGCACTCAGTACCTTGCCCAGGGTACAGTAGCAGCCTGGCTGGCAGAGCCACACACAGTGCTGGAGGGCAGAGAGCAAGCAGGGGTTTAGTCAGCAGGAAACAGCCTGTGGTGGAGAGTTAGGAAGAATCCCAGACCAAGTTGGAAGGGGTGGGTGGGTGGATGTGATGATTAATCTTGATTGCTAACTTCATTTAGAATCACCATGGAAACAAAACCACACCCTAAATGTGAGTGGTAGCATTCCATGTGCGGGGGGTCCTGGACTGAGTCAGAGAGGAGCAACCTCATCCCCTGCTTTCCCATTATGGATGTGATATGACCACTGCCCTCGGTGCCTTTATGCCTTCTGCAAAGCAAAGGGCTCCCCCTTCTAACAATGCACCTGGAGAAGCCCTTCCTTTCTGAACTTACTTTTGTCGGAATCTCGTCCCTGCCATGAGTAAGGAGCACTGTGAGAATGAAGGGTGCCCAGAGAGGGAGAAAAGCAGGACTTTACAACTACTTTCTCATTTGAGAATGATGAAGGGCAGGAAGGGAACCAGCATGCCACTGAGTCCCCTGCTACTGAGAAGGGGACGGTGGAGAGCCTACGAATTAACCCCTCAGCTCGCAAGGAATGTATCTGAAAGCTGGGGCCCTGGAGATATGAAACCCTAATTCCCAGGGGTTGCAGACTCAGTGTGGGGTCTGCACAGATTGCCTGGGAACTGAGGCATCCTCAGACCTCCCTAGCACTCAGGGAGTAGGAGCCCTGGAAATCTGCATAGCAAGGAGGCTGGGCAGGAAAGGGCTGGAAACAGGCCTTGTTCCGATGATCTGCAGCGACCGTGCCATTCTAGGTGAATTCTCTTGTACCTTCTTCCACCACCCCCCCCCCACCTCTCTGGAGCCATTCCTGGCCCCCAGTATATATACGGCTCAGGCCTCAAAGCACCATCTTCATCTTCAGAGCTCTTACTATGTCCAATCTTTAATTCATGTCTGTCTTCCTTCCCCCAGAATGTGGGATCACAGATTCAGAGACCTTGTCTGTGTTTGCCTCCATCTGTGTCTACAGTGTCTGTGTAGGTGTTCAGAAACACACACACACACACACACACACACACACACACACACACACACACACTTTGTACACCAAAATGTTTATAGCACTTAAGATGATATAGTAAGATGTTTCCCCCTCCCACATGCTTATGCCGTACCAAAGCCAAGGGCTGCTGGATAAGCCTAGTTCTCTCATCAGCAAGACAGAGCAAGCCTACGCTGTTGTAAACTAAAATCCAGGGCCTCAACCACCCCCGCCAGGATATCTGCCTTATTTCTCTCTGTAAGAGACCATGAGCCCAAGGCCATTCTCATGTTTCCCTCAAGATGATTCTCTGAATAGCCAAAGGTCAGGTGGGAGTATCAAGGGGGACCAGACTCACCACAAGGTCATCACAGGAACGGGGACAAGGCGGGCCACAGGGACTGTACTCTGCCCCTTCAATGGTACTGCAGTTGGTCACTGAGGACAGAATGGGCTGAGAGTAGGTTGGAGACTTTGGCCTGCCTCCCAAGACTGATTCCCAGCTTCTTACTCTTTGTTCCTGGGACCACCCCATCCACAGCAGGTACCTGGGCATGGTTGAGCCTGGCAGGCCTCCCCCTGGGCCTGAGGTCCCTCACAGAAATCCCCCAGGCCCTGGGGTGATGGCTGGTCACAGGCTCGGGTCCGGCTCCTCAGGCCTCCTCCACAGCTCCGACTACAGCCAGACCAGGGGCTCCAAGGACTCCAGCCCCCTGCTTCTGAAGGAACAACAGAGGAAGGAATGTGAAAAGGTTTGAGATTGCTGGAGGCTGCTAGTACAAGGATGAGGTACCCCAGAGATGGCTCCACTGAGGGCTTCCGGGCAAGCATCAGCTTAAAGGGCCACTTACGATTACATCCTGGCAGGAGGCATGGCTCTTCCTCAGCCTCAGGGCCTGGGCAGAGGGTTGTGGGGGCAGCCATTGTGGTCTGTACAACCAAGCTGAAGGGTGCCCTATTGGGGGGCCTGACACAGAAGCGGTGCCGGTGGCGTCGGGCAGGGCTGCAAGAGGCTGAACACACACTCCATGGAGTCCAGGATGACCATGCAGGTTGGCCTTGGGGTATAAGGGGACAGAGAGAAGGAGAGAAGAGAATGATTCAATGTGGGGCAGTACCATGATACCTTCTGCCTTGGATCTTCTGAGGCTTGTCTCCTACCCCAACCCAGACCCATGGCTGCCAGGGATGGGAAGCAAGGGCACACGAGGAGTGAGAAGCCTTTCTCACCTTCCTCACAAGGCCAGGAGCTGCAGTTGGTGATGAGCCCAGAGATGCAGGAACTAGAAGGAAAAGCATAGGCTCGGGTGTACCCCAGGGCTACTTGGTACCCGCAGAGACTATGCTCAAACTCTGGCCCCTGGATCTTGCAAATGTGACCTTTATATATTTGGATATAAGATCCTTCCAGAGGTAACCAAGTTAGTAAGGTTTTTGGAGGGGGTGTGGCCAATTCAGTGTGACCTGTGTTCTTGTCAGAAAAGGGTATCTGGATGCTGACCTACACAGGGGGAAGATGATGGGAAGAGGGAGAAGACAGCTATCTGCAAACCAGAAAATGCCAGATTGGTGTCAGAAGGGAGAGTTAGAACAAATGCTCCCTCAGCCCTCAAGAAGCACCAGGTCTGCCAGCACCTTGATCTAGGACATGTGTGGCCACCAACAGCTGTTTTTCAAGTCCCTTACCTCCAGAACATGTGCATGTGTATGTGTTTGCGTGCATGTATGTATGTATATGCACATGCTTGACATGCAAGCGTGTATGCATGTGTGTGTGTGTGTGTGCATGTATATAGGTATGGTAACAAAACAGTTACAACAATCATAGAAATTAACACACATAGGGAGAGAGAAGACGTGATTTTTCTTTCATTACTGGAGATTTACACGACTGTCTTACACATGTCTGGCAAGCATTCTACCACTGAGTGTGTTTCCAGCCCCTGAGAGAAGACAGACAAGGACGGGTGGCTGGAGAGTTGCAGGCAGGATCAGACGGCAGGGCTGGTTGTTGTGGCTAGAGGAAGGATGAGCATCTATTTGGCAAACAGGAGCCAATATCCCCTGCTACTGAGGAGAGACTGATGGGTATACTTGGGTTCTCAGGAACCACAGGGATACTACAGAACTGGGGGTGGTAGGGTCTTACCAATTCTCACACGGAAGAATCACAGCACTGCCTGGGGAATAAAGGCGCCCCCTGTGGGCACAGGGGCAGTCCTGGGCAGGCACACATACATTGTTCTGGAATAGAAAGCCTTTTGTCATCTTGGCTTCAACCTGCTCCAGTCAAAGCCAGAACTCAGTTTCCTAGTCCATCTCAAGCGCCACCCAGATGCCTTCCAGGCTCTACACAGGTCCCTCTCTCAATGGGCAAGAGCAGATCCTCAGCTGAGGATCACATGAGCACATGGGCCTCAGGAAGAAAATGGCCCCTTTCCACTGCAAGGCATGAGGCTGAACTGTTAAATGAAATCAACTGTGTGAGATATTTATTTTTCATATGAACCATGTGACTTAAACGACAGCAGAACACCCTCTAACAACCCTTGCAACCATTTTCTTTAAGGAATGTAGCTGCGTCTCTAGCCAGCACCAGTAGGCAACCCCGAGTATGTCTTACTGATCCATTCCACTCACCGATTGCCCAGTCTAAACCTGAGCACTCAGTAGGTGCTCAGCATGTAGTTGGTGGTGGGTAAGAGGACACACATTTGAAGGAGTAAAATGTATAAAACACTTCTCTGATCCACCATCACTTTCATAAACAAGAGACCAGCTATCTAGGGTGTCTTTAACTCACCAGACTCTTTGTCTCCAGTCTGAAACCTTTGGCACTGTTGCCCAGGTCCCTGGCTATCTCTTCCCTGCTAAACCAGGGTCCCAAGCCATGAGACAGTCCCAGTGTGGCCAGACAGTGGGATACTTACTAGCAAGAGCATTCCAGAGAGGCAGTAGCAGCCAGGGTGGCAGGTCTGGTTAGCCTCTCTAGGGATGCTGAGATGGGCACAGGAGGCTGGACCCTGGGCACAGTCCAGCCATTGCTGGTCCTCAGGACACATGCCTGGCATTGGTCCTGTAGACACATGTGACAAAAGGGCAGCTCAAAGCAGGCCCACTCAGCTTCCTTCTGGGATCCTAGCATGGGAGAGGCACTAGCTCTGGGTATTGCTGAGGTTGCCATAGAGGTCATACTGTTAAGGGACAGGGCTGCAGTGGCAGGGTGTTTGGAGTGTCCTAGCTTGGTGAGAATGAGAACTAGAGTCTCCCTAAGGCAATCCTCACCTGCACAGGGCTGCAGGCTGCAAGTAGAGAACTCAATAGGGCTGTTCGGGCCACTGCCTTGAGTGCGGTTTCTGTAGCCACCACCACAGGGCACTGAGCATGGAGTCCAGGAACCCCATGCTGCACCAGGGCCTGTGGGTAACATTCAGGTCACTGAAGGTCTCCTCTTCCATACCTGGCACACCTCCTTCCCAAACTCAGATATCCAAAGGCACCCCTTCCTTCTCATCTTGTGTAACTTCACCTGCAGGATCACCTCCACCCTCAGAGACCTGGTGCCTTCAGAGAAGAAGTGGGCTGGCCTCTAGGGAGGGCCTTTCTTAGGGAATGGACTAGCAAGGCCTCTGGCAACCCACCTCTTAGGACCCTTAGGGAAGTCCCTTATACTCATGGTGTCCTGAGGGGTATTCTTGGTTTCTCTCTGGAAGGAATCCTAGGTTCCCACTCTCACCTCGGCATGGCCTCAAACTGCAGAATTCAGCATCTAGGTTGGGACCTTGGCACTCGGCACCCCCAAAGGCAGCTGGTGGTGCAGTGCCTGCTCTGAAGCGCCGTCGAATGCCCACATTACAGCTTTGGCTGCAAGGGCTCCATGGAGTCCAGGGGCTCCAGCCACAGGCCACTGCCAGGGTGAAGGGGCAGATGTCTGAGACCAGAGCAAGCTGTCCTGGACCCCGACTTTCCTGGGACATTACCAACACCCTAGAAGGCTATCTCTGAAGGGTCTAAAGTCTCTCACAGCCTCAGCCCTGACCGCCACATGAAGGGAGTACCTGGACAGTGCTCTGAAGTGCACACCATTTCTCCAGAGGTGCAGGTGCTGCCAAGAGATGGTCCAGTGAGCTCTGATCCATTCCACCCAGCCCTTGCCCTTGAAGCACTAGATACCTTCCTCAAGGACCAGGGAGTTGGGCCACCGAATATATAACAGGAAGTAAATGCTGTGACTTGGACTCTCAGACCTCCCTCCCAAATCCAGTGGGCTCCGTAATGCTGGGGGGGGGGGGGGGGGGAATGTTAGAGTGCCCTCTGCTGGCAAAACATGGTGTCAGTTTTGAGAAACTTCAAAGAACAGAAACCAAGGGATCCTATGTAGAGAATTACATTCAAGAAAGAGAAAACCCCTTCCAGAGGGGCTCATGAGCCGCCCATTGGGTAGCCATGACAACTTATGGGTGCTGGTGGAAGGATACTCTATTTTCTTTCAGGACATGGCCCCTGGTGGGTGGCCCATTCTCCAATGGATGGTTCCCTACTCATGAGTACGTAGAAAACAACCTTAACTTAGAAGGGGTTGGAGTGGATCTGGAAGTAGTTAAGGGGAGGAGCGAGGATGAATAGGATCAAGATAATTATATGCACATGTGAATTTGTCAAGGAATGAAATGATATTTTCGAAAGGAAGCCCGTCTTTAGTTTGTAGTTCCAGTCTACAGAGCACTCCTGCCTATCTGAAACCCAGGCTTCCCACAGTTGGATTGGATAAACAGTTCCTGTAGACACTGCGTTGTAGCCAGGCAGTGTCTCATCCACTGCAGTCTTCTCAGGAACCACGTCTGGTGTGTGGTCAGCATATTCAGCCCACTGCCCTCCGACCCCTCCCCACACCCCCAACACGCACCAATGAGAGAGTATGTGGATGAGACCATTTCTGCCTAACTCTGGAGCATAGCCCTTCCCTTTGTACCACCTTTCCCCTGCCCTGTCCCCACCCCATCCTCCACTGACAGCTTACCAGTTGTTGCAGTCTAGATGAACCACTGCTCCTGGTGCATAGAGCTGCCCATGCAGCTGGCAGGGGCACTGGCTGCGGGGCAGGCAGCTAGCATTATGCAGGAAGAGGCCAGAGGGACAGTTGCAGCTAGGAGCACAGGAGCCAGTGCACTCCACCCCAGGGTCCTGCGCCAGGCACAACTGAGGGCATGGACCCCCTTCCTCCTGACACTGCTCTGCTGAGCGGAATACCATGTTCCCTGGGCACTGGGCTAGATGAGAAGACAGAGAGGGTCTGAGCCAGGAGAGATGCTGACAAGGAGGAAAGCCTGAATGTAGTGATTCAAAGGGCAGAGGTGAGGAAGTCCCTCCCCACCCGTTCTCTCCTATTCCCTCCCCTTGCCCTAGAGCTTGGCTCCACTGAATATGGATGCTCTTGAGAATAGGAGGACACCAGTGTCTAGGCCAGGAGGAATGCCCAAAGGATCGGGGATCGAAGAAAACAGACTTCATGGGCTGATGCTGCTCCCCACTGAGTTTTGCCTGTGAGTGGGCTCTGCCTCCAAGGTCACATACCCTTATCAGGGACAAGTAAAGTGTCTGGTCTAGTATCTGGTTCCCAGCAAGTGGGAGGATGAGGGGACTTGGAGAGACACTGGCATCCCTGAAGGCTCCCTAGCTCTCTGTGGCATGTTCTGAAGTCAGAGGTCAGATAAATGAAAAGAGAAGGCTGGAAAGACCAAACCCTAGGGTGGACATGGCCACCTGGAGAGTGTGGAAGAAATGTGGCACCTGTGCATGGATGCATGTTGCAGTCTCTGGTCTGAGTGTGGGGTCCGAGGCACACAGGGTTCCCAGATGCAGAACCAGAGCAACTGCGCCCACGAGTCTGGATGCCACCATTGCAAGAGGCTGAGCAGGTGGACCAGGAAGCCCACAAACCCCAAGCACTTGGCACTGTCAGGAAGAACATAGACCATAATGGCAAAACACGGGCAGGGGTGGAAGGGATTTCAAATAATATCAATCAAAGTTTCCCATTTTTAAGACTTTGAGTGGGGGTGAGATGGGATGGTGCAGGGGCATCCACCAGGTTGGCTGTTTCCCCTCCTTCCTGGGGGTTGGACTAGGTCAAGGGGTCATTCTCTTTCATTCCTTTTTCCACCAAAGTTCCCAGCCACACCAGGAAGGCAGGGCTGTACCTGGGCACACAGGGGGGCTGCAGGGTTCCTCCTGGGTGGCCTCTCCGGGACAGAATGTGTCCCTGGAGTTGGGGCACAGCCGGGAACGCTGCCGCCAACCAGGGTCCCACCCAGGGACAAGGCAGCTCTGGGAGCAGGAGGACCAGGATGTCCAGGGTGTCCAACCTGGTATCTCTGAAAGGAAAGACAGTTATAGGCCTATTGTATACAGACAGGCTGGCCAAAGGGTTGGGGGTTTGTGTCAGGTCCAGAAACCCAAGAGGCTATGAAGGGTTGGGATTACTTCTATGGCTCTGTTATTAGAATCCTATTCTGTGCTCCACATCTCACCCTTCCCTAGGGCACAACCTTCCATGGAACCTGCCTGAGCTCATGCCCATGCTTCCCACAATGCACTCCTCATCCTCAGTTGCTCAGCCCAACTCTTCTAGATTTCTCTATACGGAAAATGTCAGAGTTTCCTGTGACGTGTGACCACTCGTCTGAGATCACCATTCACTCTCCACTGATTCCAGGACCCTACTACTCAGCTTCCTGCCCTCATTCCCTGTTACCCACCACTCATTCTGCCTTGCAGACCAACAGCAAGTTGCCTGTACTTCAGTGACCTCCCTTGGTCCCCACATAGCCTGAGGCAAAGGGGGCAAACTGGCACCTTTATCCTGCCTCTGAGAGTCCTATCTGCCCTGGGTACCTGAAGCACACAGCAGCTCATTCTTTCAACCTCTGCAGACACTTGTCCCTGCATCCAGCCTGCTCAGGTATTCAGGAAGTCTGCACGAAAGCCTATCTGTCCCATCCCAAAGCCCACTAACCTAGCCTGGTTCCAGAACCACAGCTTGGATGGGTGGGCACAACTCTTGCTACAGTACCCACTGCAGTTTCTGTTGGCATTGTAGTTCAGGCAGAAAAGGAGTCATGGAGATACCAGCCTCCTCCAGTACAGTTTCACTCACTAGCCATCTAAGGTACCAGCCAAGTCAAGGAGTTGGGAAGAAGGCAGTCTCCTGTTTTACAGTACCTGTCCCACAGTCTGTGTAGCAGGCCTGCAGTTCCTGCCTGTCACCTTCACACGGGGAACCTCCAAATGCCGCTGGAGGGTTGGTGGGGGACCTGAAGAGAGACTTGCCTGGGCATCCGCCTTCCTCCTTCGCCACCCAGTACTCCTGCCTTCCTTCTCCTCTTGCCATCTGTTCACTGCCCTTCCTACTAGAGTTGCCCACGATCCTCTCTCCCCATCTCTTCCACTCTTGCCGCAGCGTCACACCTGAATCTGGCCCTCACTCCAGAGCCACAGGAGCGATCACAAGCAGTCCAGGGGGACCAGGCAGACCAGCCACAGGGCTGGGAGCAGTCCCCTGGCTTACACAGCAGGATCCCCTTCTCACATATGCTGCAGAGAGCAGAATGGAAGGATCCATCAGCACCGGGAATCTCTCTTCATTCAGCACCATCTCTTGACCCAGAGCCCTTCCCTGGCCCAGCACCCTCTCTCACCCCAGTACTCAACCCTGGACTAGACCACCCTTTAGTGTAGCATGCTCACCATTGGCTGCAGTTGTCCAGCAGGAAGGCCAGTCTGGGCTGCATCAGCTTTTGGCCTACCAGGCAGGGGCATTCAGAGAGGGGCAGACAGTGAGAGTCCTGGAGGAAGAGCCCAGGAGGGCAGCGGCATCCTGGGTGCAAGGAAAGGTCACTTAGAGACAGTGCCGAGCTTGGGAGGGCACCTCCTACTTCCTCTTTCTGGCTCTGCCTCACCTTCCATACAGTGCCCACTACAGCTTCTGTTGGCTTCGGGGTCTAGGCAGGAGGCTGGACATGGGGGTACTAGTCCCTTCTGACACTGCTCAGCATTCACATGCACATGGCCTGGCTCACAATCTGAGGGGAGAAGAGCTCAAGTAGGGTGGGCACCAGAAGATTCTGAGACAAACCCTGGGACTCTATTGTCAGACATCCCTCCCAGCCAATTCCCCTTTACCTGTGTCACCTGGGCAGAGCTGCAAGTTGCAGGGTGCCTTCTCATGGGAAGGCCCAGGGCATGGGGCACCACCATTCTTGGGTGGAGGGTCCACACAGCTTCTCTGGCGACTCTGGTGGCCACCTCCACAGGAGACACTGCAGGACTCCCAGGGCCCCCACTCTGCCCATGCCCCAGCCACTGTAGAGGAAGAAAGGGGTCCACCAGAAAGACTCCAAGGAGACAGGCTGTGTAGAGAGGGGAGGGCCAAGCCAGGGAGCCTCTCCCAGCCCCATTCGAGGCCGGTGGTCTGGCAGCCAAGGGCAGCACCCTAGCAGTTCTAAAGTCCTTGTATTGTGGAAAACTGCCTGTGTACATGAGAAAACCAGTGAAAGCCACCCAGTAACTCCAAGAATAGAGTTCCAGCCCTCAAGTGGTGCACATCTGGCAACAGTGATACAGGGAAGCTACCAAAGCCAGGGATGGGGAACCTGAAATAGAAGCTATGAAGAACCTGGGGTGTGTGTGTGTGTGTGTGTGTGTGTGTGTGTGTGTGTGTGTGTGTGTGTGTGTGTGAGACTGTCTATCTCTGTCTGTCTGTCTCTGTCTCTCTGTCTCTGTGTGTCTGTCTCTCTGTCTCTCTGTCTCTCTCTGCCCTCCCCCCCCCCGTGTGTGTGTGTGTGTGTGTGTGTGTGTGTGTGTGTAAGGGTACCCTCTCAGCAGCACATAGAACAAGCTGGGAGCCACTGTGTTCCAGGGACTGAACAAAAAGGTCTATAAGGCCTTCAGGTATGGAGCCAGGGACAAGTGAGTAGTAGCTAGCTGTCACTTAAAACACCCGCTTATGTTTTCTTCCTTCCTTCTCACACAGGGAAACATGGATGGATGGAGGTAGGAATGATTGTGTAGGAATGCTAGTTTACAGCATGAGAACCCTGAGTGAAGAGATTCCCTTGGGCTACCTCAGGCTACCTAGGCAGGCAAGGAAGGGTGGCCAGAGGACTGAGTATCCTGACAACTCTTTGAAAGCAGTGATCATATTGATATCTTTGTGCTAGAGTCCCAAAAGACTGGACACAAGGAGAACAGGGCACTGATTGAGGGTTTCTGATATGATCCAACCAGGTCTCCCACAACAAGCAGCTAACCCCTACTTCCTTCTGGGGTGCTAGGCTACCTGGGCAGGCTTGCACAAAGCAGGACTGGCTACGGAACTGGTCCAACAGACAGCTGCCTCCAGGCAGGGCAGGTCTCAGTAGCTCTCGGTGCTGGAAGATGAGGCCCAGGCCACAGCTGCGGCTGCAGTCACTCCAGCCAGACCAAGGTGCCAAGACACAGTCTACTGCAGGAAACAGCACACCAGGGCTTAGAAGGGGGCTCAAGCAGGAACAGGACCCTCAGGACCATGCTTCAGGCCATCACGTACCACAGTCATCCTCATCAGAGCCATCCTGGCAGTTCACCTGAAGGTCACAGCGATGCTCAAGGGGTAGACACTCCCCACTGCCACAGCTCAGCTGACTTGGGGAGCAGAGGGCCCTTGAGGCTGGCAACCCAGGGAGGGCAGTAGTAGACACAGTGAAGGGCTCAGCACTTGCTGCCAATTGGTAATTTGAGGATAGAGAAGGGAGCCACATAAATGATTTCTGGCTGGATGAGAAACTGAGTCCCTTGAACTTGAGGCCAAGGTCAGGACAGTTTGCTGAGCAGAGGCTCTGGCCTTTCCACTCCTCCCAGTGCTTCTGGCATCCTCTACCCAGGATGAGCTCACTTAAGGTCTTTGTTCTACATAGTTTCACCGTTTCTCTACTTGTAAGTATCCAGAGAGAAGTCAGTGTATGCAGAACAGCCTTCCCCTTGGTTATCCTCACTCTGAATGGGTTCTCCCTGGAGTGCCAGTTACTATAATTGATTAACACTTTTTCTTTGGATTGGAAAACCAAGCTTTGATGAAAATGATCTACCTTGGATGGATGGATGGATGGATGGATGGATGGACGGACAGATGAGTAGACTATGTAGATAGATGGATGAATATGTGGGTACATGGATAGATGAATGGACAGAGAGATGAGTGTGTGAATGGGATAGTTAAGTAGATGGTAAGTAAATAGACAGGTAGGTTGGTAGGCAACTGGAAGAGTAAATAAATGAATGCATAGACAGACAGACAATGAATAGATAATAAGATAGATAGCAAATGTATACGTGGGAAGATGGGTAGATAGATGGGTCAATAGATTAATGGATATGCATTTGGAGAGAGGGGTGGACAGATTGAATAAATGATCAGATGTATGGATGTGTGGGTGAAAAGATGGGTGTGTGTACAGATGGGTAGATTTAAGAGTGTATGGTGGGGCTTAGAGATACCTCAGTGGTTACGCGCACTGCTTGCTCTTCCAGAGGACCCATGTTTGATTCCCAGCACCCACGTGGTAGTTCACAACCATTTTAATTTCAATTTCAAGGGATCCAATATCTTTATTTGGTCTCCATGAGCACACACATGTGGTATACATTCATACACAAACACACACACAAATAAAAACAATAAAAACATGTTTAAAAAGAACAGGTGAATGACAGATACATAAAGAGGTGGATCGAGCAATGGATAAGAGGGTGGGGGGGTGGGTGAGTGTGGGGGAATGGATGGGTGGATACCTCAACAGATAAGTGGGAAGGTAGATTGATGGACAGTTGAGTATCCTCAGCAGCCAAATAGGTAGCAAAACAGGCCCAATGTTTAACCTGTTCTCTTCATCATCGTAAAGACACTGGTGCTCCTGGTCATTTTTATAATTTCTCTCCATTCCCTGCTGCTCCAGCCCCTCCCATATCCTTCCCATACGAGCTACCCAGACCTGAACCCTCTTGCCCTCCCCAGTGTGTGATGCAATCCCTCCAGCTCACCACAGTGCTGCTCATCAGAGCCATCAAGGCAGTCCTCCCTCCCGTCACACAGCTGCTCCTGCTCCACACAGCCTAACACATCACAGGGCACCTTCCCAGGGCCACACCGCATGGGTGGGAAGGGCCTGGGGCTGACACTTTGGCCTGCAGAGAGGACACCACCACAGGATGCCAACTGACTTGGGAACCAGCCACCCTTACCCTTCTTCTTTGGTCAGTTCCTAGCAGCCCCCAACTTCCCTCCTCTTAGCACCTAGGACATATCACTTTCTGCCTTTCTTGGGGTAATGAAAAAGGAGTGAATTGAGTCAGAAAGGCCCATTATAGCAAAAAATGATGTGGAGCCATGTGACCTTGATCTAAGTGATGGACCTCTTGTGGCTTCTGCTTTTTACAGAGAAGCTGGGTTAACACACGTTTTTCAAGCAGAAGAGTCTTACCAACAGGAGTTTCCAGCGTGACTGAGTGTGGGGGATGTGACGTCACAGCTGCCATTCCTGGGTGTAGGCTCTTGGCACCAGGAGGGAAGGTGGAGGTGGTGGTCAGTGTCTGCAAGGACTTCCCTGAAACAGGTAGCGGGCCCTCAGAAGCACGGATGAGACCCGCTGTCTCCCCTGAGGATGGAAGGGGAGTGAGACTCAGCTCCCTGGCCTATGAGAGGTGGTGAGACAGACTCTGAAGAAGGCACCCCTTGTTCCCACATGGTGCAGGATAATCACAGCTATCACAGGACCCCTCAGATAAAAAAGAAAGGGTTTCTATCACCCAAGGAGCATGAGAAGAGGGTTAAGGGAAAGGAGGAGGAGGAGGAGGAGGAGGAGGAGGAGGAGGAGGAGGAGGAGGAGGAGGAAGGAGAAGAAGAAAACACACAGACGTGATCTAATACTGTACTCTAGTTGCATAAAGACACAGCAACTTCCCAATATGAGTTCATTGTAAAATAAGGTGTTTAGAAGTGAGAAAGAACTGGAGCCATTTAAAGGTAACAGCAGAAGGAGCAAACATGATTTAGACTCGGGATGAGGGCATTGCTACTGATGTGAAGACACAAACTTGATTTGAGCTTCCTGACAGCTGTAGTGAAAAGGAGAGCCAGACATGCATTTTCTGCCAAAATATTCATCTTCAAAGACAGCCTTTTTTGGAACCAGACTTAGAATGAGACTAGGATTCATCCCATGAGCCCACATGTTGTCGATGTGAAATTTTTTAAACAAAAGACACAAAGACATGATGCAGCCAGACTGTTGAGAGCAACTTCTACTAGAATTCCTGGGGAAGAGCTGTTCTCTATTCTCACCTATCCTCATAGTGAGGAAACTGAGGAACAGGATTGGGATGGTTTGTTCAATATCTCCCAGGGTAGTCAGTACAGCTTGCTCTTTTGGAGATCCAGGCCCATCCCAACCCACATTGAGACAGCTCCCTTGTGGACCATGGTACAGATGGCTGATCAGTAGCCATGGAGAAGCTGGTACATGCTGGGTAGGGGGTCCCTTTTACTGCTTAGAAGTATTCCAAGATGGGTGCCCTACCTACTCTAAGGCACACTTAGGGCATTTGTTACCATCAAACACTTTAGGAAAACACCTAACATCATGATTAGGTGAGCAGAAAGACAACGATGGGGCCAGGTAGTATCTCAACTTTTTCACAGAGGCTGGTCCAGGATAGGGGTTGGGGGCTGCAACCATAGAGACAATTGCACGGCCCTACAAACTGTCTTTGTCCCCTCAGATCTCACATCCTGGGTCTAGTAGGCTAAGCAGGTCGGGACCAGGCCATGCACCTGGTGAGCAGTATCTCTTGACCCTATAGCTCTCTGGTCTTGGGAGAATTAGGAGGACAGGGTATTTCAGCCTCTGGAAAATCACTGCCTTCACTCTAGAAGGGAAGGGATGACAAGGGCAGGGACTTGGGGAGGGGTTTGGAGTCTGTGCACACACCTGTATTAGGCATGGAAGATTCCTGCTTGGGCTGCTGGTGATCCATGTCTGGAAGACCCTGCAGAGGGAGAGAGCTTAGCCATTCTGCTCAGGCCTCCAGGGAAGCTCCACCTAGCCCATCCCTTTTCCAGCAGGCTACAGCTTCTTCCTTCCCACCTCTATCTGTTTCCAGAAGCCCAGCTGAGGACAGAGGTGATTCTCTTGCAAGGTAAGTAGGCCAACTATCCCAACGTACTGGCCTACAGAACTCATGACTGAGCTAACCTCCCCTGCAAAGCCCAGGTTGAGCCCAGGCATCCTCAGACACTGGCCCACACCCTCAATGGCCCACCTGTACAACAGCTTCATCTCTTTCCCCCAAAGTCCTGGGTCTTCCCAATGCCCTGAGCAGGCTGTGGGTCAGTGGAAAGTGCCCCGTCTCTCTTTGTGTCACAGATATCCCCATCCTTCAAGCTTTGTCCTAGATGCCTCTGGGGACCCCAGGCATAGATTCCAAAAGCAGTTGCCCTGGTGTCTCCTCACCCGTGACAGAGCTCTTGCCACCCAGACTGCACCACACTGATGCCCTGCCTGCCCATCTCGGCACCACTCTATCCCTCCAGCACTCAGTACCCTTCCTCGAGCCAAGCTGGCTCTCAGACAGCTCAAGACTGAAGGCCTGACAGGATAGCATCGGGAAACACAAGTTGGAGGGAAAGCCACTGAATGTATACAGAGGGAGGGTGATGTAGACGCAGGAAGGGAACTGCTGAGGGAGTGGAACTCAAATTCCCACTCACCTCCCTAGGATGGAACGGAAACTTTCCAGGCTGGGTGGGGGAGAGGGCTGGGGTCCCGGCCGTGGGATGGACTCTAGGAAGAAAAATCACCAAGAGGGCTCCAAGGAATCTCCCAGCCCTGGAGCCCAGCCATCCTAAAAGGATCAGGGGTTTTTGGACCAGGGTAGGGCATTCAGGAGGAGCACTGCCCACCAAGGCTGGACAAAAGTGAGCTCTAACAGTGGCATCAGCTTGATCAGGTCATGATCACCAGAGGATGGGTAAAGCACTCCCACTGCCACCCTCAGGACCAGGTAGAAGCTGAGTGATTCCCATCTATCATGCTGGGTGGTGGTGGTGGTGGTGGTCTTAACTCAGGGGCCATCCTTTAAGAGTTGCTAAACTCCAGATATCAGGAGACTGTACAGAACCCAAGACTCTTATGGAGGTAAGGGCTTAGGGGTGCCCAGCTATGACTCCTCAGCAGTCATGGTTTGTGAAGGCAAGACAGGGCCCCTCCCATTCACCTTTGCACCTATGTCCAGCCCAAGGTCAGGCCATACCTGCTGGTAGTGCTTGTATGAAGGGGCGCACAGCCCTCCTCATCAGAGCCATCCTCACAGTCCACAGCACCATCACATGACCCACCCTTTGGGACACATTCACCATTGGCACAGCGGTGCGTGGTCCCTGGACATAGGGGTGCCAATGGGGACACTGTGGAAAATAAACTACTAAGGACTCCTGACATCACACGGCCCACCTTTGTCCCTCCAGCTCCCAAGCTGTTTTGTACCTGGCTTACAGCCCAGTAGCTCCACCCACAGGAAGATATCGTGCTGGTTGTTGTCTCTGAGGTGGCCACCATGTGGCCACACCCTGATGTACCTTGCCTCTACCATCTGGTCGAATGTCCATACCTCAGGGGCCATGTGGTTTGAGCTCTCCAGGGAAGGCTGTGGAAGACATTACTTGCTGTCCAAGTCCTACTACTTGCTCAAGCTGCCATTGGAACTGCTTCACGTCCCTCCTGAGTCCCCCAACCCTCATGTCATGGATGTTATTCCCACATAAAGCAGGTGCTCTTTAAGGAGAATGGACATGAGTGGACTGAGTCCTATGGCTGCAGGGGCCTGTCATCCTGGGGAGAACGCCCACTCCTAAAGGAATAGTGCTGTGCAGAGGCTGCTGCAGAGACCTGTGCTTCCGAGTGCCTCTGTGAACTGGCTGTGTTCCCATCCTGCTCCTTCACAAGCTTGGTATATAGGGTCATGTGTGCAGACTCTAAGCCACTTTGGTGTTTTCAGATGTCCCTGGACTCCCAACTCTACAGAGCATAGTCTCTGCTAGTTAGTAGGTATCCCACAGATGTCTAAAGCAAGGACTAACCCCCCTCCAGGGGAATGAAAGTGCCTTGGGGACAATGGCTGTGGTATCCACAAAAGGGTTTGTTGGGCTACCTGCCCCAAGGCACTGGAGGGCTCGGTACCTTGGGTGGAGGCAGGGTACCAGACAGAGAGTTGAGATAGTTGTGCCACTGTAGATGGTCACTGCTGAACTGTAGCGACAAGCTGGAGACATAAGCAGCAGAGGAGCCAGTCCTCTGTACAATGATGCCTGAGGGGGGGACAAGAGCAGGGCAAAGGTCAGTATTGAGACAGCCACCCCTCCCCCCTCCCCTAACCTGTTGTCTCCTCCTCAATGACCAGTTAGGTTCCGAGACTGAAGCAGGTCCAGCTGCAGATAGCGTGGCTGGGTGTGCCACTCAGCATAAGCACCCTCTCGGGGACCAGGCCCTGCTGTGGGAGCTCCCATGGAGGCAGCCCTGGTGGTAAGTTCCAGGTGCTGGAATGGTGCCCACATAGGCAGTCTGGCCAGGCCCAGGGGAGAATAGCAGGCATCTGGGTACAGGAGAGAAAGAGAGGTATGCTCGAGTAAGGCAAAACAATTAGGGAGCCACAGGGGAGCTGGGGCGCAGAGGACAGAACAATGGAACAAGGGGGGCAGAGCTAGGGAATGCAACTTGGGATGGGTGACTTTACCACATGCAGTGTATGTAAGGCAGGGGACTGTGCCAGAGATCCTGTTTCTCTAAAGGTCTGGCAATTGCCAGGGCAGTCCCTCTCAGCATCCAAAATAGCACATGACTTACCCCCCATGGGAGGCAGAACATAGGTGACCAGAGGGGCTCCAATCTGAGGGCTGGGGGCAGAGGCAGGAGTGGTCATGGGGATCACTGTCTGGTTCTTTCCTGTGCAGAGACCCAGTGGTCAGGAGAAAGAGTGGGAGAGGCTGCCAACAGCCTCCAATCCAGCACTCAGGCCCCGCACACTTTCTGGAACATGTTCCCTCTCATGGCTTCTCAGGGACAAACACCTGGGAAGGGTCCCTCCTTCTCTGTGTGTGGATTGGGACTTTTTGCCTCTACTCACTATTTAGAGAACAGAATAAAACCCCCCAGGCCAAAACAACTTTCGGATGAGTGTGGAACAGGTGCAGTTTCTAATCTCTGTAGGCGTAAAGGAGAGACTCATTGTGCAGTGAACAACCTATGTAACTGTACATGCTAGGTGGGCACTAGCTTCATCAATTTGTAAATACATCTTTAGGATAAGGAAACCCCACCATGGCTCCCTGTCATAGCCTTCAGTGGATTCTTCTCTTCTTGAGGCTTTTCTGCTGCCCTTCAGTCCTACTCACCGGGCAGCACACAGTGGCAACACGATTCTCCCATTCCCTCCACCAGGACCCAGCCCTGTGGGAACATAGAAGTCAAGCCACTTGTCCATCATCAATCTACACAATCAGTTTCCTCAAGCCTGGCTGGTCCATATCCCCTCTCCAGGCTCCGCCCTCTCCACATTCCCAGGCCTCTCACCTGGGGACAGCTGCCTATTGGGCAATAGGGGGAGCAACGTGTGATACTCCTGTGCAGACACTCACACACCGTGCAGGGGCCCCCACGCCAACGTTCCCCGACATGGTACATGAGGCCCCACTGTTCACAGCCCTCACAAGGCTCTGTCTGGCACCTGGGAAGGGAGACATGGTAACAGCTCCTGGAGAAGGGAGCTCACTCAAAGCTACCTCACCCTACTTGCTGGACAAAGGGCATTCCTAGGCTTGTGACTGTCAGTAATAAAACTAAGAAAGTCTTGGGTAAGTGTTTGGTCATGCTATAATCCCACTCTATCCCTGTTCCTAAAGAACCAACCACAACAGACCCTAAAGAACAGGGGAGGGAAGCCTTTAGCCAACACTGTGGGTAAACACAGCCTGTCTCAGAAAAGCTGAAATAACTAAGCCCCCACCAGCCTCACCACATGCACTCTCCACCCACTAGAGATACAGACCCATTCTTGCCACTGGATTGATCAAGCTCTATTTGTAGGCTCTGTCTGCTGGCTCCTAGATCTAACAGGTGTCAACTGGGGGTCAAAGAATAGGTTGCTGGTCTGGGGTCTCTGGCAGATGTGAAATACTTATTTCAAAGAGGGAATTAGATCTACCTCCTAAGCAGGGATAGAAGATAGATCTTGTCCCTACCCTGTACCTGCGGGCTTTGCGGTGGATGCCACGGCACTGACGACCATGCCCAAAGAGGCGTGGGTTGTTAGGACTCCGGAAAGACCACTGGAGGCTCTGGCTGCTGCAGGGGCCTAGGCACTCTGCCCAAGGGGACCAGGAAGACCAGCCACAATCCACTGAGAGACAAGAGAAGTCAGGGCTTGATGGTCTGGAGAGGAAGCACACACACACACACACACACACACACACACACACACACACACACACCCAGGGAAGGGCCTGAACAGAGGCTCACCAGCACATTCTGGATTGGGTCGGCAGCGACGTGGTTGCCCATCCTGGCAGAAGCAGAGCTGGCAGTCCATCTTGATGCGTTGTCCAGGCCAGTAACGGATACCATCCACCAAGCACGGACACTGCCTGGGCCTCACACACTGCCCCTCAGTGCCCAACACCTTTCCTTCTGGGCACCAGCAACCTAGGTAAAGCCCAGCATTAGGCATCATGCAAAGCAAGGCCTCAACACACCCAGTCCAGTACCCCCTCACCTGGGCTGCTGCAGGGCCTGTCAGGAGAGCATACAGCCTGACCAGAAATATCATCACAAGTTAGAGGGCAGGGGGCACAAGGCCAGTATACCAACTCCCCAAAGCAAGTGGCATTGAGGCAGCCCTCCTGAGGGCAGGGACCTAAAAGTGGGCAAGGACAAAGTCAGAGCTTAGACAGAGGCATTTGCAGCAAAGACCCAGTGTCCATTATGCTCTGTCTCCACCAAAGCTCCCATGTCTTCAGTGCCTCATGAGGTAACTCCTATGCTCAAAGTACCCTCCAGCAACCCTCTGTTCCTGCTACCCACCCCAGGTCCCCTCCCCCAGTGTCCACCTATCCACTCAGCATCCAATCATCAGCTGCCTCGTGCCCTTACTTATGCCCTCTTCCCCTTTACTCACTGGTCTGGTGGGTGCTATGAGTGCTTCCAGGCAACAGGGCACAATCCTGGCCCCCATTCAGGGGTGGCTGGCACTGCCGATGCCGTGTCATGGTGCCCCCACAGGGTTCTGAACACAGAGACCAGGGAGACCAGGAGCTCCATTCACCATCCACTGCAAGGGAGGGCCAGGACAGTGTGTGTGTTGGGGTGCAGGCTTTGAGCCAGGGCTAGAGCTTAAGAGCCTCTATTGTCACCTCTGTCTCTAGGACCTACTGCCCCACTCCCCCTGTCAGATGTCCCTTCCCTCACCTGGGCAGGCTTCCGTGAAGCAGGCCTGTGACTGGTGCTGCAGGCCTGGGCAGTTCTGTAGCACCTGGAGACTGGATATGGAACAGTTTCGGTTCCGACTCCGTATGCCAGGCCCACAGGTCTGACTGCATGGCTCCCAGGAACCCCAGGAACCCCAGGCTCCACAACCCTGCTCGTCCAAGGAAGGCTCTGTTTCATCTGCCAATTCACAGTCTGGATTCCCATCACAAACCTGGGAAAGCAACAGCTTATGCTTCTGGTTAGGTGCACAGAATCTGAGCCTATCCATCCCTGCTTGAGTCTCTTACCAGCAGGAAATCAATGCAAGTGCCATTTGGGCAGGAGAATTCTGGACAGGGAACCCCTGTCCTGTTGGGGCCTCCTGAGGCTGATTGCTCCTCTGGGGAAGAAAGAACAGTTAGCTGGGAATAAAAGCCATTTCCTAGAAAGCAAGAAATCAGTATCCATACCACAGTCCTGCTCATCCTCGCCCTGGGGACAGTCAAAGATCCCATCACAGAGCTGCTTTGGACTCAGGCACAGCCAGGGAGCCAAACCACAGGAGAAGAGGCCTTGGCATGAGGGCAACTGGGTGGTACCTGTGGATAAGAAGTGTCCTATCAGACAAGTGGTGGTGCCTTGCACCTTTAATCCCAGCAGTTGGAAGGCAGAGCCAGGCAGATCTCTAAGTTTGAGGACAACCTAGTCTGCAGAGTGAGTTCCAGAACAGTCAAGACTACACAGAGAAAGTCAGTCTCAAAAAACAAAACAAACAAACAAAAAGAAATATCCTGTCATGCTTCTGCCCCCACCCCCATCCTATTCTCACAGAAGGACAAATGGAGAAAGTCAAGGCATTAGAGAAGGACATGGGTGGGAGGCATTGTCCTGTCCTGGATCAGAGAGACCTTTAGAATGAGGGTTGAAGAATGGTCCTGGAGAAAAGTAAGAGCCTGTGGACAGCTTGATAGTCTCTCTGGTGAGGTGGCCAGGGCATGAAGTGCTGGTTTGTAAGGGCACAAAGAATTCCACTCAGGTGAGATGGGGAGAAGCTGTAGATGGGGGAGTCTCCCAACAGACCCACCCTAATGGCCTCTGCTATCACCCACTCTCTTGTTTCTTCTTGCCCAAAATGTGGGCATACAAGAGATTCCTTTCTACTCTCATGGGCCTACAGGAAAAAAAAAAATCCAGGGCAGATTTCATGATTAAGATCAAAGAAACAAAACAAAGTGATCACTCAGCTTCTGATATCCCTAATCACAGTCTAGCTGTGTGCCAACCTGCCGCAGCACGGGCCAGTGGTGGCAAATGCTTAGGAGGAGCCCGGTCCCAGGCTGCTAGGCCACCAGCAGAAGTAAACTGTACAGAGTGACTCTTACCGCAGACATCGGGGTCCTCATCTGAACCATCGGGGCACTGTGTCACTCCATCACAGAGCTGTCCTGGGGACACGCAGTGTGGGCTGTGGGCACAGGGCATCTGGTACAGCATACAGGGCCCACCACAATCAAGCTCATCACTGCCATCTGTGCAGTCTTCCTCCTGGTCACAGCGCCAGCCCCGAGGGGTGCATTCTCCACTGCTGCACTGGAACTCAAAGAGGCTGCAGGGGGACACTGCGGAGGATGTGTTGCTTAGACCAGCGAGAGTGGACTCTCAACTCTGCAGGCCCAGATCACCCCCACATCTCCTCTGGGCTGCCCTCTAGGTTCAGCACCCCTGACTCTTATCTGAGCGTGTCCCTTCCTGACCTAGTTCCACCTTCTCTTACATTCGGCCTCTGCTTTGCTTTTCACAAGCTTTCCCCTGGTCCCTGAACATCCATTAGGTTCTCCTTCACGTGTTCAGAGGAGGCCCTGAACACCAGGAAATAATTCTGGAGCTTCCATCTTTTTCAAACATTGACCACTTCATTCCAGAGCTCCTAGCCCCAGAATTTGGCCCAAATGCTTCCTTCTGAGATACTCACCCATCCCCTTTCTGGGCAGCTCATCTGGCTTCCAACTTTCTCACCCTATTTATTCCCAGAGACTCACCAGGGCTAGTACTACCCACAGGACTTGGTGCTGTATCCAGGGAGCTGGTGGAAGAGTTCTGCCCAATGCCCACAGTGGATGTAGGCAGAGAAGGTGGAGAGCAGTGGCTAGGCCCCTCATCAGCTCCATCTGGGCAGTCCCAAACTCCGTTACACAGTTGGATGGTCCTAATACAAGTGCCATCAACACAAGATACCTCTCCAGAGATGCAGCTCTCCGGCCCTGCAGTCAGAGGAGAGGAGGTGATCCTGAGATTTACTCCTTTTTAAGACTTAAAAAATGTATGTGTCTGTGCATGTATGCTACATGTGTGCAGGGGCCTGTGGAGGCCAGAAGAGCACGTCAAGACCCCTAGATCTGGAGTTATAGGTGGTTGTAAGGTTCAATGTGGGTGCTAGGAGATAATTTCAGGTTTTCTTGAAGAGCAACATGTAGTCTTAACCACTGAGCAATCCAGCCCCTGGGATTGCCCCTTATTCTATCTCCTTTGGGGATTTCCACTTAATCATTGACAGGTACCACTTTCACGAGTGGAGACCTGACATAGAATGGGGTGGATACTCAGGGACTTCAGGAGCTGGACCTTGAGAGGGGTTTCCTAGAAGGCTGGAGGCAGGGCAGAGACTCCTCACCAAGACAGGACTCTTCATCTGCAGCATCCAGACAATCAGGATGACCATTACACAGCAGGGCGGGTGGCAGGCAGCGGCCATCAGCACAGGCCAAAGAGCCAGGGGGACACAGGCATCCTTGCTCATCTGTGCCATCTCCACAGTCATCCTGCCCATCACAGATCAGGGACAGGGGCAGGCAGTGGCCAGACTGGCAAGACATCTGTCCCTCCCCACAGACTGAGGTGGCACAGCCTGGCATGGGACAAGCAAGCAAGTTCAGGATGTTGTGCTGCCAAAGATCCTGGCCCAAGAAGGACCAGAATACCCTCCCTGTCCCTCAGTCCCCGTCTATCACCCAAGTCACAGCTCCTGGCAGGGGAAGCAGTACTTTAGGATAGCACCCTGGGGCCAGATGCTATAGCTTCAGTAAATTCAGTTATCTGTCCCTGTAACCATCACACACAGGTTACACTCACCCTCCTCATCTGAGCCGTCACCACAGTCATCCTGGTTGTCACAAAGCCATTCAAGTGGCACGCAGTGCCCACTCTCTCTGCACAGAGCCTCTCCTTCTGCACAGCCAGGTTCCACCTCCTCACATGAGACACCACCACCGCCACAAAGCCACTGGCTTTCCTGACATGTACTGAGCACATGAAGGTCTGGCATTAGCCACAGGTCAGCCTGTTCAGCCCAAGAGCACAGGCTTAGCCTGGGTCTCCCACTCACCAGTTTCCACAGTCCTTTTGCAGTACAGTCCCTGGTGGGAAGAAACTACCCTGCCACTCACAGGGACAGGCAGCCAGATCCACACAGACTCCTCCTGAGAGCACAGAGCACAGGATTCAGAACAAAGGAGACCCAGTTAACATTTTCGGCCTTTATCCAGTCTTAGTGTCCTCTCCCCAATGGCATACCATGCAGCAGTGTCCCCTCAGGGCAGAAGCAGCCCTCCACACAAGTGATGGCCTGGCAGTGCCATCTGAGTTCAGGATGATGGTCATGGCAGGTGGGCAGACATGCTGAGCCACAGGGTTCATACACCTGACCTCCTTCACACTGTAGGGCTGAATGGAGAGAAGAGAGACTCTGCTCACTGAGGCACAAGAGCACCAGGAAGCAATGTCACAAGTAATACAGCTTCAGTTGACACCCAAGGGACGCACAGGATACATGCTAGAGACCTCTATCAAGTTGCTCCCAGAGGAAATGAAAGATGCCAGTCCTGTGCATCAGTCATTCTCATATTTGGTCCATCAAGAAAAGTGTCCAGCAACAGAGTGAGCACCCAGGTCACATTTGAACTTGAGTGACTAAATAGCCAGCTGACAGGACAGGAGAAGCACTTTCCAAGGGGCTGAATGTAGGCAGGATTGAGTAGGACACACTCACGGCAGAGTTCCTGACTGCGCCAACGCACATGGTGTCTGTGCCGGGTACACTCATCAGCATACGTGGCAATGGCCGAGCAGAGGCACTCACAGTCACCCCCTGTGTCACAGCTGTGGGGTGGGGCCGTAGTCAGCCTATCATATACCCCAATCCACCCCCACACCTCAGCATGCCCTTGCAACCACCTCACGGCCTTCTTACCCACAAGCATCGTACACACACCACTCATAGTACTGCTGCGGGGGCACCTCCGTGTGGCATGGGGCAAAGACTGGCTGCAATATCACCTCACAGCGTGCCCGGGCCCAGTTTGCCCGATGGGCATTCACCTGCAACACAGGGTACTTTTGTGGACCCCCCCCCCCCAGCTAATATACCCATCCTCCCTTCTGGCTACCCTGCCCTGCTCACTGTACAAGGATGTGGCAGGTCTCCTGGCTCAGGGCACAGGGGATTGAGGCGCCAGGAATGGGCAGTCAGCTCTGCCGTGGGCTCCAGGACTCCTTGGCGGCTCTGCAGGTCATTACTGGCATCACCATCAAAGTTTCCACACAGCCCAACCACACGACCATGGAAGTGGGGGGACAGTTGTACCAGGACCCGGGTACCTGGTGGCATTAAAAAAGTGACTTCCAGGGACCTTGGCAGAAAGACACATGGGTATAGTAGCCTCCTGCACAGGTGCCTACACTCAACAGGGAGGGGATAACTGAAGATCAACACCTAGAAGCCAACCAGGAAGCTAGTTTCTTAACTATCTCTAGGTTGAGAGACAGCAAAATCTCCCCAACAGGCCAGATTCAGGTGGGAACTGGCTTCAGGATGGGCTGAGAGACTCTTCCGTGGCAAGAAACTCTAGGCTAGCCCAGTTGAGAGGCCCAAATCCACATGGGTTATTTTGGTTTCCCTCAGTTCCTCACTAACAGTTATATTTCTAAAACGCCAACTGCTTATGTTTGGGTAGTAAGATATCAGCTGGTCTATTTTCATTTCTTCCTAAAACTTGGTATTTTGTAAATGCTTCATTGGTGGGGCAGTCATGCTTATAAAATGAAGAAAACCGTAGTTATGAAAATATAATATGGAAGCTCCAACCACTTTCAAGGGCTGTAAGACATGGGTGGCCACTGGGCAGAGGGACACTGGGCAGAGGGTGGGAAGGTGGGAGACAGCAGATATCTTGGTCTGGCTGTCATACTGGAAATCTATCCTGAATGAGTTGTCAGGGGTCCACCTCTACCTCAGAGCTTGGCAGGCACTAGGAAGAAGGGTTTGGGGGGAGTCCAGCTGCCAGTGTGAAGGCTTGGTGTGGGCTAAGGGCATAGGACTGAGCCTGACCTCCATCCCAGAGCAGAGTGAGACCCAGGCGTGTTGTCAACAGCAGGAAGAGGCCAGCATGGCGCAGGCTCAGGCCGGGGCCTGTATAGACTTTGGGGAGCTTTATGCCCACTCCATTCACTGTTACCGCCTGGCCTGAAGAAGAAGGGGGGGGGGTGTTAACTTTAGCCTGGTCCCCCGTGATCCTCCTAGCCACTCTTCCAAACTTTCTTTTGCTTAATTTCCTAGGTGACCTTGGGTGGGCCATTAGGAACTGGCTTCAGGATGGGATGAGAGACTCTTCTTTGGCAAGAAGCTCTAGGCTAGCCCAGATGAGAGGACCAAATCCACACAGGGTTGTTTGGGTTTCCCTCAGTTCCTCACTAAGTGTTATATTTCTAAAATGCTGGGCCTTGATTTCACAGTCTTCCAGACTTCTGGCTTCAACCAACCCCACCATAGGACAACCAAACCCAGAAAGGAGCTGGGCCCTGGCCATGCTGAGGAGCTATGATGCTACACTGCTTTGCCCCCACCCTCTGGGCAGTATCCAGCCATTGTTGATAGGTCACAGCCACCTCTAAGCATATGCACAACAGTGCTGTCCAGACGCACAGCCAATGCCTTGGTACACGTGAGGCCACTGGCTCCACAAGGCAAGTTCTTGATGGAGACACTGAAGCGGCCACCAGCCTCTCTCACTAGCAGGTACTCGCAGGCCCCAGGAAAGGTAAAGACCAGCCCATCAAATGTCACGTAGTGGGAGGCACCAGATGCCTGGCACCATCCACTGCACCGCTGACCTGTGCAGTGCCAGAGCTGGCCCTGGCACACACTGTGGGCAAGAGACAAGACAGAGCAATCAACAATGGGATAGTCCAGACATAATCTGCCTGAGTGTGAAGAATTCTGGAGGGTTCCCAGGGTCCAGGTCACTCTGGATGTGCTGCCCCATCCACCATTTTAACCCCTCATAGTGAAAAGGGTCATGATGCCTGGGGACTCAGGGGTCGCAAGGTCATATGGTAACAGGTGACAGGGATTGAGCATACCAAATGTTGCAGTCTTCCTGGATGGTGGCATTGGGTGGGTACCATTGCCCGTTGTGACGACAGGGACAAAGATCAGGAGACACACAGCGCTTATCCTGCGTGAAGGGTGAAACACTGTTTTGGACATCTAGGGAGCAGGGCAGGATCTTTGTGTAGGGAGAGGCACTTTGTTGCCCCATGGGTCCCCTTTCCAGCCTCACCAGCAATACAGTGCCAGGGGGACAGACACAGCCATCAGTGTTTCCAGCCAGACAGGAATGGTTGGCACTGGGGCTGTCACAGGTGAGAAGGCAGGCACCAGGGGCATAGATGAGCTCCTGGGGGCAGAGTGCCCACTGTCGGGGGCAGTCGTGGGCTGTGCAGTTCCAGAGGCCCCTCTCCTGGCAGATGCTGTAGAGGAAGAGAAGATGGAAGAGCCAGGCCCAGTGTGGGCTCATCTGGCTATCCTATCCCCTAGTCTACCACAATGAATCTCAGGAACCAAGATACTGAGAACCCCTGCAGGCATCTGGATCCACTAATGCCTAGTAGGAACCAGGCCCCAATGCTAGAGACCCAACAGCTCTACTTCCAGCACTCCAGCCTCCAGCACAGGAGGGCAAGCTCTTCAGGAAGCCCATGTGCCTGGGATCCACAGTCCCTCTTCCATCTGGCTCCAGTGGAGCTACTCTTGGAACTCTACAGTGGGACGGAAATACCAACTCCCCAGCGTGATGACTAATCTTAACTGTAAATTTGATGAGATCTAGAGTCACCTAGGAGACTAATCCATGAAGGATTTTCATAATTGGGTTAGTTAAGGTGTGAAGACCCACCCTGACTGTGGGCAGCACCATTCCATGGGCTGGGGTCCTGGGGTAATAAGAAAGTGAGCCAAATTCCAGCATTCATCTCTCCCTGCTTCCTAAGGATGTGGTATGACCAGTTACCTTCTGCCACCATGACTTCCTCACCCTGACGGGCTGTATTTCCTTGCACCATGAGCTAAAATAATCACTTCCTCTCTTGAGCTGCTTCTTATCAGGTATTTGGTCACAGAAATAAGAAAAGTGACTAAGACATTTACCACTTGTCCAAAGCAGGAGAGGGGACCCACTGAAGTGCCCTAGAGCCTGCCCCTGCCTCCTGAGGTACAGACCTCATCTTGCCTTCTCAGTAACAAATGGTCTGCCCAGCTGAGCTTCACTTTCCTCATTTACCAAGTAGGAATGGTTTTTCACCTCCCACACTTTATTAGGCTATAGTTAGGAAGTAAAATCGACACAATATGTAGTGAGCATAAAAGAGCTTCCTGAAGCTGACAGTGCAGTAGCACTGAGACAGTATCAGCACTCTGCCATCCCTCCCTGGCAACCACTGTGACCATGCAGCAGCACAGACAGCCATTCTCTCTCTCTCCCTCCCCCCTCTTTCTCCCTTTCTCTCCCTTTCCCTCCTCCCCCTCTCTCCCCCTTCCTCTTTGCCTAAGGGTGGCAGGTCTTACCAGTGGCTGCAGTCTTTCACAGTAGTGGTGGTGTTAAAGGCATAATGATGGCCTCCAAGTTGACAGTTGCACATTTTGGGAGGCACACACTGGCCCTCAAGGTCCCACAGTAGTCCCGGGGGACAATTACAACCAGCCACACAGCTGCCAAGCTCTTTACAATCCTCTGGCTCCCCACAATGGTGGCCACACACTGGGGCACACTCCTGGTACACCTGGCCACCAGGACAGGAGACGGCTGGACACAGGAATATATGCAAATCAGAAGCCTAGCCACCTTGTCTGGACCTCAAGTCCCTATACCTCTACAGGAGAAAGAGCCTAGCAATAGTCTGGTAAGGAAGGAGTTCCTGCCCCCTCCAGTTCCTCCTAATGATGGTGGTGGGGCACTGGGAAGGGGGAGGTGAGGGGCCTAGGTTAGGGTTGACTGGGTGCAGAAACTCACGGCACAGGGTCTCATTCCTCCATTGCAGCAGGATGCCCTCCCGGGCACAGTGGCGTGCATAGGCAGAGAGCACAGGGCACAGGCAGTCCCTACCAGGGGCACAGCTGCACACGGCCTCCAAGCACCGCAATCGAAATGGTTCCCTGTCTACGAGCCCGTGACACTCCTTGGGGCAAAAAAAGGGGGGCAGTTCTTTCTTGGTGGATATCATTCCCTTGGGATCCCACTGCTGCCTCCCTGTGCTCTTGAACTTTTTCTAGAATTTTGGATCCTTGATCTTATGGGCAGAGAGAAGGACACCCTAGTACCTGAAAGGTGTGGCCATGCAGGATGGCACAGGCTGCCTCCGCGAAAGTGAGGCGCTGAGAGTAAGTACTGCAGGAGAATAGTGGGGTGTTGTCCACCAAGGGGCACCTTCCATCACCTGACACTTGGAACTTGCTAGCAAAGGCAGCGACACTAGTCTCTATGTCTCCAGTTGGTGTCAGAAAGTCATCCTGTTGCTTCCAGGTAAAAGTGCCACACAGACCCTGCACCTGAGCCATGGAAGGCACATAAATGTGAAATACAATCTTACCTAGCCTAGCCCAGACATTCACTGGCTTCCTAGCATACCTGGTAGGCATGACGGGGGTCCAGAGTGATGTATGCTGCAGGGTCAGCCACTCCCCAGAGAACCCAGGCCCCAGGCCAGCGCAACAACAAGAACGTAGAAGAGGCACGGGAAACATTGAAGCCCTCGGCACCAATCCAGGGCAAGTCTACATCCTGCCCATCTACCAGCACAGCTCCTGGAAGAGAGGCCTGATCATGGAATGGGGAGTCTGTGGAAGGAAGTCTGCGAGAGGACTTGGAAAGAAAATGGGGGGACATGTGTCAGGTGAGATGAGGGAGCAGCTAGCGTGATCCCTGGAGGGCACCGGTCCTACCAGAGACCACCCTTCCATAGCTCAAGAGCCATGTCATCATGCATTTTTGTCTCTCCCTTTGTTTGTGTGATCAGTGTGTGGGAGAAGTTGGGTAAAGAGAGCCAGCAGCAGGCCTGGGCTTGGCACAGTTGGAGGGATAGTTGCTGAGAGGGGTTAGCTTTCTGCTCATGCAAGGCCTTTCCAACTCATAACTGTGTGGCTTTTATTTACCCCTGAAAACCAGCAGAAGATGTCTTAGAAAATATCCTTAGGATAGTGTGTCTGCCTCTGGAATGGGAGCAGGAGGTGGTCTGGGTAGTAAGCTCAGGTGCAGGAATCTAGAAGGGACAGTTATTGGAATCCAAAGAGGGGTGTGTGAAGGGCAGGCACTGGGTAGGCCTGAGTGTGCAGAGTAAGGACAATGGACAACAGGCCAAGTTGGTATCCCAAAGAAGTAGACTGCAGAGTTGTCTACTCTCCAGAGAATAAAGTTCCCACACTAGACAAGAAGGCAGAGCTGGAGCTACCTGAGTATCTGAGCTGAATGTGGGTGTTTCCCAGGAAGACAGAGAGGGCACGGAGGCAGTTTCCAGTGTCACAGGCCCCATGTTCCAACACAACCAGCAGCTGGCCTTTCACAGAGTCCTGGTAGACAGGATGGTAGGGGTTTGTGGAGGATCCATGAGGAGGCCTCAGGTAACTTCAGCTCCTAACCTACATCTAGGTGCTAGCCAAACAGATTCTGTGAGGCAAGATGTGCTTACCTCACCAGGGACTGACACAGGTGAGTGGACATGAGTGTATATATGGAGGAGGTTTGTGTGACATGTGTGCATGCCTGTACATGTGTGTGAATGTGTATGTATGTGTGTATGACAGTGTGTGTGTGCCCATACTCCTCTTCTGCCCCATGAGTGCTCCTATATGTATACATATAGATATATGTGTACACTTTTGTTGAATCTACATATACAACATGACTGTGTGTGGAGTATGGTGTGTGTGTGTGTGGTCTGTGTGCTGGCATGTAGCCTTCATTTGTGTGTGTATACCTCATGCATCTCTGGCCAGGTGATGGGGAGACAGCTGCCCTGGATAATATACCAGCTTGTTGGCCCTACTCTCCCCTGATTTCCTCACCCCACTGTCACCCAGGCAAGGAAGGGCAAGCAAAGAGACTACAGTGGTCCAACACTAAAATTGAGAAATCACTGATCAGTCCTCAGAAGGATGGAAACAAAATGGTGTGTGCTGAACTTGGGAAGCTTCAGCTTTATTGAGGGTCCCTTCTTTCTCCTGTGACAAGTCCAGTGTGTCACATCTGTAAAAAGGTCTATGAAGATGGGTTTAGTTCTGTGGCTCTAGACTACGATGGCCATTTAGGAGAGGCAAGGACTAGAAAGGATGGGGGGGGGGGGAGACAGCAGCCATTCTCCTGCCAGTAGGGCTATTCAACTTTTCTTGCAAGAAGCTATATGTTACACCTATTATTTTAATGACTTTCTTGTTTACAGTCATCTCCCCTCAGGACTCCCTTGTGGGGCCCCCACTCTAACAAAACCCCCCTCCTGAAATAGGCTGTCTGCTTACCTGCACCAGGCTGTAGTGGCAGCCAGGATTGCCCCTGAAGGTGAAGCTCCGCCCATCAAAGGTGAAGTAATGCCCGTCACCACCCACTGCACACTCAGCAGGGCACCGGGCCTGGGCACAGTGCCAGCGGCCATCCTGGCACACACTAAAGACGTAGGGAGTAGGACAGTGAACTGTGACATCAGCTCCATGCCAGGGTGTTGATTCTTTCTCTTTCCTGGCACACCCACCACCAGTAGAAGTGGATAGTCATCAGTCATGCCAGAAAATGTCACAAGTCACTGGGTGGGAGACCCCAGAATGGGCTGGTTATTGGGAAGGGCAGATCTCAGAGACAGCACAAAGAAAAGTATCATACATGGCCAAAGACCCACCAAGGGTTGCACTGCTGGTTCACAGTGTCACCAGGGGCGTAGCGCTGGCGCCGGTGGTAGCAGGGGCAATAGGCAGCAGGCACACAGAGGGCACCATCCCAGAAGAGGCCAGTCGGGCACTCACAGCCACTCACACACTCTTTTCCACAAGACCCCTCCTCGCCCTGGGCTACTGCTGAACAACTGGGTGGACAGGATGAGACACAATCAGAGTAGAGCTGCCCCCCTGGACACAAACGTTCTGTGGGAACAAAAAAAATGGCTCATGAGGGGTTGGCTTTGCAAATCCAGTAGGCCATGGGAAACAGACAGGGAGCCCTTAGGCCACTCAAGGATCTTGTTAGTTTGGGATAGGCAGACCCAGCATACCACAGAAGCCAGGCTTCCTCCAGTGCACATAAATGTGCTGCCTGGCACAGGCCTGGGCATAGTTGGCAAAGGTGGCACACACAGCCTCCAGTTGCCCCTCTGGGCCACTGCCTGCTGTGGCTCCAACACAGTAGGCAAAGATGCAGGTTTCATGGTACTCATCTGGGGGAACCTGTAGGGAAGGGGAAATCCTCAGCCAGCAAATGCCTTTCCTCACCAAGATCTCCTGTCTCCTCTTCCTTTACATCTCAATTTGAAACCAAACATGGTAAGTGCTAGAAGGGTCCTCAAGAGTCACAAGAACAGCCATCTTGTTCTCAAAGGTAAAACCAAAGACAGGGAAAGGGCACCCAATGACAGGATCAGACCACCCACCTGGCATCTCTTAAGCATCCACTAGTCTCTATGAAACCTCTCCCTTCTAGAGCTGGTCACCACCTCCATCCCACCCATACCTGTCCATGACATTGCCAGAATGGATCCTCCAGCAGTTGGTGGCACATGTCCTGGGCTTGAGCTTGAAGCTTGCCAGCTTCCAAGCCAATCAATATACCTTCTAGGAGGCCCTCACAGCCCCGGGCCACTTCCACTGCATCCAGACACCCAGGCTGAGGACAGAGACAAGCCAGGAAGCAGTGACCAAGAACATTAGCCAGGAAAACAGGAAAGCGATTACCGTCCTCATAGTTGCCTCCAGACCCAAGTGTTATAGCCACTAGACCAGGGCTACAAAGTGATAAGCCCAGCTCAGAGAAAGAGCCAGGGCCACAGTCAGCCCATACAGATCTGCTCAGTGGCCCTAACAGGGAGGATCCAAGATTGTCATTACACAGCAGTTGCCAGACTCCCTATGGGGCCTGAAACCTGTGTGTTCTCCATGAAGACCCCCGGAAAATGTAGACAGGCAAGAGGCAGTCTCACCTCAGAGCCAGGGAGCTTCCATGAATTCCCAAAGGTAGCAGCTAGCATAGCCAATTCCCCTCCAGGCTCCACAAAGTCATCTGAGGAAAATTGAAGCCAATGCTAGACCTGGAGTCCCAAATCTCTTCCCTCCTTCCCTCCATCCCTCCTTCCCTCCCTTCCTCCCTCCCTCCCTCCCTCCCTCCTCCAGACACACCAAGCGACACCTCACATACCCTCTGGCCTGCCATTGTAAAGTCCACAGAGGCCCTGTGTCCGCCCCCAGAACTCGTGGTCCACGGAGATGGAGATGGAACTGGACTTGTCCAGTCTTACAACCACCCCCAGGCCCCCAGAGAGCACCAGCCAATCTCCCTGCCACTGAAGGCTCATCCCTGGAAAAAGGATAGGGTCAGTCAGCCTCAAGGGCCACACTCCCTCCTCATCAGCAGGGAAAGAACGCACACAAGTTTCCAAGCTGTGCATTGTGGTTTTCCTGCTGTGCCTGCTATCTTGAGAGAGTAAACTACAACACACACACTATATACACTCTCCACTCACACTGCACATACACACATAACCCACACAGTGTATATACATTCCATGTACCACAACACGCAACATAAACCACACGCCTCACATTCATACACACATCCCACACTTCTACGCAGGCAATACAGACACACTACATACACTCTATCCACTCACCCATATCATATAGACACATACGCACTTAGCCCCAATCTCCTGTACCAGCCATGATGACACTCTCATGAGGCTCAAGGCAGGTAAACAGAGTTGCCTGCCCAAGTGCAGCTGAAGACAGTAGGGAGTGGGTAAGCCAGGCTTATGTCTTCCTGAGCCCTAAGTTTCAAAAGCTTCCCAACAGCACTCAGGGGGATGTATGTAGCAGCTCTGCCCTAGCCTGACACCCTGCCTGCAGGAGCAGGCAACCACCCCAGAGGAGTGAAGAAACCCTCACCATGGAGCAGCAGAGGCTCCCCAACAGGCACTGGCTGGCCCTTCACAGAGACCTCTTCATCTTGGATCAATACCTCCTCAGGACCCATCGTCACTTGAACCTGAGAGAGAGCAGTGGACCAGATGTGTACTTCTCCTCCCCTACCCCTGCAATGTCCAGACCTTCCCTGGGGTCATATCTCTCTCTCTCTCTCTCTCTCTCTCTCTCTCTCTCTCTCTCTCTCTCTCTCTCTCTCTCTCTCTTACCAGCCAGCAGTGCCTAGGCTGGGGACAGTAGACACTAGGCCTGAGGTGGACAGCCCAGGTGGAATCCATAGCACCAGCTAGCAAGTAGGTACATTGGCCCAGGAAGTGGTAGTGACGTCCGTCAAAGGTTTGGTAGTGGAAGCCAGACCAGGTGGCACAGGTGGCTGAGGGATGCTGACGCTGGCTCCAGAGCTGGCCTACAGTTCCTGCCAGAGGCTGCAGGAGGTCTTCAGAGGAAGCATTGCCTGAGCAAGATACATCATGTGTGAGCTTCTACATACAGGAACAGAGGTGAGGACACAGTTTCTGGCACAGCAGGAGGTGTGAGGTCAGGATATGGTCCTTCGGAGAGACCATAGGAGTAGGCAGGACCTGGTGGAAAGGCCTAGAACTCTTAAGGGTGAGGATGAGGGTCTGGATAAGCCTGTCTCCAGAATTGGAGACTACAGACCCACCTGGGCGGTGCTGACCAGAACAGCTGAGGCACATCTGGGAGCTGCTGTTCCACCAGCTGTGTCCCCAGGGTTGGGCACAGCATTCCTCCAAGCTTCCTGCTGAAGAATTAGCTGAGCCTGCTGAAGGTTGGCAATGCCATGTGACAAAGCAATGACCTTTAGGGCTGGCTTCAGCAAGGGCTGTGGTAGGAAAGAATGGGGCACACCCAGCTTGTCATTATTTGGATGGCTCGGAGAGCCAAGCAGACCTATTGTGTCCTCAGGCAGTCTGTCACCTCTGCTAATCACAGATGGGCTCCCTTTCACAGCTGCTACCCCAAAAGGTACCACCTACCCATCCCTCTTGGGTACTTACCATCAGTACAGTGGGTACCCCCCCATCCTGGACAACAAGCCCTCACTGTCCGGTTCCAAGTAGCAGGCCTGGTTTCTGGGGGTCTGCCCCCACCACAGGGAGAAGCAGGGAGAGATGTTTGTTAATATTCAGCCAAGTCCCACCATAAGGCAAGGTGGGTCTTGGTCTGGTCAAGTAGTTGGTGGTTTAGCTCTGATCCACTACTCTGAGGGGTCCTATCAAGTTATTCTCCCCTCCTGGCCTTACTTTCAAATGTAAAGCAAGAATGATTGCTAGGAAATAGCCTGGGGCAGAAGGGAGAAGTGTCACATGTCTTTTCCCCTGCCATGTTATGCCACCACGGTGCCCTCTCATCCACCTACATCATCTCTCTCCACTCTTGAATCCAGCCAGAACCTGTTTCCCAAATGCCCGCTGCACTAGTTCCTCCCAGTCCTTCCCCACTCTCAGGATATACTTCGGTCACTCTTTCCTTTCCTGTCCTGCAGACAGCCCAGGTTCTGACCCTCACTCACTTGTAGATTGCACAGAGCCCAAGTGTTGGGGGCCTGGTGAGCCCCACATGGCCACTCCAGGACAGGTCCAGCTGCCAGCCTAGGCGTCTATAATGGTACAAACTGGTGCAGGGTACTAGGTCCTCCTGACGAGGAGTTACTTCCTCTTCCACATGGACAGTCTCTGTCTGCTCACACCAATGCCTGTCCAGGGGTAGGAGAGCACAGATACCAGTATTGTCCCTTCTGTCACCAAGAAGCTCTGTACTATGAATCCAAGCCCCCAAGGACTGCTGGGAGAAGTACTTGAAAGAAGGGAGAGGTTAAGGGTCAATAGAAAAGTGCTAAAAGAAAATCCTGGCATCCCAGAGGGAGCCTAGGTATAGAAAGGCAGGGGATCATATTGGGAGATCCCCAGGAGCTGCTTACCCATTAGCCAGAGCCCATAGCATCCCAAAGAAAAGGGCAGGAAGCAGCATAGTGCTCCACTGCAGGTTGCCGTTGGGAGGACCTGAGGCTTGAACTTGGGCAATGCTGCTGGAGGAGACCAGAGAGCATAGCACTGTCCCACACTGAGGTCTGAATTAACCTGGAGGTTAGCCTGTCCCAGGCTCTTCACAAGGGTAGATTTTATCCCAGCCCCTGGGTACCAGCTGCTCAGAACCAGATTGGACCTACCTCCAACATCCCTTCTGAGGCCAATTCTCCCGGGAAACAGGCACCATCACACCCCTCCCGGAGTGCCTCTGTGTGTGTGTGTGTGTGTGTGTGTGTGTGTGTGTGTGTGTGTGTGTGTGTGTGTGTATGTGATGGGACTACACTTTCAAGCACTATCACAAACTAATATATGAGTGTGGTCAGGACACATTCCCTTTCTGGGCGTCTGATTCCTTCCCAGTAAAAACTTCAGGGACTTCCCAAGGCTGCACAGATGAGACTCAATAAGCTTTTTGAAACTTCAGATGTGAGAAGGTCTCCCCACCTTCCAAAACCTGCAGGGCTAGAGAGAAGGTGGATCAGTGGTTTAGAGTACTCCGTACTCCCAGATTTGGTTCTTGGCACCCACACTTGAGCTCACAATCGTCCATAACTGCAGTTCCAGTGGATCCAAAGCCCTCTGACCTCAGCAGCACCAGGCACACATGCTGCAAACATACATATATACAGGCAAAATATACATGAAATAAACCATTGTGTTTATTATGGTGTTCTCTCTGTGCTCTTTCCTCTCCCTGTTCCCTCAGGTGCACAGGAAGAGGGAGCACCCAAGTGGAGACAACCTGGAAAAGTAAACGCTTTCCTCAGTGAGGTCAGTTTTTTGAGAGTATTTGTATGGTTGGGGACATTTGATCACCTGTGGTGTTTCTAAGGGTCCCAAAGCATCCAAACACTGAAAGGATCCAGGAAGACAGGAAGGAGAGTGGGGTGGGATAAGACTGGGAGGGAGCTTGTTCCCTCTGCCCCAGGATGGCGCTGAGCTGAGCCGGATGGAACAATCCCAGTGTCCGGTTTAGAGGAGGCAGCTGCAGGCTCCACAGGCAAATCCTGGTTACATCCTGGTCACCAGTAGACCTCCAAGGCCACTGGGCTGGAATGCAGCTGTACCTGAAACTCCGAACCCGTTCATTTCATAATGAAATGAGGTCCCACTGGGCATCCCGCATGGTCACCCCACCTGGCACAACACAGCTAGCCTGGGAGTTCCTTCTTCTGGGCCTACTATTGGAACTAAAATAGAGCCAGTATGAGTCTCCCCAGTTGCTTTCAGATAGCTAGGGTTGGTACCTGGAAGTTGAACAGAGTCCTGGGAAAAGGTCAGCATCTGTTGTGGGCACAATGTCCTTCTAACTTCTCTCACACTCTCACCTGGCCACTGTTCCTGCATATCCTACACACGTGGATTGCAGTTCTGAAAGCCCATTCTTGCACACAGAGAGGGATACACTCTGCTCCTAGGCCACCTTCAGTCAGTGAAGATCCAGGTATTAGAAGAGCCTTTTGCATCTTGAGTCACAGGACACAGGATCCTTCAGGTCTCCATTGCTCCAGACTTCACACTATCTGTAAATATTGAGGACAGCTGCCTGCATCTTATAAGGCCAGCACTGGGTTACTGTGCCCTGCCTCCACAGGTGTCACTATTCTTTTGTCAGGACACTATAGCCAGGGACCTTGTGCTATCGAGGAGGGCCATTTACTGGCCTCCTCTTCCCAGACTCTCTCCCAGCTCTGTTCTGCAACTTGGCTGACAAGGGAAGCTTGGACTGGGGAGAAATGTAACTTGGATCTGCCCTTTCCTCTACAGGGGCAGGCAGGCGGAAATGGGAGTCCATGGGAGTTTGAAGAAAAATCACAGGGCATGGAATATCCAGCCTCGATTTTATTTCCAAGACTGGGAGAGGGTGTCTGAGGAGCAGAGGTGGATGGGTAAGGCGCTGGAGTACCTGCACTCAAGAGCAGAAACGGTGGAAGTCTGAGGAGATCCACACCTAACGCCAGGAGGTTTTCTTACCCACGGACAACACTCCCCCGTTCCGCCCCGCCCCTCCCAGCCTCACCCCCTGCAGCCTCCATGCCTTTCCAGCCATCTGAGTCGGGGACTTGGTTCTATTTCTCCCCGTTTTCTACTTTGAGAGACCTCTCAGCTTGGTTCTTAATACTCAGTCCCCGCAGTGGGACTTGGATCGCGTCCTCCGGTCTGGGTGGATCCTGGTGGAGAGTTTTTTTTGACCGATTCTCCCAATCTCTGCTGGCCAGACAGTCTCCCGCGGGACCGCGGCGCTACCATATACTCGGCTGCCACTGGCGATTTTAAAGACAGCCATGCACACATTGCTCTCCTCCCCAAACACGCCCCCTCCTCTCCCTGCTCCCCCCAACTCTTCACTACTACCACCACCACCCCGTTCCGCGCTCCACCTTTCCCCAGCTCCTCCCTCCTAGGCTGTGAGCACCCTCCCTTTCAGCCCGAGTGCCCTTCCTCCCTAGCCTCTTCTCCTTCCTCTCCCCTCTGCCCTTCCTCGGTCCTAAGCTCCCACTTTCTATCTCCACACTCCGGGCATCTTGCCTTCAGACCGTCACCTGCACTGAAGCCTATTAGTGCACCCTCCCGCGACGGGTCTCTCGAAGACCCTCTGCCTTAGTCTGGTGCCTCGGAGCAGTGTTCCCGCTTCCCGGGTTCCTCCCCCATCACCCGCAACGCTGCCCCGCACCCTCTCCCTCCGCGTCTTTCCTTCCCCTCCCCGCGAAGTTTCAGGGCTGTCAGTCCCGGAGTCTTTCGGGCAGCCCGCACCCAAGCTGCAGGCAGCCGGCGCCATTGTGCAAACGGCCGCCCGGGACCGGAGGCCCGAGCGCCTGGGTCCCCGAAGCGGGCCGCGGCACGTAGCTGCAAGAGCCCGCCAGGTAAGGACACCCGAGGTTCCCGGGCGTCTCCGCCCGCCACCCAAAGGGAGCTAGTCCTGCCGGCTCACAGCAGGTGACAACCCCCGAGGGAAGGGGCGCGCAGACGCGTGTGGGGGAGGGGCGGGGGTCAGAAGAGGGAGGGAAGGGAGTCAGGAGGGAGGGTCCTGGCGCAGAGGGAGAGACTAAGAAACTGGAGGGGAGGGCAAGGACAAGGAGGGGCCCGGTGGGAGCAGGTGGGAAGAGGGCGGGAGGGGCCTGCGGAGAGGATCCCAAGGAGCGGGAGTGGGGTTCCTCGGGATAGAGGAAGGGTCCAGCGCGAAGGGGCAGGAAACGGGCTCAGGGATGGGGCTGGTCGGGAGCGAAGGACGCTGACAGGTGAGCCTAGAGCAGGGCAGGGGGCCGGGACCCGGAGTGACTCCTGAGCTCTAACTGGGGCGGGGATGGGGGGGGGGGGAGTCTAGTCAGAAGGAAAACTCCGGAGAGGGCGTGAAGTCAGTAGGGAGCAGAAATGGGCAAAGGGGCTGCTGAGAGGGAGGTGTGCTGCGAAGAAAGGAGGATGGGGAGGGGCAGAGCAAGGGGTTAGCTTGTATTCCCCCGAGGTGGGGGGCGTGAAACCTGGAAGCTAGGGAGCGGACTAGGAGGGGGAGGGGAAGAACAAGGCTGGGGACCGGGAGGGGAGAGAAACGGAGCCCGAGCTTGCAGGGTAGGCAGAGGGGGAAGGGAAGCGGGGGCCGCTGAGGGGGGAAGGAGAGCAGCGGGAGGGAGGGAAGCAGAGGGGAGGATGGTGTGGGGGAGGGGGAGGGAACCGAGGAGAGGAAAGAAGGAAAAGAAACCCGAGTGGGGGAGGAGAGGGGAGGGGCAAGCGGATGGGGGAGAGCAGCTGAGAAGGGGAGGGCGGGAGTTGGGGGAGGAAGGAAAAGAGGAGGGGGAAGGAAGGGAGGGAGTGTGCAGCCCTGGGAGGGGGTGGCGTGCGGAGAACTAGGCGGGCGGGCACAGGAGGAAGGGGGAGGGGAGCGCTGCCCAAGACTGCTGGGAGAGGAGGGTCGGGAGAGGCCGTAGCTGCTGAGGGCCGACTCGAAGAGGGCCCCTGGGGGTTGACCCGACGGGTGCGCGCAAGGGAGGAACCAAAGGGGCGGGGCAGGAGGAGGAGCCCCAAAAGGCTGCCAGATTTGGTGGGGAGAGAGGGCGGAAGGCTGAGAAAGGGGAGGGGCAGAGGGAAGGCTGCCAGGGAGGGGGGAGGGGAGTCTGCTAAAGGAGGGGCAGAGAACCGGTTGGAAGAGGAGCAGGGAAGTGCAAAAATCGGGGAGTGTCCTGGCCTGGTGTGGGGGTTGTCTTCGCCGGGTTAGTCCTATGGGGGTTGGGAGTCTTTGAGGTTGGGGTTTAGGGAGAGGAAGTCAGAGTCATTTACTACCTCTGCAAGAGCCCTTGTTCACCTCCCCCCTCCCCATCCCTAAATTGTTACTGGTCCTCCAGGGCTGTCTCTTATTTCACTAGCTCCTGCCCTGGGGGCTGAAGGGTCCACTTGTAGTTTCCCACTCCCCATCTTGGTCCAGAGAATTAAGTAGTCCCTGTACTTCCCCTGGCAAAGACACAGTGGGTGGTGAGTGATTGCTGGTGGCTTGGGGATGGTTTTAAAGACTTGACAGGTGGGGATAGGGGCTAATATCCATAGCCAAGCAGAGTTTTTTCCCGAGTTCCCTCACTTGTGCCTAGGACATCACTTTGGTGTTCTTGGCGATAGCTAAGACCTAGGTGGAGGCTGACAGGAAGAATCTGAACAGGGCTGTCTTTTTAGGGTCTGTGGCCTGATCACCTAGGAGAGCCACTCCTGGTGGCTATGAGAGAGACCCTGGAGGCCCTGAACTCCTTGGGTGAGTGGGGACAAAGGAACCAGGAGGGTGGGACTTCCTAGGCATCCCAAGTGTAGCAGTGTGGTCTTCAGGAGTTTACAGCCCTGAGCCCCAAACAATGGCAGCTTGGAAAGGCAGACATCTTTTTAGGTCACCATTATGGGTCTCAGTGACCAGACCAGGATGGTAGTACTAGATTGTATGTGTCCATGGGATTCACTAGAAGCTAAAACAAACAAACAAACAAACAAAACTCATTGCACTTACATGTTTATTTATTGTGTTTATTATGTGTACCTCATGTATGGAGGTGAGAGGACAATTCTCTGAGTTCTCTCCTCCCGTGTGGGTTTTGGAAACCAAATGCAGATCATCGGGTGTGGAGGCAAGCACCTTTACCCACTAAGCATCTCCCCTGCCCGGCACTGGAATTCTTTTTCTTTTCTATTTCAAACTATTCAGCTTCTTTTCTTTCTTTCTTTTTTCTCCCCTCAATTAAAAGGACTGAGCTTAATACCTGGCCAGACGGCTGGGGAGCTTGGGCAGTCCTTTATTCATGCAGACAAGAGATACCTTTCTTCCCAAACCAGCTGGGAAAATACCCCAGCTCTGATACCAGTTCAATACTAGAAGCTTCATTTGAACTCATCCTCTGCCTATAACAGGATTCTCAGTGGGACAGCCAGAGATGGCTCCCCAAAGTGAGCCCAGGGATGGGTTCAATAATGCCCAGGAGAAGATGACATCTTCTAGAGAAGAGAGCACACTGCGCTCATGTTCAGGTAAGTGGGTAGCTTCCACGAGCCGTCTGCACATACTCTGGTAGATGGTATTCTGGACATTTGGAATACCTTAGGCACTAAAGAGACCTAGGTTCCTCCCTTCGTGGAACTTAATGTTAGAATGGGCAGCAGTCAGGCAACAAGAAATGTAAGCATGGTAAAAAATTGTGAGCCATCTTAGAAGACAGAAAGTGCTATGGCGGTGATAATGCACTGTGAGAGGGACCAATGGGCAGCAGGTGGGACGAGGCAGGATTGCCTAAGGCAAGATCTAGCCTGGCTCCTTCCCATTCTCTTCCTCACATGTTTTGCCTTGGAACTTATAAAACACATAGTCCAGAAACCCCTCACAGTTGTGGCTCCAGTCCACCCTTAGCACCTGCTTCGGCTACTGGGAATTTGCCTTTGCAGATATGATGTAGGACAAAGATCTATGGGGAGTTCAGGCTTGCTTCCTAGTACCAATGGGGCTTGCCTTCCATCTGTGATGTTTTTGGAGTCCTTGGGGCATCCTCTTCTCTTTTAGGGCATGAGACCCCTGGCCAGAAAGAGGGCATCCACACAGAACAAGCTGAAGCTCCTTGTATGGGCAGCCAGGCCTGTACCCCACAGAAGGCTGAGCCTGGGGGCTCTGTCCCAGGTGAGTCTTCTTGATGTTCTTGGAGGACCAGGCAAAGGGAACAGGGACCAAGCGAATTCCAGGCTTCTGTCTGAGGAGATAGCTGTGCTCCAGGCCCTCTCCCTTTTCCTCTAGCGCTTCAGTGCTCCAAAGGAGTTTCACATCTGTGGACAATGGAAGGGAAGGGGAAGGTACCAAAGAGGTGCATCTCACTCCTGGAAGTCCCAACTTCCCTCTTCATTCCACCCCACCCCCCACCCCACCCCCATTCCTACATGCTGTTGTTCTCTTGGATTATAACTGCCACAAAGATAGAGTTCATCAGGATGTTTACTGCCTCTACCCTGCATGCTCCTTTTCCCAGATCTCTTCATGATGCCAAGGGCCCCCAGTCTGCAGCACACACGCACACACATGCGCACACATGTATGCTCAAACACACACACACACACACACACACACACACACACACACACACACACACACACACACACTTTTTCCATTCATCACCACTTGCTTGAATGGCATCACTTACTCAACAAGGGTTTATTTTGTGCATACTGCACAAAGGTGTTGAGTATGGCAGGGAAAGAAAGGGCATCTAGCTGCACAGACCTGGGTTGAACCCTTGCTCTGCACTGACCTGCTGAATGTTCCTAGGACCGGATGCTGTGTTCAGGGGTGGTCTGTTCACCTGTCATCAGAGTGACAGTAACATGGCTAGTGTGGAGCTTTGTGATGCTACTTGCCCACTGCCTCATCCCTAGTTGGCCTCAAATAAATGGTCATAGAGCTGATTTTAGAATTCAAGATGTCTCCCATCCAGAAGCTAAACCAGAGCTGGGCTGCTGTTACTATGAGGCAGAACAAATAACTAAACCAACAATACATAGCCACAGGATCACAGAAGCTAATATTAACGGTAATTGCTATAGGAGTTTATAGTAAAGGATCTTTATGTGCTAGACATGTCAAAATGCTGCTTGGTGTACTGCACTTTGAGAGAAACATGGATTTCAGCTGTTGTAAGTGGGGTGGAGGAGGAGAAGACATTCTTGGCTGAGAAAGGGCTTCCAGGCCGGAAGCAAGAAAGGTGATATGTGACAGGTTGAAGAGCAGCATAGTGAAGGACAAAACTTCACACCTGGATGAAAAGGAAGCTGGACTAGGAGTGTGGGGGGCCACATGAAATCAGAAGCTATTCCTGATTCTTGAGTAGAGGAATGGCATGAAGAAGAGGGAAGTGACATCAGAGGCCGAGCAGACAGTGATATGGAACCAGTGAGTTAGAAACTAGGAGTGAATGTAATCTGTGTAATATGATCAAGGCTCAGGCTATGACAGGCTTTTAGGGCCAGGCAGCACTCAGATCATGTGGCGCAAATGCTCTCAGACAAGATTCACTGAGGGTGGGGGAGGAGGCTTTAAAGGAAGAGAACAGATTACTCTGCATGCATGGATGCATTTTGTGAGGATTCCCTAGGAACTTGAATCTGCCCTTTGGGTTGAGGCTCCCCTTGAGGCCTCACCCTGCTTCTCCCAGTGGCTGAACACTCACCAGTCCCCCCCCAACCCCTAGCCTGTAAACTCCAGTCTTGTCTTCTCTCCTTTAACTCTTCCTTTGATCTTATCAACTCCAGCTTCTTTCTTTGGGGGGTAGGGGTGTCTCTGTATAGCCTTGGCTGTCTTGGAACTTGTTCTGTAGACAAGGCTGGCCTCGAACTCAGAGATCCACCTGCCTCTGCCCCTCAAGTGCAGCTTCTGACTTAATGGGACTTCCCAGTCCTGTAGAGCAGTAGGAAGGGAGCTGAAGAGTGGTTCCAAAGGGGATGGAGCAGAAGAGGGAGCATTTGGGAAGGCAGGATGGAGCACAAGGGTGCTCTGGTGCTTAGGGAGGAAGCAAAGGGAGAGGCACTGAGGTTCCAAGGCCATCCTGCATCATCCTATGGTTAGATTCGGCTGGGGAAGAGGTCTGTGAAGGCCAGGCGTTTGTTAACACTATATCCAGTTTGAAGGACACCCAAGAAGGGTCAGGATGATAGTGGGCATCCTCCACAAGGATGAATGCTCAGAGGTAAGCAGCAGTTCTGTTCTGGAGGGAGCAGGGGGAGGGGTGTCTACTAAGAATTCAAGGGAGGGTTCCTGGATGGAGGAGCTGGCCAGCCTGGGAGAAAAGCCCCAGGAGGCACCATGCTTGCCAGCAGCTTTGGCTGCAGAGGGAACCGAAAGGATGAAAGGACTTTGGGGTTTACTGATTCCCAGGAAGCTTTGAGTGAGGTACAAAAAGGAGCCAGACTGGAAGTGAGGAGGAGCCTACTGGCAAATGAATGTGCTTTCACACAATTCCTTTTTTTTTCTCCCTTCCTTTTCTTTTTGACTGCTCAGGGGAGGAATGGATGATTCGGAAGGTGAAGGTAGAGGATGAGGATCAAGAGGCAGAGGAGGAGGTGGAATGGCCCCAGCATCTCTCCTTCCTTCCCAGTCCTTTTCCCACTCCTGACTTGGGTCAGTTGGCTGTTGCATACAAACTGGAGCCAGGGACAGCGGGGACACTAGGTGGAATCGCGCTGTCGGGTTGGGCCCCGATCCCTGAGAAGCCTTATGGCTGCGAGGAATGCGAGCGGCGTTTCCGGGATCAGCTAACTCTGAGGCTGCACCAGAGGTTGCACCGGGGTGAGGGTCCTTGTGCCTGCCCGGACTGTGGCCGCAGCTTCACGCAGCGTGCTCATATGCTCCTGCACCAGCGCAGCCACCGCGGAGAGCGTCCCTTCCCGTGCTCAGAGTGCGATAAGCGCTTCAGCAAGAAGGCCCACCTGACCCGCCACCTGCGCACGCACACTGGCGAGCGTCCCTACCCATGCGCTGAGTGCGGCAAACGCTTCAGCCAGAAGATTCACCTAGGCTCGCATCAGAAGACCCACACTGGAGAGCGGCCCTTCCCCTGCACCGAATGCGAGAAGCGGTTCCGCAAGAAGACACACCTGATCCGCCACCAGCGTATCCACACCGGCGAGAGGCCCTACCAGTGCACCCAGTGCACACGCAGCTTCACACACAAGCAACACCTGGTGCGGCACCAGAGGGTGCACGATGCTGCTAGCCGCACCCGCTCCTCGCCCGACATCCCTGCTACTCCCCACTCCCCCACCGCGTCTCTTACCCCGTCTCCTCCTGGGCCCAAGCCTTTCGCTTGTTCCCACTGCGGGCAGAGCTTTGGCTGGAAAAAGAACCTCGCTACGCACCAGAGTCTGCATCTCACCGAGGGTCGTCCTTTTGGGTGCGATGAATGTGCACTCGGCACCAACGTGGACCCCGCCTCTGCCGAGGCCTCGGCTTGCACTCCCCACGCGCCTGACTGTGGCCCGGGTTCGGGGTCCGCCGCACCCCAGCGCACCATTTCCAGCGAGCGCTCCTTCTTCTGCCCCGACTGCGGGCGCGGCTTCGCCCACGGGCAGCACCTGGCCCGCCACCGGCGCGTGCACACGGGCGAAAGGCCATTTGCCTGCGCTCAGTGTGGCCGCCGCTTTGGTTCCCGACCCAATCTAGTCGCCCACTCCCGGGCCCACAGCGGCGCCAGACCTTTTGCCTGTGCGCAGTGTGGCCGCCGCTTCAGTCGCAAATCTCACCTGGGCCGCCACCAGGCAGTGCACACTGGCAGCCGCCCCCACGCTTGTGCCGTCTGCGCCCGCTGCTTCAGCTCCAAAACCAACCTGGTCCGACACCAGGCGATCCATACGGGCTCCCGCCCCTTTTCCTGCCCTCAGTGCGCCAAGAGCTTCAGCCGCAAGACCCACCTGGTGCGGCACCAACGCATCCATGGGGAAGCAGCCCTCCCAGTCCCAGCCTCGAACCTCTCTGCTCCAGCCTGGCCCAATCCTTCCGAGGTGGTACCACCTCCAATCTTTTTCTAAGGGAGTTTTGACCCGCATCCTGCCTTTCCTGACAGATTTGGGAGACTCATTACTGGAGACTTAGTGGGTTTTTAACATTCACACCTAGGTTGCTGCCAAAGCACCAGGACACTTGAATCATTGTCCTTTCTTTAGTGTTAGTTGAGAAGTCCGAAAATCATACTTAGCTCTTGACAGTTATGGCAACACACAGAGACTATCCTTGCAGATACCACACTGAGAACCAGACATTTCTGGGTCTCGAGGAGAGACCGAGCAAGAGACCTCTAAATAGAGGGAAAGAATAGTTACTTATGTACTTGAAGTTCATTAAAGTTCAAATCTGAAGTTCTGGGGCTGTTAACTGAGCCAGGGGAGAAAGCCCGACTCTCTTTACTCACTGCCACCTCCGTCCACAGGAAAAGACCTTTCCTAACAGTCCAGTGTGTGTGTGTGTGTGTGTGTGTGTGTGTGTGTGTGTGTGTGTGTGTGTGTGTAGGTGAGGACCAGAGGGAGTGGGTGGCCCTTAGGCTGCTCCCAGGGGACCAGCATTGTTACTCGAGGTGCTGGGGTTCCTACCACCTGTTTGCAGCCCTTCAAGAGGCTTCCCAGAAGCATCCTTACTTGCACCTGCATAGGAGGTTCAGAATGAGGCAATGCTTGAACATGCCATAAAGGTGGTTTCTATAGCACATCTCCACCAGTTGTCTCCTTGTGAGGAGTGCTGGAGCCCGAAGGCGCTGCAGCTACACCCCCAGCTGGGGCTCACAGAAGCAGGGGAGTTGCCTGACAGTGAGGGAGCAGTGGGGGCATGAGGTATGAGTTTAGAGAGAACTGTTTTGGATTCGACCTCATAGAGTACTTATAGGCAATCCTTTGCTCTCCCAGAACTTCAGTTTCTCATTAAAATGAGAGTTGGTGTTGATGAAAGCTGAGACTCCTTTCTATCCTATTACTAGATTACTAACAACAAAGATACCCAAGGCAACTGTCTCCTGGGTGCTAAGCACTGGGAAGGGTCAGGAGCCAGCTAGCAAGGATCCTTCCACCACAGCTTAAGTGGGTTTCCTGGTTTGTGTTACTGTTGCTGTGATAAAATACTGACCTTGAGCAGGAGAGGGTTATTTGTTTTATACTTTCAAGTCACAGTCTGTCCTTCATGGAAGTCAGGGCAGGAACTGAAGCAGAGACCAAGGAGGGAGGACTACTGCCTATTGGCTTGTTCTCATGACTTGTTCAGTTTGCTTCTTTAAAAAACCAGGACCACCTGCCTAGGGGTGGCACTGCTCACAGAGGAACCCCACACACACACATCAACCACTAATCAAGAAAATGCCCGCACAGGCCAGTCTGATGGGTTGTGTCAGTTGAGGTTCCTTCTTCCCAGATGACTCTAGCTTTGTCAAGTTGACAACAAAACAAATAAAACCAAAACCTAGCCAGCACAGTGGACTCCTTAAAGGCAAAGTAGGAGTCCAACAGTCCAATAATAGTCAAGGGAGGCTGACAGGCTGCCATGTCTGAAGCCACGCCTGAAGAAACAGCATGGGAATCATGGGTGTGAGGTTGAATGGAAGTAGAAGACCAGAGAGCTGCAGTCCTCATCGCAAGGCAGGAGAAGAGAAGCTAGGACTGGCTTGAGAACCAGAAAGGCTGTTGGCACTCCATTGTACAGTAGTTCCCGCTGCATCTAAGAGAGTGGGGACAGCAGGGCGTAAGCAGGGTGGAAACATGGCCATGTTTATATTCCAACACTTTAGAAAGACTGGCTGGAGACATGTGCATCAGTTACCCACTAGTCACGTGGTGAAGACTTTGGACTATGGACATGTTAGAGGAGATGGAGAAGTGTTGAATTAAAAATACCACTAGTCAGATGGTACAGGACTTGCTAAGAAGCATGGTGGAACCACTGGGGCTTGACTTCTGCTTAGCTGGCTGGCTAGCTGACAGCAGCCTTTCCCTGAGAAGCATCCACATATTTATGCTGGGAGAGCAGTCTTTTGTACCTGCTGAGGTTGACTTGTAGAAAGTAGCCCATATTGGTACAGAGCTCGGGATAAGGCAAGCTGGAGACGGGTGGTCTGAGAACTATCTGCATTCGGGAAGCTATTAGGTATTAGGTGCCCATCCATCCAAAGAAGTAAGTGTGGAGTGAAAAAGGGAGGCCTTGGACCAAACGCTGGTGTGGAGCAAAATCAATGAGGGAAGGACTCTGAGAGAAAGCTGCAAAGACTGGGGACACCAGAGAATAGAGAGGAAGACCCTGAGAGGAACTGACAGGGATGCTTGGATAACACTTTCAGGAAGGAAGAGGCAGCTGAAGGCTAGGGGGAGGAGAGTACATGAACCCAGGGTCTTGTGCCAAGGCGATGGTATGCAGCATCTGGGTGGTTGGATGAGTTCCAGTTGCAAAGATGAATCACAAAAGCAAAGTCCTGGAGCAGGAATAAGAGAGTGAGACCTGGACACGGGTGAGGGACTGTGGGAAGCCACTTTCACTGTAAGGCCAAGGGCATGAATGTGTGTAAAGTTTTGTTTCCTGGCTAGGAATGAGTAGGTGACTGTTGACTACTGTGGGTGTGGCTATAAAACAGCAATAGGCTGTGCTATTGAAATCCCCACCACTCTGCTGCTCCAAAAGGCAGCTCAGCTTCTCTCAGAAGCTGCCCTCCTGGCCTCTGGGGCACTGGGCTTGAAGGACCTGATGAAAGGCTATTGCACGGACTGTTTGGCTCACACACACACATGACATTAGCCCACTGCTTCCCTTCTCCAAACATTCTGGAATTCTTGTGTCACAACGGCTTTTTGATCCTTCAGCATGTTTAGGAGCACTACCACGTGCCAGGCATTTCTAGGATTTCGTATTCTCTTGAAGATTCACCACCCTGCCAATCTGTGTCCTTTGAGCTTGTTCGAAAATAGTTGAAAGTCATTTAGTGTCAAGCCTGGCAGTCAAAACAAATGACAAGTGCTCAAAACCAAGTGAGTGAAACTGTGTGCAGGGCTGTCAGCCCAGCCACTCAGGAGGCTGAGGCGGGAGAATTAGAAGGGCCAAGCTAACCTGGTCTACAGAGTGAATTCAAGGCTAGCCTGGAGAACCTAGTGAGACATTGAGGGCAGGCAGGGATGAGGGAGTACCTGCAAGATGACTCAGCATGCCTGCTCTGAGTCTGCGTTCCATCCCAGAGACCCATGTGATGGAAGAAGTGAACTGATTCCCACAAGTTGTCCCCTGACCTCCACACCATTGTTGTGGTATGCGTATGTGTGTGCACACACTGAATAAATAAAAACAATTTTGAAAGGGAAAGTTCTGGGTTTGTAGCTTGGTGGCAGGCGCTTGTCTGGCATCTGCAAGGCTTTGTGTTCAATTCCCATCCCTTCTCTGCCCAGGAT
>CM052700.1:88824700-88863828 GCA_028551405.1 Uromys caudimaculatus
AAAAAAAAAAAAAAAAAAAAAAAAAAAAAAAAAAAAAAAAAAAAAAAAAAAAAAAACTTCTAAAAAGAAAAATGCAAATTATATGTATTTATTTATGTATGAATGCTTCATTGATGACGAGATATTTCATTAATTAACCAAAATGTATTTAGTTTTCCTACAACTCTTGTTCCACAGAAAGATTGTCTGTAGTAAACAGGTAAGAAGCAGGCAGACTGTAGTCCCAGCACGTAATACAGATATGTGTAGCTCATGTTGACTGCTTGTGAGGAACTTAAAGTCTGGCTAGAGATGAAACATGAATGCCCACAGACAGATGAGTAAGGCTCTGTGGGCTCCTGCTGTTGCCTCCTCATCTGGAGGAGGAGTCAGGGGAGGATCTAGTATGTTTTCAACAAAACACCCAGCCCTTGCATTGTTTATCCTTGACAGCTAGCTATTCAGATATCCTTCTTTTCTCATTTTCTTCTACCTGTTGCCTTGCTTGAGAACAATCAATGAGCAAGAGACTATTTGGCAAGGGCAAAGCAAAATGAGTGGACTTTAGCAGCAGCTAATCCAGGCTCTCTCGAAATCTGCCAATCATGTGATCCATGACACAGGAATCTTGCTTGTGGCAGAGCCTCTAGTGTCTTCTCCCTCTGTCTGCAGGGGTGGACACTGAGAGCTGCTGGTCAGAGGGACCTGCCACACATGCTGCAAGTCTCAAGTCAGAGTCTAGGTGTGTCTCTGACCGGCTCAGACAAGCAGGTAGAGACTCTGGCATTTTAATCCTTTGAGCTTGCAAATCCACCCAGCCCTGTGCAAACATTGTAGGAAACAGCACAAGCCCTTGATCTCATGAATTTGATTCCTCAGATGTAAGGCAAGCTTTGTCCTGTGGGTGGCCCTTAATATTGAATGTCCTGGGAGATGGTAAAGAAATAAGAGTCACGGTCCCAGACTCACAAACTTGAACCTGACCCAAGAGAGAGCCGGAGCTTCACAACGTGCTCATCACTTGTGGCTGGGCAGGCACAGGTATTGCAACCTATTCATGACCAAAGGGCAGAGAAAGGGCAGAGTGTAGGCTGGAGAAGTCAGGGGTGTTTCTGGAGAGGAGTGTGCCCTAGCTCAAGAAGACTGCAAGCAGGAGGTAGAGGACTTAGGATCAACCCAACGGCCATTGTATGGGGGTTTGGGCCATAGCAAACCAGTTTTATGTAACTCCAAGGTAGTGATGAGAATCTATCCTTCTCAGGGTAGGTTCAGAGAAATCCCACCTCTGCTGAATGATTGATGTTCTAGCTGATGGATATTAGCCTTAGTTAGGTTTCTATCGGTGTGATGAAATACCATGACCACAGTAAGTTCCGGGAGGAAAGGGTTTATTTGGCTTACATTTCCATATTACTGTTTATCATCAAAGGAATCCAGGACAAGAACTCAAACAGAGCAGGAACCTGGAGGCAAGGGCTGATGCAGAGGCCATGGAGGGGTGTTACTTACTGGCTTGCTTCCCCTGGCTTGCTCAGCTGGCTTTCTTATAGAACCCAAGACTACCAGCCCACAGATGGTACCACCCACAAGGGGCCCTCCCCCATTGATCACTAATTGAGAAAATGCCTTACAGCTGGATCTCATGGAGGCATTTCTCAACTGAAACTCCTTTCTCTGTGATAACTCCAGCTTGTGTCAACTTGACACAAAACCAGCCAGTACAACTGTTTATCATCAAAGGAATCTAGGACAGGAACTCAAACAAGGCAGGAACCTGGAGGCAGGGGCTGATGCAGAGGCCATGGAGGGATGCTGCTTATTGGCTTGCTTCCCCTGGCTTGCTCAGCTTTCTTTCTTATAGAACCCAGGACCACTGTGCAGGCATGGCACCCACAGTGGGATGGGCCTTTCCCCATTGATCACTAATTCAGAAAATGTCTTATAGCTGGCTCTTATAGAGAGATTTTCTTAATTGAGGCTTCCTCCTCTCTGATGATTCTAGCTTGTGTCAAGTTGACATAAAACAAGATAGTATGGTTAGTAATTGTGTCAATTGGGAAAACTGAAATTCTGCTATGGAACAGTGACACTGTAGTTTCTCTATCTGGCAGCCCCCCACAACCAACGTTCTACTTCCTCTATGAATTTGACCGTTAAGACTTTCCCATAAGTTGGATCATATAATATTTGTCTGGCTTGTTTCACTTAGTAAAAAATCTTCAGGGTTCATACATATGGTATAGCACATACCAGAATTTCCTTTATAAATTCCTTCTCTTAAAAAGTTAAATGCATTGTATGCTTACAACTGTGGGGCAAGTGGACCATGCCAGAAGACCTGGTAAGGTAGAAGCAGGTTGAAAACCCTGGGAAGTCTCATAATTGAGAATGGCAGGCTTAAGAACCAGCTCCCAGCCAGGGGCTACTTACCCTAGAACATATAACAATACACCCCATGACAACCAGTCAGGTAGCATAAAAACCTAGAGTTCTCCATGCTAATGAGGTATCTAAATAGGCCTCAAGTGTTTAGCCAATGAGCTTCCCTTACTGGGCATCCCTTCTTGCAGAAGGTATTTAATCCCTGGTTCACCCTGAGTAAGACATATATGCATTCTCCATAACAATAAAGCAGTTTGGACAAGCAACAACCCTCTTCTTCATCAAGGATTCCTGAGGGGAGATTTAGAGCCACGTCTAAATCTCCTGGAGAAGGCCTCTCTTCTAGTCCCTTCCTACTTTCTCAGCATTCACTGGAAGCCAGACCAGATTCTGCCCCATCCCAGGCTCAGTCATCCCTTTCCTGTCTGGTGCATAGGGGAAGCACAGACCCTCAGACCCCCATTTCCAACTCCTCTCAATCCCCAGAGGTGTCTGGGTACATAGGAGGCTGAGAACCACCCTTCTCAACTCCTGGCAGTCCCCAGGCATCTGCGTACATAGGAGATTGAGAACCACAGCATCTGTCCCAGCCCCTGCTGTTTCTTCTCATCCGGAGAAACATGGGTTGGAAGCCTGTGTTCTTGGCCTGTGTTCTGCCTTCCCTGAGTGACATGCTGGTGGCGCTCTGGCATCCCAGCAGTGAGACAGACACACATACCACAGTATGCATGTGGAGATCAGAGGACAAGTTGAGGGAGTCTGTTCTTTCCTTCCACCATGTGGGTCTTGGGTATCGCATAGTAAGTACCTTAACCCACTGGGTCATCTTACAGGCACAACATTCCTTCATTTTTACTTTAGTCTTTTAATATGAGCTTGAACACAGTTTTCTTCCTTTTAAAGGCAGAATACTATTCCACTGTGTGTCTAGAGTTTTTGTTTCTCTATTCATCTCAGTGATTCAGGTTGTTTCAACCCAATGGGTCTTGTGAAGGATGCTATACCCCGGTGCAGAGAGCATCCTCACATTCCTGGGCTCTGTAAACTTGGATTCACAGATGGACCCAGCAGTTGAATATGTAAGACAACTATGTGCGAGGAAAGAATAAAAAGGGATGGATTCTGCCTGGACGGTCAGGAGGCATCTCTGAGAAGATGAATCAAATTGACAGGAATATCAGTGTTGTGGTCTGGTCCTCTGGCCATGCAGGCAACATGGTTCTACACACCCAGGGCATTCACTGTCTATCTCCTGGGAAAGAAGAGGAGAGCATCCTCCCTACCCGCATGCCCAAGACTATGAAAACTGTCATAGCAAGGAACGCATACTGCATCTGGGTCTCAGTTACAAACATTCCAGGAGCCACTGTTAATTTCAGAGACATGCTACTGCAGTCTATGACGAAATGTAAAAGACACAATTTAAAACATCTAGAAATGAACAGGTTAGGTAAAGTGTAGTTTTCATGGAAAGGGTATTGTAGGACACGCTGAATAAAGGCACTTCGGATAGGAAACTAATGCCCTAGCAGATGACCCAAAGGGGAGGCCAGTTGTGTGACAGGCAAGACTTAGAGAATGTGTGAGGGTGGGGAAGATCCCCAGCATGCTTTGCAACACAGACAGGTGACACCATCCAGGCCCTTTCTCACGCCTAGTCTGGGTTTCTGAGAACCACTTGGGAATTTCCTCCTCTCTTCATGTTGCCTTCTTCCGCCCCTACCATTCATACCCACCTTCACACACGAAGTTGGGGGGGGGGGTAGTCTGTGGCTAGAACCCTTCACCAAAGGTGCCATATTCCTTTTCTGGAGTACCAGGGTCTTCTTACTGGAGTACCAGGGTCTAGGAGGCTCCAATTGACAAAGCAGCTCCTGTCTTGTTGGACTGGAGGTTGTAAGACTGAGGCCTGGGTGCTGGCAGGACCTCAAGCACTCTGCTTGGAGTGAAGGATGGAGATTCTGGTCTCTGCCTCTATACCAGCTGCCCCTTCACTGGTGGATGCTTCTCCATCTCCCCTTCTAACCTCATTCGGCTTCCCAAGCCATCATTCTGTGGGGATCTGTGTCTTCTCTTCTTAAGGACACAGATCCTATTGGATTAGACCCAATCTAATGAGTTCATCTCAATTTGATTACCTTTGCAAAGGCACAATTTCCAGATACATGGGTTTAGAGCTGTAGGAGAGAGAGCCTGAAATGAAGGCTCCAGGTGCCTGGAGGCTGGGAGCTGGCTCTGGAGGTCATATCACTCGAAACAGCTGATGCAGGACAGAACGACATTTTTGCCTGTACAAGTGATTTTGCTTGCTTTGTTTTTGAGACAGGGTCTCACTATGTAGCCCTTGCTTGCCCAGAACTCACTATGTAGATCAGGCTGTCTTCTATGTCAGAAAGATCCACCTGCCTCTGTCTTCATCAAGGAGAGACTTCATTTCAGGCTCTCTTACAGCTCTGAGGCCATGTATCTGGAAATTGTGTCTTTGCAAAGATAATCAAACTAATTCATTCCAACAATTGCTGGGTGGGACCAAAGGTGTGTGCAACCATATCAGCCTTTGCTGACAACTTTATGAACCCCAGGGGCCTCAGACAGACTCTTCCTCTGTTCTTTAGGAGAACTCACGTATTTTACTTACTTATTGACCCTTGGGACTTAGCTGGAGACAAAGCAGGGTTGGAGACCATTACACAAGATGAACAGCATCTTGTGCTTTCTGGAGAAGCCATTGTGGAAGGGACTGGAAGAGTGTCTCTAGGGAAGGACTGTGGGACCCTTCCTGGGGAGCAGTGGGAGTGCATGACAAGAGTTAGAGGGATGGAATAGTGGTCAGATATAGGAGGTGGAGGTCCCAAGAGGCTGAAGATTCGAGCTGCTAGATCTGTACTGGTTGCACAGGAGACAAGGGGAGCAGATTAAACCAACCACCCAACCGAAGACAGAGCCTTCAGGTTTGGGATTAGGTCAGCCTCGGGGCAGGAGACCTTCCTGGTCAACTACAGGACACTGGTTTATGTAACGGGTTTATGTAATACCATTATGTAATGTCATTAGAGGCATCACAAATTGTATTCTACTTGAGGCTCTGCAGAAGCCAGACCAGGGATCCTTTCCAACCCTGCAAGACAGGCCCTCGTGGTCTGAGCCCTTTCTCTACCAGGATTTCTGTCTAGGACTCACTTCCTGTGGTCTTCAGTGTCTTCTCACAGGATGTGGATTTTAGACAGATGAGGCCAATTCCATCCTGAGGATCCCTGGGATCGTTGCTCTGCAGAACAACCCACAGGCCCACTCAGATCCTGCCCCAACCCTCACACTTGTGCTCCCAATGCTGTCACCCCAGTCAGGCTTGTATTATAGAGGCCTGGGAATGTTCTAGAACATGGGTCTCTAAACTTTTGTGGACCACTAAATACTTTAAAATGTTTATTAATTATGCATTAATTAATTACAATTAATGCACATTAATTGTGCATATTGGTGTAGGTGTGAGACTTTCACACACGAGTACAGTGTACACCTTTATCTACACACACCCATGCTCCTTCTAGCTTTGTGGTTCATTGCTCTGCATTCAGTTCCATGGAGCTCAGCTTCCTCATATGAGAGAAAATATGCAGCATTGCCCTTCTGTTTCTGTTCCTTTCACCCAATGACTTCCAGTTGCAAATGGCAGCGCTTCACTTCTCCTTAGGGATGAATAATATTCCCTGTGTACATAGACTACATGTCCTTATCCATGATTCAGTCAGTGGGCACCTAGGCTTTTTAAAAAAATATGGTGCCATGATAAACATGGATGCATCTCTCAAAATAACATGTGCTGAAACAAGTTTTATATAAATTCAGAGCCCATGATCCACTCTTAATCATATCTGTGGGTCCTCATGGGTTCTCAGGGCTGTTGAAAGAATCTCTGTTCTCATCCTACATACAAGACAATTTGGGCCTAGAGATGGCAAGATGATTCCACAGGGCCGCAGGTGGGAGAGAGGGGATGACGAGCCCATCGTGTGGTAGCACAGGTCATGCTTACAGGTTTCTGGCTCCCAGTGTGGCCTGTGCCTACCACAGTGGAGCCTAACAGGAGTTCTGGAACAGGTGAGTGTGCACAAGAAACACCCCTGTCTCTGTATCTCCCTTCCTCTTTAGGAGGCAGGGGAAGGTAGGGTATGAAACACAAGCTGAGGGGGCTGGGATGAACTGAGCTCACAGCAAGAAGTCTGCTACAAGCTAGTGAAATGGCTGGGTGGGTAAAGGTGTTTGCTGCCAAGCCTGACGACCAGAGTTAGATCCCTGGAAGCTGGGTGCTGGAAGGAGAGAGGTGTCTCCCATGTGGTCCATTGATCTCTACACTGATATCATGGCATGAGAATGTGTGAGGGGTTACTTACAAGGAGCACATGTGACTCAAAGGCAGTTGTGTCACTGAAAAGCCTACCCAGATGGAGTGACAAGTGAGGAAAGGTACATCCCATGAGCTCTTCAAACTATCAGCAGGTAATTCAGTCTCCTCTGCCCAGCAATTGTGACTGTTTATATAACCTTGAGAAGGGAGGCTTGTAAATCTTGTAAGTTTCAGGAGCTTGTGAGTTTTGTTTGTTCCTGAGTCTTTTAAATCTCATCCTCATCTCACGCCTATTTCCAGCCAAGGTCACAGCTAGGAGCTGTACAGGCTCTGTGAGTAATGTCTCAAGGGAAGCAGTGCTGACTGGGTGAAGAGTAGTCACTAGAACAATCAGGCAGGTATTTAAGCACCAGAGAATATGGGAAAGGGGTGAATCTAGACTCTATAGAGCATCTCCACACTATCTGCCTTTTGGCCATGTAACTAGTTAAATAAATTGGTAGGTGGCAAGCAGGAGGTAAGCATTTCTCTCATCACTACTTTCAAACTTATACTGTTGTATCTCTCTTTTCAATATTACCAGTTTTCTATAGCTGGAAAACACACCAATCCCAAATTAAGTGGGAAACAGCAAGCCTGTAGCCAGTCCTTTGCTACTTTTTCTTTCTTCCACCCTTCTCCACCCCTTTTCTTCCACTCTTTCAAGATCCTAACCCTAGATAAGAGAGAAAAAAAGATAGAAAGGAAAGGAAAGAGGTCCTGAATAAAGTCAGGGGTCAGAAAGGGGGCAACATTATTGTTAGACTACATTCTGTTGATTAGGGGTGTCAAGTTCCTTGGGGCAAGTTTGATCTTCATTATGAGGATATCTAATTTCTTCTTGTTTCTTCTTTGTATGCAACTACTTAACCAACCGCAACTAACAACAAGAAACAACAAACAACAACCTACTAACAGCCTACCACATCTCTTGGGCCTCTAGCATTTATACACCCTCTGAAAAGTTCCCAGAATTCCAAACATCATACAACTGTAGAAACTATCTGCAACTGGCAAAACCTTGCCTCTGCTAGAGCATGAGGCAAATCGTAGTCAGCTGCTGAGGATAATCTGAAGCAGCTCATATCTCACACCTGGTGTTAAAACACATTCTTATGATAGCTTTGGCTTATGATTTAAGGTAGATACAGTTCACTATGGCAGGTAAGTCATGATAGTGGGAGCCTGAGGCAGCTGGTGACATAGTATCATCAGTCAGGAAGCAGAGAGTTAAATGTTGATGTTCAAATATTTTTCCTTTTCTCTTTTTATTCAGTCCAGGACTCCAATTCATAGGATGCCCATATTCAAGGTAGATTTTCCATCCTCAGCTAAACATCATTCTAAATACACAGCAGTGCCCAAAGATATGGCTCCAATGTTATTCTAAATCCAGTCAATGAATATTAATTACCACACATGGGCAGCAGGGTTTTTTTTTGGGGGGGGGGGAGCTCTGCTGAGTGGCTCTGGCTGGTCTTATTTGGAAGGCTTCCTAGCCACCCTTGTCTATAGCCACACCACCCTGAATGTGCCTGATCTCAGAAGGCCACATATAGCTGTAATCACCTTAAAGCTCTTGGAACTCCAGACCTGGGTGATCCAAGATGTCCCCACTGTCAGCCTCCAGGAGGCTGGTCTGTGTTTCCCAACATGATAGCTCTGGAACAAAGAGAGCAGGAGCAGCCTTTACCCTAGATCTCATGTAATGTCACTTCTACCATATTCTCTTGTCCATATCAAGTTGTCAGCCATCTTGGTTGACAGTATCCTGTACCCACTACTGGAACATATGTTAGATGGGTCCTAATAAAGCATGCATGCTTGAGTAGTTCCTCTTTCAACTATGGCAAAGTTCAGTCTTATCTAACCTAAAGCTTTCCTATCTCACCAGCTTAGTGACTTTCTGCCTGATACACCTGAGACTGCTCAATGACAGGAGAAGAGGGCCAGGTCTCCCTGGTCTCTCTCTTGTTTTCTACTTCTTCTCTACCAGGACATGTGGTCTCCCCTATAAGAGGACAGGGGTTATGAAAGGAGAAAGAAATATCTCATCTGATTCATCCATTTTTTCATCTGGCAAGGGACTTTGGTGTGTCTGGATGCTGTTGGAATACTAACCTTTTATGTTCTAAGAGGCTGTGACGAGTTCTGTCTCTGTCCTGGCATGAGACCACATGAAGTTCCACTGTTCTCTGATGAGGAAACATGTCTTTTGATGCCTGCCCTTCACTTTCTGCCTGGCTGAGACACCACAAATGATTGCTTTCTTCATTTTGAACTCCTATAAAAGCATGCTTAGGTCTGAGTAATTTATAATAAATGCAAATGTATTTGGCTCATGGTTCTGTAGACTGAATATCCCTTAGCCCGGTTAAATTTATATAAAACGTTGATTGTCAATGCAGGTCAATTTAACTAGTGAAAACAAAAAAGCAAATGTAGATTCAGTAAATCCATGGGAAGGCTTGTTTGGCAAAGCAGGGTGGAACAAGAGGTTTATGAGGTAGTTCCCATGGGAGAACAAGCAAGCAAGCAAGAAGGAAAGAAAGAAAAGGCATCTGAGCCATACAGTGATCATGTAGGTGGAGTCTCACACCTCTGTGCATAAAGTCTCAGCAGGGAGCTCTGAGGCAAAGGCAGCTTGTTAGATGAGTCTACTGCACTCCTGCAGGAGCACCAAGCCTAGTACTCTGTCATGCTCAGATAGGGCTGGTACTTCCTAGGAAAAGCATGGCCTGGCTCATGAGCTGATGTGAATCCTGAATGAAGACCAGTGACTGCAGCCATTGCTTTCTTGAACAGAGCAGCACTGGGTTTAGATGAGAAATTCAAGGGTGGCATCTCCAATTCCTACAGATGTAGGGCTCTGACTCAGTCTTGGGAATACCAAGAATCTGTGGTTGGTTCATTTAATCCCAAGATTATTCCCTTCCCTCCCTCACTGAAGACCAGCTTCTCCACACGATAAAATATGTCAGTAACAGCTCTCGGGGTTTACTGTATTTGCTAACTAAGAGAGTAATGCACATGCTCCATGATTTAAAGTTCCTGACCTTGAAGAAGGAGGTATTTCACCTTCTCTCTCTCTCTCTCTCTCTCTCTCTCTCTCTCTCTCTCTCTCTCTCTCTGATAGGTCTCTTTGTAGCCATGGCTGTCGTGGAACTCACTCTGTAGACTAGGGTAGCTTCGAATTCACAAAGATCCACCTATTTCTGCCTCCTGAGTGCTGGGATTAAAGGTGTGTGCCACCAACACATGGCCTGGGTATTCCCTTTTGGACCAATCAGCAGATGCCAGGGCAGAGCCACACAGGAACATGATAGCTATTGGCCATGCTGGTGAAGCAGGAAGAATAAAGAGCTTCTTTTTCCTGAAGAAGAGTGCCACTGGGCAAGTAAAAATTGCATATCTAGTTAAGGCATGGTGGTACATGCCTCTAATCCCAGCACTTTGGAGGCAGAGGCAGGTAAATCTTTGTGAGCTTGAAACCAACCTGGTCTATATAGTGAGTTCCAGGACAGCCAGGGACACACAGTGATACCTTGTCTCAAAAAGAGAAATAAAAAAATCACACATCTATTCTAAATAGTCAAGACACCTTGTCTCCCCTTCCTTACTTCCATTTGCCACTAAACCACTTACAGTATAACTCCTTCTCTCACTCTCCTATTGAAGCAACCTCTGAAGCCACAACCTGTGGTTGCATGATTAGTAAATCTGACTGTCCCCAGGCTAAGCAGCTTCAATTTCCTTCTCCAAAAAAGAAGGATAAAACAACACTTTATTGAGTTGGCACTAGAATGCAATAAAATAATGCAGCCGGGCAGTGGTGGCGCACACCTTTAATCCCAGCACTTGGGAGGTAGAGGCAGGCGAATTTCTGAGTTTGAGGCCAGCCTGGTCTACAGAGTGAATTCCAGGACAGCCATGGTTACACAGAGAAACCCTGTCTTGAAAAACCGTAAATAAATAAATAAATAAATTAATAAATTAATAAATTAATTAATTAATTAATGCAAAATGATGAGATAATATAACAGAGGGCATAGAACATTCTGGATGCATTTCTTAGCTAAATTTAATATTAATAAAACAGAAAATAAAACCACTAAATCTTATTTCATCAAACTGATCAAGAGCTAGTCCCACATCTTCAATGCAAGTCCTTATTAAACACCCCTGTTGAGGCTAGCACATAGTAAGCCTTGATCAAAAGGACTGGTGAGATGGCTCAGTGAGCAAAGGGCTTGCTGTGGAAGCACGCAGACCAGAGTTCGGATCCCCAGCACTCATGTAAAAGCCAGGTTGTAACAGTGTGCATTTGTGACCCCAGTGCTGGGGTTAGCCAGAGGTACACAGATCCTAGGAGCTTGCTGGCCAGCCAGACTATCCAAAATGAGCTCCAAATTTAGTAAGAGACCATGCCTCAAAAAATAAAGTAGAAAACAGTAAAAACAGGCATCTTGTTGTTGGCCTCTGGATTTCCACATGTGCACACACAGGCAAGTGTACCCTTGCGCACATATACACAAAGCACACACCCTTCTCAAGTGTGAGCATGTCCATGACTTGGCCTCTGAGCAACAGTTAGGACAGTGCTGATGAAGGTCACCGTACACCATGTAATACAGGGCTGATTTGCCAGCAAAGCTTCTCTCTGAAGGCCTGATAAGCAAGTGCTGTACTTAGGAGCCTGTGGCAGAGAACCTTGGGTGCTCTCCTAGCTAGGGCCTGAGAATGGCTTTTTAGTTGAGCTATTTAAAAAACTGGGACCTCCCCCTTCAGTCCTGCAGCCCAAAAGAAATGAAATCTGCCACCAGACACCCAGGATGTTTTATGGTCTCTGCTATATCCTCACCATTTTGCATCAAATATCTGTAACTCTAGCTCCAGGAGATCTGATGTCCTTTTTTGTCCTCCAAGGGCATCTGTACTTAGACAGACAGACAGACAGACAGACAGACAGACACACACACACACACACACACACATGCACACCACTCTTTGGGGGAAAAATGTGGGAAAGGATAAAGAAGAAAATTAAAATGTCTTAGTATGCCTCTCATGATTAAGTGTTTGTTATATGCTTTCTCTGTACAGTGCATTTTGCAAGCTTACCTTCCCAGCAGGCTGGTAAAGTGACTGAGGCTTTAAGTGCTCAGGGGCTTGTCGGGACTCACATGCCCTAGGTCACAAAGCTTCATCTTCTCTGAGTTTGAGGCATCCTTTCAGGCAGAACTTTGTCAGTGTACTACAAGAGATTTCATGATTTGAGATAATGTTGTGTGAGTCTGGAAAACCCAAGCATAATCACAATTACACTTAAAATATGTCTCAGCAAGCCCAGAAAGCTATGCTGCCACCAGCTATGTGATGTCCTTTCCTTTTCCAGTCACAACTTAAAAAGAACCACTCTCAGACAACACTACATCCTAAAACTCGTGTATTTTTTAGCAGCATCCCTTTGACTCTCACATGACTTTTGACGTATTATTTGCACTTCTGCTTTGCAGTGACTGGTCACTTACCTGATTCAGTGATCCACAATCCATTCTTTTTTTTTTTTTGGTTTTTCGAGACAGGGTTTCTCTGTGTAGCCCTGGCTGTCCTGGAACTCACTCTGTAGACCAGGCTGGTCTTGAACTCAGAAATCCGCCTGCCTCTGCCTCCCAAGTGCTGGGATTAAAGGCGTGCGCCACCACTGCCTGGCCCCACAATCCATTCTTAAAACAATAGTAGCTGATACTTACTAAAGACTGTGAGCATGCACTTTAGTGTATGCATGGTGTAGTGGTTTGAATGAGAATGTCTGTCATCACTCTGATGGTTGAACACTTGGTTCCCAGCTGGTGGCACTGTTTGGGGAGGTTTTGGAGGTGTGGTCACTGGAGGCTGACTTTGAGAGTTCAAAGCCTCATGCCACCTCCAGTTTGCCCTCTCTCAGCTTCCTGCTGCCATGTCTTTTGTTTGGTGCCATGCCTTCTTGTTGTGATGAATTCTTGCTTTTCTGAAATTGTAAGCTGAAATAAACTCTATGTTTTATAGTTTACCTTGGTCATGGTATAAATTGAAGATGAGATGGGTAAGACATTCGTTGAGCCTGGGGGTAGTCAAATTTACTAATATTGGTCTTGGTGGTATTTTATCACAGCAAAAGAAAAGTAACTAAGACACATGGGAAGATGAATGAGTGTAACTGTGTGTGTGTGTGTGTGTGTGTGTGAAGGACATGGCCATACGACTAACTAAAGATCAGATGGATATAGAACTAACTTGTTATGTGTGTGAACTTTAGCATCAGTCTGCCTGTTTGTCTTAAATACTAGTTCATAGGCATCTCCTTCAATGTTGTTGAGCAGAGCAGGGGAAATGCTTTCCCTATGAGCATTCTCTTGTACCTATTGGAACTTCTGAATATAAAAAGGTCACTGCAGACGGGCATGGTGGGGCGGGCTTCTAATTCCAGCACTTGGCAAGTCATCTCTGAGGTTTGAGGCCATCTGGTTTTCATAGGGAGTTCCAGTTCCAAGGCAGGTCTAGAGGATAATATCCTATCCTATCCAAGAAAAGAAAGGAAGGGAGGGAGGGAGGGAGGGAGGGAGGGAGGGAGGAAGGAAGGAAGGAAGGAAGGAAGGAAGGAAGGAAGGAAGGAAGGAAGGAAGGAACCACAGCAAAGATGGATAGGCCCAATTAAGGAAACACTGTGCTGAGAGAATCAAGAGGCAGGAGGAAAACTGCCATTAGAGGCATGCCCATGTTTTATTTTGGGAGAGGCATGCCCATGTTTTGGTGACTTCACTTTTGAGAGGAGCTAATGGAGAGCAGCATGATGGGCAGTTCTCATGTCTCATTGGGAACAGAACTTTGATTAGACCTGCCTCTGTTCACAGGAAGCAGCAAGAGCATGAAGTCTGACTCCCAGAGGAGACCCACTTTTAACTATGTCAGATGTAATCAAGCTCAGAGAGAGGACTTTGACCAGAGAGGAAAGCAGACTTACTGAGAGAGCAGCCAACATAGAAGATGAGGACACAGATGAAGAGATTCATGAAAAGGCACCACCAAAACCCCACCTTGGGAGCCTATAGACTCAAGGGACCTAGCCCAGGACTGGGAAGGCTATCTTGGGCACTGGTATAAGAAACTCCATTTTCCCAGAGAGCTACCCACATTGTACAGAGCTGAGCTGAGCTGTGTCCCACAATGCTGGGCTAAAGGATTCCTAAGATGTTGTAGAACATTAAATGTCTTAAGTTACAGCCAAGTGTAACATTGCATGTCTGTAATCCTGGCTCTCAGGAAGCTGAGGCAGGAGAATAGCAAGTTTGAGGCCAATTGAAGCTATATAGTGAGAATCTGGCTGAAGACAGAAATTTAAATCTCACTTTTCATGGAAGAGGGACTTTTGTCTAAAATTTAATTTTTGTTTTCTGGGTATTGGGGATAGGGTGTGGGTGTGGGGCGGTCTAGGGGTATGGAAACGAATAGAGCAATCTTGTGGATGACAGCATCTGACAGCTGGCACACTTAGCTTGTGTGAACTTCCCCAAAGAGGCCTCCTGTGAGCTCACTCAGGATACCCAGCAATGTCTTTGGGTCACCATAGATACAAAAGAGCAAAGGTCTCTTGGAAAGGTTGGACAACTGTGGTTTCAGTTTGCATACTTGCCAGATTTAATAAAAGTGTCTTCATCAAGAGTCATGGGTTCCAGCTAATCCACACTTTACCCCCTCCATGTTCAAAATATTCCATGCCTAATTAATACTTCCTGATTTCCCTACTGACTTTTGCGGCGGACCCTGAAGATCTTCAATTCTTTAAGGCTCAGTGTTGGTGCACCTCTTTTTTGCTCCTTCCTTCCTTCCTTCCTTCCTTCCTTCCTTCCTTCCTTCCTTCCTTCCTTCCTTCCTTTTGACATGAGGTCTCATACAGTCTAGGTTAGCCTTGAACTTTCTGTGTAACTTAGGTTGGCTTTGAACTTCTGATCTCTCGACTCACCTCAGAAGTGCTGGGTTTACAGCTATGTGTCATTATACCCAGATTTTCTTTTGTTTTATTAATTTTTAACTTTTTATGTGTTTTGAGTGTTTGCCTGTAGGTATATCTGTGCACCACATGCAAGTCTTACGCCTATGGAGGCTAGAAGAGGGTGTTGAACCCCCTAGAACTGGAGTTATAGATAGTTGTGATCTGCTTTGTGGGTACTGGGAATCAAACCTAGGTTCTCTGCAATAACAATATTCTTAACCACTGAGACATTTTTCCAACCCCCTTTTCCTTCCTTCCTTCCTTCCTTCCTTCCTTCCTTCCTTCCTTCCTTCCTTCCTTCCTTCCTTCCTTTCTTTTTGTAGAAAAAGGGATTTATTTAATGGGTTCACTCTTTCTTATTTAGATGAATTGGGTTTATTTTAAATGTTTATTGTTAGGGCTCGAGAGATGACTCAGCAATTAAAAACACTTACTGCTCGCTGGGCAGTGGTGGCGCACGCCTTTAATCCCAGCACTTGGGAGGCAGAGGCAGGTGGATTTCTGAGTTCGAGGCCAGCCTGGTCTACAGAGTGAGTTCCAGGACAGCCAGGGCTTCAAAGAGAAACCCTGTCTCAAAAAAACCAAACAAAAACCAACCAGCCAACCAAACAAACAAAAAACCCACTCACCGTTCTTGCAGAGGACTGAATTTCTAGCACTCACATTAGGCAGCTAATGCAGTAACTCTGCTTCCAAGGGATCCAAGGCCCTCTGGCCTCTGAGGGCACCTGCATGCACCAGGTGCACATAAACTCACACAGGCACATATACATAAAAATAAGGAAAATATTTACTGTGCCCCTGATGTGTGACCAGCACTGTGAAGCAGCAGCTGAGGGAGTGGTAGAGGACAAAGCTGCACAGAGGGAACACAGAGAATAACAAAAGGAGTAAATACAATAGTAGCTTGTTAGATGATGCTTCCAAGGAAAATATAGCTGGGGAGGGGTAAGGCGGTCTGTGGGCCACATTACAGTTCTTAATAGAGTAGTCAGGAAGGTCATAACTGAGGTGACATTTATGTTTAGGGACGATACATGTTTCAGTGGAACAAATGAATAAAGGCAACAGTTTCTAAAGGTGTGTTTCCCTACCTTTCCTTTTAGGTTTTGAGACAGGGTCTCACTGTGTAACCCTGACCAGTGTGGAACTCACTATGTTCTAGACCAGGCTGGCCTAGAATTCATGACTTCCAAGTGCTGAGTCTTGAGGTATGCACTAGCATGTCAGCTTGAAATGGCCATCCTAGTTCGGTTGCATGTGTGTCTCGATGCTGGGGTGCCTGAGCACTGCCAGCAAGCCTCTCAGGGGAGGCAGAACACAGTCCATAATAGGGGTCCCAGCCCATGTTTCCCAGGGTGAGAAACGGCAAGGGACTGGGACAGATGCTGTGGTTCCTGTGGTTTTCAGTCTCCTGTGTACTCAGATGCCACTGGGAGTTGGGATAGGTGTCTGAGGATCCATGCTTCTCCTCAGGGCATTAATGTGCCAGACAGGAAGGGAAAGGCAGAGTCTGGGGACAGGTGCAGAATCCAGTTTGGTTCTGAGCATAGAGGGGCATATTCCAGATCAGGCAAATTGGCAAGGAGCTGGCACCATGCCTGCTGGTCTCAATTCTGAGATTCCCTGGGACCAGTTCTTCTGTCTGGTGGCATGGTGGATTGCTCCACACATCCTTTCTGTAGCTACTAATCATGTGGTTTTTTTTTTTGTTTTTGTTTTCCTTTAGTCTATGATGGTAGTGGGTTGCCACTCGTGATTTCCAGAAGTTAAGATCAGTTTTGGATCTCACAGACAGACCCAATGTGATCATGACCCTGTTCTAATGTATGACTGGTTGATGGTACTCTGATGTGGATTTTGGCTTCCATGGACTCTGAGGCTGGTGGTGATGCCCTCCCCTTGGATTGTCAGCAAGTTGAGGTAGTCTCATACTGAGCTGCAGCCCAAAGCGCCACTTCTGTGGAGTATTTTGGATATTTCTACTCCTTGGTTAACCCACCAGGCCCTTGATTTCTTCTGTAGGAAGATGTTTAACAACTTTTTCAGTGGTATAAAACTACTCATGTTTTCTATCTTTTTCAATATTTAAACTGTTTTATGATTTAACTTTCAAGGTCTTAGCAAAAAATTCTTTGTATTATCTTGTTATCTTTTTACAGCCTATAACATCTACAGTAATGCTCTTTTTCATTCCTGAGACTGGTTACCTGCATTTTGTTTTGTTTTTTCCATTGGTATTTTACCACAGTCCCTTGTGTTAGTTTGTATAATCATAATTATTGTGTTAGATAGTATAATCATAATTATTATTTTTTGGGTATATAAAAATGTTTGGGATTTGCTATTTAACTCTAGCCTAGAAGGTAAAGTTTGGTCAAAATACACATTCCATGGAATTTCAATACTTTTAAATTTGCTCCAGGGTTTAGTCAACTAGGTTAATTTCCAACTATTCTGTGTATTCGTGGAAACAGCAGTCACATGGTGCAGTGTGTTTACATTCAGGAATTGGGGGAATTTTGTTAATCAGCTTGTTCAAAATTTTAGCTTCCATTCTAATTTATCAATTCGAGAAAATATTGAAATCTTCCAAATAGAATTGTGAATTCAGATGTTTCTTCTTCTAGTTCTTTGGGAGAAGTGGAGTATGAAAAAAAATTAAAAACAAAACAATAAAACAACAACAACAAAACCCACCACAACCAATCCAAAACAAGACAGGAAAGAAGGAAAACAAAAAACCAAACGCAGTCAACCAACCCCAAACTCTGAAAGTGGGACAAAGCAGAGTATGAAGGTGAATGTATGAACTGTGAATGAAGCAGTAACCAACACCGTGTAAATCAGCTAAGGCCTCCTCCAGGAACAGAAATTGCCAAGATGGATTAGGAGGGGGAAGCCTTGCAATCATAGGTTATTTACAGGAGCCACATGTAAAATCCAGAGGTGAGCCAGTCCAGAGTGAAGTCACTGCCCCAGTGGGAGATGCTCCTGTGGTGGAAAGTGACTTGCAGGTCATTGATGGTCCCTGGGCTACCTCCTTCAGCCTTCCATCAGTCTGCTCAGTGAGCAGGACTCACCCTCTTAACCCTGTGGGTGATATAAGGAAGAAGTCCCCACTCAGGTGTGGCTTATGGCCACTTCCCAGATCAGTAGGGGATAGACCTCTGGTCCCCACCTCCTGGCCAGCGAATCTGTACTGAGTTTTAACAGGTTGTCCCAGAACCGTCCTGTGCAGGAACAGGGATCAGTTGAGTCCAGAAGGCTCTCTGGTTAACAGCTGTGACAACCGCAGGCCCTGAAGACCTCCCAGTGGTGTGACGTAGCTGACACCACACAAATCCACAGAGTTCACTTAGTGGCTCATGTTCTAGTCTAAATGTTTCTTTAAACCTGTTAGACTGTCCAGTTGGATCTGAACCACTTATGCTAAGATTGGTCCCAACTGCCTTTATCCCAGGAGATGACAGGCCCTGACAACTGTCCTGTAATGCTGTTTGGTCACTTGTGCTGGCTGTCAGCAAGGCAGAGACGTCCCATCCCTTTCATTGACAACATGATCTCATGCTTAAGAGTAGAAAGGACAAAGTTCCTGTCCTGGCCAGGGATACCTATACCAGTCCCCAATTTGTCTCATCAATTTAAGACTACTCAGATCTTCCAGGTAGGATTATGAAGTTGAATGTTTTTTCTCTACTCTGGACCTGGGTCTTATTCCTGCCCATGGGCAGTGGAAGCACCAGCACTGCCCCACTAGCCCGGAGATGCAGCTGCCCGTTCCTCACAAGTGGAAGCTGCAGCCACTTGATTTCTATTCCACAGGTAGGCATGAGCTAGACCTGTTCCAGTCAATGTCCTGTGCACAGCTTATATTCCAGTCTAGGCAGACTTGAGGTGTACTTTAGACCCTAAAATAGTAGTTCTCAACCTTATTAATGCTGCAACCATTTAATAGCTCCTCACGTTATGGTGACCACCAACTATAAAATTATTTCTTTGTAACTATAGTTTTGCTGTCACAAATCGTAATGCAAATGTCTGCTATGTGATCCTCAAAGGGTAGATCCTTTGTGACCCACAGGTTGATAATCACTGCTCTAAAAACTGTCAATTCTCATTTGTGATTGTGTCTGTTTAAGCCACACTTACCAAGCCCAACCCATGGCTACCTGAGGGGCACCCAGGCCCTGGATACCTCCAGAGACCATTACTTTAGGGTGTCACAGGACAAAGCAGCCACAAGAAACTGTGGTTGTCAAGGACAAGGCCATGCCACCCTAAGCTTCAGCAGGTAGCCTAGGCCCTGGCCTTCCCAGCTCCTGAAAAGCCTTAGATTTAAAAGGAATTCAGGACAACTCTGAAGGTCGTTGTACTGGCTAGTTGTGTGTGTCAACTTGACACAAGCTGGAGTTATCCCAGAGAAAGGAGTTTCCATTGAGAAAATGCCTCCATGAGATCCAGGGGTAAGGCATTTTCTCAATTAGTGATCAAGGGGGGAGGGCCCCTTATGAGTGGTACCATCTGTGGGCTGGTAGTCTTGGGTTCTATAAGAAAGCCAGCTGAGCAAGCCAGTAGAAGCAAGCCAGTAAGTAACATCCCTCCATGGCCTCTGCATCAGCTCCTGCTTCCAGACCTGCTTGAGTTCCAGTCCTGGCTTCCTTTGGTGATGAACAGCAATGTGGAAGTGTAAGCTCAATAAACCCATTCCTCCCCAACTTGCTTCTTGGTCATGATGTTTGTGCAGGAATAGAAACCCTAAGACAGACGTGACATGAGCAAATATAGGGTGGCCAGCTGTGGTAGAGCACCAAGCATCTCACCAGGGCAGAAGCAGATGGAAGGACATCTAGTCAGCCAAGACTGGCCTAGGTCTTAGCTGTATTATGAGCTAGATGGTGCCCTCCTCCGCATTGATGTTTAACTCTAACAGGCACAGCCAGCCTGTAGCCCACCTAGCTTGCATGTAGCTGAGGAATGTGTTATATGCAACCCAACACAAACCTGTAAACATACTTAAGACATGTTTTTTTTCTGACTTTTCTCCTTTTTTTAAAAATCTCAACTATCTGGTTCTTGAATGTAAACTTTCTGGATGACAACACTGTCACAATGTGAAAAGGCTGACACCAGGCACTAGGGGAAAGCCCCCCCCCCCCACTTCAGAATGTGATGTTCTTTCAAGTCTTTAGATTAAGTTCAAATGAGAAGGGGCGCCATTTAAAACATCCTGTGTCCTGGCATGAGGGGCATTTGGAGAAAAAACTCATAGAAGATGCCATGTGAACATGAAAATAGCCCTCAACAGAGCTAAATGTCCCCTGCAGAACCAAGCCTGGCAGGCCCTAGATTTGGGACCCCTGATGTAAGCTGCCCGACTAAGTCTGTGACACTTTGTACACAGCCCAGGAGACTGACATATGCGCAGTACTCTCCCCTGTGCAGAGGCTGTGGCATTCTGTCCCCAGCTGTACTATACACATGCTCAGTTCTCCTGAGGTGTCTGTGTGGAAGAGGGGAACACCAGCTGCCTAGTTCCCAATGTACTGGTGACAATCCAGGTGACCATGCCGGAGTGTTGTCCCCTCTGAGCACCCTTCCATAGAAGCCAATGGCCTTTACTTAGCAACTAATATATTTAATTTTAGTGGGTAAATTCAGCTTAGTCCACAGACCAGGCTCTCCCCAAATGAGATCTGTGAAGTATTCACTCTAGACAGACAAAGGCTAGCCTTTTAGTGCCCTTGTGGTGCCCTCTGCAGCTGGCTCTGTGCACATGTGGTTTGCATGACACCCACCTGGAACCTAGATGGCTTTGCCAAGGAGAAAGAACAAACAACTGGTTGAACCTGAGCCAAGAAAGTCAGAGATGTGGCTGAGGAACGCCTTAATCGTGGCTCTATGCAGACACCATGGAGGCCTGGCACAGCAGGGGCAAAGAGCCAGACTTGCAGCAGCACTGAGAGGGCTGGTTGAACAGGTAAGAAGGAAGATACAACACCCTGGAAAGCAGACAGCCTGGGATGGTTGGACTCTAGAGGGTCCCACCAGGACATCCCTGCAAGGCTGAGCAGACAAAGAGCACAGTTAATGGGTCCCCCACCTTGGATCTCTGTGGTCACCTCCCCAGAGCTCTTTGCTGCGGGCTTCCCCTAGCAGGCTGTTAGAGTCCTTGGGCTGGTTTGGAATGCTGATTGCTGCCACTCTAGCAGCCTGAGGTTCTGTGTCTGCACTGGTTGCAGGTGAGGCCACAAGGGGGACCAAGACGGTAGGCACTGAAGGGGAGAGGGGATTCTGGTGGCATCCAGTATGTTCCAGAGGGGGGTGTGCAGTCAGCACAGTGTGGTCTCCAGGTGTAGAGGAGATCTGCTGGGATGAACTACAGGCGGGCCTGGAAGAGTCTATTAAGGAAGCTTCTGGAGGCAGCTGAGGCACCAAACTGCCCTTCCCTCTAGAGAGTCCTGGGCGGTCACCAGCCTTGCAGCCTTCTGCCTGGGTCCGCAGGATCTTTGGTCTGGGCCTGGTGGAGCCCTTCTGTCTCCAGTAGGGTAGATGTCTGTGGTCCAGTCTGTTGACCCAGTGAGGTCTCCGGGGGAGGGCCAAGCGCCAGGAACCTTTAGGTCCAAGGCTCCGTGGGCGCCTTCCCAGCTGATCCATCTGGGTCCTCATGGTTGCAACTTCCTGAGTCAGGCCTGCCAAGGCTGCTGCAAGCTGGTCTAGCTTGTCCGTGAGGGCAGTACCAAGGTTATGCAGCTCCTGCTGCAGGGACCTGCCACAGGGGCATGGTGGCTGAAGAGAAGTGGGTGACCATTTTGACAAGACAGTTGTGGGCAGGGGAGACTTGCTAGGTGGCTCCGGAGGATCCCCAGAGAGCAGCTTCCCTTGGGTCCTGGCTAAAACCAGAGGAAGGGTGGGTAAGAGGGCTTAGATGTAATGCTCTCTAACCCCAGCGTATTCAGTATTCTGACCCATAAGGCCTAGTTTCCAGAGAATTTAATCTTAGGTTCCTTTTTTTCCAAAATGGTCTAATTCTTCAGTCCCACATGCCTTGGAGTGGGTCTCACCCCAGGCAACATGGTGCTGGTCAAGGCCCCTGACATTCTTTACCCACTCCGCCCAGAATGGAAGAGAAATCTGCTGTCTGCTGAAGCCCAGTCAATGGCCTGAGTGGCTCAAGGACTCACATCTTGTCTCACCAAGTTTTTTAATTAGAGCAAGGATCTGAAACTGAGGCAGGAGGATCACATGTTCCAGTGGCCTGGGTTACTTGGTGAAACCTTGTCTCAATTAACAAACAAACACCACAAAACAAAATAAGAATGTGGTCTGATGCTTCATCTGAAGGGCAGCCAGGGTTCTCAACAAAACCTTGCATTCTCAGAGGAACCAAAGCTCAGAGGCATAGAAGGTACCCAGCACAGGCATAAGAGCAAACAACTGCATGTGGCATGGACACTCGAGTCCTGCACACCTGTGAGGCCTTCCCAGCACAGCTCAGGACACAGGGACATCATCCTGCTGGTTGTCACTGTGGGTCCCTGGAGCAATGGATAATGTGAAGCCTGGGTGCAGTTAGCTAGTGCAGGCCTGCCAGCACTCGACAGTGCCGAGGTTCAGTTCCCTCCAACCCAAACCTTGACTCCAGATGCTTCTCAATGCCTCCAAAAGGTGAGCCTGTGCACTTTCATCAACACCTTGAAGTAAAGTGAACCATGTACTGAGTGGCTTCAATGGAAGACTTTCCTAACCATGACCCAAATGATGAACCTGGAGCATGTTTACTTCCTTAGGACGGGACCTGGTTCTGATTCTCCCGTAGGCCACTAAAGCACAGCAAATGCTGGAAAAGACACCAGCTCACCTGCGGCACTGGGTTGTCTATGTCCAGGCTCCAAGTCCTTGGAGTCTTCAGTACCCTTGGGCTCAGGCCTTTCCTCCAGCTGAGGGGCAGGCCATGGGTGCCCAGATGCCTCTTCAGAAAGAACACAGCACTTGGCATTAGGATAGTATTGCTTTGTCTAACATGGGGATATTCTGATGAGCCACAACCCCCACTCCTACCCTCACCCAGTGACAAACCTTCAACTTTTAAACAATGATTAAGTCAGATGCAAGAGGCTGGGGAGCCTAACACTGATGGGCTGGCCTGCTGTGGCATGTGGTAACCCACTGTCATTTCCTACTAAATCCTCAGTGTCTTATAAGGAAATGTGAGGAATGTGGCTCATCCTGAGTCCTGCACAGGTGGCAGCCAGAGCCTGTGAGCGGAGTGGCCTCCTCTGAAGATGGTTCCCTGGCCCCTACCTTCTTTTCCTCCTCCTTTTTCTTCAGCACTGCTAATAGGGCCAGGCTGGCATGTGCGCTCTGCACCATCTTCTCTTCTGGGTGGGTGGGACTTCTCTTCTGTTCTTCTTGTAGAAACAAAGTCTAGGTCACAGGGTCACAGCTCAGGTGGAGAGTAAAGTGGCTTGTAATACCAGATGTCATTTCTATACTTCTGGGCCAATTTCAAAAGTTGTATTCTTACTGTGTATGTGATGATGGGAACCAGACCCAGGGCCTAATGTATGCTAGGTAAGTGCTTTACCAATGAAAAAGATCACTTTTGATATTTCTTTTGTTAAAACTGTCATCTTAAAAATATTATTGGATACTATATGGTGTATATGTGTGTACACATATGCATGTGTGCATGCATATATTAATGAACATATATATATTGTATATATGTGTGTGTGTGTGTGTGTGTGTGTGTGTGTGTGTGTGTGTGTGTTTGTGTGTACATATCATTCAGTGGATTCAGTGGTTTACCAAGATCTCTCTTACAGAACACAGTTCTTGGCCTTGGGCTCACCCTCTCTCTGGCTCAGCTTTACAGGCTTTAAAGCATAAAAATTAGGGAAACATTTTTTTTTTTTTTTTTTTTTTTTTTTTGGGTTGTTTGAGACAGGGTTTCTCTGTGTAGCCCTGGCTGTCCTGGATCTCACTCTGTAGATCAGGCTGGCCTTGAACTCAGAAATCCACCTGCCTCTGCCTTCCAAGTGCTGGGATTAAAGGCGTATGCCACCACTGCCCGGCTAGGGAAACATTTTAATGAGAGCCAGCAAAATGACAGTGGAATTCAGACATTGAAGTCTGGATCCCTGGCCCACTGGGGACATGTGGCTGTCATCCAGGGAGACTCTAGGCTCACCTGCACTGAGGCTGCTACAGTCCCTGGGCTCTGCTCTCTCAGGGTCTTCAGCAAGACGGCTACTGTTGACTCTTGGAGATGCTCCAGAGACAGGGCACAGACGAACAGGGTCCTTACAGGAGGGAAGGTGGTCTTTCTCTGTGTCGTAAGTAAGCTAGCATCAGAGTACTGACAGGCATCCCAAAGTCTACTGCTACTCCCACCCCATGCCAGCAGACTCACGCTGGAGGGGTGGCTGCCAAAATGCAGGCTCTGGTCTTAGATCTTCCCCATCAGAGCTGCTGAAGCTGGAGCTGGAGCAAGGGCTGGGGCTGGGGCCAGGGCCAGGGCCAGTCACACAGGTGAAACGCAAGGGCCTCACCGGCAAGATCCCCCTCAGAGAGTTTTCCAGGCGGTGCAGAGGTGAGGGCATGGTAGCTGTCTCTAAACAAAGGAGAAGAGTTCACCGCCTCGTACCTGACAGCACCAGTCTGGATAGCCAGGTACTTGGCATTTGTCTTTTTCTGCTCGCCACACCCATTTGGGCTCTAGTGGATCCTGAGTAACTTGCTTCCTGGTTATAGGCAGAGAAGCAAAGCCAGAAGCTAGCCATGTCCCTGGCTAAGTGAGCTGCAGAACTTTCTGGAAGTTCCTGGAAGAACTGGAACTCATGATCAGGTTTCAGTTAAGTCCTGAGTCTTGCAAGCTCAGCAGTCCTTCCTACTGGGTAGTAGGCTGCCAACCCTCTTCTTAGCGTCTGCTAAGAATAACCTCTACCCAGCACCATGCAAGAGTTGGCAGTTACTGGGGGCCATTGAGCTAAGTGCCATCCTTCTGCCCACTGCAGAGACTAACTAGCATGGTCCTGCTAGAGCTGCCTACAGTCAACAATAGGTGTACCTCTCAATACCAGCAGCATCTCCACTGCAGAGAGCCCCCCACAGGTAGACCAAACATCCTATTCTTTCTGTTCACTTCTATATTCTGTGCAAGGGAAGGAAGGTAGGACAGAAATAGAAAAACAGAGGGAAGGGAAGGCTATTGCCTTGACAAAGACTAACTGGAAGGAAACTATGATGTATACTCCAAAGGTAGCTCACCCTCTTGTGGCCATTGCCATGTTCCTGGCCTGGCAGTCACTTGGTGGCAGGTGGGAGTACAAGTCTGTGGACTGCCTCGATGGAGACTCCTGTTGGGTACTTCTCCAGGACGCTGTCTGAGGTGGGGTGGCTCAGAGGCCTCACCCCTCAGTCCTGTTTTAATGAGAAGAGTCCCCATAGTCCTATGGCACCTCATACTGCTACAGAATAGACAGGATTTCTGCCACTGCCAGGCTTTTAGCATACACGGTTCAGGTGTGGGAATGACCCTGCTTGGTTGCTGCACCAACCCAAACCTCTTTACTCCCAACTCAAGGTATATGGAATCTCAGGAGATACAACTCAGTGCCCAGCAACAGGGTATGAGGAGATGACACAGCCACGTCAGAACACTTGGTCAGCAAAGCTCTAGCTAGTAGAGCAGCACACAGTGGTGCTGGGCCTCCACACCTTGGACTCTGCACTCTGCCTATTGCTCATTTACCAGTGAGTCTGCACATGTGGGGAAGTGACTATCTAACTGACTGTCTGCCCTTAGGGCTCTGCCCAAGCCTATTTCAGAGCATCCTCTCAGCTCAGCTGAGATCTGAGGGCTGCTACACTACTGCTAAAGCCACAGTGTGGGATAGGAAAGATTGCTCTTCTCTCAAGTATCCACAAATACCATTTTGTTACCTTCTCTGTCTCCAGTCCAGTTCCTGGGCTCTGTTCTCTTCAACCCCCTGTTTATAGCTGAGGAGCAAGGCCAGGCAGCCTGTGGCCTGGGAATAGGGATCTCTCTTAGGCAATTCTCCAGGCCTTGGAGTGGAGAATTTCCTGGTGGATAGCCTGTGAAGGTCAAACATGAACAGTCTTGGATGGGTAGCCAGGGCTCTGTGAATCCCTGCAACTGTCTCTTTGCCTTGATTAGAGCAGAGGAAGGAGACACAGGATATAGGACATGTTTTGGTAGTTCAGGGTCCCAGATGGAGACATGACCCAAACACTTGTCACCCTTGGCTTTGGGGTGGCCCATTCTCAGGCTGCTCTGGAGAAAGCCGACATAGAAGTCTGCCTTAGGGGCTAGAATGAAGGAGTCTAGTCACAGGTATAGGTTTTAGGTTCCCTCAGTACAACAGCTTGTCACCATGGCGAGGGGTGATACTGCTTCTTGTTGTGCAGGATACCCTAATAATCAAACGTGTACAAGGCTTCTTCTATCCTTCCAAGGGGGCAAACTGCAGGCCTCCTTGCCTCTCAGTATGACATCAGGTTATAGGAAGTCTAATTATCCACAGGTTTCAGATACATTGCAGACAGCACTCCTAGTCATACAGTCTTACGCAAATAACATGAACTAGATGATGTGAGATTCTAGAGGGATAAGGTTAACAGACAGCACTGGCCACATTCCTCCGTGAGGCACCTCCTGTCTACTCTGGTCCTGGGCAGAGGTTGTAAGCAAGAGACTGTCATGTGGAACTGGTGTAGCACAGCATAGCTTAGAAGTGGAAGCCACAGCAGACAAAGGTACTTGGTGCTGAGCCTGAGTACACTTGAGTTTGATCTCCAGAACAATATGGTATTGGACAATTTACAACTGACTCCTGCAAGTTGTCTTCTACCATATGTATGCCATGATACACACACAGAGGTGGAGGAGGCAGAAAGTTGAAGGACAGTTGAGTTGTATACTAGGGGTGGAGGGTAGGGTGGAGAGGGAGGGGGCAGGGTTGCCTCAATAGGACTCAGGAGGAGAAAAAAAGCAGGCTCCAAAATGAAAGCTGTCTCCTGAACTTGTAGCAAAATGTTACTTAGCTCTTCTATGTATGTGCCAGACAAAAGCAAAGTAAGCCATCCTGCCCATGATTAAGCAGTGTTTGGCAATACCAGCAGAATCTTTGATCAGGGCAAGAATAGGACACACATAAACATGTAACGTACTCAGCTGGTGTTATCCTGGCCTTCAGTATCAGCTCTGCTGCTTTAACATTGGGTAGTGCTACAAGCTAAGCTTTACACCGATTCTGCTGTTGACTTATAGCCACATCAATTAGGAGCTCGGTAGGTGCGGGCTTGGGGACTTTGAAAAACTGTAGCTTTCCACAGTCAGTCACCCACAATGCCTGAAGGAAGCCCTGGTAGACTTGATTAACTCAGGGTAAACTAACATGAGTCATTCTTTAAGACGCTGGTGCCATGTCACTGAGGCAGATGTCAATTTCACATTTCCAGGTCTTCCCATTAACAACGGATATGGCCAGGGCACAGATGGGCAGATGAACTGGGTATCCACCACAGGACAAGGCAGACATGATTGTTCCAAGAGGAAAGGCAAAGGGAGATGCTCAGAGAGCTCTATAAGATCCCAAAGTTGCCAAGACTGACTTCCTTTGGCAGGGCCCAGGGAGGCACATGATACTGAGTACCACTCTGAAGGCAGTCTTCTGTGGCTCTGTCTATTTCCCCTGAGTTGGAGGTCAGTTAGTATTATAGATACTTCTTTTTGTCTGGAATAGGGGAGCATTTACTATAAGAGAGATTAAGGACACATGGCTAGTCATTGTCCTATCCCCTCTGAGTCAAGTCACCACAACAGACTCTCTCACTCTGCCAAGACAAGTCCTGGGTCTGTTCCTGCTTTGGGATCCCTAGCTCTTCTCTTAGTGCTGGACCTTGTACTCCATCCCAGAGTACTACAACCTCAGCTGGCCAGCTCACCTTTCCCAAGCCGCTGCCCCTGGCTGCTCCGGGGGCTCCTGAAGTCCAGATCCCCATCACTGCTGCTGGCTGAGGAGAAGCTGGTGGGGGTACCCTGGGAGCCACAGGGTTGAATCCCAGGTCCTTCTCTCATGTAGCCCTGCAAGCTCAGAGGCATAAGTGGCTCCCTTGTAGCTTCTGCAGAGAGAAGTGTAATTGGGTCAAGTCAGAGCCTGCTGGAGAAATCCTTAGGCCTCAGAGAATATGGCACCAGGAGACCCAGCCCAGAGATCCCCTTCCCCTTCTGGGGTTTCCCATGGCACTGATGAAAAGTCTACCTAGCACCCCCCCCCCCCAACCCCCTGCAAATACTCTTGGGAATAAGAAGTCCTCAGAGCAGGGAAAGTGGGTGGGTAGAATCCAGCTCTCACCAAACCTGGATAGCTATTTGGGGGAAGGCATGAGGCAGGGGTTAGGAAAGAAGGACATATACTTGAGAGGCCCAGAGAGGATGGCCAGCATCTCCCTCCTGTGTGCACAGGAATAACTGTCAACCCAGGCCGAAGTACCTTCACTGTGAGATCCTTGCTGCTGTAGGTCAAACCTCTGTGACCCGGCATCTCCTGGCTGGGGACTTCTGGACCATGAGATGGCTAGTGACTGAAGAGGTGATGACCCACCTGGAGGAATGCCCTTCAGACAGGCCTCCAGAGCTTCTAGGGGTGAGCTTGAGGCCCTGCTGGCTGGACAAGAGAGGCCACATTATCGTCTTCTCTTGCTGGGATCTGGCCTGCTTGTCATACCCCAGCTTGGCCCTTGGCTGGCCCACAGTCTATAGCAGGCTCCAGGGATCTGCTAAGCAGGAGATCCTCCAGTGAGGAACTGTGAATGTGTTTTCTGCTTCTAAAGAAGGAATGAAGCAGACCCCAGCTCTGAGGAGAAGGGTGGGACAGACACCCACATGTAGTGGCCAGCTTTTATAGCCAGGACCTCACTGCAAAAGGAAGGTCCTGAAACCAGAGGGCTGCCGGCATATAGGCATGGATTAAGAACATGGACTACAGTGAAATGGCTTAGAAGGAGAGGCAGGGAAAAGGCTCCTTGGCCAAAAGAGAAGCAGATACTTTCCTGTGGGCTTTGTAACTCATTTCCACTGGAATATGTGGGTAGATAACCCAAAACTTACCTAGAGTCATGGGGCCCCAGCGGGGCACACGGACCTCTCTGTTGTCTCCAGTGGAATAAGAGCTGTAGCCTTGCCTGCTAAGCTGGCAGGATGCTGGCACTGGGGGACTCTGGGCCCAGCCATCTTCCACCTTCACCGTGGTAAGCATACTGCCAACTCCATGACTTGGATGGGGAGGAGGAGTCTGGAGACGTCTTGTCCCTGTGGGAGAGGTGATTGCTGGGGAGCTTTGGTTTCAGGCTTGGACTTACCTTAAGTCCTGAGAAGCTCATCTTTATAGGGTTGGGAGGGACTTTCAAGGCTCCTCTGCCTCCATAGCAGTCACTGGCTCTGGGTATAATCACTTCTCAAACCCAAGCATAGATCCAAGTTACATCTCTCTCACCCCTGGGTGTTCCAGAGCTTTCTAAGATATGTTAAAAATGAACCCCTCCCTGGTCAGCAACAAGTCGGATCTTGGCTCTCCACGCTCTCAAGGCCGTGTTTGAGAAATACAAGCTTATTGATGAATTGACAAATGATCCTAGTTCAAATATATGTGCTAGGACCCCAATCTCCAGTCATAGCTCCTCGCCTGAGCACAGGACACTAGAAATCCCCAGTCACAATTAGTCTACTGTGCTACAACTTTTGCCCTCTAGTTCATTTCTCTCTACCTCCCCAGTATCCCTTCTAGAAAGTTCTAGTACTTTCATCTCCTATAACAACAGCCAGTCTGGAAAATTATGACTAAGGATCTCCAACTGCTCTGCTCTTTGTATGATGAAATCCAATACTGGGTCCTTTGACTAACATGCTGATACAGGGAATCAGAGTTTGTTGTGAAGGGTTACACAGCTGTTCTCAGAGCAGGAAAACCAAGCACATTACATCTAGCTCCCCCACCACTAACCTAGTGAGTGGCCTTTACCTCCAGAATGCCTTTTCCCTAGATCCTCCTGTAGCTGCAAGTCTGATGCTCCTGAGGGGCTGGGATGCTGGTCTGGGGCTTTTGGGATCTCCTTCAGACAGTTCAGCAGGCCCTGAAGGGGACAATCCCCGGATGCTGCCTCTGTCTTCACTAAGGGAAAAGACACATGTCTCACTTAAGTTCAGTATCCTCAGTCTCCTGACAGACAGACAAAGACTGTCCTGGGTGCCATGTGAGCATCACAGGAACAGAAACTAGGACCTGTAGACTTTCCAGGTGGGCAGCACTTGGGCACAGCTATCACTCAGGGTGGAAACTGAAGGAGTGGGCTGGCAGTTTCAGAGCTCTGAGTACAACTTAGCTTCAAGGTATATCAGGCCTTGACATGTACATGTAACGTTCATACATGAGAGTAATTCTGTAGCTAAGTTCACCCCAAGCCAGAGAATGGAACAGCTCTCCTCTACAGATGCAAGACCAAGGCTCAAAGCTTGGCAGTCTTTTGAGGAAAATCTCAGGCAGACGTCTGAGTATCCACTGACACCTCATTCATGTCAACAGAAGTGACATTTGAGCACTGAGTTCTCCTCAGAGTCCCACATTAGAAGGAACAGAGAACAGTTAGGAAACAGGATCCAGTTTGCTGCTGCTATCCTTGAAAGAGCCATTGGGCTTCAGACACTTGATCCTAGGGACACAGGGGCACCCACAGTGGTCATATCACAGGAGACAGTATGGAACATAGTAATAGCTATGAATGGCAATCTGAACTTTCTGGGACTTTGGAGACTTTGGCCTGGGCAGGCCAGGTACTCAGGGACTTACCTGGGCAGGGCAGGTTCCCAGCCTCTACCTCAGCTCTGGTCTGCTTCAACAAACTCAAGCCAGGGAGAGAAGGCGGCAAGTCTGGGGCTGTCCCCTGGTGCTGGGGCCTGGGCACAAGGATCTCCTTCAGACAGTTGATGAGGCCTTGCAATGGACTGTTCTCAGGAAGGGTTCCTATGCATGTACAAGGCAGCTAAGGTCAGTGTAGTCCTGACAGGCAGCTGAGAATCCCCCATTCAAACACACAAGGCTTATCTTATAGCATCGGTTCTCAACCTGTGGGTTACAACCCCCCTTGGGACTAGCATGTCAGATATTTACAATTTGTAACAGTAGCAAAATTACAGTTACAAAGCAAGAAAATAATTTTATGATTGGAGGTCACCAGAACATGAGGAATTATTTAAAGGGTCACATTAGGAAGGTTGAGAACCACTGACTTATAGGGGTGTCATGGAGTTCAGTTGGGTGAGTGACGTGACTTCACTGACCCCACTCAGCTCTAGGCTATTCCACCTCAGGAAAGCCAGCCTTTTACCTGTTCCCATGCTGCCTCTATCCTGTCTTAGGTAGCTCTTGCTCTGGCCCAGGCTTTGAGTGGAATGAATGGAGGACTCTCCTGAGGCTCCTACACCTTCCTTCTCTACAGACAGTGGTTTATCACCAGTTCCTACTGCAAAACACAAAGAAGGCCACGTTAGGGAGGAACTCAGACCCTGGGGTCTCCCCATATCTGTTTACCTAGAGAATGGGCCACTCTAACTCTCTAACCCTTTGAGAGTCACCCAAATCCTAAACATTAGCCTCGGGCTGGGTCCATCTTTGGAGGATTTGTTCTAGGAGGGCTGGAGGCTGTTTCCTCTCCCCTTCTAGTCCAGCTGTAAATACTAAGACTGGTTCATGCCAAATGCTTCAGACCCTTTCTCTGACCCAGTCTGTGGATCTAGCCCAGCCAATGAAGCCGGCAGCTAAAACACAGGTCAGGTTCGTACTCATGGTTCTCATGAGGGCTTGTGAGACAGATGGCACATGGAATGACAGCTACTTGGAGTACATTTTTTGGGAATGTCCTTTTTAATCTTTATTCCCTTAAATATTCTAAATTAAAACACCAAAACAGGGCTGGAGAGATGACTCAGCCATTAAAGGCTAGGCTCACAACCAAAAATAAAAAAAACAAAACATTCAGACAAGTACAATTTCGAAGAATTTTGAAAGACAAAATGAGATACCAGAGAAACACTAGTGACCAGCATTGCTTCCATGCTGTTAGCTTTGCTGAAACAGTCTGAGAATCTGACCAGGTGCACACAGGTTAATGACCTGCAGGGCCCATACATTAGGAACTGCTCAGAGCTCCGTGTGCATATACAGTCCTCAGTGATCAACATGGGGGACAGGCCATCTGGAACTAAGCATCACATCACCTGGTCTGTAGACCAGAGGCCAAAAGCATTTTCTCACTATTCAGAGACCTTTGTTTCCAGTTAGCTACAGAGCAAGCTGAGGCAGAGCAAGTGAAAAGGGTACAGGGTCTAAGGCCTTTACAATGCTGGGTGTCCCTGTACACATTAGGTCAGACTCACTAGTAGGTAAGGGGCTTCTTTGTGCCCAGTCTCCAGGAGGGCCACTGGAAGTTGAGCTGCCTGTGGGTGTGGTGGCCAGGCTGGGGTGGCTTGCAGGGCTCTTCGGAAGAGAACTGAGCAGCCCTCGGGGAGGACAAGCTTCCACAACCACGGCTACTGTTGGGAGATGGAGAAGAGGCCAATTGGTAAGTTGTCCTAATGTTACCTCTGTCAGTGTTTTCCCTGTCATGTTCCACTAACCACCAACAGGAGCCAGTGACCTATGCACTGCCATGCTGAGCTCTGAAACTTTAAGATGCATGGTCTTGGCCATGTCCTGGTAAAGCACAGAGCACTGAGTATAAAGCCACTCTATACCTCTGCTTCCTTCCTATGTCATCCAACATTAACTAAAGAGGTCTACAAGGGGTAGAGGGACATGTTCAAGGATGAGGTGGGTACTGAGCTGACCAAGTAGATGGGGAAAGACAGACAGTTTGTGAAGTAGGATGAGCAAAGGCTGGCAGTAGGCCTAGGTCCCACTGGTTATCAGGACAAAGCTCAGCTTCTCTCTTGTTCTCTACCTGCTTAATAGGGACAAACACACTGCTCACCACCATGCAGAGTGCAGGGCAACAGGGAGGGATCACCAGGTAGCTGGACCCACACAAGAACTCCAAGAAAAGGCATGAGCTATTCCTGTACCCAATAGGTCCTAGAAGCTGAGAGGATGAGCACACAGTGAGGACGTCAAGAGCAGAGCTGCAAGGCAACTACGCACAACACTGTGACTATAGTGAGGTTACTCTTGCAGCTTGTGTGACTTACCCTCAGGGTTTGTTTGCTCCCCATCCAGACTGGTGCTCCCACTCTCGGAGTCCTCAGTACCCTTCACTTCTCCAAACAAGAACTCTGGAATCTCCTTCACCAGCTGCACTAATGCGGTGAGGTGTAGGCTCTGCTGAGGCCGCTCTCCTGTGGAGAGGTGTGTGAGCCCTGTGCTCAGTCACCTAGCTCCTCAGAGAACTCTCTCAGTCACAGATGGAACAGTCAAAGACAGCAAGTGGCTCAGAGAAGGGGGTGCTGGAAAGGAGGGTTCTGTGCCCAGTAGCTCCCAGTAGCTCCTCCCATCTCCTTTCTATCAAGGGTGATACTGAAGGGTCCTTTGGCCCCATCTGGTCTTCTACCTTTCCTCCCTTACCTGGGCCCTGTGTGCTACCTCTACCATTTAAACTGCAGGCTGGCTCTGGGTAGTGGCAAGTAGGGCCCAAGGCAGAGGTTCTCCCTGACATGACCTCAGTTTTATTCTGAGCATTTCTCTATGGAATAGACCACATGCAATGAGTCTTCAACCTAGAGGAGTAAGGGTCAAGACTCAAGAGGTCCTGGACTGAGTTAGCTGAAGTCAAAGTGTCATTTGAGGGGCAGAACCTAGGAGCTGAAAACCATGACTAAGGAAGTGTGCAAAGTCTACCGGGAGGACTTACCCTGGGAACTATGCTCCAAAGGGGGTTTCTGTCCCTTATCCTGGTGGCTCTCTCCTGCTGTGGCTCCTCCAGCCTCTGCAGGTGACAGGAAAGCAGACAGAGGAAGCAGCTCATCGGTTCCTGGGGAAAGAAGGAACAGTTACACCAGGAACTGAGTGGCTTTTACCCTCCCAAAGTCATGTGATGGCCCAAATGCCTGCTTATCTGTGTATAGCTTTCCACATGTTTGTGTGATCATCAAATCTAAAGACCATATACCCCTAAAGCCTTGTACCCAGACCCCACTCCAGCTCAACAGAAACAAAGTATCAAAGGAAAATGGGCCGGCCCTGGGCAGCCTCAAGCTCTGAACACTCCCCTACAACTCCTCAATTCACAGATGAGGAAACCAAGGCCTGGAGGAGCCTAGGGTCCCAGACTCAAAACCAGCTACCCTCTTCTGTTCCTGCAACCCGCACTCTGGAGGCCTCAGGACCTCACCCACAGACACCAACGTCTCGTAGTTTTCCCGCATCACGTCTCTGTAGAATTCCCGCTGCCCCTCCTGCAGGAGCCGCCACTCCTCTTCAGAGAACCGCACCGCCAAGTCCTTGAAGCTGATGGGCACCTGTGGGTACAGTCTCCGGGGGGGTTGGCTGCAACCATGCCAACAAGGCCCACCCAAACTGTCCCTTAGAACTCAGCGAGCCACATGGGTCTCTTGGTAGACACTGGGAACAGGCAGTGCAGAAATGGGTGGGACCTGGCCTGGGGGCAGCAGTTACTGGGTCAGTGCTGGGGCTAGCTGGGTGCCCAGGAAGATGTGCTGCCAGCAACTTTTTAGAGACAAGGTCACCACGGGTGTAACTTGGAAAGATGAAACTACATTCCTAAGTCCGCAGGCAAATCCTACATTTGCTGTGTCAGTTAATAAGTGAATGTCAGAGGACCTAGAACTCCAGCATTGTGGTGGCACTGAAAGGGGGACACCAGCTAATAAAACCAGCTTGTTACCACGGTCTAGTACTTTGTCCCAAATTTCTGGGGTCAGATGTGTTTTGAATATTTGTTTTTCAGTGTTTTTGTGTACATAATGAGAGTTATTTTAGAGATGACAATCAATTTTGTTCTTTTGTATACACCTAGCTGATGGTAACTTTTACAGTGTTTTTGGTATGCCTGCATTTTGATTACAAGTGTTTATAGGAGTTCAGATGTGGACTTCTCCACACGTGGCATCACAGTGATCAAAAGCTTTGCCCTTTGGAGCATTTTCCATCTCAGATTTCTGGACTAGGGTTAATCAACCCACATAGCAAAGAAAAATCTCACTTAATGTTCTTCAGAAGGAATGACATAATTTATGTCAGAAATTAAACACCATCAAAAAGCAGGGGGGGGGGCAACAACAAAAGCCTCAGGAAGCCTTGAAGATCTAGAGCCGACTGACCCTTTCCCACCTGCCAGCCAGGTAGGTGAGCCAGGCACTCACAGGCCTGACGTGTGCTTGGGGCCCCTGATCTCAACTCCTGTGTGGGTCCAGGTTCCTAGCTGCTGGGCAAAACCCACCTTCACTTTTCCAGTCCCACTTGCCCCTCAAGGCTTCAGCTCTCCACAAACCCTGGTACGGTCTTGGTCAATTCCACTGTGGAGAGCTGTGACACCCACCACCAGGCTATGCAGCAGAAGCATGAAGCAAGAGGTGATGTCCACAAAGCCCTCTAGGTTGCAGTCTAGTGGCTCCACCTCACCGTGCTTCCTATCACACCCCTCCCACTCCTGCCACTTAGAACTGGAAGCTTGGAGTGTAGTCCTTAGGGACCTGCTCAGAAGCTCAGAAACCCCGGAGCTTCAGGACACACTTCTTTACATCCACACTCCACACCTTTAGCTACGAGGCTCACCTCCTACTTCCTGCGGCTTTGTAAGATGAAAGCAACAGCTCTTTAAAAGTCATCATGAGAACAGCCACGAAAACTCAGACAATGACCAACATCTGATAGGCATGAGTTTCAATTATGGCAGAAATTAACCGTGCAAATAACACAAACAGAATGTAAAGTAAGCAAAGAATCCATCTAGGTTAGAAACAGGCATGATTTGCAGGAAGGAATTGTAAAGAAAATGGTGACACTTCTAATAAAGCAGAGGAGACTCTACTGCCTATTTTATGCATTTATGTCACTGATTTTAAAAACCATCTCTGCTACGAACTGGCAGCCTTATCACCCACTCCCCGCCATCTCTCTGCCTGCCACTCCTGAGAGCTGACAGCTACCAATGTGCATACATAGACTCTTCCAGAGCCCTGACATTTTGAAGTAGTTAGGCTCCAGTCACACATCTGGCCAGGGACAGCATCTCCAGTGACTGTTGACATCCGGAAGCCCAGAAGGGATCAGAGGCAGTGTCCTTTGCCTCTTGGCATACTGTGCATTTCCAACCATTTCTGTGGCCCGCTGGGCAACCCAGCAGACTCTTTCCCCAGGCTTAAATTGTGGCTCTGGCCTACTATGGCCACTATCCCTCAGGAACATCTCATACTCCACAAACCTCTAGGAGGAAGTCATTTTGCATTTCTTGTTGGCCTCCTAGCACATAAAATGTGGACAATCTTAGGTTCTGTACTAAAGAGCCAACAGGGCAGGCATGGCACTGCTGCCCTTCAAAATACCTAGCACCAGGTGGTCCCAGGCAGGCACCTGGGAATGTGCATCTCAAAAGGGTTTCTACTTAACCAATTAGAGGTTAACACAGAGGCTTGCAGTGAGAATTCTGGAACTTTGGTCTCTTTAAAAAGAAGACACACATAGAAATATTCTAAGAATGTATTTTTGTTTTAATCCCAGGTATGGGGATATGGGGCTGCTCCACAGCAGCTGACTATGATTTGCCCTGTGCTTTAGTAGAGGCATGGTTCTGCCAGCTGCAGATAGTTTCTGCGATTGTGTGACATCTGGAATTCTGGGGATTTTCAGTGGGTATATAAATGCTAGAGCCTCAATAGGTGGGGTTGGTGGTCGTTCAGGGGGATTGGCTGCAGCTTGTTGGTAGCAGGGTCAAAGAAGAAACAAAAGGAAAAAAAATTAGATCCAGATGTCTCTCTTTCTCCCCTCTATCCTTTCTCTCCTATCTAGTGATAGGGGGTGAAACAGGAGGGGAATAAAGGGTGGGAAATAGAACTCACAAAGTAACAAAGACTGGCTACAGAGGCTAATTTGTGTGACATAGTTTGTGCTGAACACACATTTTCTTTCTAGGTGTCTGCAACTGGGTCAGGTGCTAGCAGACTGAGTGACCTGTTCTCACTAACAATCCTGGGTCTAGAGTCTCTGGCAAGATTCCTACAGCGGACATTTACATGAGTCATTCAACATCATGCTGGGGGAGCGAAGTGCTTCCTAGTGACTGCACTGCAGGTTTCTGGGAACCTGCCCTCAAATGTCTTCTAACATCACCCCAAAAGAGTGCTTTTGCTGGTCGCTGGATTTGTCAGCTGTCTTCATACTGTCATGGACACAGCTATGGAGCTAACTACCTGCTGAGCCTGAATCCTCATGGGTGTGTCTAAGCCTCAGATGCTCTTGGGGGCCCCCACCACAGGACCCCATTACATTTGGCCATCTTACACCCCCTATGTATTCTACCCACCACTTTCTAGCCTCCCCTTTGGCATCTCAGCTCTGTCCTCTGGTCCCTTCTGGTGCTGCCCTCTTCCTCCTCTCCCTTCTGGTATCCTAGCAGCCAATGCCTGGGAACCATTGGGGGCTGGCAAGTGGGAAGAAGCTGCTGAGTACAGACTCCCAGGTCTGTTACAACAGGCTCAGAGTCCAAATGGGCATATGCGTGCCTTTTGCAGACCAAATATGCATGCTTTACTCCTACACTTTAAACACGTATAGATGCTGTTGTGATGAACACTCATAGCCTTTAAAAGTTATATAAATTATGATGTATGAACATTTACCACCTCATGCACTAAGTAGACAACTACGGGGGATCAGAGAAGTTTCATCATCAAGAAGGAGTCATAAAGCCAAAACAATAGAAGCCTCTGTTTATAATCCAACCTTTTCACTGTGATGGCTAAGGGAATCACTGGAAAGGGTGGCCAAGTCATAGCAACAGAGAGACCCAACCCAATGGGCCTGTAACCTGAAGAGCTAGAACTGGTCAACTGTTTCAGACCCTGCCAGAAGGAAGGGTGGTCCTACTGTACAGCAAGAGTTTACAGATTTGAGTTCAGCAAAAGGGAAGGTCTTGCTTGTCGGTATTCTGGCCTACATAGCAGAACTCTTCCTAAATAGCAGCATGGCTCAGGCTTCCACATCGCCACACTGCCATCTGTCCAGCTTGTCCAGCACCTGTGTGCTTCTGAGACAGCTCTCCATTAGCACTTGGCCTCCCATGCAGGGTCCACTCTAGGTGAGAGAGATTAGGCTATGCGTAGATTAAGGCCATTATCTGGGGGAGGTAATTTCCTGATAAAAGATGAGGCTAGCCTCTTCTTCCTCTCTTACTCGTGCTCTTCTGCCTTTTTGCCTTCCACTGTGGGAGGACAGTGCTATTGGCTGACTGGGAAGAGTCTCCCAGTGCCCCCAAGTTCATGTTTTAAAAGCTTGTTCCCTGTTTGCTGAACAATTTTAGGAGGTTATAGAAACTTTACAAAGTGGACCTAATATATCATCGGAGGTAGGCCCTTTGGGGTCCTGGTTCCTTCATGTCAATCCCCCTATCTCCCAATTATCAAGACTTAAGAGAATACACACTTTGCTGCCAATATATTCCGCCCAAGTACAGGGGTCAAATGACCATGGCTGTACCCCCTGAAAGTATGAGCCAAAGTAAACCTAGCCTATCTTAGGTGTTTCTGCTGGGTATTTGATCAGAACAAGCAGAAAAGTAGCTAACCCACACATTAGGGCAACCCTTGCCAGATGCCAGTTCCTTGCCCTACACTTTAGAGTTCTCAGCAGCTAGAATTGTAGGGAAAAATAATCTGGTTTGTTGTTGTTTGCTTTTTAAGAGGCAGCCTCACTATTGTAGCCCTGGTTGTCCTGGAACTTATCATGTAGTCAGGCAGGCTTTAAACTCACAAGAGATTCAGCTACCTCTGCCTCCCAAGTGCTGAGATTAAAGGTGTGCACTGCCACATCCAGCCCAATCTGTTCTTTATAAGTGACCCATCTTAGGTATTTTAATATATAAATATAAAGAAGACAGGTGGCCAGGTATTTCAACAGCTGTATCTTTATGCATTTTCAGTTTGTCAGCTTTATTTTTCACTAGAAGTAAGCAACTGGTTTCCTTCCTCTATGTGTTTCTGCTACTATAACACAATACCTGAGACAGGATGATTATAAAGAAAATAAATTGTTGGGCAGTGGTGGCACACACCTTTAATCCTAGCACTTGGGAGCAGAGGCAGGTGGATTTCTGAGTTCG
>CM052700.1:88863928-88880792 GCA_028551405.1 Uromys caudimaculatus
GATTGATTTCTTACAGTTGTAGATGCTGGGAAATCCAAGGTCAAGAGGCCATGTTGGTTGAGGACCTTCCTGCTACATCGTATGGTACATGATAGTTTGATGGGGGAAACCAAGCCAGCCCCAGCCAGCCAGCCAGCCAGAAAGGCCTTCTTAACAAGGCTACTCCCTCAATCACCCATTAACTCCAGTGACTTCCCCAGAAAGCATAAACACATGACACTAGGAATTAAGTTTCTAACAGGTGAAATTCAGAGGGTAGTGTCAAACCACAGCATTTTTATTAGTCTTTTGTGAGTCTGCTTAGTGCAAGTCAGTCCTCTTGAGAACCACAACCTACAGTGCACAGAATGACAACATATTAGTAATGGGACTTCAGGCAAATGGCTGCCCCATCTGAGCCTTAGCAAACGCATCTGTAACAGTGGCTCATATTCCAGCTCACAGGGATACTGTACAGACAATATTAATCACTGTTAATCCTACAGATGTCTAGAACAATGCTGGGGCCCATCAAGTGCTGTGATTAGTGTCACTATAGCCAAGTCTATCTGCCTAATATCCACTTACAGAACACTGCTTGTCACCTCAGGCTTTTCTATACACCACTCCTGACTTTGGGGAGGCAGCATAAGCAGTTCTTTATCTCAAGGCTAAATATATCTGGCTCTTTTAGGTCTTTGCATGCAATATTTTCCAGGCCTCTCTCTATCCTAACCTCAAACGGCAATCTGCACTGACAGTGTTTTGTTTTTATGTGGATGGGAACTTGCTATGAGCGGGGAGATTTTCCCTTCAGAGCTTTCCCAAATGGAAGAAGTAGAACTGGGGATGTTGGTCAGATGGTAAAGTGTTTACCTGGCATGCCCTGGAATGAAGCCCCAGTGCCACACAAAGCCAGAAATGGTAGCACATGCCTATGATTCCAGGTGGCTGTAGGAGGATCAGGTCAAGGTCATCTTTAGTCACATACGAGTCTGGCTCCAAAAGTATGTATAAATAAATAAATAAATACATACATAAATAAATAAATAGCAAGGAAGAGTAAATAGTGTGTGTGTGAAGGACAGGGAGTAGGCAAAGGAGGGGAAGAGACAGAGTAGATGGGGAGACTAACTTCAGCCAGCTACCACTGGCTTGCCATCAGGGCCCCTGCCATCAGAAGAAAACCTTCCAGGGCTAAATAGGACCATTGTAGATGATCAATCTCCTTGTTCATATCTGCCATAATGGGCCTCCTAAGAAACTGCTTCTACTGTGTCAGTCTCTGTATGAAATTGCAGTTTCAGCACCCAGCCTAGCCCCATTGCCCCAGCATGCCTCAGGCTACCAGCATCAGGCCTTGTATCACATTGCCACTCACTGTCCCCACCTGCAGACTGCACACACCCCTGTGATTCTGTCACCCCTGTCACACCACACAAAGATCTCAGACCTTCCCTGCCCCTCTCCCTCAGACTGTGGCCCTGTACTCCCAGAGACCGTGCCTGACCATCTTCTCTATGCAGCCACAGATTATGTGGATACTCTTCCTTGAACATCAGGTCTGAGAGATCCGTGGTCCAATTCCCTCAACTACAGAACATTAACCCAAATAAACAGACTCTAGGATGGGGCCAGTGGGCATATCTGAGCAAGAGTGTCTTTGAGCTACCTGTCAGCCAAAGCTAAAAAGGACGCTCGCAGGCCAGACAATATCCGATTTACCCGGCTTACCGTTTCTCCTGAGGTTCTTGTGGGGTATTAGTGATGTCCAGCTGCGACCTCAACACAGTTGCCTAAGTCTGGCCAAAGCTCGTTGGCACCAAAATTGCACATCTGATTCCGTGTGACTACCCAGAAGGCAGTGCAGCGCTGCCCTGGCATCTTCACAGCCTACAACCCTGCCCAAACTGTATCTAAGCCACAACAGCTGATGGGGCTCTTCTTCAGCTCTAGGGTTGACATATTTTACCAGCATTAACTTCGATCTGTTTTCTTTTTCCCCACTTTTTCGGCCCAACTCACCGGGATTCCGTATCTTAACAAAAATAAATGTCAGATTTAGTTATTCCCCCAAGACCGTGTACACCCTCTCACGATATCTTGTACTGAAAAGCCAAAGGAATGAGTTCCCTGGGTAGAAAAAAAGCTCCAGGTCCGTGCGTCCGGGGAGAAGGGGAGCGCCCTAGGCTTCTGGCTAGGGAATCCTGGGCACTGGCCGACCTTGATGGGCTCACCCGAGCTCAAAGTTGGCGGTGACGGCTCCTCCCGGGCCTGTTGCCCCGGGGACCGCGCTACACAGAGAAGCCCGACCGAGGCGTCCGTCGGTCCGCAACGGCTCGTCTTACCTGGAGCGCCATGGCGGAACTCAGCTTCGCGAATCCCTGGCCCACCCAGCTTCCGGTGCGGCTCTGGCTGGAAGCTGCACCGAGACCCTCGAGACCCTCGGGGACAGCGGCCCAGTTTTGCTCGACAGGAAGCCGGGCCGGGGGACTCGCTGCACCGAGAGCCGCAGGGTTGGCTGGTCTGGATAGGCCTGGCGCTTCGCATCCCGGGAGGGGTGGTCCCGCTTCCGCCCGCAGCCCCCAGCCTCACACTGATAACGACGCAAGCGCAGACTACACTTCCCAGAGGGCGCCGTGGCTGGGGCGTGGCTTCAGGGGGTGTGGCGGGGGTTCTCCTTTAATGCTCCGTCCCTCACACCTCTCCGCCTCAGGTTCAGGGACCTGCTTGGCGTTCGCTGCATCCTGTCAGGCTTGCGACTGCGCATGCTCAAATGCAAACAACCGTTCATCCAAATAGCCTTTCATCCATTCCTGCATTTCCTTCAGCATTCGTCGCTTTCTGAGCGCGTCCTGTACTGTTGCCAGGTTGGGATGCGTGGATAAAAAGGGACCAGTTTCTCCCATAGGCCGCAGTCATGTAAACCCGACCCTGAGTGGCTGAGGGCCTGGGCACAGTGGCTCACCACCACACTGATCCGCATCACTATATTTTATGCGACTATTTGTTTGCTGGTCTCGCCCGCTGATGGTGGCGGTCCCAGTAGTTCCTGACAAACGCTAGGCTTAAATATATGTAAGATGTATGGACTAAGTGTGGGCCCCACCATCCCTGGATTCATTTGTGGTGCTGTCTGTGTGGTGCAGACATAGTCCTCAGGCTGCACTGTGAGGCTCATTTTCCTTCCTGGAGCCTTCACCCTTCCCTTCGTTCATTATACGGGGAAAACTCAAAGAGGAGAAGTTTGTGGAGCTTCAACTGCTCTTTGAAACAGGTGCTTGGAGCCACAGCTGAAGCCACCCTACCCAAGACTTGTTCTTTTCTACTCTCCACTCCTAAAAATGTCTGCAGGAGAGGCCTCTCATCTGCGGTATTTCCGAGGAAGGATGATTTCTCTCCTAGTCACCCCAACATAGTTCTTTAGTGACTCTGGCCTACATGGGCTCCACTGGCTTTGTATCCCGACATGCCAGAACACATGATTGAGCAGAGACCACCAGCCATTACGGCCTAGCACATCTGAGTGAATTTCCTCCTTCATACTCTAAGGACAGGACCAGAACATGGAAAAGGCAAACTGAAAATTCAGTCTCATCTCAGGGTAAGTCCTAGGCCCCAAGCCAGGGACCCGTTATCCTTAAGCCACAAAATCCTCTCAAAACCTTTCAAAAAAGAAAGACACAATTTACAGCATGTGAAGTGTCTTGACACTGTTTTGCTTTAAGTGTCCTTCTCCTGTCTGGGCTTGGTGTAGCATTTGGTGATTTGGACCATCTGTCACTAAGAAGAGCTTACTTCATCAAACTTGCTGAATGGCCAGTTGTTAAAATTAATGGAAAAAAACTGCTGCCCATTCATTACCCTTTTGGCTATTTTTTGCCCCTATGCCAGCCCTTATAATCTCTGAGTTAAAAATTTTTACTCCAGATGGCAGGGGTTGTAGTCTAGGGTATGGTACCATGACAAACAACGATTGTGTTCAGGTAAGGGAAAGGATTTTGTTATGTTTTTTTTTTTTTTTTTTTGAGCCAGGGTTTCTTAGTGTAACCAGACCTTCTTTGTAGACCAGTCTGGCTTCGAACTCACAGAGATCCTCCAGCCTCTGCATCCCGAGTGCTGGCATTCTAAAATGAGCAAGGTTGCAGAGTTGTTTTGAAATGATAATCCTTGGCTATAAGGATCAGTAACAAAGGTGTTGTTAGTCCAACTCTGAGCAGGCACTGCTGGGTGGGCATCCTTGTAGAAGTGCTTTTTCCTTACAAGGTTGCTATGGCATTTGTGCAAGGTTGTGGTCTTGGCAGTCTTTTGTGATCATTCTTGTTATCAGCAAATATGTGTGAGGAAATCCCCACTCTTACTACCATGGCTTCTTGACATTTTGTCAGCAGTTGACATAGTGATTCTGTCAGTTTAACATAAGTAGCTCTAGTTTGATCTCAACAATTTCACATGAGCTCAAGGGATGGATTAGAAATACATTAAAAAAAATCTCAGTAATTCCAATTGGTTGTTCAGTACATTGCTATTCAGAGGGCTTAACTTTCTACATATTTGGCATTTGCTTACCTAGCCATTCCATGAATTGGCTTCGAGTGGACTAGCCAGCTGTTTTGCTCAAATGAAACAGCTAGTTTCTGTGAGCGATAAACTGCTATATGAAAAATAGCTGGAACTTAAAATACTTTCTGATTTTCATTATTGTTTTCTTTTCCATCTATGAAGTCACCTAATAAGACTTTGGAATTTCCCACAATGAAGATTTTATAGAAGAGTTTATTTTTTAAAATTTTGCTCTATAGTCAGAGACTGTGATGTTGATTGTAATGGATGTATCCAAATTGATGCTGTGATAAAGTTTACCAAGCAGCCAAGTTACCAAAAAAAATCCCCAAAAAGAAAATCTCATAAGAGTTTAAGAAAGCTTGTTGTCTTGTGTTGAATGGCATCCATGGCTGTTGTGGGCCAGTGGTTGCACACTCCTGATAGAAGTTTCTCAGACTTATTTTCTGAGCAGTAAAACAAGAAACATTTAAATGTTCCATATTTGCCTCAGAGAGTGTTCACATGCTAATGTGGGTTGTAATGATCTAGTTAGAGATTAAGTCAAGCATATTGATCATGTTATATGTACCTTTTACATATTAACATTTATTTAACTTTTGGTTATTGAACTGTTAAAAATCTCAGGATTATACATTTGTCTATTTCTCCCTTTATGTATTTGGTGCCTGTGCATAGAAATTTAGAATTGTAGTATGTAGAAGTTTGGTCTGGTTCTTCCTCCCAGTCCTGTGCTGCCAGAAATAAGACTCAGCCTCAAAATATATATAGAAATACCTTGGCCATATAGTTAGGCTCTGCTACTTAAAATATTCCATATATCCTAATCTACATGCTGTCATGTGGCTGGTTACCTGTGCTCAGGTACCATGCATCCATCTCATCACATCTTCCAGGGTGAATCTCCTGGGCCTCTCACTATTTCCCAGAATCCCCTCTCTTCCTGCCAGTGTCTCACCTCCAATTTCCTGCCTCAGCTCATTGGCCATAGACTTTTTTAAAATTTTAATTGACAGATGATGCTTATAAGAGATTCTCCTAACTGTAGTATTTCCTCAGAGAATTGTTCATTTTAATTCTAGGAAGTAACACTATTTCCAACAATACATTTTGTCTATGATCTCTTTTAATCTGATATCAAGATTGCTGGGTGAGATGGTTTGAATGAGAATGGCCCCAATAGGCTCATATTTCTGAATACTTGCTCCTAGTTGGTGGACTTGTTTAGAAAAGACTAGGGGATGTTACTTTGTTGGAGGAAGTCTGTCACTGGGAGTTGGAGGTTTTAAAAGACTCCCATCCCTAGTATGTCTCTCTGCTTCAAGCTTGTGGATCAATAGGGAAGTCTCGGCTATTTCTTCACTCTGCCATCATGGACTCTCACCATGTGCAACTGTGAGCCAAATTAAATGTTTTCTGCTATAAATTACTTTGGCTATGCTGTTTCACTACACCAATAGAAAATTAACTAAGACACTGTGTTTGTCTTTTCTTCATTCTGTGGTTGCCCCAGGAAGGTAAAGTCTCTGAGGTTATGGAAGAATTTGGTGCCTCGTTTTATCCCTGGAACCCACATGACAAAGCTGGGCACGGTGGCACATATTGTAGTGCTAGCACTGGGGAGACAGAAACAGGCAGGTCCCTGAGACGCACTGATTAGCCAGTCTAACCTACTTGGTAAGTTCCAGACCGGTAAGAAATCCTGTAACAGCAGCAGCAGCAGCAGCAGCAGGAACAACAACAACAACAACAACAACAACAACAACAACAACAACAAAAGTGAATGGCACCTGAAAAAAGATATCTGAGGTTGTCCTATGACTTTCACACATATAATATGATATATCCTTGCCTAATATAGATGCACACACTTTAAAAGGAAAAAAAACTTTCAATTTAAATTTGATACATGATATAAAAAGCTTTGGTTGGAGGGACTTGCAGTTCTGGGCCAGTAATATTCAGTGACACAGTTCTAAATCACTCCCAATTGTCTCTGAGATTTTAGAAAGCTCAGTATCCTGAAGCTGAGGATTAGAGAATAGAATGGATTTTCAGTACTTAGTCTTAGTAATCAAAATAATAAAATAATAGTAGAATAGTATGGATTTGTAGTAGTAGTAATAATAATCAAAATAATATAATAGTAATAAAAATAATAGTAGAACAGTAGGGGCACCTAGATTTGAACCAGGGCCCTGTTGATCTGCAGTCAAATGCTCTACCCTTGAGCTGTACCCCCTGATGATGACTAGATTCTAAATAATGACTTATACCTGTGTAACCATACCTAACATGTCTATAAAATGTTGCTATGGGTATTTATCCACAGCTCATAGAAACCACCAAGCTTGCCTCAGTACAAATTTACCTCTATGATATAAAACAAATAACAGTTTCCTTTCCCAAATGCTTTCTTGCACTTTCTAGGACAGGACTGGTACTGCCACTGATGGCTGAAAGGGTTTCTGTGCCTTTCATAGCAGGCATCTGCCAACAAAGAGTCAAAATTAACATACTTCTCAGTCACGCACAACATTAGGAATTAAGTTGATTCCTCCTGCCTGGGTTTAGGACTTTTTAATAAACCATTTCATATCTTCCCCTTTCCTCAGTCATTTACCAGTTATATTAGTGCAAAGACCATATTAGCAACTATGTGTGACTAGATTTATACACTCATAATGTGCTAGAGGGAGGAGCATCCTTTACAACTCAAGGATCTCAGGGTTGGTTGCTGGGAACCTTGAGGATTTGAACAGGTGCTGAATTGCACCTCTGGGTCAGGCCACAGATTTTGACCTAGGAATCATCTAGGGACCTTGCTACAGACAATTATGAGATTAGGAATAAGCTTTTTGATGGAGTGTCAGGAGACCTGCTGGAAGAACTTCCTTAGGTCTAGATCTGTGTCTGCTTTCTGCAAAAAGCAACATGTAAGAAGAATCCAGCTTAGGCATTTTATGGTAGCATCCAATGCTGGCACAGAGTGCCAGGATTTAGACAAGGTTCTTGCCACATTGTGGGGCAGTGGGCTGTGACAGGCAGCCTGGTTCCTGGTTGAGCACAGGCTTAAACCCCAGTGACCCAGTAGGGGGTAAAAACCCTACAAGGGACAGTAGGTGTTTGCCACACTCCTTGGCCCCTGGCTCCTGTCTAGTAGCTACAACCACCACAGCCCCCTGTAGAGGTCTGTGACCAGCAGTCATGTAGGAGCAGCACGCCAAGCCCTCCCACATGCAGATAAGGTATCCCCAAGCTCTCAGACCAAGCCAATGGGAAGTACCTGCTGTCAGACCCTGACCCATCCCAAACTGTATATTAGACCATCCCAAACTGTATATGGGGAATCCTATCCAGAAGAAATAAAGGTGTGAGAACTACTCCATCGTCTGAGAGCTTCTATCATAAGAGCTGTAACACTGCTGCTTGGGAAGAGGTCTGCTCTCCCGAAACAATCCTGCACTTCTCGATGGCTAGTTGGCCTCTCCTGGGCTCAGCCCGAGCCCGAACCCAACTCAGTGCAGGGCGGCAAGTGCAGTGTCTTGGAGCAACTGACGAGGCAACTGCAGAGACTGAGGTGGAGGTGACTCCCTGCTTGCACTCTCTCTCCTTTGCCTGAACCCTCGAACTTGGCCAGGCCAGAGATCCCTGTGGAAAGCCTCCAGCACACAGGCCCACACCACATGTTCTAAAATATGCTATAAACTAGTGGCTACTAATTTTAGGGTGCATCAGGGTACCAGAAACTAAGGCTCAGAGAGTAGGCCTAGTGGGAAAGGAGAGCATTCCAGTGAGGGATGTCAGCACTAGAAGAGAGGTGCTGGCAAGGTGCCAGCCCTGCATCTGTGGGCAGCACTCAGATAGTGCCTGACCTTGTGACCATGGAGATGTGAAAGCTGAGGGAAGGACTTACTCCAGGAGTCTGACTGGTGACCTTGGGAAGTGACACAGCACAGAAACAAATCCACCTCAGATGTGTGCTACACCTGGATCTGGGTTTTTGGTCACCAAACCCTCCCACATGCAGATCTTGGGTCTTTGGTCACTATAAATGTAAAATCCACATGAAATGCTGCAGGCAGGAACTCCTTACCTGAAGCTTTGCTTGTGGGTGAAACAGGCATGCTCTGTGCCAAATTGACTTGGGTCTTCCAGACAAAAGGATGATGTTTTTCCTTGGAACCTCCAGAAAGGAGCTTCAACCTGTTCACACTCTGATTTTGGCCCAGCAATGCAAATTCTGAATATCAGTTCTCCAGGCCTATAAGAAAATAAATTTGATTTGCTTTAAGTTATTAGTTTTAAATGGATTCTTGCATTTTTACTGACAAAACTTGAAGTTCTGGTAATCTGATTTTGGAAGATGAAGTTTCTCAGTAAATAAAGTGGTTTATCAAAAAGGGGGATTTTTTCTTTTTTGATATTTTAGAGCCTTGAGGTATCTTTGGGAGAAATACTTGTAGTTGGTCTTTACTACTTTGTGAGTTCTTTTTTTCCAAACCCTTTATCCTCTCCCCCTAGTTTCAACCCCTATAACTACATAGGAGTATCTAGATAGGAGAGAAAGAAGGAGGGGGGGAGACAGGCAGACAGGCAAAGACAGACAGATACACACACACACACACACACACACACACACACACACACACACATACACACACAGAGAGAGAGAGAGAGAGAGAGAGAGAGAGAGAGAGAGAGAGAGATCCTTGAATCAAATTTCTTTCTTCTTTGAACATAACTAATAAACTGCAACTAACTCCCTTGAATGACCAACTACCATTAACCCCTACCTATTGGGGCCCTAGCATCCATACACTTTCTAAAAAGTACCAAGAATTCCAAATGTCACACAATTGCAGAAACTATCTGCAGCTAGATAAAACATGCCTCTGCTAAAGAACGAGGCAAATCATTGTCAGCTATGAAGCAGCCCCATATCCCACACTTAAGATTAAAATGAAACAGACGAGTTGTGGGTACCTGAAGCCGCTTCCAAGATGATGCCCACACCAGTCATCCTGTTGAAAGAGGGTACTGATAGCTCCCAAGGCATCCCTCAGCTTGTGAGTAACATCAGTGCCTGCCAAGTGATTGCTGAGGCTGTAAGAACCACCCTGGGTCCCTATGGCATGGACAAACTTATTGTGGATGGCCGAGGCAAAGCAACAATCTCTAATGATGGGGCCACAATTCTGAAACTCCTCGATGTTGTCCATCCTGCAGCAAAGACTTTTGTAGACATTGCCAAATTCCAAGATGCTGAGGTTGGTGATGGCACCACCTCAGTGACCCTGCTGGCTGCGGTTTCTGAAGCAGGTGAAGCCCTACGTGGAGGAAGGTTTACACCCTCAAATCATCATCCGAGCTTTCTGCACAGCCACACAGTTGGCTGTTAACAAAATCAAACAGATAGCTGTGACTGTGAAGAAGCAAGATAAAGTGGAACAGAGGAAGATGCTAGAGAAGTGTGCAATGACAGCCCTGAGCTCTAAGCTGATCTCCCAGCAGAAGGTCTTCTTCACCAAGATGGTGGTTGATGCTGTGATGATGCTTGACGAGTTGCTGCAGCTTGAAATGATCGGCATCAAGAAGGTGCAGGTTGGAGCCCTGGAGGAGTCTCAACTGGTGGCTGGTGTTGCGTTCAAGAAGACTTTCTCTTATGCTGGGTTTGAAATGCAGCCCAAGAAGTATAAGAACCCCAAGATTGCCCTCTTAAATGTTGAGCTTGAGCTGAAAGCAGAGAAAGATAATGCTGAAATCAGAGTTCACACAGTGGAGGATTACCAGGCAATTGTTGATGCCGAGTGGAACATTCTCTATGACAAGTTAGAGAAGATCCATCAGTCTGGAGCCAAAGTCATCTTGTCTAAACTCCCTATTGGGGATGTGGCCACCCAGTACTTTGCTGATAGAGACATGTTCTGTGCTGGCCGAGTGCCTGAGGAAGATATGAAGAGGACAATGATGGCTTGTGGAGGCTCAATCCAGACCAGTGTGAATGCTCTGAATCCAGATGTGCTGGGCCACTGTCAGGTGTTTGAAGAGACCCAAATTGAAGGAGAGAGGTACAACTTCTTCACTGGCTGCCCTAAGGCCAAGACATGTACCATCATCCTCCGTGGTGGTGCTGAGCAGTTTATGGAGGAGACAGAGAGGTCCCTACATGATGCCATCATGATTGTGAGGAGGGCTATCAAAAATGACTCTGTGGTGGCTGGTGGTGGAGCCATCGAGATGGAGCTTTCCAAATACCTGCGGGATTACTCAAGGACCATACCAGGGAAACAGCAGCTGTTGATTGGGGCATACGCCAAGGCACTGGAGATTATTCCACGACAGCTATGTGACAATGCTGGCTTTGATGCCACAAACATCCTCAAAAAACTGTGGACTCGACATGCACAGGGGGGCATGTGGTATGGGGTGGACATCAACAATGAGGACATCGCCGACAACTTCCTTGCGTTTGTGTGGGAGCCAGCCATGGTGCGCATCAATGCTCTGACAGCAGCTTCTGAGGCCGCCTGCCTTATTGTGTCCGTGGATGAGACTATCAAGAATACCCGCTCCACTGTGGATGCTCCAGCTCCAGCAGCGGGCCGGGGCCGAGGCCAGGGCCGCTTCCATTGAGAGGCAGTCTGCACACCTCCTTGTGAGGTGAATTGGGGGGTGAGACGATGGTTGATTAGTCTGCTGTGTTCTCACTGGAGGTTATTTAAATAAAACTTAAGGTTATTTGGTAAAAAAAAAAAAAAAGATTAAAACGAAAACATGTTTTTAAATGTTTGTGTTTTTTGAAGAACCCAAAATTCCAGAATTCTCACTACATTTCCCCCTTTCTGTTTTAAGGCATTAATTATGCTATATGTAGCAGGGAAGTTAGAAACAGAAACATTTTCAAGTTTATTTCAAGTGCTATTTGGGTCAGTGGCCAAAGTTTTCAGGAGACCTCTCCTGATCAATTCTAATTTTTATAAAAAGCTTTCCAATTCCTGTGGACATATAAACAAAACCACAACCCTGCTGGTTTCTACATCCTTATAGTATATAGGCTGATTTAATTCCACAGTTTCTTCTATAACCCAGTGTCTCTCAGCTGCTGTTGTTCCCTTCTTATTAACATCCAGAAATTTAAAGTTAACAAAGCACTATTTAGTCTGCTCCTGGAGGTCTTTATTCTTCCTTTTGTTTTATAAACATTTCCTTTATGTTATGATTAGATCTTTCTGTAACCGCTTGACTGCAGGATTGTGTCCTATACCTGTAATGTGCATATTGAGAGTAATTATATTAAGAGATTCAGAAAAATCTAATAATACCGTAAGAATTGCATACAGCTCTGATTTTTGAATTAAAGTATATGGGCTTTGAATTACTTTGTTCATTTTTTTCTGACTTATAGCCTGCCATTTCCAACTTATTTGTATCAATATAGTGTGTAGATACTTCAGAAATTGGCATTCCTTTTACAATACTTGGGAGAATCTAATTAGTTCTTTTTTATAAACTGAAGATGCTTGCTTTTAGGATATTTGCTGTTAATTTCTCCCAAGTAGTTGCTACAAGCTTGTTGCCAATCTTCATTGATTACCCATAATGACATAATCTCAGCATTAGTATAATATACTACAATTTCTGCTGGGTCCATTCCTGACAATTGACATAGTCTTATTTTAACTAAATCAGAAACTTTTTCTATGTAAGCCTTTAATTTTAAAAATTTGTTTGGGTGCTAAGAAAACTCATTCATAATACTAGATTCCCTTTGTATAATGAGCCCAGTAGGAGAATGAGTCGAAGGCAGAACAATCAAAATACAATCAAGTTTGGGATCTCTGTGATTCACATATGCATCTTGCAGTCTCTCTTCTACCAAAGTTAACTCTCTCTGCTTCAGCTATTAACCATCTTGGACTGTTTAAGTCTGAAACTCCTTGTATTGTTTGAAAAAAAATTACTTAACTCATGAGTAGTTAGTCCAATGGTAGGCTGTAGCCAATTAATATGTCCCATTAATTTTTGAAAATCAATAAGAGATTTCAAATGATCTCTGATTTGTACCTTTTGTGGTTGAATTTTGTGCTTTACTTATTTTATAACCCAAATAGAATCTTCTCTCTGTAGTTTTCAGAAGATCTGTAACCCCCAGCACAGCAGAATTCTTTGTGTTTCCTTAAACATTTTCTCTAAAATATGTGTGTCAGAATCAACTAACAAAATATACATAGAAAGAATCTCTTGTGCAATGTATGAAAGCATCATCTGTCAATAAAATGCTGATAGTTCATTAACTTAGGCACAAAATAGGGAAGTGGAAATTTGGTACAGAGAGAGGATTTCTGGAATAGACTCAGGTACAGGAGAGATTCACCCCAGTGCTGAAGGAGACAGTTGTGTGAGGCCGAGGAGAAGTAATCAAAATCAATCACATGGTGAGATGTAGAAAAGAATAAATGGGTAATTAAATTATGAGCTAGTCAGGGAACAAGCTAAAGCTTTTGGCCTATGCATTTATTCAGAAGTAATAAGTCTTAGAGTCATTATTTTGGGGAACTTGTGCACAGGTGGAAAAGCCTGTGGTTACAAATATAATCCATGTATTGATAAATAAGAGATTGAGAAAATTGCCCATGAATTATTTCTAGCGGTAGTTGCACAAAATATTGACATAAAGTTGGACTGTTTAACATTCCCTGTGGAAGATCTTTTCACTAATACCTTTTAACAGGTTGAGCATTTTTATAAGTACATGCTATGAAAGCAAACCTTTCCCTATCCTGTTCTTGCAAGGAGATAGTAAAGGAATCCCAATTTATTTTCTTCCTCAGATATTATTCCTATAAATTACAGTGTGATACATTCTGGTATAATCTATATTATTAGTAGAATTCTTGATGTTTATGCATTAAGTGTCACTAAAAATACATTTCTCATTTTTATTTAGAAAAAAAATCTTTGGATCTCTTAGGATAAAAATTTAAAGATATAAATAGAAAGAAAAAGAGTATGGAAAAGCAGGTTCACAAATATTAAAAATATAAGGATTTAGATTATTAGATTTCTAGTATTAAAGAAAAGGGCTCTAAAATTTGGTTTGTACATATGAATTTTTTCTTTACTTATAAAGGGAAAATATATTCTGTCATAGAAATCATCAGTTTTGCTTTTACAGGCTCATTTTGAACATTTTAATAGACAACATTTGTTTTAATTCAAGTCTTCATTTACAATGCAGTGTTTGGTCCATCCCACTGAAAGACAGTTGTCAATGAACTTTTATTTTTGAGTAATAAGAATTTTATGTTGAAGTTTTTAGCTGAGACTAATCTTTGTTTAAAAAAAATCAGTGAAGGCTTCTCCAGAACCTTGTGTAATCTTTATAAATGAGATAGACTTCTTCCCAGGGTCTTCAACTTTGTCCCAAGCTCTTAAAGCCACTATGTGACATGGTTCTATAGTAACATAATCAAATTTAATCTGTGCCTGTATATAAGAGTACTGACCTTCACTCAGCAACTGGTCTTTTACTATATTCATTCCCCTTACTCTATTTTGCTGTTCAGTATTCGTGACTTTGCCTCTCCATCATGTTAACCATTGCAACTGTGGACCAGACTTTCGTACAGCTGTTACCAATCCTTTCCAGTCTTGGGGACTATTTCTGTTTTGAGTAGCCCAGGCATTTATTTCAATTTGTTTCACATAAGGTGAATGCATCCTATACAAATCATGGCTTCTTTAAAATGTCTTAGATCTACCATTTCTTTAGAATAACATTCTATCTTTTCATAACCTTTTCCCACGCATTTAGCAGATCCTGGTGGTGCAGTTGGTTGAAGATTAACACTTTCTTTCTAGTGGGCAGTTTCATCATATTGCTATCCTATTTTTTCAGATTTTCTCTGACCCTACCATCCTCTGGCACAGTTTCTTTCCCTTTTTCTTCCTGCAGGGAAACTCCTGCTCTCTTGCTCAGTCATTGGGACTGAACCTTTTTGTTCTCTTTTCTGGTGCTCTTCCATCCACAACCTTTCCAGTTGCACAGCCAATTCTGCAACCATTTCAGAAATGAGAGAGCAGAGCAAATAAACCCCTTTGTTTTTTCATTTCAGCCATTTTTTGTTTCTCAGGCTTCTCCTTTCCCACCTACAATTTTTCCAATTGCTCAGCTATTCTTCTAACCTTTTTTGAAGCAGAAGATAGGAAGAAGAAAAAGAAAAATCAGAAAATCCCCTCTGGGAGCAAATTAGGGCGGTGGTGGTGGTGGTGGTGGTGGTGGTGGTGGTGGAGGAGGAGGAGGAGGAGGAGGAAGAGGAGGAGGAGGAGGAGGAGGAGGAGGAGGAGGAGGAGGAGGAGGAGGAGGAGGAGGAGGGGATCCCAGCAGTAGTAGTTGCAATAAATTTTTCATTTTGCATCTTGAAAAAAATAACCATGCTTTCATCTCTGCTGTTTCCTCTGCAGCATTTGAAATCAAACTTCCTGTTTTTATCCTTAATTTTTATACCCCATGTTGAGGTGCCACTTGTAATTGGTCTTTGCTACTTTGTGGGTTCTTCTCTTTCCAACTCTTTATACCCTCTCCATCCCCCACCCCTGGTTTCATAGTCAACCCCATATCCCCATACCTGGGATTAAAACAGTAACATATTCTTATAATATTTTTGTGGTTTTAAAAGAAACCAAAAGTCCAGAATTCACACTACAGATACCTTCCATGGTAACTTTACACTTTAATTTCATCTTTGCTGATAATTCACTATTACCCCAAGTTGACTGTTACTTTTATAGCCTCCTTTTGTGGAACAAAAAGAACAACACAAAACCTAAAGTAGAGAAGGTGGATGTCACTGAACCAGGGACATTTTGACTACAGCTAAATGCTGCCCTAATTCTAATCCCAGTATATTAAACATACACTAATTGGCACTTTTAACTCTTGGCAGCACATTGAAGACTCCAGTAACTCATAGCTACTTCTGCATGTCCAAGGAGGCCTTGAGTGTGGGTTAAGTTGTATCTTAACTCTGTGTAAAATATAGCCCTATTCCTGGTGAATGTGACTTAGCTAGAATTTGGGTCATTCAGTTATAATCAAGTTGAGTCAAGCTTGGATAGGATGACTCTGATCCAATATGATTGATGTTTATGTAGGAAGAGGAGAGAAAACACACACAGGAAAGAAGGTTGTGGTGATAAAGACAGAGATGAGAGGTGTGTTTATAAGATGAGGTCAGCAAAAGACTGTAACGAGCTCGCTGCCCGCCTTGCCTTGGAGGGCCCTGTTGCAAGGAAGGCTATCGACCAGGTTCAAAGTTCCCGCCAGCGGGGCTCCGTGCTGTGGAAGGAAGCCGTCGATAATAGAAAGAAGCAGGAAACAAAAGGATGCGTGGGAACAAGACGAGATTCCGTTCAAGCTCCGAGACAATCTTTATTGTTACAATGATTTAAGCACATTAGGGCGGGAAATGGCAAGGGCGGGGAGAATCCACAATGCAACCAGACATCATAATTATATGCCATAGTTGTCCCTGGGCTGGACGTCTAATCCGGCAGCAGGCTGGGGAGGGGTAAAGGGAATGTCTGCTGTGAGGCTGAAACTCTTTGTGTTGCTAATCAAGCCAAGCCTAAGAGTCAGGGCCTAGAGGAAACGCCTGCTGAGCGATCTGAGACATTGTGGCTAGCAGGATAAGTCAAAGCCTGGAATCTTTCATCTAGCAGAATGTGCCAAAGGCCAAGGCCTTTGTCTCCGACAGTTCCTCCCTTATTTTACAATATGAGCGTTATGACCCTGACTTAGCAGGGATGGGCTTTGATCCGAGAGTGAGGGTAGAGGCCCAAACCTCCATGGTAACTGTCATCTTTTGCTGGAGGAGGGGCTCTGGGATGACAATCCCTATGCATTTGGGCATGCCCTTCAGGGAAGCCAGCAATTATCGGGTCGTTCTCGGACCCTCCTTCCCTTGCAGTACCTTGTCTCGCATCTCTCGGATGCCCACGTATAATCACGTGCCCGTATGCTGGACCATTGGACGGGCAGCCCTCTGTAGCGAGGGGCTCATATTATGATGGGGTAGGTGCCCCGATCTGGGAGGTGGGGGATGAGGATAGCACAAGGAAGACAAGGCATGTCCCATTCGAGGATTGGGACAATAAGGCCTTTGTCTCTAACACGGATGTCCGCACCAACTCATGCCAGCCGGCAGGTGGCGTGCATAGATCTGGGTTCTATGCAGCTCCTGAAGGAGGGTCATCGGCCTCAGGCTCTATAATTCCACGATCTAGCAGATCGAGGCGATGATAATGAGCCTGCAAGGGT